>CM053810.1:37197500-38415625 GCA_028671895.1 Oenanthe sinensis | reverse complement strand
AACCCATTATGACTTTGGGTTATTATTATTATTAAATCTGAATTCTAATATAATTAATCAAGTCTCACTTAATTAATTCAATAATTAAATTCGAATAATAATAATAATACTTATTAAATCCGAATTCTAATATAATTAATCAAGTCCCACTTAATTAATTTAATAATTAAATTTGAATAAATAATAATATATTTAAATTCGTAATTTAAATAAACCTCCGTTTTGACGTTCTTTGTGTGTGACCCTTTAGGTTATTATTACGTTGGCAATAATTTTATTATCTAATAATAAAATTATAAACAATGAGCGGCATCTAGTAATACATCATTGCTACCCAAGTAATAATAATAATAATTTGTGATTCAATTAAACCTTTCGTGAATAATGTGCAATGTAATATAATCCCTTTAACCTTATATTATAGATAAAACTCGAGGCATGTATAGTGTCATCCTCTTCAACGTTTAATCTTGGTTTCCTTGATCAATGAGTAGACTATTTAAACAAATCAATATTTGAGCATGGCCATGCATTTCATAGTCTCACTCAATCAAGAGGCCAACAATATCACTCCTAGAATTGGAGGGTTAAATCCTATATCTATCATTCATATTCCCCATACGATTCATAGCATACCCAATGTCCACCTTTATCATTACCCGGTTAAAGGTAACTTTGAGTGTAATCAAAGTATATTAATTCTCGTATAGAAATATAATAATTTCAAGTCAGAGGATCATTACATCATTATTACTGTGAGATTTCTTATGACACTTATTAACATGTAGAATCTCACGGCGGGTCTTTCCAGTGTCATGTATTGATACATACACTTATGTTCTTGACTTTAGTATCACCATACCTATGACCAATGAGATGTGGTCATCTGTCAACAAACATACTAGTCTTATTGCATTATTACTGTCCTTAAATAATAATACTTGACTAGGGAATTTTAGTAATAAAATACTATTCATATAATCTCATTTTTAAGTCACATATTTAAAGATATATATTACGTATTAATATTCCAAGGACATTTATTATTCTTTCAATTTATGACGCAGTAAATAAAGACATAATAATTATTAGATACATGGGTATTAGATACATGAGAGATTGGCTCTAGTACAAGTGGGAGATTGAGAGATACATGGGTATTAGATACATAATAATTATTGGACAGTATTATTATTATTATTCACATAATAGTCAAGTATTATTATTTAAGGACAGTAATAATGCAATAAGACTAGTATGTTTGTTGACAGATGACCACATCTCATTGGTCATAGGTATGGTGATACTAAAGTCAAGAACATAAGTGTATGTATCAATACATGACACTGGAAAGACCCGCTGTGAAATTCTACATGTTAATAAGTGTCATAAGAAATCTCACAGTGATAATGATGTAATGATCCTCTGACTTGAAATCATTATATTTCTATACGAGAATTAATATACTTTGATTACACTCAAAGTTACCTTTGACCGGGTAATGATAAAGGTGGACATTGGGTATGCTATGAATCTTATGGGGAATATGAATGATAGATATATGATTTAACCCTCCAATTCTAGGAGTGATATTTTTGGCCTCTTGATTGAGTGAGACTATGAAATGCATGGTCATGCTCAAATATTGATTTGTTTAAATAGTCTACTCATTGATCAAGGAAACCAAGATTAAACGTTGAAGAGGATGACACTATACATGCCTCGAGTTTTATCTATAATATAAGGTTAAAGGGATTATATTACATTGCACATTATTCATGAAAGGTTTAATTGAATCACCAATTATTATTGTTACTTGGGTAGCAATGATGTATTACTAGATGCCGCTCATTGTTTATAATTTTATTATTAGATAATAAAATTATTGCCAACGTAATAATAACCTAAATGGTCACACACAAAGAACGTCAAAACGGAGGTTTATTTAAATTACGAATTTAAATATATTATTGTTTATTCAAATTTAATTATTAAATTAATTAAGTGGGACTTGATTAATTATATTAGAATTCAGATTTAATAAGTATTATTATTATTCGAATTTAATTATTGAATTAATTAAGTGGGACTTGATTAATTATATTAGAATTCAGATTTAATAATAATAATAACCCAAAGTCATAATGGGTTTTGGAAACCACATGGATTAGGGTTAGGCCCAAAATCTCTCTCTCCCCTATATATACATAATGATGTATAATATTAGGGTTTAATCATCAAATTTCGTTTTAGAAAAAAACCCTAGCTGCTCAACATCAAGAGAGGCTAGAGAAAGAGAGAGAGAGAGAGAGAGAGAGGCAAACAATTCGGCTAGTACCGACTCCGGTGATCGTAGGACGATCGGGCGTTCGTGTGGACTTTTTTAGAGAGCAAATCTTTGCAACAAAGGACTACTGTAATTCATCTTTCTGGACCTCCATTAAACAACATACGAAAGCTTTGTTAAGGTACAGACTTCTTCACCATAATCATCCAACGTTATACATGGATCCTGCGATTGGGTTTCGATTTTTTATTATTTTTACGTTAATTCCGCTGCGTTTTCATGCCCGAAACCCTTCAGGATCAACCAAAGTCCATACTTGATTAGTATACATGGATTCCATCTCAGATTTCATGGCATCCAGCCATATCTTGGATTCTGGAGTGTTCATAGCATCTTAGTAGGTGAGAGGCTCATCTTCGTCGATAAGCATCACATCGCCATCTTGAGTTAAGAGAAATCCATAATATCTCTCAGGCTTATGACGAATCCTACTAGACCTACGAATAACCTGTGTTTCTTGAGCAGTGTTGTGGTCTTGTACATCCTGCTCAAGTTCCTCCATTAGTTCAATGTTATCTTATGGGCCTCGAACCTCATCGAGATCTATTATCCTCCAACTGTTTTTCTTCGATAGCATTTCTCTTTCAAGAAAAACTGTAGTTCGAGCAACAAACACTTTGTTCTCGGAAGGATTATGGAATGAATAACCCTTTGTTTCAATTGGGTATCCCACAAAATTATATTTATCTGATTTAGGTCCTAGCTTGTCAGAAGTTAAACGTTTCACAAACGTTTCACATCCTCATATTTTCATAAATGACATGCTATGACGTTTCTTAGTCCATATCTCATATGGAGTCTTCTGAACTGTTTTAGTAGGAACTCGGTTAAGTGTATAAGCAGCCGTCTCCAGGGCGTAGCCCCAGAAACTAATTTGAAGATCTGCATGACTCATCATCGATCGTACCATGTCCAACAAAGTACGATTCCTCCTTTCAGAAACTCCATTCTATTGTGGTGTTCCGGGAGGTGTGAGTTGTGATACAATACCACAATCTTTTAATAAACTCTTAAATTCATGGCTTAAGTATTCACCTCCACGATCAGATCATAGAGTCTTAATACTTCCGCCAGTTTTCTTTTCTACTTCAGCTTTGTATTCTTTGAACTTTTCAAAAGAATCGGATTTGTTCTTCATAAGATACACATATCTACTGAAATTATCGGTAAATGTGATAAAGTAGTAAAAGCCACCTCTTGTCATAGTACGCATAGGACCACATACATCACTATGTATAAGTTCTAATCGTTCAGTGGCCCTTTCACCTTGTCCAGTAAAAGGAGATTTAGTCATTTTTCCAATGAGACAAGGTTCGCATGCTTCGTATGATTCAAAGTCAAACTTATCCAAGTATCCATCCTTATGTAACTTGGAAATGCGCTTCTCATTTATATGGCCTAAACGACAGTGCCAAAGGTATGTTTGATTTGAGTCATTTATTTTAAGACGTTTGTTATTCACATTATAGATAGGAGTGTCTAAATCAAGAACATATAAACCGTTAAATAAACGTGCAACCCCATAGGTAACATTATTCAAAGAAAAAGAACAACTATTGTTCTAAATTAAAAATGAAAAACTTTTCTTGTCTAAACAAGAAACCGAAATAATGTTTCTGCATATTGCAGGCACGTAAAAACAGTTCTCAAGTTCTAAAATAAGCTCAGTGGGCAATGATAAATAATAAGCCTCTACAGCTAAAACAGCAACCTTTGCTCCATTGCCAACTCGTAAGTCGACCTCTCCTTTACCCAAAGTCCTACTCCTTTGTAGTTCATGTACATTTATACAAATGTGAGAACCACATCCAGTATCCAATACCCATGATGTAGAAGTTGACAAATTGACCTCTATAACATAAATACCTGAATCAGAAGCTTGACCAGCCTTCTTCTTCTTCAGATCCTCCAAATAAGCATGACAGTTTCTCGTCCAATGACCTGGTTTACCATAGTAGTGACACTCACCCTTTGCAACAACACCCTTAGGCTTTAAAGCCTGTTTGGGATTAGCCTTTGGCTTGGGACCAGAAGCAGATCAAATCTTCTTCTTTCCCTTCCATTTGCCTTTCCTATTAACCTTACCTTTGTTATCTACCATCAACATGGCAGCAGGTTCAGCCTTTTCATGTTGGTTTCAGTAGTTCGTAACATGGCCAATAATTCAGTGGGTGTTTTGTCTATCTCATTCATATTGTAGTTCATAACAAAATGAGTATAGTTGCGGTTCAAAGATTGCAAGATTAAGTCAATCTGAGCTTCCAAACCAATCGGGAAACCCAAAGTATCAAGATACTCAATATAACCTATCATCTTCAGAAAATGTGGTTGAACAGGTTCACGCTCTCCCTGTTTGCAAGCATACAGTGCTTTGCTCGTGTCGAACCTTTCTTGACGAGCTTGTCCCTCAAACATTCTTTGAAGGTGTTCAATCATCTCATTAGCATCCATATGCTCATGTTGTTTTTGAAGCTCAACACTCATCGTTGCCAGCATGAGACATGCAATATCATTCACATCATCAATATGCTTCTGATAAGCATTTTGCTGAACGCGAGTTGCATTCTCAGCAGGAGGAGAAGGTGAAGGAATTTCAATGACATGGAGCTTACGCTCTTTCCTGAGGACAATCCTCAAATTCCTATACCAATCCAGGAAGTTAGTTCCTGTCAGCTTGTCCTTCTCAAGGGTTGCTCGTACGGAGAAAGTATTTGTATTCTTTGCCATTTAAATATCTACAATGTTTAAAATGCATAAAATAAATATTAGATTGTCTGAGTTATTTATTATGTTCAAATGATTATGATATATTCATAATATATCTCCCACTATTTTTATCAAATTAATAGCCCTTACTATTAATTTGGAAAGTATATCCCATAATTCTTTCTAGTGAGCCAAGATCCATATTTCGTCATATCCTAAGTCAACCACTGGAAGTCCTTAAAAAATGATTATTTAGGTAGACAACAGTTGTCAATTATATCATATATAATTCTTGGATAATTTGGTGAACAACGATTGATCTTATCTATCTAATAGACTTTTAACCAAACTCTATGCTTCTAAGTTCATAATGGTTGAATATAACCGTTTATTTTCAGCTTATTATGACGACTCAGTTAAGTTAGACCCAATGATACAACGGCCAAATATAACCGTTTATATTCGTCGCATCTCACCACGATAGATAGAAGTCCCCTGCCACTGACAGTCCTTCCCCTAATCGATCTAGGATTCGATGAGTGTTCATTCATTGGAAAGCATCCGAGTAAAACTTAATATTTTGTTAAGGGGTTTAGAAAATTTATAACTATCATGATCACATCATAAAGAGATCCTCAATATTTCCTTGAACCAAATATTTCAAATTGACATTTTAAAATTTTCATTTCCCAGGTAGATGGAGGATACCAATGGTCACACTAAAAACCCATCAACCTTACGAATACGCATATCCGCTTTTGTCAGAAAATCCCAGTTATAGATATCAAAATCCATATTTAATTCCGTGTTTTAAAATCCATATTTCATAAACACAAGAATCTCATGATCGTTTGTTAATTTTAAAATCTTGAATCGTTACAAATTTTATCTTTGTTAAGCAGACATGGCATGGGTGTCGTTTCTAATACATACATCATTCCAACACATACATATCTACACATGCATTCATATACATATATGTATTATGCGTAAATTAAACGTTTTTGGTTATGGCCCCATCCTATGTGATATTTCCAAGCTAATGGAATTATCAAGGTCAATCTATGGTGGTTTCAAATACTACACTATTACATGTCTTTATTTTCTTCATTGCTCTATCATCTGGATTGCCTCCTAGCTTCCTTGCTTCCAAGTCTCCATTGAACAATTACATTGAATAATATATAAATCTATTATAATGAAATTACAAGAAGAACTCGAGTTATATTCGAGATTAACAATTACAATGAATAAACGACATGCAAGTCGTATTTAGAAACCAAAACCATAAAACAAAACCACTATCCTATGGGTCTTTAGGCCATAACCATCCACCATGTTATCACATAACACATGTAATATATCTCAGATTATATAAACATATCATATAATCATATATAATAAATTTCGAAATTTCAGAAAATCAAATAAATTTCAGAAAATAATAAATCGCCGTTTCGGGGCCTGTAACGTCGTCAAACGGCTTACAGACGCGAAGCTGACAATGTCAGTATTTCTCGGTGACATGATTCCAGTAAGAAAATACATATCGTTTGCGAAAATCGGACACTGGACACAGATTTCAGAAAATCTACCGAAGCCGTTTCAGAATTCGTATCGAATACGATTTCCATAACAAGAACAAACATGTATCATATACATACAGCAATACACACAATCATCCCATGATTATACAACACATGAATATCATATATTCAAAATCTTATAAAACATATATATCAATATATAGTCATGGCATATTATATATATGTTTACATACATCGAAAAACTGTTAAACACATAACCAAATCATCCCATTATACACGTAGCTTCGATGCCATTGAAGGGTTTCGGGCATGAAAACGCAGCGGAATTAACATAAAAACAATATAAAAAAAATCGAAACCCAATCGCAGGATCCATGTATAACGTTGGATGATTATGGTGAAGAAGTTTGTACCTTAACAAAGCTTTCGTATGCTGTTTAATGGAGGTCCAGAAAGATGAATCACAGCAGTCCTTTGTTGCAAAGATTTTCTCTCTAAAGAAGTCCACACGAACGCCCGATCGTCCTACGATCACCGGAATCGGTACTAGCCGAATTGTTTGCCTCTCTCTCTCTCTCTTTCTCTAGCCTCTCTTGATGTTGAGCAGCTAGGGTTTTTCTCTAAAACAAAATTTGATGATTAAACCCTAATACTTTACATCATTATGTATATATAGGGGAGAGAGAGATTTTGGGCCTAACCCTAATCCATGTGGTTTCCAAAACCCATTATGACTTTGGGTTATTATTATTATTAAATCTGAATTCTAATATAATTAATCAAGTCCCACTTAATTAATTCAATAATTAAATTCGAATAATAATAATACTTATTAAATCCGAATTCTAATATAATTAATCAAGTCCCTTTAGGGAATAAATAATAATATATTTAAATTTGTAATTTAAATAAACCTCCGTTTTGACGTTCTTTGTGTGTGACCCTTTAGGTTATTATTACGTTGGCAATAATTTTATTATCTAATAATAAAATTATAAACAATGAGCGGCATCTAGTAATACATCATTGCTACCCAAGTAACAATAATAATTGGTGATTCAATTAAACCTTTCGTGAATAATGTGCAATGTAATATAATCCCTTTATCCTTATATTATAGATAAAACTCGAGGCATGTATAGTGTCATTCTCTTCAACGTTTAATCTTGGTTTCCTTGATCAATGAGTAGACTATTTAAACAAATCAATATTTGAGCATGGCCATGCATTTCATAGTCTCACTCAATCAAGAGGCCAATAATATCACTCCTAGAATTGGAGGGTTAAATCCTATATCTATCATTCATATTCCCCATACGATTCATAGCATACCCAATGTCCACCTTTATCATTACCCGGTTAAAGGTAACTTTGAGTGTAATCAAAGTATATTAATTCTCGTATAGAAATATAATGATTTCAAGTCAGAGGATCATTATATCATTATCATTGTGAGATTTCTTATGACGCTTATTAACATGTAGAATCTCACGGCGGGTCTTTCCAGTGTCATGTATTGATACACACACTTATGTTCTTGACTTTAGTATCACCATACCTATGACCAATGAGATGTGGTCATCTGTCAACAAACATACTAGTCTTATTGCATTATTACTGTCCTTAAATAATAATACTTGACTAGGGAATTTTAGGAATAAAATACTATTCATATAATCTCATTTTTAAGTCACATACTTAAAGATATATATTACGTATTAATATTCCAAGGACATTTATTATTCTTTCAATTTATGACGCAATAAATAAAGACATAATAAATATTAATTAAATAATCACATAAAACATAATCCTTAATTGTTTTCAATAAAACATTAAAAATATTGTCTCTAGGACACCAATACAAACAGCACTAATATTGGCCTCTCATTCTTCAGCCATTTCTGCATTTTAATCTTTGATTTCTTCTTGATCTTTTGCATATCGAGGAAGAATTTATGCATAGTCTTTGTTTAGTAGATGGGAATTCAAGAGTTGTTGAGCCACATAGTAGAACCCGTCAAACTGGTCTCCATATAATTCTTATAAGTTTATTTCTCAACTACTAGTTGATGGTCTAGAAGCACTGCCATGTTATACATGCTTCAACCATTTTGAAATAAAGATAGAGCTAGGGCCACTTGTTACAATGGTACCCTCAGCATCTATTTCATCATCCAATTTCTCAGATGATTCCAAAAATCCTGGATAGATTGGTGAATTCCTCCTAGAAGACAGTCTTTGAACGATTAGGGAGTGTCTAGGGAATGCCATTTGCATGGTGTGGAGGTCCCCTAGACTATCCAATGTCTATGAAGACACCTGATGCTCCAATGGCTCATTAATGAGAACAAAGGGAAATGTTTCCTCAACCACCATAGAGTCTGAAGTAAATATTCCTGGAACCCCTGTGGCTTTGATGGTGTCATCAGGATATACCTCAGCATGTATTCCTTCGCCGTCTAAATGAGTGTCCAGAGTGGTGAACAAAATGTCATGCACAAAGTCACTTGAAATTGGCTCACCGGGAGGATTAGATTCCTGGTGATCAACAACCTTTTTTCTTCGGCTAGACACAATTGGTTGAGAAGAAATTTGAAAAGTGAAGTAAGATTTTGAGTAGATGTGAGTGTTGGCAACTCCCCTTGAGAGAATGGGGAAGTTTCAATAGAAGTACTTATGTGTCCATATGTCTCCTTTTTAACTACACTTCTATCATCAACATGAGTGTATTCATGTGATGATTTGGACTCTTTCCAAAGTGGAGTGAGTTGATTCCAAGTTCAATAGATACATTCTTTTGAGAGAATGCATCTAGCAATAAGTTTAGTCCCTTTGATAACTCTACACCCTGTTGGGAGGATGTAGAGTGGCTTTGTGTGGTATCTTTATTCTTTTTCCTTCTCTTTAGAGATTCAATAGGAGACTCAGGTTCATCTGTTGCATCTACAATTACTTATAATTTCTTTCTAGCAGCAGGTTTCTTCATTTTCTTCTTTTCAACTGCGCCTTGTTAAGAGGATGTAGAGGTTGGTTCACTAGCATCTACAGGTTTTGAAAGAATAGGCTCAGTTGGGTTAAGGTTCCCTGGGTTAGGTGCATTAGGTACTTCTGCAACCTTGGAATCCTCTATTGTATGCAAGAATCCATATGAAGGCTGCACAAGTGGATACCCTTGAAATACATTCCTCATATGAGGTGTGATTTGAAGTGGTACCTTCACTGTGGTTCTCCTATCCAATGTAGTAAAAATGATTTTTGATAATGATTTGGAGTAGCCAATTTTATTTTTGTTCATCCCAGGTAGTTCAATCAAACTACCATTTTTATAATTGAGAATTGATTGAATAAAATGAGGGAAGAAAATCTCTTTACCTCTTTTAGGAATTCTAGTTATGAGCTCCCCAAGAATTAGCTTCCCAACATTGAGTTTCGGGTTGTAAGCCAATGAGTAGGCCAACTTCAAGGCAATGAGGCTAATTTGATCAAATTATGTCTTCCTACAGGTGAACACCCTAAGAAGTGTGTCAAACAGGAATGACCACTCCTTCCTCACATACATCTTGTTGATCTTGTCTAGTCTGTGCTTCTTGTCATCAACACCTTTCTTAACAATGTCTGAATACCTAATGAACTCCAAGAATCTAGAAGATCATTTTCAGATGGCTTTGCGTCAAATTTCTCAGTTAGGAGTGACAAACTTCATTCATATCTTTTTCATCAAACCTGATATCCATATTTTGAATTTTATAAATGTTCAAGTACAATGGTGGGTTTTTCAACAGAGCCTCATTCAAGTAGGAATCAATGATAAACCTAGTGAAGCACTTATATTGTGGGTTAGCATCAGCATGTCTAGCAATGGCTAAGAAATTTGTTTCAGGGATTACATAAACTTCAGTTATAAGAGTGGAACTAGAAAAAGCCATTTGAGTAGTGTATAGAAAGGAGAAGTGAAGAAATGAAGAAAGTTTAGAGAAAAGCAATGAGAGAATACGAATGAGACTGTAGAGAGCAAGAGTTTCTTTGAGTTTATGATTAAGCATAGAAATGAAATGTTATATCTAATTTGCTATTTATATGACTTAAACAACTCGACTAGAATTGTAATCGATTTTGAATGATCGAGAACTCAGGAAATAAATAAAGTAGCTTTAGTGGAGAATTGTCAAAAATTGATCGAGAACTATACCATTTGAGTACTCTATTTAAACTTAATCGAGAACTCTAATTGAACTTAAACGAGAACTCTAGTGGTCGAGAACTCTGATTAATATTAAGTCGAAAACTCTACAAAACATGGTTGATCGAGAACTCACTAAAGTGAACTATTCAAGAACTCATAAATTTAGACATAGTCGAGAAGTCAGAAAAAGATGAAAATTTAATCACAAACTCCAGTCTTTGAAAGATTATTTTATTTTCATTTGGAAAATAAAATAAAAAATTGTCAAATACATTTTTCAGATTAAATTTAAATAAATAAAAATTAATATGGGATTAAAAATGCATTTGTTAATTATTCCTGTAGAATTAAATATCACATGTGTTATTTAAAAATGCACAAGTATAATAATTCATTTCAGATTTCCTTAGAACATAAAAATAGTTCCAAGCTGCATATTGATTTTGATTTTTCAAAACAATTTAAAACAATATGACTGATATATTTATAGGTATACATCAATTTACTCCACTTAGATAAATCATTAAGCATTCATGTCTGTGAAGTAATTGTTGTAACAATTGGTGAGATATATTTATTTAGCCACTTAGATAGAAGAATCTAGCATTCCAATCTCACTAACCAATCTGTTGAAGGTGGCTTCATCAAGTGGTTTGGTAAGTATATCAACCAACTATTTTTGTGTAGGAACATAGAATAATTCAATCACACCATTTTCTGCATGTTCCCTAATGGATATGGTACCTTACATCAATGTGCTTTTTCTTTGAATGATTCACAGGATTGAAATTGATTGTTGCTTTTTGTTGTACCATGACACCAATCTCTGTCCAAGAAATTGACAGCTTCCAGATGTGCTCTTTCTATCAATTCTGCATACAACAAAATCAGCATCAGAATAACCAACTAGGTTAAATCCTGTTTCCTTTGGGTACCATAATCCCATCTGTATTATTCCTTTCAAATATCTCAGAATTCTTTTGACAGCAATGTGATGAGATTCTTTTGGATTGGCTTGAAATCTTGCACACAAACATGTAGAGAACATGATGTATGGCCAACTAGCTATTAAATAGAGTAAAGATCCAATCATTCCTCATTAGGTTTTCAAATCTTATTTCATTTCTTGTCTTCATCAAGCTTGATAGCTGTAGACATTGGTGTTTTTGTAGGTGAACAATCTTGCATATCAAATCTTTTCAATAAGTCATTTATGCACTTAATCTGACTTATGAAGATACCATCTGCTCTTTGACTGATTTGAAGGCCTAGGAAATAAATTGTTTCTCTCATCATGCTCATTTCATATTCACTTTGCATGATCTTAGAGAACCTTTGACACAACTTTTTATTTGTAGAGCCAAAAATAATATAATCCACATAGATTTGAACTAGAATGATATCATCACCATACTTCTTGTAAAAGAGAGTTTTATCAATTCTTCCTCTAGTGAACTGGTTTTTTAGTAAAATTTTTGATAGAGTGTCATACCACGTTCTAGGGGCTTGTTTGAGTCCATATAATGCTTTGAGGAGTATGTAAACAAAATCAGGGAAATTTGAGTCTTCAAAGCCAGTGGTTGCTGCATATAAACTTATCTATAACAAGTCTTTCTAGTCTCTGAACTTTTTCTATAATAGGAGTCTAGATACTTAACATTCACTTATACATGTCATTTATACTTAGAATATTTTCAAGAGAATTGAAACTAGAGTCTGGATGCAAATCAGAGTCTGGGAGTTGATCGGAGTCTATAGACTACCAGAATCTATAGTCTGTCAGAGACTGAAGATCATCAAATTCTGAAGTCTTTGAGAGTTTATAAATCTGAATCTATATTTGGAAGGTGATCAATAGAAAGGGATAGCTTCAAAGATAAAGACAATTATATTACAAAAATGTTATGGGAAGAAAAGAGAACTTCAGAAGGAAACTGTCAACTAATAATTAAGAATTTTATTCCAATTGTAATTTGATTTCCCGTTATTAGTTGATTGGCAGCTCTCTATATAAACTTTCTATGTAACCAAATATTATTGTCGAATTTTTGAGAGCTTAGAGATACAGAGAGTTGTTGTGAAAACATAGAGAAGCTACTAGGGTTTGTGTACACCCTAAGAGAGTTTGTATTCAATATTCTTTAATACAAACACTGTTATTTTTATTCTCTGAGTTTTGATCTTGTTAAAATAGTTCAAGTTTGATTCTTCTATAATTGATTGAAACTAAGGCAAAAAGATCACACAAGTATTTAACCCCCCCCCCCACCTTCTACTTGTGTAACTGGAAAAATAATTGGTATCAGATCCTATGTTTTAAAATCGATCAAAGATGTCTGGAAACAAAGATGGCAATTCTAAAATTCCTCTTCTTAAGAGAAACAAATACACCCACTAGAAGTTTAAGATGCTCCACCATCTACAAGTTACAGACCCTGACTATCTTGACATGATTCATGATGGAACCTATATAACTTCAAGACTTGTTCCTCAAACCACTGAAGAAGGAAAAATAATTGAAGAGGACTTTTTCAACAAACCAAAGGCTGAGTGGTTAAAGGAGGACAATGAGAATGTTCTTAAGGAGGTAAAAGTCAAAAATATACTCTTTAATAGTTTGGAATCTATTCTTACAAACTGTGTCATATCATGCAAAACTGCTAAGGAGATGTGGTTAAAACATGAAGTGCACTGTGAAGGAACTAAAGATGTCAAGAAGAATGCAAGGTCTCTATTAATTCAGGAATATGAGTATTTTGAGGCAAAATCTGGGGAATCTATTACTGAGATGTACGATAGGTTCACAAAACTTCTGAATGAGATGGCTATACTTGGTAAGGTTTATGATTCTGAATATACAAACACCAAGTTTCTGAGTAACCTTCCTGAAGAGTGGGACAACAAAACAACAGCCATAAGAGAAGCAAGGGATTTGGATGAAATCTCTCTGGAAGAATTGTTTGGCAGACTCAAAACATATGATCTAGAGATGCAACAGAGAAAGAACAAGAAATTTGTAAAGGTAAAATTTGTGGCTCTCTTAATGGAGTCTGAGAAAGAACAACATGAAGAACCCACAGAAGCAATAATCAAGGATTCAAGGAAGAAGGGTAAAACTATTGTTGAATCAGAGTCTAGTGACACAGACTCTGATACTGATGATGAGATTGATCTGAGTCAAATGATGGCTATCTTTGTTAAGAATTTTAAAAGAATAAAATTAAACAAAAGAACTAGAAAATTTAGTAAGAGGCCAACACTCAAAAAGGAAGATGAAAAAGATGAGAAGAGCAAGAACACCATAATCAAGCTTGACAAGGCAAAAGTCAAGTGCTTCAACTGTGGAATATTGGGGCATTTTTCTAGTGAGTGTAGAATGGCTAAAAATCAAGGCAAGGGTAAGGCACTCATCTCAACAGGAAAGGACTGGGCAGATTCAAGCTCAGAGGATGAAATTGATTATGAAAATCTTGCATTGATGGTTGTCTCCTCAAAAAAATCAGAATCTCCCAAAGAACCTTCATCTCTTAAAACTCAGGAAACCAGGGTAAAGAAAGTATCCCTAATTCTAGATAGTGGATGTTCAAGATATATGACAGGAAATAAATCTCTGCTTACAGACTTTATGGAGATGGTTGGCCCAAAAGTATCCTTTAGATATGGCAACAAAGGACAAACACTGGGATATGGCAAGATTGTACTTGAGAATGTCATCGTTGATGAAGTAGCTCTAGTTGATGGCTTGAAACACAACTTGATCAACATAAGTCAACTTGGAGATAAAGGTTATCATACTTGGAGATAAAGGACAAACACGGACATGGTAACATATATGAAGCCAACTTGGAGGATTGCAATCACAAGGAAGTCACATGTTTATATAGCATGGCCTCAACTGAAGAAAGCTGGAAATGGCACAAGAAACTGTCATACATGAACTTCAAAACACTTAACAAGTTGGTGAAACAATGTCTTATAAGAGGACTACCATAGATTGACTTTGTGCAAGATGGACTTTGTGAAGCATGTCAACTTGGAAAGCAAAAGAGAACATCCTTCAAGAGCAAGACAATAAACACCATTTCTGAACGCTTTTATCTTTTATATTTTGATTTATTTGGTCCAGTAAATGTGATATCAATTAACAAAAAGAAATAAGCTCTTGTCATTGTAGATGACTATATAAGATACACATGGATTTTCTTTTTGCACTCAAAGGATGAAGCTTCACAACATATAATAGATCATATTACCTTTCTAAAAACAAAATCAAAGAAGATAGTAAGAGTTCTAAGGAGTGACAATGGTATGGAAAGACTCCCTATGAAATGGTGAAGAACAAGAAGCCAAGTGTGAAACACTTTCACATATTTGGATGCAAGTACTTTGTACTAAAAGTACAACCGGAAAATCTAAGCAAATTTGAAGCCAAAGATGATGAAGCAATCTTCCTTGGATATGCACCAAATACAAAGTCATTTAGAGTCTTTAACCTCATAACCAGAATTGTTATAAAATCTATTCATATTGCATTTGATGACAAAATGATTAAAGGATTTCAGGATAAGTAAGAGTCTACAACACTGGAATTTGAAATTCTTAAAAGTTCTGAGATAGATGAAGATGATGAGGATGAAGAGTCTCAAATCACTCCTGAAACAACACAGGAACCTTTCACACTCTAAGGGGGAGCCAAAAAATTCGACTCCAATCAACTCAGAGTCTAACAGTTCACGGTCTATCCAGACAAAGTCTAGACATATATAATCAAGTTCTTTAGAGTCTAACTCATCAGGGTCTAGATCAGGCAACTCTGAATCCTTTTCAGAGTCAAGCAATTCAGGGGGAGCCTTTTCATTTAAATTTCACTCAAATACATGAAATGCAATGATTTAGGGGGAGCTTCAAGTTCAAGAACCAATCTTCCACCAGCTAGAAAATTGGCAAGGGATCATATTCCTGATTTGATAATTGGTAATCCTGACAGTTGTGTACAAACTAGAACAACCACTCAAAATAAATGTCTTTATAGCTGTTTTCTCTCAAAGAATGAACCCAAGAAAATTGAGGAAACTTTGCAAGACCCTGATTGGATTATTGCAATTCAAGATGAATTGAATGAATTTGAGAGAAATAAAGTGTGGAAACTTGTACCAAGAATCAGAGATAGATCAATTATTGGTGCAAAGTGGGTGTTCAGAAACAAACTTGATGAGAATGGAACTGTGATTAGAAACAAAGCAAGGCTAGTTGCAAAAGGATACTCTCAGGAGGAATAATTTACTATGATAAAATTTTGCACCAGTAGCAAGATTGGAAGCTATCAGAATGTTTCTTGCATTTGCTGCTCATTCAAAATTCAAGGTGTATCAGATGGATGTGAAAAATGCCTTTTTGAATGGAAAATTGGAAGAAGAATTCTATGTGGAGCTACCACCATGATTTGTTGATCCAAAGTTTCTTGATCATGTTTACTGGTTAGACAAGGCACTATATGGATTGAAGCAAGCACCTAGAGCATGGTATGAAACTCTATCAAAATTTCTTCTTGAAAATGGATTCATTAGAGGTACCATTGACAAAACTCTCTTTATTAGAAAACATAAAGGAGATATTTTGCTTATCCAAATTTATGAAAATTTTTATCTATGAAAACATAGTGGTTATTTGGTTGTACTAATGAAAAACTCTATGAAAATTTTAGTAAATTAATGCAGTCAAATTATGAAATGAGTGTGATGGGAGAATTAAACTTTTTTTTAGGACTTCAAGTCAAATAGACTGATAATGGAATTTTTATCAATCAATCAAAGTATGTTAAAGAATTGCTGAAGAAGTTTGATATGCAAGATTTTGTAACTGCCAAAAATCCCATGTCAACAACCACTAAGCTAGACTCTGACCCAAAGACTCTGAGTGACTATAGAGGTATGATTTGCTCATTGTTATATTTAACTGCTAGTAGACCATATAAAATGTTTACAACATGCCCGTGTGCTAGATTTCAGGCTGACCCTAGAGAATTACATTTGATAGCTGTTAAAAGAATTTTCATATATCTCAAGAGTGAACAAACTCTTGGACTTTGGTATCCTAGAGAGTTTGATTTTTTACTAATTGGTTATTCAGACTCTGAATATACAGGATGCGAAATGGATAGGAAGAGCACAACAGGTCAATGCTAATTTTTTGGCAACAAATTAATTTCTTGGTTTAGCATGAAATAACAAAAAGTATCAACCTCAACAGTTGAGGCTGAATACATAGTAGTTAGAAGTTGTTGTGCTCAAATTCTGTGGATGAGAAATCAGTTACTTGATTATGGACTAACATTCTCAAATATTCATATGTATTGTGTTAATACTAGTGCTATTAAAATTGTAGAGAATCCATTCCAACATTCCAGAACAAAGCACACTGAGGTCAGGTATCATTTTATAAGAGAACATGTTGAAAATGGTACTATTGAACTTCATTATGTTCCAACTGACAGACAGATTGCAGACATTTTAACAAAACCACTTGACGAGTCTACCTTTCTCAGACTGGTAGGTGATTAGGGATGTTAAATATGTAGGTGATCAATCATTAAAAGTAGCAAGGTATGTAGTTTATTTATTGTCCCTAATTGGTTAGACTATAATTTTATATTACAAATTTTTTGAAGTACTTTATCTTGACTGAGTCTAACTTCTAGACTCTGACGGGTCTATAGACTCTCAGTGACTATAGACCCTAAAGGTTTAGACACTTAGAATCGGAAACGGTTAGTATTCGTGCCTACAGACCCTGACTATTTTTCAACCATTCAAATGACTGGAAATAGGCGGTAACAGTTACTTTTTTACAGGATAAGGTTATAGACTCGTGTGTATTTTATGCAAGTTTAACAAAATAGAAAATTTATACAAAATTTTACTCACTTGTTTATTGCAGTTTATTTTCTAAGGAAAAAAATATTATTAGAGCTTTTTCAAGAACCCTAATCTTTTTCTTCAAGAATTTTCATCTTCTTCACTTCAACAACTTCAATTGCTGCTCAATCAACTGTCATGAGGGGACCCAAGGCAATTTCATTCACTTTTGGGGATTTTAAATTCATGACCATGAATCATGTTGCAGCTCTTGGAGACAAGAAAGGGTAGACGCTGATTCTACCCAGTAATGGATTTCTTGGAGTAAAGTGAGCTCAACTATATCATCAAAACATCTCATGTCATTCACATGGATGCTGTTTCACAAGCATGGAACTCTGCAAAGGTAGTTAATCCTTTTCAGTATCAACCAGGTAAAATCATGTTCACATTTGGCTCCACTACTTTTGATGTTACTGCTAATGTGATTAACTCTGTGTTTAAACTGCCTATTAAACAACCTTTTAATGAAATTTTTGATGATTATGAAATCAAAAGCATGCTTTTAAGTCAATAGGTTATATTATTAGTTTATATAAAATGAGTAAGTTAACAAGGCCCTATTTGAGAAAAGAATGATCTTTCTTTTTTGATCAAATTGCTAAGTGTTTCACTGGTAAGTGTAGTGTATTTGATGCTTTTACTTTTATCACTTATCAAATTGGTCATAGTCTCTTATTTGACAAAGTGATTAACATTGGTGATATCTTACTCACATAAATGGGAGCCAAATTGAACAATGAGCAAGAGGGGGGGAATAAAGTCTACTATCATAGATTTCTTATTATTGTCCTCAATCACTTCATTCCTGGCATGTTAACTAGGTTGGCAGATGATTGTTGTGTGCAGGCCTACAAACAGCAAAGGAGAATTTTCTCTGACATCTAGAGAATTGATGAGAACAGGGGAACCAACCTGCCTGCCATGGTGTATCCAAAAGTAATGCAGGTAAAACAATCTACCTACAAACCTTCTATCTATAATTCTTCTTTCTTTGGAGGTGAAATGGTGCAAGAACAAATTATGGAAAGTCTCCTTGCACCTATCAAAGTAGCCAAATTCTCTTCCACCACACATTCTTAAAAACCCAAATCTAAAAAGACACCAACCTATGTTGTCTCTCAAAAGACACCAGTTATATAGAGGAGGAGATTGATCCAAACCAGGCTGGTAGATGAGCAAAGTGATGAAGAGATAAATCCCCTAGAGAAGTAGGTTATTGAAGGGCTTTCATTACTAAAAAGAAGGTTATGATGCACCTGATTCTAGCCCAAAATCCAAGTCTGTAGACTCTTCAAAGGCTACAGTATCTGAAAAAACTAGAGATGCACCTCAGGATTCTCAACTAGAGTCTCCTAAGAAATCTTTTGCTAAGAAATACAAGAGGTTGAGGAAGGATTTTTCTGCACACACACACACAAGCCTGTAATTGTTACTAACCCTGTTTTGCAGGAAACAGATGCTCCCAGGGCACCTACAGAGACAGACTCTGAGAGCAAGAAAACTCCTGAACCAGAGTCTAATGTTGAGTCAGAGTCGAGACTGCCTTCAGACTCCGATCATGACTCATTTTGGGAAGGAATGCCAAAGGAAACAGGCTCAAGTGTTATAGACTCTATAATTGTTCCAACTGATGAGGTGCTTATCTTTATATATCCTTTGGTGGAATCAATTGAAGATCCAGAATCATAAAAGACACAATAACAAAACTTGGATCTTCTCTCCACATATGATTCCCTAAGGAAGAGAATGAAGATGGAGCTACATATGTCTACATAGGATGTAGTCACCAATCTATACATCTACATCTTCAACTCTTCATTACAAAGTCAAGCAGCTGGGATCATAGAAGGCAGGACAAGTGAAGTTCTCAAAGCACTTGGTGTGCCAGACTCTAAAAAACCAAAAATAAAGAGAGTCAAGAAGTCAAAAGCCCTCAAAAGAAGACAATCAGAGACTGTTGCTGAGTTAGAGACTGAGTTTGAGCAACCAGTCTTTGATTATGAAGCAATTTGGGATAGTGGAGTTACCTGCAGGACAGTCATTCAATGAATTTCTCACTTTCAACCTCTGTCAAGATATGTGGTTGACTATCTTGTCCACAATATAGGTACAATTGCCAATAAATACATCTATCCAACCTACCAGAGTAGATTAGATCAATTCAAGGGCTTATACTTTCAAAAACTGCGAAGGGAACTGCAGGAACTCTTCAATCTCACAGATGTCCAGGCAATCAATGCAATTCATACAAGGGCCTTTCATCATAATTTGGATGCTTTTATTATTGAAGAACAACAGAAGGAAGAAGGTTTTAGAAGGAAGTTGGAAGAGGGCACTAGTGCAATAGTGGTGACTAGTGGAATAGGTGCTTAGTCTGTCTTACCCTCACAAGAACCATATAGTCAGAGGTTTGGTGATAGTGTGACAGATGAGCATGCTAATAGGCCCTCTTTACCAACTCACAAAAATGCTGATGAGAATTCCAATGATATGGGAGGACATACTCTGATGGAAGCTCACGAAAAAAATTCTCAATCAATTATGTTAGAGTCTAGCCACTTTGAGGGGGAGTCTCATGCAACAACAGTCATAGATGGTGACAATCCGACTCTGGCTTCTAATAAATTCATACTGAAGCAGTCAAAGTCTAGAGTAGACCCTGAGCTGGAATACTGGAGCCAACAGACTCTGGAAAGAAAATAGAAGCTAGTAAGGGTTCAGAGTCTATTACTGCTCAGCCCTTAGTGGAAACCCCTAACCTTCAGATAATTTAAGGGGTTCCCCTCCATCTAGGTGGTTCAGGTATTGAAGCATTTATTACTTCTTTCACACCCTCTTCTATAGGATTTTTGAGTACGCCCTCCCAAATGAGTGAAAAAGATGAAAATGAGAGGCTGGCACTGGTCCAAGCAAAAGGAGAGGTAGAAAAGGTTTTAGAGAGCTAGAGTGAGAATGAAAAAGTGGATGCCCAATCCCACTGTGAGATTCAGAGACTAGGGTATCCTGAACCTAACTTTACTTATTAGGTTCATGAATTTCCTCAAAGTTGGTCCAATGAATTGAGGCAGGGGATGGCTGAAAATGCATTTTTACTTATCTTACATATTGGCAAGAAGGAGGAAAATCTAGCTGCTCAGAAGTCATTCTTACAGAAACCACAACTTCATTTAGTGGATTCTCTAACTAGGAAAGCAGACAGAGTTATGAAGGCTTTGGTGGCTGCACCACATATTCAATCTTATCATAAGACTACAATATTGAAGTCAGGAGAACCAATTCTTATCATTCCTATCTAGGCCAGGCTTCCAGAGTCTACAGAGTCTGGTCACTCTAAGAAGGAGTCGGGGTCTATAGTCCATTTTATAGTTTTAGAGTCTACTCCACCACCAGAGTCTACAACTCCTATTACAAAGATTGAGCCTATTGATGTTGTTGATGATTCAGTCTCTGAAGATGAAGGGGAAATGAATCCATCTTTCACCTATTTCGATCAAGTTTTTCCTCAATCATGGGAAACAACACATGCTAAGGGTTTCACTGATTTTGACACTTTTATGAGCATTTTGGCTATTCATCAGTCTGAAAGAATTAAAGCTTTTCAAAAGAAGTCTTTTCTTCAAGAGCATGTTCATTATCCTGATGAGGAACAAGATGCTTATCTCATTCAAGAAAGTGAGGCTATAGCAGCTGATAAAAAGGCAGCTAGAGAAAATGTAGCTGATCAATTGGCTGATGTGGTCACTAATATCTCTCATACCAACAGAAAATTGATCATTGTTAACAATACCACATCTATGTTAAAGACACGGTTTGAATCTTTGCACTCTCTTCAACTCTCCAAGGATGCTGCAGTCAATGATTCCTTGGCTGATTTCAAGACAAAACAACTCTTCAAAATGATGTCAATTCTCTTATTGCAAAAGTTGATTTTGTGATTGCTACTCATGCCAACATTTCCTCAGTACTAGAGCAAATTAGTTTGGCTGTCACAGGTGGTAATGATGTCAAAAAGGTGGAGAAGAAAGAAGTTGGGAGTTCAAGGAGTAATAAGGATGATACTTGCAAGGATGACAAATCAATGGGAGTTAAAAGGAGGAGAGATGGTGATGATGATGAAGCTGGTGATAGTTCTCATGGTCCTAGGGGTCTTGGTGGTGTGTAATAAAAGAAGTATGAAGTGTTTGTTAAAACACAATCTTAGGCATACTAGTCAGGTACTGGACATGGGAAATCAGCGTCTAAGCTAGACTCTGAAAAGAAAAAATAGAGTATAGACTCTGATGAACAAAAGAAAGAAGAAGTCAAGGAGCCAAGCTATTGGAAGTGCAGCCAAAACAATACACAATTGAGAGCTAGAAGAACAAAAGGGCTTGGAGGTATTTTAGCATCTGACATTGATAAGACCACTCTAGTAGCTGATCCACAATCTCTTACAGATAGTCAATTTAAAAAGCTCACTCAAAAGCACTTTAACAAAGTGGTGTTTGCTTAAATTGTCTACAATGTTTTTGAAAGAAAGTTGCTAGGAGGACAAGGTGGAACTGAAAAGGTGAAAATTGAGATGTTGGTATATTTTCTGAATGGAGGAACTGTAAGGTGGATAAGTCAACAAAATTTCATATTCTTCAAAACGGATGAAGAGTTGCAATATATCATATTTCTTCTGTCAATGGCAGCTGAGGTGAATAAGAGTAGGAGAGAAGTGACCAATAAATGGTTCATAGAGATTGATAGGAAGTTGACTCTGCACAGATACACAAATAAACAGATGGGCAAATTTTCTCTGAAATATGTGGATACTGAAGGGAAGGATCAAGACATGCCTCTGGAAGTAAAAGATAGTAAATTTCAAGAAAGTGTGCGTCACTACTTTGGGTATGCCTCTGGAAGTAAAAAGATAGTAAATTTCAAGAAGGTGTGCGTCACTACTTTGGGTTTCAACCTATGGAAGGGAAGATTAATGGTTTGATGCCTAAAGACTTAAAAGAACAAGAATGCAGTGCAAATGATCTAAGAGCAGCTTACTGTCAAATCAAATGTAAAAATGAAGAGTTGATCAAATTGAAGAAGTTTGTTGGTGAATCTCTAGCTATTGTGGAGGAGAATATGTTAAAGTCATTTCTGAGAAAATACACAGCTTTTGGGGAGATAAATTGATAAGTAATTCTTTGTTCCTTATAAATTTTTATACTGTTCTAGATTAATTATTTCATTCTTTAGTTTTGACATCATCAAACCTTAATTTATGCTTACCTTTTATAAATCATAAATAGGGGAAATTGTTAGAAATATATTCATTTGCTAATGTACAAAATACTAGAATAGAGTCTAGCATAGTTTATCTGTAACAAGTCTTTTTAGTCTCTGAACTTTTTCTATAATCAAAGTCTAGATAGTCAACATTCATTTATAGATGTCATTTATAGTTAGAAGATTTTCAAGAGAATTGAAACCAGAGTCTGGATGTAAATTAGAGTCTAGGAGTTGATCGGAGTCTATAAACTACCAGAGTCTGTAGTCTGTCAGAGACTGAAGATCATCAGAGTTTGAAGTCTTTCAGAGTCTATAAAGTTGAATCTATAGTTGGAAGGTGATCAATAGAAAGGGAAAGCTTCATAGATAAAGACAATTATATTGTACATATGCTATTGGAAGGAAAGAGAATTTCAGAAGAAAACTGTCAACTAATAATTAGGAATTTTATTCCTATTCTAATTTGATTTTCTGTTATTAGTTGATAGACATCTCTCTATATAAACATTCTATGTAACCTAATATTATTGTCAAATTTTGTGAGAGCATAGAGATATAGAGAGTTGCTGTGAAAATACAGAGAAACTGTTAGGATTTGTGTACACCATATGAGAGTTTGTATTCAATATTCTTTAAAACAAACACTGATATTTCTAATCTCTGAGTTTTGATCTTTGTTAAAATAGTTTAAGTTTAATTCTTCTGTAATTGATTGAAACTAAGGCGAAAAGATCACACAAGTATTCAACCCCCATTCTACTTGTGTAATTGGGAAAACATGCTCAATTTTCTCTTTCTAATTTTCAGTTCTAGTTTGGTTTATGCTACCTGAAATAGATGCATTTCTAGGTGACATGGAATGTTTCCTACTCTTGATTGGACATATAGATTTAGGCATAGCAGTTTTGATGTTTAGATTTTGGCTAATACATCCTTCAACAGACTATTTCCTTAATCTAAAACAGGTATTCATAACATTCAGGGTGCATGACATACAATCAAATTTGTCAGTGAATTTATGATTATCATGCATTAAAGGTTTGACATATCCACAAGCAAATTCAGCATTATCAATAACAGGTTTCTTGCACACATGAGTGATGTGATTTGTGGAACCACAGTTCTTACAAATTTTCCTAGGAGCATTGTGAACAGGTGCATAATTGTTGTGTTTGTTGATACCTATTTTTCCATTTATATTTGCCTTTTTCTTCTTTACATGCATGGTATCATTTTTCTAAACATTTTCTTTCCTTTTAGTTTCAACAAATGTGGGCTTGTCCTTTACTATTAGTTCATCTTTTTCAATATAAGGCACAGAGTTCTTGGTCTCTTGAGCATCCTCATCATTCAAATATTGTTTGATGATCAAATTGGGGTTCATCAAACTCCATAGTTGATTTCTTAAAAATTGGAGCTTTAACATTTTTTAAAATGTGTGGATTTCCAGCAAACTCAGTCTTCTTGCCTTTTGTTGAAACAGACTTCTTTTTCTTTAAAGTATCATAGTCAAACCCAACTCCAACTTTAGAATTTTCTTCATGCTTCTCATGGAATTATTGAACAAGTACTAATGAGTTTTGATAAGATCTATTTTTCAATTCATTTTCATAAATTTATTCCCTTAGAAATTTTTCAATTTGTTCTAAGCATGTGATCTTATTTTTCAAATACTCATTTTCATGCTTTACTGATTCCATGGTAACCAAGGATAATTCTAGGTGTTCATTGTTACCAGACAAATCATCATTGGACTTTAACAGTCTATTTATTTCTTCATAAGCCGCAGTCATGCTGATATGTATGTTAAACATCTCAGTGCTTAGTTCTTCAATACTTTTCTTATATTGAAAATTTGACATGCCAATAGAGGTTAGAATTGGTACCTGACTTGTTGAGGTTGATGCTCCTTCTTCTGATTTGGTCATGAGTGCCAAATTTTCATATTCTTCTTCTTCATCCTCATCAGTGTCATCCCAACACTTCCCTTCTGCAATGTATGATCTACCAATTTGCTTTTTCAACAGAGTTTCATACTTGGCTTCCAGCTCCAAGTAGTTTGTTGGTGAGATTACGAAGCTGTATGAATAGTAATCGTGATAACTCAACACTAGAACATAACAAGTAAATAATGCTACGTCTACACAGAAATCAAGAAGAAATGAAGATAAGGCAAATACAGTGAATCAAGTTATTAGAAAAAATTTTGAAGTCTACTACAGGTCACTAAAAGAAGTTCATTAATATGTTCATGCCTCAGTGAAGAATAATGGTTAAAGACTTTCAGGGTTTCAGAAGTTTAAAGATTCAGTATAGAAGTGCCACTAGAAGATTTCATTGTAAAGGCATTGATTGAAGATTGACAGTGTTTGAAGCATATGAATCTAGAAGAATTGAAGACAGGGTAAAGACAAAGGTTAAAAAACACAGTTGCAGTCTTGAAATTGTACTCACTGAAAGAATTTCATTTATATGTTCAAGCGTCAGTGAAGAACAAATAATGAAGTATTCAAGATTGCAATAGTAATGAAGACGTTGTCTAAGTACCAGAAAAGATTCTAGTGAAAGTACAGTGTTTATTGACAGTCAGTGTTCGAAGCAATAAAGAACTGCAGCATTCATGTCATTAGGTTTTAAATGAGAATATGAAGATCAAGATCAGTGTTAGTCATTTGTGAACCAGACCAATGCACTAAGTGTCAACACAAAGAAATTGGTCAATATTTTTATTTTACAAGAAGAATTGACAAGAAGCCAAGTGAAGCCAACTATGTAAGGATTGAAAAGAAGTTAAAAATACTCCAAGTCATTATACAAGGTGGAGAAAATCGACACTTAGTTATACAAGGTGGAGAAAATCGACACATATATATACAAGGGAGGTAAATTCGACACATAGCTTTCTATGTGACAAAAAGAAGCTAAGTCATGTATACAAGGAGAAAAACTCGACACATATATACATGGAAGAGAAAATCGACACATAGCTTCTAGTATGCCAAAAATAATCTAAGTCAATTCTACATGGAAAAGAAAATCGACACATGCTTATGCTAGATGGTAGAATTCGACACATAGATTCTTTGAATGATGAAAAATATTCCAAGGCATATACTAGTGAAGAAAAGTCGACACATGCTCATACAAGGGATAAAAATCGACACATAAGTTCTTGGCATGATGAGAAATTCTCTAAGGCATATACAAGGGAAAAAAATCGATACATGGTCATACATGTAAGTAAAATCGACACATGTGATCAAATCAACATACAAGCAATATTATTCGACACATTGACCCTCTATGAAACATGGAATATTTTCTAAGTACTAATACATGGAAACAATAACAACCACGATTTTTAGAATTTAACTTCTTTTATTATTTAAATATTTAATGATTCTCTGATATATTGGAGGAATAAAATTTTATTATTTTAATCTAGTTAGATGGATTTCTAAATTATTTCTTTATGGGAGAACTTATAAAATGGTGGAGATAGAGATTTTTAGAAGTTTATTACATGGTGGTTCAATAAAAATTATATATATTTTATTCAAATCAAGGGGAAATCAATTAATTTTGATTTATCGCTTATAAAAGCTTTGAGATATTTTTAGAAATGAGATTTCATATTTAAAAATATGATTTCATTTCATAATTATATTATTCTCATTCTTATGTATTTTAAATGAGTTTTATTTTTAAAATCATGAAAAAATTTGAGGAATTGTAAAATTCATATCAAATTGGAAAACTTAGATTTAATTCTAATTCTTTTTCCATAAATCTTCAAAAATATCCTAGTATTTAATTATGTTAGAAATTTAATTTTTACAAATTAGAATTTCTAGCTCAGAATATTATTTTATCAGTGTGTAGTAGCAAAAACGAGGAATAAAGCTAAAATTTATTTATGTGGCTAGCAAGCTTCCACCTAACATTTTATTTACCACACAAAGCAAAAGGACTCATAAAAAAATCTGCCAATATCCCCCCCACTATTCATTTTGCTGATTGAAAAAGAGTGAGAGGGATAGAGGAGAGAAAAAGAGAGAGAGGTGAGAGAAAAGAGAGAGAAGAGAGAAAGAGAGAAAAGATGAAGCCATGATATTACTCTATCCTTACTTGCTTGTTTCATCCATGAAAGAAGTTGAAGGATGAGAGTATAGATTTAGAGGGAAAATCAATAAACTTGGTAGAATTTAGAATTAATCAAGGTATAATGATTCTGGATGCTTGTTCTTTATTTTTCAAGTTTCAATTTCAGTTTTATTTTGTATGAGCATGTTTCCTTAATTTGAGCATATTCTTTTGGTTCATGAGAATCAGGTTGTGTTGGGTTGATGGTTATTGATTTGGGTTGATTATTGTATTAGAGGTGATGAATGAGGATTGTTGTGTGCGGCTTTGTTAAGCAACTACCCAGTAACTGCCCTGGTTGCTGACTAATCTGGGATGTTCGACCACTGTTCTTGTTAGGGAGTATATTGAACTATTTGTTTAAAGTATATGACATTGTCCTTTTTATTAAGAATCTTGAATGCATATTTTCACATTATTTGTATATTATATATTGTCGATAATCTAGTATCAAATGGGATAGCAGACGATTGGATTGTCAGTGTCTATATATAATATAATAAAGGTTCACAGTCTAAGTGGAATTAAACAAACCACTGGAATTACTGAAGTATTATTCAGTAATAATATATCTTGATTACTGAATAATACTTGTACACTTTATGTATATTGAACGAGATCAAAATATTAGAATTTTTCTTCTATTCTAACTATTATGAAAAACTAAGATTCTATAATATTATTATTGTTTAGGTTCTTAATCCGGATAGAGTGATTGATACTTGTATGCAATGCACATGTTTTGATTCATATGTGATGTGATTTATTATTAATCACAATATTATGTTTTGGACAATGACATTGCATACATAGTAGGATATTGACTATAAAAGGAAACCGTGTCCGAAAATATTCCGGTGATGATGTTCTCTTGAAAGCTTATAAAGATAATAATGTTTTAGTCCTGCATGAAGATTTGTTCTTGCATAATTATATAGTTGAGTGGATGATCAAGGATAAAATATATTAATTAAATTAATTGTCAAAAATTAATTTAATTAATGGACATTCCATATCTTAAACATAGAGAATTTAATAAGCAAATAATATTAGAGCCAAATAATTAAATTACGACATTAGGAGAGGTATTGTAAATATTAATTCTTTAATGGATTTAATTAATATTTAGTGACATTGGGCTTGACCCAGAATGTCATTGGAAGTCCCGACCTAACTATCCAGGATCCTTACTTTAGCCTATATATTCATCTTATTCTCTTCTAGCTAAAGGGTTGGAAACTAGGGTTTTTGTGAGCAGCCGTTCAAGGAGGCAACCAAGAACTAGGGTTTCAAAATCCCAAAGCTAGAAGAGGAGCAACCTTGGGAGGATCGAAGACCACACTTCGCTTAAGTTGAATACAATAGAAGACGTGTATTTGAATCGCTTGCGCCGTAGAGATTATGGTTAATTTTCTATTCAAACTCGTTTGTTTTCATATCATAAAATGTAGCATCATAATTCGATTGTCCCAACAATTGGCATCAAGAGCCAGGTTCTAGGGTTCTACGTTATATGATATGATGTCCATATTGTGACACCCCCAGACCCGGGGTCGGAGATCCAGGTTGCCACTATCCAATTTCCAGGATATATTAACACTTGTAATCCAATAATAACAAACAAAAATATAATAATCGCAAGGTAAATGACATGCTGATGACCCCAACACCATATCACACACACACATGAGCCATAGTCTCAGAAACGGAGTTATCATAATTTACATAATTAAGTTCTAACTGTTACATTATATGGTTATTATAAACTGGAGTTGTACTACTGACTATAGCTTCTTGAGGAAACTATACAGCAGTCAAAAGTTGATTAGCTTATACATGTTTCATATACTTACATAGGTCATACTTATAAATAAACCTGATTAGCAAAAGCTGAAAGCCTATCCTACTAAGCTTTCCTACCTCAGGGACAGTAATGTGGATCCTCTCATACGGGGCCCTTGCCCTTGCTACCCGTTTGCGTAGGGTTCGGCGCACACGGCTGGGCATGGTCAGCAACTGTAATGTGGGAAAAAGGACAACAAGCAAGAATGAGCTACAAATGCTCAGCAAGTAATAGATAACAGTATATCAAGATAGTAAAACAATAAAAAAATATAATATCAAGATATCAATGAAACTGATATATGCGAATAAAACAGTACTCAAAGCAACCAACAAAATCAGAGTTGATTATACTTCCCGTTGACACCATCAGTAACTCAACACCTAGGCTTTCGTTACAGTGCAACGTCAAATTCCAATTGGAAGAGGGGACTATGATTGGAGATTTTTCAACGCCCTACTGTACGCGATGATCAGCTGCATTGTACAATAGAAGAATCTGTGAACGAAGTGCTCTGTGTTGTTTTATCCTGGAAGTGATATTGCTGCAACTCAACACAGCGTAGTGGGGCAATAATCTCTTCAAGAACAGTCAAGACTTCTAGCAAGGCTTGGCGACTCAGCTGTTCATTGGTTCTTTCAGTGTATGCATTAAAGCTTCTGTTAGAGCTAAGACTTCTATCTTTTCTCTTGTCATTACAGTTACTGATATATATATATATTGTTTCTGCCTTCGTTGTTTGTTTTGTTAATTGGTGTAATATGCCTGTTCTTGTTAAACTATTTATATAACTGCCCCATTATTGTGTGTAGTTTTTAATTACGATCCAACAATCTTGAAGAGATTATTAGTGTTATATATTGTTAATTAACAAGATGGTTAACGAAACTGAAACTCCTGTTGTTGGTGCTACTAGTTCTGTGTCTGGGTTACTGCTACTGTCATTGATTGGGCTACGTACCGTTTCCCACAACCTATTGATCTGTCTGGTATGCCTGATAAGTTCAGTCGTGGTGCTGGCTTTTCTCGTTGGTTGAAAAAGATGAAGTTGTGGTTAACGGTTAAGGGTCTATGGCCGGTGGTGCAGTATGATCCTCCTGTTGTGAATCAAGAGCAGGCTGACTCTGTTAAGGTCTATGCTTTGTGGGCTGAAAAGGATGGAGTGGCAAGGGCTGCCATTTTGGCAGCTTTAGCGAAAACTCTTGTTGGTCCCTGATATTGTAGAAGGGGGGGTTGAATACAATATCTAAAATTAATCGCGGAATAATTTGATTTAAAATATTATTTTAATTACTCGCGAAATATTAATTATAATGAAATACTGTTCAAGTGAAAGATATAATTTTAACTTGATTAGTATTACAAAATTAATATTTAGAAAACAGTTATATAATTGATTAAAAGTTCTAGAACAAATTTGACAGGAATTGTTCGTATTTAAAAATTATGTTCAAACTTAGCACAGAAAACTGTGAATATTACAATGCAGATAAATTACTGAATTTGATCTGATTTTCTTCTCTGAGAAGTACTGAAAAATGAAGGTGATCTCCTCATATTTATAGAGGAAGAAAAAGGCTTGTATGACCTTTATCAGCATGACTTAATTTGCTGAAAATAAGTCATATATGAATTATTTAACACTTGTATGACTTTAAAAACACTGGGTATGACTTCTGAATGGTCGGTATGACTTATTTTATTAATTAAAAAGTCGGTATGACTTTTTAATATAATAAAAAATCACTCGGTATGACCTTTTGATCAACAGAAATTCGGTATGACTTATCTCCTGTATGACCTTTCTGCCTGAAGCTCGGTATGACTTTTCTTTTTAAAGCTCGGTATGACTTATCAGTCGGCTGCTCCGGTATGACTTTTCTTTAACAGCTTCGGTATGACTTTCTCTTTATTCAGTCGGTATGACTTTTTCTTTATTCAGTCAGTATGACTTTTATTAATATAATTCGGTATGACTTATTAATAAACAGTCAGTATGACTTATTTATTAGTCATTTGAATTATATTAAAAGTCATATTAAGTCATATCTTTTATAATAAATTAATTCTACTTAAATTAATTAGTTAATTTACAAATTAAATTAAATTCAAATTGAATTAATTTAATTAGATAAATTAAATAATCAATTAACATTTGATAGTAGAATTAAAATACTATTTCGTCTTGTATTACCGTGCTATCAGTCTTGAAGTCTTCCAGTCTTCGTTGTGTCTTTTGTCATAAAACCACTTGAGCTAGATGATGAATATTTATTATTTTAGTTGACACACAAATATACTGTCTGGTTCATTTATGTTATACTATAATAAATATTCTTCATCTTTAACATTAAGCTGTGGTCTTCTGTTCTTCTTCTGCTTCACTGTCTTCATTCTTCTTCTGGAATCTTCTGTAGTAGCCACTTAGAATCTTCTGAATCTTCTGAACAACTGCTTCTCTATTTTTCTCCGACGCTTGAACATATAAATGAACTTCTTCCGGTGTAGAGTAGCAACTTCATTATAATTCTTCTAACAAGTTGATTCTTTGTGTCTAGTTGACATTCTTCGATTTGATTCCATCCTCAGTATTTATTACTTACTTTAATTTCTTACATGAGTTGAGTTGTCATCTACTAATTACAAATAGGCCTAAACATATGCCTTTCAATCTCCCCCTATTTGTTGTTAAACATTTAACACACAAATTCCTAGAGGATAACTCAACTAACAAGTAAGAAACTAATATGACATTTAAGAACTGTAAGTAAATAAATTGTTCTCTAGATCATATAATACATTTCCAGATTTCTTGAGTAACTGAAATCAAAGATGTTTGTTCCTCTAGTACTGAACATATTATACAAGTAGTATTATCTTCATTTCTCTTCTTACCACTTTTCCTATGATTCTCCAGCTTCTGTCTTCACTTCTCACCCAAGGTAGATTCAATTTCTCCTTTCGTGAATAACCCAACTTTTGAGTAATCCTCTTCTGGTAAAAGTAAAAGTCTTCAACATTTCTCCCCCTTTGTTGAACACTTTGAATATAATACTTCTCCCCTTTAGTTGAGTAATCCTCTTCATTCTAATCCTTATGATTCGAAATTTTCTTTCCCTTAGATAAGTAACATTAGAAATCTGTAACAGGGAATTGGGAATAGGATTTGGTAATTGTGCTAGTGTGTGATTTTACTTTGTGTTCCTCACAAGTGTTTCGCTCATATACTCTCTAAGTGTTTCACTCATAGAATATATATATTTTCACTCGTCCTTACTTGTGTTTCACTCTTTTCTCACATCACTATATCTCTCTTAGTACGGATGACACATTCTTCTGTACCTGCAAGAAAGATCACCATAGCCCCTTCAAGAGAGGTCACTGGTGGTGCAATGGGGTTTCGTAAATCTCCGTCCTCAATTGAATCTATAAAAACATTTGACTTTGAAAAACTGAATTGCTTCAGGAATAGATTCAGTGAGTTGCTGATCATCTAAGATTATCTATTCCGTTACGAATCCAGATATGTTCCATCTGGGGAGCAAGACAAGGATCTATAATGTAGCACATGATCCAAGTTTCCTCCTGACGTCTGTGAAGGTATGTTGATTCTGTCAGAATCATCAATTATTCTTCCTTCCTTGATATGGAAGTTTAGAAAAATTGCTTCCGTCAATTCATCCTTACAGTGACATTTCAATTGCTCCCTTTTGGTGTAAAATGCCAATGAGTTGGTCCATTGTTGGTCCCTAAAAATAAGACAATATTTGGTTTCTTGAAAAATGTCAGATGAAATTAACTCTTTGCTGATAGCCTTGGCTGACAGGCTGAATTCAATAGACTCATTCTGTTGAGAGAATGAACCTAGTAACAGTTTTGCATTTTCCAAGTCTGTATCCTTTTGAGAGAACACAGATGAGCTAACAGTTGTCTCAGTTTATATATGTGAATCACCTTTCTGGAGACAGAGCTGTTGGTTCACTCACATCACCAACCTTATCAAATACAATCAAGGCACTGACTCCCTCATTTAGAACGAATAGGTATTCTGTTTAATGGTTAGAGAGATGGAAGTGATAGTGTTTGTGTGTTTGGTTCTAAGATCTTGGTTAGAGATTGATGCCAATGATTAGGATCTAACTTTTAGAAACTATTGGACGATCAAGCTCATAGATCTTTCCTACTTCTCAAAAGAGACTTGAAATAATCAGCTTATATTTATATATATATAAATAAAATTTAAAATAAATAACAATAAAAATAAAAATGCCAAGTTATAAAATAAATAAAACTATACATAATTATATATACCAATTGTTGATACCAATTGTTGGAAATAATAAGCAATATATACTAATGGTTGAAAAATAAACATAATATAAAATATATTTATAGTAAAGATGCCAATGAAATAACAACTGTACAAAAAAAAGGAAAATCTTTTTGAGTTTTCTTTTTCAATTTGTTTGTTTGTTTTTGAAATATTTTAAGGAATATATACAGTGTATTTACAGTGCTTGAAAATAAATATGCAATTTAAAACATTATACAATAATTAGTTCATGTTTAACATCCCTAACTCACTAACCAACTTAGAGAAAGTGGATTCATCAAGTGGTTTCGTGAAGATGTCGGCAATTTGATCTTCTGTGGGTACAAAATGTAACACCACGGTTCCATTCATGACATGCTCTCGGATGAAATGATACCTTATGTCTATGTGCTTGGTCCTTGAATGTTGTACAGGATTATTGGAAATTGCTATGGCACTTGTGTTATCGCAAAGGATTGGAATTTTAGATAGCGCAAGTCCATAATCGTTCAGCTGATTCCTTATCCACAAGATCTGTGCACAACAACTACCTGCCGCAATATATTCTGCTTCGGCTGTCGAGGTAGATACTGAGTGTTGTTTCTTGCTGTACCAGGAAATCAACCGTTGTCCTAGAAACTGACAACTTCCGGACGTACTTTTCCTGTCCATCCTGCATCCTGCATAATTTGAATCTGTATAGCCTATTAGTTCAAAACCTGTACCTTTAGGGTACCAAATTCCAAGATTCGGTGTACCCTTCAGATATCAAAAAATTCTTTTAACAGCTATAAGATGAGATTCTCTAGGATCAGATTGAAACCATGCACATAAGCATGTTGCAAACATTATATCGGGTCTACTAGCAGTTAGATATAATAATGAGCCTATCATACCTCTATAGCTTGTGATGTCAACTTTCTTACCAGTTTCATCTTTGTCAAGCTTGGTGGCTGTTGGCATAGGGGTTTTTGCCGGTGTAGAATCTTCTAGATTGTATTTCCTTAGAAGATCCCTTACGTACTTTGATTGGCAAATAAAAATCCCATCTTCCTTTTGCTTCACTTGCAATCCAAGGAAGAATGACAGCTCACCCATCATGCTCATTTCATACCTACTCTGCATTAACTTAGCAAATCTCTTGCATAAATTTTCATTAGTAGAACCAAATATAATATCGTCAACATAAACTTGGACAAATATTATATCTTTATCATGTAATTTGTAAAAGAGAGTTTTATCTATGACACCTCTAGTAAAACCGTTTTCAAGTAAAAACTGAGAGAGAGTGTCATACCATGTCCTCGGTGCTTGCTTGAATCTGTAGAGGGCTTTGAATAAGAAATATACAAAATCAGCAAACTCTGGATTTTCAAAGCCAGGGGCTGTTCCACATATACTTCCTCTTCTAGCTTTCCATTCAGAAAAGCACTCTTCACATCCATTTGATAAACTTTAAAATTGGAATGTGCTGCGAATGCCAGAAATATCCTGATGGCTTCAAGTCTTGCAACTGGTGCGTAGGTCTCATCATAATCAATTCCATCTTCCTGGGAGTAACCCTTTGCAACCAGTCTGGCCTTTTTCCTTGTGACAATGCCATCACCGTCTAACTTGTTCCTGTATACCCATTTCATGCCAATAACAGATCTATCTTTAGGCCTGGGTACCAGTGTCCATACTTCTTGCCTTTCGAACTGATTGAGTTCTTCTTGCATGGCAAGAACCCAATCTGGATCAGTTAGAGCATCTTCAATTTTCTTTGGTTTTTCTTGAGATAGAAAAACCGAAAATAAACATTCATTTGAAGTTGCACTTCTGGTTCTAACACCAACATCTGGATCACCTATGATCAATTCAAAGGGATGATCTTTGCTCCATATCCTTTCCCTTGGAAGGTTTGATCTTGATGATTCGCCTCTATATTCATTGTAATGTTGTGTTGTGCCAGTTGATCCATCATCTCCCCCTGAGTTGCTGCCAGGTTGACTTGTTGATCCACCACTGGTATTAGTAGTATCTCCAGTGTTTCCATTGTTTCCACCACTATTACCTGGATCATTGCCATCATTGTTGTCATCATCATTTCCTGCTGCAACCTCAGGTTCTTCTTCATTATCCGAATCTGAGTCTGGATGATTGTCAAATTTTCATGACTCAGAAGGATTATAAGTTTGGATGCTTGGGAGTTTAGTGTCATCAAATGTTACGTTGACACTTTCTTTTACTTGGTGATGATCAATTATGTACACCCTATATGCTCTTTTTGAGTAGCCGACAAAAATTGCTTCATGTGCCTTGGCCTCGAATTTGCCACGATGTTCATCTCCATCTTTTAGCACAAAACATTTGGCTTCAAATACATGAAAGTATTTGAGTGTTGGTTTCTTGCCAGCCATTAATTCGTAGGGTGTCTTCATATGATCCTTGTTGATTAAAGTTCGATTCTGGGTATAACAAGCTGTGTTCACTGCTTCAGCCCAGAAGTAGATAGGCAACCTTGATTCACTTAACATTGTTCTTGCAGCTTCAATCAAGGTTCGATTCTTCCTTTCTACTACTCCATTCTGTTGCGGAGTTCTTGGCGCTGAGAATTGTCTTGTTATCCCTTTGTCTGAGCAGAAGCTATTCAGAATTTCATTCTTGAATTCTGTTCCATTATCTGATCTGATTGCCCGCACAGGTAGCTTTGAATCTAACTCAATCAACTTTACATGATCAATCACCAACTGTGGAGTTTCATCCTTAGAGTTTAAGAATAAGACCCACGTGTACTTTGTGAAGTCATCTACAATCACTAAGGCATATTTCTTCCTTGACATAGACATAATATTTACTGGATCAAATAAATCCATATGTAGCAGCTGCAGTGGTTCAGTAATATTCGTAGTGTCTGTGCCTCTGTGAGTTGCTCTTTTTGACTTCCCTTTCTGACATGCCTCACACAATCCTTCTTGTGTAAATTCCATCGGAGGCAGTCCTCTCACCAAATCCCTCTTGACTAGAGAGTTCATTGTTTTGAAATTCAGGTGTGAGAGCTTCTTATGCCATAGCCAACTATCTTCTGTTGAAGCTTTTGAATAAAAATAGTTTGCTTCAGCTTCAGTTCCCGAGTTGAAATCAGCTACGTACAAGTTTCCTTTCCTTACTCCACGCAAGGCTAGCCTGTCTTCTTTAGAATGAGCTATTAAGCACTCCTCCTTGATAAAGTTTACTTTGTAACCTCTATCACAGAATTGACTGACGCTGAGTAGATTGTGCTTAAGTCCTTCCACCAAAGAGACGTTTTCAATGATAACATTTCCAGTATTTAACTTGTCATATCCCGTAATCATTCCTTTGTTGTTATCTCCGAAGGTGACGATTGGGCCAGCTCTTTCAACCACGTCTGATAGCAGGGCTCTATATCCGGTCATATGCCTTGACGATCCACTGTCTAGGATCCATACAACCCGGTTTTCCTGTTTAACTCCCTGCAAATATCAAACGGATTAGATCATCTTCGGAGCCCAAAATTGATTGGGCCCGACATACTTAAAGAATTGACCTTTGTCAGCTTTGACAACAGATCCTTTTCGAACAACAGCCGCATCCTCCTTGACTGTACTTACTTTCCTATAAACAGTCTTAACAACTTTTTGTTTAGATTTAGGAATATATTTTTCCTTCTTGGCAGGTGAAGGAATAGCAGTCTTGGATTTAGAAAATTTATTATTGATGTATTGCTAGGTGTCATGTTCTTTTTATTAGCAGTCATGCGTTTGAAATAAGCAGTCATAGCATTAAAAGCACATAACATACAATTTAACATACCACAAGGTTTATGGCATACATCAATAGCAGGCATGTTATTTACAGCAACAGAAGTTTTAACAATTTCTACTTTAACTTTTTCAGCAGATTTAAAGTTTTCAGTAGAATAGCATCTGTTGTTACTATCCCTACTTCTAACAAACTTATTGTTAGGTCTGTTCAAATTATTCTTTAAGTTATTAGCACCTAAACCAGGAGTGGATGAACTAGCAGAGTTCACATTTTCTATTGGTCTTTTAGGTACATATTTAGCTTTCTGGACATTTATTCCTTTTATGTCCCTAATCTATTCTTCTCTTTTCTTCTCTTCCTCGAGATCCTCTAACTGCATCTCATAAGCTATCAGTATAGAGCTCTCAAGAATAGGTTCAGCAATAGGTGTTATGAAAAGAGGTTTGGGTGTGTCTTTAACAACATGAGGAATACCCCTTTCTTCAGCGCTTTGCTTGAACGGGGTAATGTTGCTTGGCTTTCCTACAGATTTATTGTACTCGAAACCTATTCCAACTTTTCGGTTTATTTCCTGTTGGTCAACTAGGTTCTTTACAATATAAGAGGAATTTTTATAAGCTAGACACCTTTGCTTTTCTTCTTCAATTTTATTCTTTAAAAAAGCTTCAATCTCAACATAGCAGTTGACTCTATTAACTTGAAATGCAACATCTTCAGTTAATTTAACATTAATAAGTTTCAGCTTTTTCAATTCATAATTCTCATCTGATAAAACTTTGTTTTCGAGAATTAAGACTTTTATTCGATCTCTAGCATCAGTTAAATTCTCACCTAGCAATTTAAACATTTTAGGACAGCTAGGGTTTACCTCAATTCCTTGTCGAGGTGGAGATTGTGATCCTTCAGAAGAAGAGGCCATTAGAGCAAGATTTCCCATTTGATCTTCTTCATCATTGTCAAAATCATCCCAGCTTTTTCCTACTGCTAAGTATGATTTTCCCTGATGCTTCTTCAGTAGAGCGTCATATTTCTGTTTGAGCTCGTCATATGAATCCTTCTTTCTTTCCTGCTTGGGCTTTCTACAATCAGTAGCAAAGTGTCCCATTTCATTGCAGTTGAGAATCTTGCTTCTATCTACCATCCCTGTCTTGTATCCACCTTTTGTGTTGGATGAGCTAGAAGAACCACCTGTCTGAAATCTGTTTGCCATAGGCTTGAATTTGAAACTAGGGTTCCTCCTGAATCTCGTATTTCCAAATTTTCTAGCAATCAGAGCCAGAGATTCATCCTCAAGTTGATCGAGTTCTTCCATTGAGTAGAATTCACTATCAGTTGAATTCACTATAGTTGCACCAACTTCTGCAACAATACCCTGATCAATGATGTTGACTGAAGAAGATTCAGTCTTAGCTTTTCTGTACTTTGGTTCTTCTGCTACAAGAGCTGTAGACTTGCTGACCACCTTGCTTGTACCATATATTTCATTCTGTTGAATCTGCTCTAGCTCATAGGTCTTCAGAATGCCATAAAGTCTTTCCAAAGAAATTTCATTCATGTCCCTTGACTCTCTGATGACTGTTATCCTATGCTCTAGGTGTACTGGCATTGTCAGCAAAAACTTCCTACTGATCTCCTTCTTTGTATATTGTTTGCCATTGAGATTTAGATCATTTATCAGCTTGTTGTATCTCTCAAAAACCTCAGAGATACCTTCTCCAGGACTTGATCTAAAATGCTCATATTGAGACGTTAAGATTTCCAATCTATTCTCCCTTACTTCTTCTGTTCCTTCATTTAGTATCTCTATCATTTCCCAGATGTGTTTAGCATTTTTACAATTAACAACATGATTGTACATTCCGGGATCAAGAGATTCCACTAAAATTAACTGCAGACTGGTGTCCAATGTATCCAGTTCCTTTTCTGTCTCAGTGTACTCAGAAATATCTTTTTCAAATTGTCTGTGCGGAATGAGTACACCATCTTCCATATGCTCAGGAACGATATTTATTGGAAGAGCAACACCAGTTTTTAAAATATCCTTGTACTTAGGATTTGCAGCTCGAAGAAACAAGGTTATCTTTCTCTTCCACAGATTATAATTGTCTTTATCAAATTGTGAAATTTTAATGCTACTAACTCTTTGAGTACTCATCTTTAAATAAGATTAAAAATTAATTGTTTCAAAAAATATTTTAATTTTTGACTTAAAATAATTTTTGATCAAAAATAATTCCGAATAAAATAATTGTGGAATTTTTGATCAAAAAATTATTTCGAATAAAAAATTATTTCGAATTTAAAATAATTTTTGTGATCTGTATGAGTTCGCGGAATTTGATTTGGATCTGATATGAAAATATATCAACCTGCTCTGATACTAATTGTTGGTCCCTGATATTGTAGAAGGGAGGGTTGAATACAATATCTAAAATTAATCGCGGAATAATTTGATTTAAAATATTATTTTAATTACTCGCGAAATATTAATTATAATGAAATACTGTTCAAGTGAAAGATATAATTTTAACTTGATTAGTATTACAAAATTAATATTTAGAAAACAGTTATATAATTGATTAAAAGTTCTAGAACAAATTAGACAGGAATTGTTCGTATTTAACAATTATATTCAAACTCAGCACAGAAAACTGTGAATATTACAATGCAGATAAATTACTGAATTTGATCTGATTTTCTTCTCTGAGAAGTACTGAAAAATGAAGGTGATCTCCTCATATTTATAGAGGAAGAAAAAGGCTTGTATGACCTTTATCAGCATGACTTAATTTGCTGAAAATAAGTCATATATAACTTATTTAACACTTGTATGACTTTAAAAACACTGGGTATAACTTCTGAATGGTCGGTATGACTTATTTTATTAATTAAAAAGTCGGTATGACTTTTCTTTTTAAAGCTCGGTATGACTTATCAGTCGGCTGCTCCGGTATGACTTTTCTTTAACAGCTTCGGTATGACTTTCTCTTTATTCAGTCGGTATGACTTTTTCTTTATTCAGTCGGTATGACTTTTATTAATATAATTCGGTATGACTTATTAATAAACAGTCGGTATGACTTATTTATTAGTCATTTGAATTATATTAAAAGTCATATTAAGTCATATCTTTTATAATAAATTAATTCTACTTAAATTAATTAGTTAATTTACAAATTAAATTAAATTCAACTTGAATTAATTTAATTAGATAAATTAAATAATCAATTAACATTTGATAGTAGAATTAAAATACTATTTCGTCTTGTATTACCGTGCTATCAGTCTTGAAGTCTTCCAGTCTTCGTTGTGTCTTTTGTCATAAAACCACTGGAGCTAGATGATGAATATTTATTATTTTAGTTGACACACAAATGTACTATCTGGTTCATTTATGTCATACTATAATAAATATTCTTCATCTTTAACATTAAGCTGTGGTCTTCTGTTCTTCTTCTGCTTCACTGTCTTCATTCTTCTTCTGGAATCTTCTGTAGTAGCCACTTAGAATCTTCTGAATCTTCTGAACAACTGCTTCTCTATTTTTCTCCGACGCTTGAACATATAAATGAACTTCTTCCGGTGTAGAGTAGCAACTTCATTATAATTCTTCTGACAAGTTGATTCTTTGTGTCTAGTTGACATTCTTCGATTTGATTCCATCCTCAGTATTTATTACTTACTTTAATTTCTTACATGAGTTGAGTTGTCATATACTAATTACAAATAGGCCTAGACATATGCCTTTCAACTCTATTCGATGTTTATTCATCGGATGCCTTCACTGCTAAACTCTTATGGGAGAAGCTGGACCAAACTCACAATACTGACTCTCAGGGTCTGGAAAAGTATAGTGTGGCAAGGTTCCTTGATTTCAAGCTGGTGGATACAAAATCCATGACTGAGCAAGTGCATGAGTTTGAGATGTTGGTACATGCTTTGAAGGAGTCTGGAATGGACCTTCCTGAGAAGTTTCAGGTTATGTCAGTGATTGAAAAGCTCCCGAAGTCTTGGGAAGAGTTTGCTCTCTCCCTGAAAAGACAGAAAGGAGAGATCACCTGGACTAACTTGATGTTGGACATCTCTGTGCAGGAACAACACAAGTCCAAACAGGGACATGTGATGCCTGCTGAACATGGGAGTTCGAAGGTGAACGTAGTGACTGTTGGACAGAAAAAAAAGTCTGTCACTAAGAAGGACAATAACAAGCCTAAAAATGACAAGAACAAGGCTAAGAAACCAAAGACAAACAAACCATGTTGGTCTTCTTGACAGGTTGGTCATTGAAGCAAGGACTGTCCTGCGAAGAAAGCGAAAAAACCTAATGTGGTAGCACAATCTAATACTGTGCTTGCAACCACTGATGGGCCTGTGGTTAACATGGTTGTTGGTGAAGTTGTTGCTTCTGAAACCAATGATGGGTATGTTACCTACAACCCTACGCTATTTTCCATTTATCTGTCAAATGAATGGTTGATTGATACTGGAGCTAATGTACATATTTGTACTGATATTACTCTGTTTGTATCTTATCAACAAGTTCAAGGAATGATAGTTGTTTTGGATAAATTTTGTAGGTTTGAGATTAAGTCTATTCGATGTCCAGTGTGGTTTTGTGATACGTGAAATAATCAAACTCAAACGAAAGTAAATAAATCAAAAACAAAGAAAAACTGGACGCCAACAGTTGGTGACGCGGAAAACCCCGTTGAGAGGTAAAAACCGCGGGTGGGACCTTCCCCAGCCGAATATGATCCACTATAACGATGTTAAAGAGGTTTACAAACGATAGTTATAAGATTACAATGAAGAAAAGTGATCAACTAGATTCTAGACATGAACTGCAATATTGGAAAGTAGTGTGTATAATGATAAAAACATCCCCCCCTCTTCCATCTCTTCGGCTGATATATATATTGTATATTTGTAACCCATCTGCACGTGCCTGATTTGTAGGGATAGATCATATCACTTTGCTAGCTTTTAGAGATAAGGTAACCTCCCCTTCCTACTTTCAAGGGCGGTTATTGACCAATTCTGGCCACTGCCATGTTCGAGTCCGACGGCATTGTTCCCGTCATGTCTTGTCGTCAACGTCAACTAGCTCCCGTCCGACACGGTAAAATCTGACTCCAACATTTGCCCCTAATCCTATTGGTCGAATCCATGTAACCAATGGGATTAGAACCTCGTATCCCGCGCGGACTCCTTTGTGTCTATCCAGTTGCCCTTCATCTTTACCCAATAAGTTACCTAATTCAAATCAAACACCACTTCATTCTCTTATAAAAACAATTACTTCATTCTAGGGCTTTGCACAACAAACTTTGATTGAAAATCCCTTCCCATAGACACATAGCCATCTCACACAGTCACTGCAACCATGGTGAAGAAGGGTCAAAAATCGACAACCAAGATTATTGAAGACGAAAGCAGGCCCTCATGGGTTGCCACTGCAACACTCGATGCCAAAGACAATAATGCGAGCTTAATCAAAGACAACAAGTTTGAAGAAATCAAGATGCTGTTCGATGGTGATGTCCATGCTCTCATCCCTAAATCAACTGAGGGCGCCGACTGGTACTGCGAAGGCTGGGTTTGCTTCTATAGCTACCCATTTGAGTTGGGGCTTCGATTCCCATTTCCAAAATTCATAGAAGATCTGCTAAAAACCATGAATGTGGCTCCCGCACAGTTGATGCCGTCTGCTTGGAGAATATTGGCTTGCTTGAACGCTGTCGACGAGAAACACCATGTGGGTGTGACTGTCGACCTCATCCAACATGCCTTTAACACAAAAAAATTCAATGGCTGTAGGTACGGTTTGGTGTTTAAAAAGAGAGATGATCCTTTGATTCTGAACCTGGAGATTGTGAATGACCGAGGATGGAAGAATGACTACATTTTCATCAACAAAAACTCCCTGGGTGATGCTGGAGCTTATCTTCGTGAGAAATGGAACGGAGAAGGTATAATTCCTATTTGATTTGCCTTCAATTGATAACGTCATATTGCAGTCTACGTGTTTGATAATTTGCTTACCTGTTCTTTCATTGGACTCACTCTTTTTGAACTTGGCCTGTGATTATATTCATAATTGTCATCTCCTTTAGCATGTTTATTTACCTGCATCCTCTAATATTCTTGTACACCATGATCACGTATTCTATTCCAATTGCTTGAGCGGTTATTTCGAAGTAGATTGTCAACCATCTGTTTATATACTCTTGCCGTAGTAGTACCTGTCATGTTCTATCATTCCCCTTACTCTATGTTGCCCCTTCTATTGCCATAACTATCGTGTATCTGTGTTTGTTGTTAATTTGGGTTTGGCACGTCATTTTATGTTTTTGGTGTCACTCTCCACGCTTTATGTTTTGTTCCTGTTCTATCGTCTTCTCCTTATACACCGTCTGCATCTTCAATGCGTTGGACTTACTTGCATTGTTGCTTTCTTATTTTCTTGAGTCGTTGTGTTATATAGCCTGCGTTTTGTCTTATTGCATTTGGTAGTGTGTCTGTTTATGATAACCCATACCACCTATCGATCTTATGGTCAGATCGTTCTTTCGAGTCCATCGAGGGTGATGATGAGACCAAGGCGATCATGGATAAGGTCATGAATTTGCCTGCTGCTGATAGGCTTTGGCCTAATTGCCTTGGTCGTCCTATTAGGTATGCTACCCAAATCAATGTTTCTGACTACGCAGAGAAATCTTCCAAGGCTGTCACCAAACAGGAGGGTGGTGTGTCTGAGAAACCGTCAGGTTCGTCTGTGGCTGTCAGGACGAGGAGTAAACAACAAACCCCTACAACTAAGTTGAGCAAATCTATTTTGAGTGTTTCTTCAGAATCAACTGAGAGCCCTAAGGTCGAGAAAGGAGCTGAAATGAGTTCTGGTCGTCAATTTGCGAAAGGTATTTGTCGAATACTCTCATTCACGGTCTGCTTATCATTAATTGTTTGTTTGTTAGTGATGACTTTGTTGGCATTTGAATCATCTGTGATGCTTGTAGAATTCAAGCCCCCTGCTTTTCGTGAATTACACATGTCTAGCAAGGATATGTTTGCTAAGCGTCCACGTGATGACAAATCAACCGAAACTGACTCGTCCAGAATCCCAATGTCCAATAGTCCTATTACCAATACTCCTGCCATTAAGAAAGCCAGAGTCGATCACACTGCCATGTCTTCACTAGTTAAGGCCGATATTCCATTTCCAGGTCCTGTTCACGGGTACAATGTGGGAGCTAGGCCCTTTTCTTTCGTGCACTTGCTAAAGGATATGCTGCTGCCCCAATCTGTTGATGGTCATGCCACTAAGAACCCCAATCAAGTTCTTGACGATGCTACTGGACACATCTTCCACGTACATTATCCTACTACTTATATCGTCCTTTGTCATAATCACACTGATTAGCTCTTTACTATTGCATTCAACTGTCACATCTTAACCATGCAGGCGTTCCAAAGTGCTATGGTGGCTCAACTTGGCTATGAAAATGAACTAAAAATGCTCAGAGATATCGAAGCAGAGCACGGTGAATGTGCTGAGAAGATTCGCGTAGCTCAGGAACAAGCTGGACTCAATTTGAAGGCTGCTAATGAAGTACAGAAGGAGTTTGATGATTTCGCCAAGAGGGTGCAGGAAGCAGAAAATAAGATGCATGCGGACGCCACAGCTTACGCCCGCCAGCAGATCATGCGTTCTCGTGTCGAGATGATGTTAGAATTCAAGCGTGGTGAGTGGGCATCGTGGGATGCGGACGAGACAGTGAGGATTTATAATGAGCATTATCCTGAAGATGCCTTTGTCGTTGATGCCGAGGACACTGCTGACAGTGGACAGAAGTCACCCAAGGACGGTGTCCAAGATGCTGGACAGGGCGACAGTCAAAACGATGAGTGATTATTCTAAATAGTCCCGTTTAAGGTTATCTACGTAGGAAATAATTTTTATTCTCTAGCATTCGTGTTCAGTTTGTGTTTCTGAATTTCCAGACTGTTTTGCTATTTTTGGTTCCCGTTTCACTCATAGAGTGGGGAACGTCTAGGATTTGTTTTGAGTAGTTGTCTCCGATTTATTGACATAATTAACCATGTTCCTCAAAATGTGATTCATCATGATTTGTTCCATTCCATATTGTTGTCGTCACGAGTTATTGTTCTGAGTATCGAAAGTGATCCTGTCACGAGTGGTAAGTGTGCTACTGTAACTTGATACGTTGTCTTGATAACATCGTTAGTTGTTAATCGAAGTACGTCGTCTTAATAACGAGCTGTCGGCGCGTGAGCATGTCCTGAGTGGTCAACGATGATATACTCACGTCCTCATTAGATGTGTGATATGTGGTACTGCCAGTTACATATTTCGTCGTCACATTATCTGTCACTCGTAATTAGTATTTAGTGTCACATGTCGCGTGGTGTGATGTAAAATCGAGGTAACATTTTAATTGTGGTGTGCATGCACGTGTCGCAGCCGTTAAGAGGTCTCACCCTCTTGAAACAGACCTAGTGTATGTAACTTGTTGGTAAAAATAAAAATTATCCTCATTTGGAGGTGTTATATGTCGTTGATAGGACCAGATATGGTAACCATTTTTCTTTTACGTTTTCCTATCGTGATTAGTCTGTTGGTAAGGGTTGCCCTTGTCGTATATAATGTAGTAGGGTGATCAACCCTTTATACCAAATTGATTTAAGGTATAATGCCCCTGTGCATATTCAATGTTGTATTGTCGTGATATCGACATTAAACGTTATATTCAAGACTGATATATAAATTATAGCATATTTATGATGCGAGCTTAAATGAAATAACTATTGCATTATATACGACATTTCACGAGAGTACGCGTTCACATAAAGTTATAGAAAGCATCACGTGTATTTTATTGCCAAAGGTAATCAAACAGATGACAACACAACATCATGTCAATTCTCAAAACAGCAAAACAAAGCAACTAGCAAATAATTATGATCGTAAGCAGGGTACTTGTCCTAGCGACTTATTCAAAAGTAATTACTAAACATAGCAAAACAATTAGTAAAATGCGAGAAAGAATTACATGTGATACTTTTTCAAATGAAGAACGTTCCAACTCCTCATGATTTGTGTACCGTCGAGTGTTGACAACCTGTAAGCTCCTCGTCCGACAACTTCATCAATTAGATATGGTCCTTCCCACGTCTCTGCAAATTTCCCAGCATCTTTATCGGCAGTATTCTGAAATACTTTCCTTAGCACCATGTCTCCTACTTGTAATTGTTAGTAATTGTGCTCTAGAGACAATACTTTTTATATTTTAAGGAAAATATTTATTATTAAGGATTATGTTTTATTGATTATTATTTATTTATTATGTTTTGTTTACTGCGTAATAAATTGAAAGCATAGTAAATGTCCTTGGAATTTTGATACGTATTCTATATCTTTAAGTATGTGACTTAAAAATGAGATTATATGAATAGTATCTTATTCCTAAAATTCCCTAGTCGAGTATTATTATTTAAGGACAATAATAATGCACAAAGACTAGTATGTTTCTTGACAGATGACCACATCTCATTGGTCATAGGTATGGGGATACTAAAGTCAAGAACATAAGTGCATGTATCAATGCATGGCACTGGAATGACCCGCCGTGAGATTCTACATGTTAAGTAAGTGTCATAAGTAATTCTCACTGTGATAATGGTGTAATGATCCTTAGACCTGAAATCATTATATTTCTATACGAGAATTAATATACTTTGATTACATTAAAAGTTACCTGTGACCGGGTGATGATAAAAGTGGACATTGGGTATATTATGAATCGTATGAGAAATATGAATGATCTAGATGGGATTTAATCCTCCTAATTTTAGGAGTGATATTATTGGCCTCTTGTTTGAGTGAGACTATGAAATGCACGGCCGTGCTCAAATGTTGATTTGATTTTAATAGTCTACTCATCGATCAAGAAAATAAAGATTAAATTATGAAGAGGATGACACGAGACATGCCTTGAGTTTAATCTATAATATCAAGATTAAAGGGATTATATTACATGGAACATTATTCACGAAAGGCTTAATCGAATCACCGATTTATTATTATTACTTGGGTAGCAATGATGTATTACTAGATGCCGCTCATTGTTTACAATTTTAATTAGATATTAAAATTGTTGCCAACGTAATAATAACCTACAGGGTCACACACAAAGAACGCTTGAAGGAGAAATAATTTAAATTATGAATTTAAATTAAATAAGTAATTTATTTTATTTATGATATTAATTAAGTATGACTTAATTAATTATATAAATAGAATAAATGAATTACTTAAACTAATTCTAAAATTAATAATTAATTAATTAAGTGAGACTTAATTAAATAATTTAGAATTTTGGATTAGTATTAATTATAATTGGATTATAATTAGAAAACTTATTCCTCTCTCTATATAATCTCTTTATGGGCTGATTTAATAAAAAAGAGAGATTTTACAAAACCCTAGCCGCTCTGAGAGATGAGGAAGATAGAGAGAGAAGAAGTTTTCGGGTGCTAGTACACATCAATCCTTCATGAAAAGTGTTCGTGTGGATACCGTAGAGCGTAGATCGCGAGAGTGGGATACGTGGTGATTAAACAAGCTTTGGACCTCCATTAATCTTCCATTAATGAACTGTTAAAGCTTCTAAAGGTATTTATTCTTTATCTCCGAATTAAATCTTTTGTTTTCGCATGGATCCTGCAGAGGGTTTCGCTATTTTGATTTATTTTTCGCGTTTATTCCGCTGCGTTTGTGTCACGAAACCCTACAATGGCATCAGAGCTACTTGCGAAACGTTTTAATTCGGTTATGTGCTTAACAGTTTTTGATATATAAGCATGTATGCGATCTATCATGATTTTATATTGATATAATATGTATATGTTTATATATATTATGAATATATGATATTCATATGATGTATAATCATGTGATGATTATGTGTGTTGCTGTATGTATATGATACATGTTTGTTCTTATTATGGGAATCGTATTCGATACGAATTCTGAAACGGCTGCCGTTGATTTTCTGAAATCTGTGTCCGTTGTCCGATTTTCGCAAACGATATGTGTTTTCTGACTGGAATCGGGTCACTGAGCAATACTGACTTAGTCAGCTCTGCGTCTGTAAGCCATTAGATGTCGTTACAGCCTCCAAAACGGTGATTTATGATTTTCTGAAAATTATTTGATTTTCTAAAATTTTGAGTATATGTATGTATATATTATGAATATATGATATTCATGTAATGTATAATCATATGATGATTGTATGTATCTCTGTATATGTATATATGATATATGCTTGTTTTTGTTATGAGAATTGTATATGATACGATTTCTGAAACACCGTCAGATTTAGAGAAATCTGACTGCTGTATCCGATTTTTGTAAACGATATATGTTTTCTGACTGGAATCGGGCCAATGAACAAAACTGATAGCTATGCTATCACCGACGGGTCTGTAAGGCGTTTGATGTCGTTAAGGGCCTCGAAATAGCGATTTATTATCTTCAGAAATCTGTTTTTAATTTTCTGAAATTTCGAAATTTGTTATATATGATTATATGATATGATTATATAATATGAGATATATTATATGTGTTATATGATAGCATGGTGGATGGTTATGGCCTAAAGACCCATAGGATAGTGGTTTTGATTTATGGTTTTGGTTTCTAAATACGACTTGCATGTCGTTTATTCATTGTAATTTAATTATCTCGAATGTAACTCGAGTTCTTCTTGTAATTTCATTAGAATAGTTTTATTTTTATTATTCAATGTAATTATCAATGAAGACTTGCAAGCAAGGAGGCGATCCAAAAGGGGATGATGGAGCAATGAAGAAAGAAGACATGTAATAGATAGTATTTTTATAACCACCATAGACTGACCTTGATATTTCCATTAGCTTGGAAATATCATATAGGATGGGGCCATAACCAAACACGTTTAATTTACGCACATTACATATATGTATATGATTGCATGTATTGGTATGTATGCGTAGATATAATTGAGATGCATGCTTAATATTGATTAATCATGTATGTATTAGATACGACACCCATGTCATGTTTGCTTAAACAAGATAAAATCTGTAACGATTCAAGATTTTAAAATTAACAAACGATCATGAGATTCTTGTGTTTATGAAATATGGATTTTTAAAACACGGAATTAAATATGGATTTTTGATATCTATAATTGGGATTTTCTGACAAAAGCGGATATGCGTATTCGTAAGGCTGATGGGTTTTAAGTGTGACCATTGGTATCCTCCATCTACCTGGGAAATGAACAATTTAAGATGTCGATTTGAAATATTTGGTTCAAGGAAAAATTGAGGATCTCTTTATGATGTGATCATGATCGTTATAAATTTTCTAAAACCCCTTAACAAAATATTAAGTTTTACTCGGATGCTTTCCAATGAATGAACACTCATCGAATCCTAGATCGATAAGGGGAAGGACTGTCAGTGGCAGGGGACTCCTATCTATCGTGGTGAGATGCGACGAATATAAACGGTTATATTCGGCCGTTGTATCATTGGGTCTAACTTAACTGAGTCGTCATAATAAGTGAAAATAAACGGTTATATTCAACTATTATGAACTTAGAAGCATAGAGTTTGGTTAAAAGTCTATTAGATAGATAAGATCAATCGTTGTTCACCAAACTATCCAAGAATTATATATAATATAATTGACAACTGTTGTCTACCTAAATAATCATTTTCTAAGGACTTCCAGTGGTTGACTTAGGACATGACGAAATATGGATCTTGGCTCACTAGAAAGAATTATGGGATATACTTTCCAAATTAATAGTAAGGGCTATTAGTTTGATAAAAATAGTGGGAGGTATATGATGATATACCATAATCACTTAAACATAATTAATATTAAATTTGCAATCTAGTTTATTTTATACACTTTAATATTGTAGATATCAAATGATAAACACAAACAACTTCTCTATGCGATCAATTCTTGAGAAGGACAAGTTGACGAGAATATATTTCCTTGACTAACATAGGAGCTTGAGGATCGTCCTCGGGCACCACGATGTTAGTCAAATCTCTTCCCCTACTCTTAAAGTTGAGAATGTAACATGTGCAAATCATAGTGCTTATTGGAAGCAAATTGAAGTTGCGACTGATGTTTCATGTCTCATGCTCGCAAATATATGTGCTGAGCTTAAGAAGCAATACAAGCATATAGATGCTTATGAAACGATTGAGCACAAGATATATTTGAAAGGACACTATACACTTACAAGTAGGGAGAGTGAGACCCGGTTACACCACATGTTCTAAAGATTATAGGGTATAATGAATACCATTGATATTTTGGGTTTCCAGATTGGTCTGGAGACAGTTAGATTTGATCTTACAATCTTTGGACAAATATTATTCTTATTTTGTTATGAACAATAAAGTGAATAAGATTGGTAAAACACCCATTGAGTTGCTAAGCATGTTGAGAACTGCTGAAAGTAATATGATAAATGCATGAACTACTACTATATTGATGGTAAACATAGGGAATGCAAAAGGGAAAGGAAAATGGAAAGGCAAGGAGAAGATTTGATCTAGTTCCGTTGTCAAACCAAAGTCCAATCCCTAAAGTAGACTCTAAAGTCTGAATGAGGTGTTGATAAAGAAGACGATTGTCACTTCTGTGGAAAGTTGGGAGACTGGAAATTAAACTGTCATGCTTAATTGGAAGATCGGAAGATGATGATCAATAAGGGTCAAGCTTAAGGTATCGGGTTGGAATTGGAGTAAAGATAGTTGCTCTGGTTCGAGGAACTCGTTATTTAATTTTTGGCCTATAAGGAAAATTTAGAACTTAATAATTGTTATAGCGTGCTTGCAATTGGCAGAGACATTATTTCAGTTTCTTGTTTGGACAAGAAAGGCTTTTTCATTTTATAACAATAGTTGTTTATTCTATTTTGATGATGAGCCTTATAATGTTGCACATCTAATTAACAATTTATATGTTCTAAAGTGACTCAAATCAAATATTACCTTTGGCACTGTTGTTGAGGCCGTATTAATAAGAAACGCATTTTCAGAATACATAAGGATGCATTCATGGATAAGTTTGATTATGAATCATACAAAAGGATGCGAATCTTGGTTTATTTGGTAAAATGACTAAAGCTCCTTTTACCGGACATGGTGAAGGGATCATTGAATGGGTATGACTTATACATAGTGATGTATGTGGTCATATGTGTACGATGACAAAAGGTAGATTTTATTAACTTCATAAAATTTACTAATTATTTTAGTAGATACGGATATATGTATCTTTTGAAAAACTAATCCGAATCATTTGAAAAGTTCAAAGACTATAAAGATGAAGTATAAAATATCAAAGAAAAGTTTTTTTTTGATAGGAGAGATCACACCTTGTTGGACATGGTGCGATCAATGTTGAGTCAATGAATCTTCCAATTAGTTTCTGGGGTTGCACCCTGGAAACGGCTCCACATATACTTATCTGTGTTCCTACTAAATTGGTTCAAAAGACTCCTTATGAGATATGGACTGAGCAACGTCACAGCATGTCATTTATAAAATTTTAGGGATGTGAAGCGTTTGTGAAACGTCTAATCTCTGACAAGCTAGGACCAAAATCAGACAAATGTAATTTTATGGAATACCCAACTGAAACAAGGGGTTATTCTTTCTATAATCCTTCCGAGAACAAAGTGTTTGTTGCTCGAACTGCTGAGAGACAGTGGGAGGATAATAGATCTCAATGAAGTTTGAGACCCACATGATAACGTTGAACCAGTGGAGGAACCTGAGTAGAATGTACAAGAAAAATAATACTGCTCAAGAAACACAGGTGTTCGTAGGTTTAGTAGGATTCGCCATGAGCCCGAGAGATAATATGGATTTCTCTTGACTCAAGATGGTGATATGATGCTTGTGGATGAAGATGAGCCTCTCACCTACCAAGATACTATAAACACTCCAGATTCTAAGAGATGGCTGGATGCCATTAAATCTGAGATGGAATCCATGTATACTAATCAAGTATGGACTTTGGTTGATCCACCTGAAGGGGTAAAACCTATAGGGTGCAAGTGGGTTTTCAAGAAGAAGACCGACATGGATGCTAATGTACAGACCTATAAGGCACGATTGGTGGCAAAAAGTTTCAAGAAAATTCATGGTATTGACTATGATGAGACCTTTTCACCAGTTGTTATGGTCATGTCCATCAGGATTTTGCTTGCTATAGCTGCTTACTATGTCTATGAAATCTGGCAAATGGATGTCAAAACCGCTTTCTTAAATGAGAGCCTTGAAGAAGATATGGATGTGTACATGACACACCCTAAGGGTTTTGTTGATCTAAAGGATGCTGGAAATGTATGTAAGTTGCGTCGATCCATTTATGGATTAAAGCAGGCCTCGAGGAGATGGAACATTTGTTTTCATGAAACAGTCAAAAGAGTTTGACTTTATTCAGAACGAAGATGAAACTTGTGTTTACAAGAAGTTTAGTGGGAGCCATGTGGCATTCCTAGTATTATATGTTGATGATATATTACTAATAGGGAATGACATTCCTTCTCTACAGACTGTGAAGACTTGGTTGAGAAATAATTTCTCAATGAAAGACTTAGGCGATGTGACATATATAGTAGGGATCGAGATCTATATAGATAGATCAAGGTGATTGATCAGCCTAATTTAGAGTACATACATTGACAAATTTTTGCATCGATTTCAAATGCAAAGAGACTAAAATGGATATGTCCCAATGTCTCATGGGATAGTGATCTCAAAATAAAATTTGTCCTAAATCATTGGATGATAGGGACTGCATGAGTAAAATTCCATATGCGTCAGCAATTGGTTTTATAATGTATGCAATGATATGTACTTGTCCTGATGTCTCGTATGCTTTAACCATGATGAGTAGATACCGATCTAATCCAGGTGAAGGTCACTGGACGACAGTCAAGAATATTCTTAAGTACTTAAAGAGGACTAAAGATTCATTCTTGTTATATGGAGGAGATGTGAAGCTAGTTGTAAGAGGTTTCAGTGATACTGGTTTCTAGACAAATAACGATAATTTAATGTTTCTGTCTGGCTTTGTGTTTTATTGAGATGTTGTATGCTGGAATGGTTCACAGCAAAGACAATTGTTGATTTTACAATAGAACCTGAGTATATTGATGCTTGTGAAGCAGCCAAGGAGGCTGTTTGGGCATGTACTTAGGAGATATCACCTAATTAATGAGATTAATGATCAAGGAGATATACATATATGTAAAGTGTATACTAATAATAATATTGCAGACACACTGACTAAGGCTTTGTCGCAGCAGAAGCACGAAAGTCACACTAGTTCCATGAGTATTGGATATTTGAGTAATTGGCTCTAGTGCAAGTGGGAGATTGTTAGTAATTGTGCTCTAGAGACAATACTTTTTATATTTTAAGGAAAATATTTATTATTAAGGATTATGTTTTATTGATTATTATTTATTTATTATGTTTTGTTTACTGCGTAATAAATTGAAAGCATAGTAAATGTCCTTGGAATTTTGATACGTATTCTATATCTTTAAGTATGTGACTTAAAAATGAGATTATATGAATAGTATCTTATTCCTAAAATTCCCTAGTCGAGTATTATTATTTAAGGACAATAATAATGCACAAAGACTAGTATGTTTCTTGACAGATGACCACATCTCATTGGTCATAGGTATGGGGATACTAAAGTCAAGAACATAAGTGCATGTATCAATGCATGGCACTGGAATGACCCGCCGTGAGATTCTACATGTTAAGTAAGTGTCATAAGTAATTCTCACTGTGATAATGGTGTAATGATCCTTAGACCTGAAATCATTATATTTCTATACGAGAATTAATATACTTTGATTACATTAAAAGTTACCTGTGACCGGGTGATGATAAAAGTGGACATTGGGTATATTATGAATCGTATGAGAAATATGAATGATCTAGATGGGATTTAATCCTCCTAATTTTAGGAGTGATATTATTGGCCTCTTGTTTGAGTGAGACTATGAAATGCACGGCCGTGCTCAAATGTTGATTTGATTTTAATAGTCTACTCATCGATCAAGAAAATAAAGATTAAATTATGAAGAGGATGACACGAGACATGCCTTGAGTTTAATCTATAATATCAAGATTAAAGGGATTATATTACATGGAACATTATTCACGAAAGGCTTAATCGAATCACCGATTTATTATTATTACTTGGGTAGCAATGATGTATTACTAGATGCCGCTCATTGTTTACAATTTTAATTAGATATTAAAATTGTTGCCAACGTAATAATAACCTACAGGGTCACACACAAAGAACGCTTGAAGGAGAAATAATTTAAATTATGAATTTAAATTAAATAAGTAATTTATTTTATTTATGATATTAATTAAGTATGACTTAATTAATTATATAAATAGAATAAATGAATTACTTAAACTAATTCTAAAATTAATAATTAATTAATTAAGTGAGACTTAATTAAATAATTTAGAATTTTGGATTAGTATTAATTATAATTGGATTATAATTAGAAAACTTATTCCTCTCTCTATATAATCTCTTTATGGGCTGATTTAATAAAAAAGAGAGATTTTACAAAACCCTAGCCGCTCTGAGAGATGAGGAAGATAGAGAGAGAAGAAGTTTTCGGGTGCTAGTACACATCAATCCTTCATGAAAAGTGTTCGTGTGGATACCGTAGAGCGTAGATCGCGAGAGTGGGATACGTGGTGATTAAACAAGCTTTGGACCTCCATTAATCTTCCATTAATGAACTGTTAAAGCTTCTAAAGGTATTTATTCTTTATCTCCGAATTAAATCTTTTGTTTTCGCATGGATCCTGCAGAGGGTTTCGCTATTTTGATTTATTTTTCGCGTTTATTCTGCTGCGTTTGTGTCACGAAACCCTACAGTAATGTCCTGACATGAACGTTTCTATTGTAACAGTTGGCAACTTGTCGTTGATAGGCCGCCATGTGAATCCTTGCCATGTCACGTAACTCATCTACGGTGTCTAAGTCGTATGTTAGCTCATCTTTGTTGGACTCATTGGTGGGGAACCCATACCTAGCCGTAGGCATTATAACTTCTGTGGGCAAGACAACCTCAGTCCCGTAGACAAGACTATAAGGTGTCTGTCCTGTTGAAGTCTTTGGTGTAGTCCTGTCCGACCACAAGACCCAAGGCAACTCTTCCGCCCAACGTCCCTTGTGAGTCGTCAATCTTTTTTTGAGGTTGTTGATGATTATCTTGTTGCTTGACTCCGCCTGCCCATTTGCTTGCGGGTACCTTGGTGTTGATTTAACTAATGTGATGTTCCACTGTCGGCAGAATGCTTCCGTCTTGTCACTTATGAATTGGGATCCATTATCACAAACTATCTCAGCTGGAACACCAAATTTGCAGAGGATATTTCTTTTGATAAATGAAATTACTTCTTTTGACTTGACTTGTCGGAAGGCTTCTGCTTCGATCCACTTCGAGAAATAGTCCGTCATTACTAACATGAATACTTTCTGTCCTGGGGCCGGGGGCATTTTTCCCACGATATCCATGCCCCATTTCATGAATGGCCAGGAGGGTACAGATGGGTGAAGTTGTTCTGAAGGTTGATGAACGACATGAGCGTGTCTTTGGCAGGCATCGCACTTCCTGACATAGCCGACAGCATCTTGTTTTATTGTTGGCCAGTAATATCCCATCCGTAGCACTTTGTTAGAGAGATTCCGCCCGCCAGAATGATTGCCGCATTCTCCTTCATGAAGGTCTTGTAGGACCTGTTTTGCTTCCTCCTTGTGCAAACACCTTTGTAATAGACCTGTCACAGACTTTTTAAATAACACATCATCCATAATTACGAACCTGGACGCTTTCATCTTGAATGACCTGGCTTCGTTCCTGTCCACAGGCAGTGTGCCTTTTAGAAGGTACTCCCTGTATTTCTGCATCCAATTCGATGACTGCTGCGCTTTGTCGCTGTCGACATCATCTGTCATCATGACGTTCCGAATAGCTATTGTCCTATTCATGGCTGGTTGCAGGACGTGAACAATGGGAATGTTGGAAAGATTAACATGTCGAAACACCGACCCCAAACCAGCCAAAGCATCAGCCTGGGTATTCATTTCCCTTGGGATTTGATGAATTGCAAAAGTGTCGAACCATCCTTGTAATTCTTTGACTATGTTTAAGTAAGCCATCATCTTCGTGTCTTTAGCCTCATAAGAGCCATTGACATGATTGACAATCAAGAGTGAGTCGCAATTGACTTCAATATTCCTGACCTTCAAATCCTTTGCCGTCTCCAAACCAACGATTAGAGCCTCATATTCAGCTTCATTGTTTGTAGCTTTAAACTCACAACATATGGAGTACGCCATTGTATCCCCCTGTGGTGATTTCAGGACAAGTCCAAGTCCCGTTCCGTTCACATTCGAAGCTCCATCTGTAAATAAAGACCACGGTAGTAGTTCTGTTTTTGACACCAATTGTTGTAATTCTGTGTCTGCACTTGTTAACAAACTTGGACTGAAATCAGCCACAAAGTCGGCCAACACTTGTGACTTGATTGCTGTTCGTGATTCGTAGACGATGTCATACATACTTAATAGTACCGACCACTTCGCCATCCGTCCTGTCAACTCCGGTTTGCTGAGCACTGTCCTTAATGGGTAATTTGTCCTGACACAAATTTTATAGGATTCAAAATAGTGTCGTAGTTTAACGGATGTGACTGTTAAGGCCAGGATTAACTTTTCCAATGAGGAATATCTTTTTTCAGCATCCAATAAACTTTTGCTCACATAATAAATAGGCGACTGGAGACTACCTTCTTCTTTAACCAACACGCCACTAACAGCATGCTCTGTTACAGACAGATATACATAAAGTACCTCTCCAGGTATCGGTTTCGACAATAAGGGTGGTGATGTCAGGTACTGCTTTAAACCGTCAAAAGCTCTTTCATGCTCGTCTGTCCACTGGAAGCCTTTGTTTTTTCTTAAGACATCATAAAAGAGTTTACACCTGTCAGATGACCTCGAAATGAACCTGTTCAAGGCAGCCACCCTTCCTGTTAGCTTTTGGACGTCCTTGATATTTGTAGGGGATGTCAACTCGAATATAGCCTTTATCTGTTCAGGACTTGCTTCAATACCCCTCCTTGTTACCATGTGTCCTAAAAATTTCCCTGACGAGACAGCAAAATTGTACTTTGCTGGATTAAGTTTCATGTTGTACGCACGTTGTATGTCGAAGGCTTCCTTCAAATCTTTGACATGATCAGATGCATTTTTCGATTTAACCACCATATCATCAATGTAAACCTCCATCGTGCGTCCAATCTGTTCCTTAAACATTTTATTCACCAAACGTTGGAAAGTTGCACCTGCATTTCTTAACCCAAACGGCATGGCAATGTAACAGTATATCCCCTTGTCAGTTATGAATGCCATTTTTTCGGCATCGGACGGGTGCATTTGTATTTGATTGAAACCGCTAGACGCATCCAGGAATGTCAGTAGTTCATGTCCCGCTGTTGAATCAACCATTGTATCTATGTGGGGCAAAGGATAAGGATCCTTTGGACATGCTCTGTTCAAGTCCGTGTAGTCGACACAGACTCTCCACTTCCCGTTTTTCTTCTGGACTATAACCACATTTGCTAGCCATTCTGGGTAATCCACTTCCCGTATCATTCCAGCCTTTAATAACCTGCTCACCTCGTCGTTGATAATTTGATTTCTTTCTGGACCAAACTTCCTCCTTTTCTGTTGGACAGGAACATGGTCAGGGTCGACGTTGAGTTTATGTGTGATCACGTCAGAACTGATACCCGTAATGTCTTCGTGTTCCCAGGCAAATGCATCTAACCTAGTTGTCAGGAATTCCACTATGTTGGCTTCCACTTCAGGGGGAACATCTTCCCCAACTAATACCTTCTTGTCACCTGTCATCAAATCCACCTCTGTTAATCTTTCTGGACCTGTCGTCGCAACAATGGGTGTATTTTTTCCTTTGTAATGCACAATAGGTTTGAGGCATGTTTTATAGCACTCCCTTGCCACTCTTTGATCCCCTCGAATCTGTTGCACACCCCAAGGCGTTGAAACTTAATAACTTGATGATAAGTTGACGGAACCGCCTTTAAATCGTGAATCCATGGTCTCCCCAAAATGATGTTGTACGTCGACTGACAATCAATTATCAAAAACTTTTGTAATAAATTTATGCCCTGCGCGTAGGTGGTAAGAGATATTTCCCCAACTGTCTTCTTCGTTTCTCCACTAAACCCGACCAGAACCGTAGATTTCTTGACAATGTCGTTCTCTGTCAATCCCATTTGTTTCAACGTGTCAAGCATCATAATGTTTACTGCACTTCCATTATCCACCAAAATTCTCTTGATTAGACAATTTCCAATTGGCAATGAAACGACCAGACAATCATGTTGAGGTTCTGTTACACGTTCTCTATCTGTCTCATCGAATTGTATAGCTGGTGCGTTTGTGTCGGCCACGTCGGCGCGTTGTACTCGCATACTTGGTTCTCTGGCTAGCCTCTTCGCCTGCGAATATGTCGTCCCACAAACTTCGGAACCTCCTGCTATGAAACTTATGACTCTATGATGTGGTGGAGGAGGTGGTGGTTGCCTTATTGTCGTAGTGTCTGTTTTGACATAATCAGCTTTCCGTCTGGACATGAGGTTTGTCAAGTATCCTCTTTTGACGAGAGCGTCTATCTCCTTTCTCAAGGCCACACAATCATAAACTTTATGTCCATAATCTCCGTGGAAATCACACCATAGTTTGGAATCTGGATTGGCTTTTGGTCTAGCTGACTTGGGGGGCCATTTGACGACATCCCCTAATTTACTGAATTCCCTGATCAACGCCGCTGGACCAATGTTAAAACCATAACTGTCAAATGTTGGTGGCAAGTTGGGGTCTTTCCTCCAGTCTGCTTTCCCTTGTAGAGTGTTAACTCGTTGCTCACCTCGTCCGTTCCTCGAGTAGGGCTTATAGTCCCTCACTCTTTGTGTCAACTCTTTCCTGTTAGGACGGTAATAATCGTCCGTCATTTCTCTCTTGTCCTCTTCCAATCTCACTTGAGCCATTGCCTTTGCCTGCACGTCATCCATTGTTCTGCATGGATATTTCGTTAACTCATCGTAGAGTGGGGAGTCTCGGACCAATCCTTTACGAAAAGCCTCTATTGCTGTCGGTACATCACAATTTGTTATGGTAACTTTTTCCCTGTTGAACCTAGTCAGATATTCCCTCAGTGGTTCTTTATACCTTTGCACAATTCGGTACAAATCGCTCGTTGTTTTCTCGAACTGTCTACTGCTTGCAAACTGTAAGTTGAAGGCATCTACCAAATCGGCAAATGAACGTATACTCCCGTTGGACAGTCCCACAAACCATTGCAATGCCGGTCCTGTCAATGTCGAACCGAAACCCTTACACATACATGGCTCTCTCAATTCTTTTGTTAGAGGCACAGTGAACATACGTTGCTTGTACTGCGCAATGTGTTCTAGAGGATCTGTCGAGCCGTCATACAACTTCATGTTGGGCACAGTAAAACGTTTTGGTATGTCAACTAGAGCAATATCGTCAGAGAAAGGTGAGTCAGCGTAACTCGTAGGCGTTGCCTTCTCTAATGGCTTTGGCACGCCTGGAATTCTTTGAATTAATTCCCTCATTTCTCGTAACTCCACCTTTACAGACTCTAGTATTTGTCCATGTGAGTTTGAACTTTTACGTTTTGACTTCCTGTGGGATCTCTCCCGTTCAGTCTCCCTGTCATATGCTGTTTTATCTTGCTGCTGTCGTTGAGTGTCGTTGTCCTTATCTGTGGTGTTTTCTTCCGCTTCAAAGCTAATAAATGGTTCTTCCACCGTTACGTGTTGTGCTTCCTCCTGATCTTCGTCGTAATCCAATCGCCTTACTACACTCGGTACCGTACGTCGTGCAGTACTCTTATTGTTGGATTTTACCGTAGTTAACTCCTTCTTCAAGTCCTCATTTTCAGACCTTAGTACTTCCATGTCAGCCTGTAGCTTCTTGATGGCGGAGATCATCCCTTCATCACCAGCCATGTCACCACCTGGATTCGTAGGGCTCTCGTGTAAAAGATCGTTAGACATTGTCGAGTGTGTTGGTAAATCGCCTAGACTCTTAATCTGATTCCCACAGACGGCGGCAAACTGTTTTGGATAAATTTTGTAGGTTTGAGATTAAGTCTATTCGATGTCAAGTGTGGTTTTGTGATACGTGAAATAATCAAACTCAAACGAAAGTAAATAAATCAAAAACAAAGAAAAACTGGACGCCAACAGTTGGTGACGCGGAAAACCCCGTTGAGAGGTAAAAACCGCGGGTGGGACCTTCCCCAGCCGAATATGATCCACTATAACGATGTTAAAGAGGTTTACAAACGATAGTTATAAGATTACAATGAAGAAAAGTGATCAACTAGATGCTAGACATGAACTGCAATATTGGAAAGTAGTGTGTATAATGATAAAAACATCCCCCCCTCTTCCATCTCTTCGGCTGATATATATATTGTATATTTGTAACCCATCTGCACGTGCCTGATTTGTAGGGATAGATCATATCACTTTGCTAGCTTTTAGAGATAAGGTAACCTCCTCTTCCTACTTTCAAGGGCGGTTATTGACCAATTCTGGCCACTTCCATGTTCGAGTCCGACGGCATTGTTCCCGTCATGTCTTGTCGTCAACGTCAACTAGCTCCCGTCCGACACGGTAAAATCTGACTCCAACAATAGTGACGATGGGGAATGCTAGTGCTGCTCAAGTACTTGGAGTAGGAAACGTGGACCTGAAGTTTGCTTCTGGGCGTATTCTATCCCTTACTAGAGTGCATCATGTTCCTGACATTCGTAGAAACATAATAAGTGGAAGCTGTTTAGTTAAAAATGGTTTCGAACTCTCTTTGAAGTGTAATAAAGTAGTTATTACGCATACTGGTTTATTTTTTGGCAAAGGTTACTTGTCTGATGGATTATTTTTAATAAATGTGGAGCCTGTTTTTGGCAGTTTTATTAATGAAAATGTTATTCCTTCTGTGAATTGTGTTGAATCATCTGATTTGTGGCACTCACGACTTGGTCATATAAATTTTGGTGCTCTAAAGAATATGATGAATTTAGAGTTGATTCCAAAATATGCCATTGAAAAGAAATCTAAATGTCAAGTATGTGTGACTGCTAAACTAACTAGGAAACCCTTTCATAATATTGTTAGGGATTCAGAAGTTTTAGAATTAGTACACACAGACATATGTGAATTTGGTGGTGTTTTGACTAAGGATAATAAAAGATATTTCATTACCTTTATTGATGATTGTAGTAGATATTGCCATGTTTATTTAATTAAACATAAAGATGAAGCACTTGATAAATTCTTTATGTATAAAAATGAAGCTGAAACACAAACTGGCAAAGTACTTAAACGTTTGAGGTCTGATAGAGGTGGAGAGTATACGGGTACCTCGTTTAATGAATTTTGCAAAAGCAATGGTATAGTTCATGAGGTAACTCCACCATACACTCCTGAGTCTAATGGGGTGGCAGAACGAAAGAACAGAACTTTTAAAGATATGATTAACAGTATGCTAATTAATTCTGGGTTGCCTAAGTACATGTGGGGAGAGGCTCTGAATACGGCTTGCCATATTCTGAACAGAGTCCCTCTGAAACATATGGACAAGACACCTTATGAATTATGGAAAGGCAGAAAGGCTAGTTTAAAGTATCTTCGTGTATGGGGCTGTCTTGCAAAAGTACTTGTCCCTGAACACAAGAGAAAGAAACTGGGGCCGAAAACTGTTGATTGCATCTTTCTGGGCTATATTGAAACCACTACCGCTATGAGATTTTTAGTGTTAAAATCTGACATAGATGGGATAGTGGCAAACACTATAGTTGAGTTTCGTGATGCAACATTCTTTGAGAATGTGTTCCCTATGCAGACTGGTATACCTCAGGGCATTTCAAATGATCCTGCTAGTAGCTCTACTCCTAACGAAGTAGAGGAACCTAGAAGGAGTAAGCGTGCAAAGGTAGTCAAGGATTTTGGAAGTGATTTTATCACTTACAATGTCGAGGACGAACCTTTGACTTTCCGGCTGGCCATGGACTCTTCGGAGTCAAGGCACTGGAAAGGCGCTGTGAAGAGTGAGATCGACTCTATTGTTTCTAACGTAACATGGGAGTTGGTTGATCTCCCTCCTGGGTGTACTACTATAAGATGTAAGTGGATCTTCAAAAGAAAGATGAACCCGGATGACTCAATAGATAAGTATAAGGCTAGGCTGATAGCTAAGGGTTTTAAGCAGATGGAAGGCATTGACTACTTTGACACATACTCTCCTGTTGCAAGAATGACAACAATTCGAATGCTTATAACATTGGCTTCCGTACATGGTCTTATCATCCATCAAATGGATGTAAAGACAGCTTTTCTTCATGGTGATCTTGAAGAAGAGATTTATATGGATCAGCCTGAGGGATTTGTTGCTTCTGGCAATGAGAGGAAAGTATGTAAGTTAGTCAAGTCTATCTATGGCTTGAAACAAGCTCCTAGAGACTGGCACAAAAAGTTTGATGAAACTGTTTTGACTTCAGAATTTTTGGTTAATGAAAGTAACAAGTGTGTCTACTATAAGGTTAAAGGAAATGAAAAAGTAATCTTGTGCCTGTATGTGGATGACATACTGTTGTTTGGAACCAATATTGAGATTATTAACGAGACAAAAAGTTTCTTGAAAAGGTACTTTGAAATGAAGGATATGGGTGCTGCTAATGTGATTCTTGGTATCAAGCTGACTCAGTCAGCTGATGGAATAACCTTGTCACAATCTCATTATATAGAGAAATCTATACTTGAGAAGTATGGGTATTCAAATTGTAGAATCGCAAGCACACCATATGATTCAAAAGTTGCGCTTGTCAAGTATAAGTCAGGTGTTCCTGTGTCTCAGTTAAGGTATTATAAGATTATTGGGAGTTTGTAATATCTTGCTAATGGTACTAGACCAGATATTTCTTATTCTGTGTCTAAGTTAGCTAGATATACAAGCTGTCCAAACAAGACTCATTGGGATGCTCTTGATAGAGTGCTTAGATATCTGAAAGGCACCATCTACCTTGGTTTGCATTACAGGAGGTTTCCTGGAGTGCTAGAGGGATATAGTGATGCAAGTTGGATAGCTAAGAAATCTGGTTCCAATGGAGTGACTGGATACGTATTTACCCTTACGGGTGGAGCTATATCCTGGAAGTCTGCTAAACAGACTATTATAACTCGGTCCACTTTTGAGGCTGAGTTGTGTGCACTAGATGCCACGGGAACCGAGGCTGAATGGTTGCATGGACTTATTACTATGATTCCTGTAGTGAGCCAACCGCTTCCGGCTCTTGCTGTTCATTGTGATAGCCGTACAACTATCGACAAAATAAACAGTAAGAAGTATAATGTGAAAACCAAGAGACACGTCCAAGTTAGACTAAAGTCTATAAGGGGTTTGATGTCTGACAGGATCATTGCTATTGAGTTTATTGGAACTCAAGATAACCTGGCTGATCCTTTGACTAAGGGACTTGAGCATGCTGTTGTCCTTAAGTCGAGGTTGGGGATGAGACTGACAACCCATTGTGAGTCATCAACAGCGGGAACCCAATACACCTGAGAGGAGATCCCTCGAAGTGTATTCAATGTGGTAATAACAAGTTGTGAGGGTGATTCGGTAGTACCTCTACTACAAATATCTAAATACTCACGTATCTGAGTCTTTCCCCTATAAACCTCAAGAGGTACTGTAACTGCTAGTTAGCAAGAGTTTTAAGAACTCTGAATGGGGTCAAGTCGTGAGACGAGATGTTGGCAGTACATCTTTGGAGATGCCCAGCTAAGCGAATGTTATTGTGTGGTAGCAATTAGAGGATAGGGTTATTCCTCGAAGCATTCGACGAACAGCATCGAGACATGACCATTAACGTCTCAAAGCCGTAGATCGGCACCATAGCCTTTGACTTGTCGTCATCTATGGAGTGTGGTTACGCACAACGGATAAAGATTCAAGGTGAAACATTCCATCTATATCCGGTAGCCATCGAAGTAGAGGACTTAGGAGGGTTCGAACCTTGACCGGTACCAACTCTGAAAAGCAAGTCATGAGTAGAATCTGATATGTATTTCTGTATGGATTTGTGGGGGATTGTTAGAAAATGGAAAGTTTGAGACATATTTTATATATGTTCTTGATGTAATTTCCGAAAACTAACGATTGGAAGTTATTCCTTGATATGAGGACTTAAACTTTCATGTTTGGATCTAAGACATTTTCTTAGTGTAATCCATAGATAAATTGAGTAGAAGTTGCTAGTTTGAAATGGGTTAAATGTGTTTGTACCACATTGAATATGTAATATGGGTGGAGGTGCTTTATATGTATATATGTGCAAGGGTAGTGTCAACTACTAAGGCATGTGACTATGCATGGTGTACTAGTGTGCCCTCGCGCACACACGCACGCGCCGCCGCCGCCTCACCTCGCCACGCCACGGCTCGGGTCGGGTCGGGTCGGGTCGAAGGGCGATTTGGGCGAATGTCTCGGCGTCTCGCGTACGCGAGGCGACCTGGGCGAGGAATTTTATTACATGATTAAATAATTAATTATGACTTTAAATATTATTTTAATATGAATATTGAATCAAAGTTGTTGTCAGCATAAGTGTAAAAGGTTACTGTCAGAAACATGTTACAAAGTTGCTGTCAAGTGTATGAAAACTTACTGTCAGCATGAGTGTGAAATGTTACTGTCAGGAACATGTTACAAAGGTGCTGTCGGAGAAAAAACTTACTGTCAAGGATTTTGCAAAAGGTGCTGTCACAGTTTTATGAAAGGTGCTGTCAACAGATTTTATGAAAAGTGCTGTCAACAGATTTTTTAAAAGTTACTGTCAACAGATTTTATAAAAGTTGCTGTCACAGATTTTATAAAAGTTGTTGTCACAGATTTTATAAAGTTGCTGTCAGTGTTTGACAGTAAACTCTGAAGACTGTAACTGATTCTGAATATTCTATTAAATGCTTTTTAAGTCAGAATAATTATTTTAATTAATGTGTTATCTTCTGTTACGTTTTATTATATTATATATACATAATAATGTTGGAGATAGAGGGACGAGAATTTTAACACAAGTTTGAGAAAACCCTAGCAGCCATACTCTGTATTTTCCACAATAATATTCATACAGTTTTTGCATAAGGTTTTCTGGGCGAACTGAGGTGCAGGTCGCTGTTGAGTACTACGTATCTGTGGACGAAGTGCTCTGTGATGTTTTATCCTGGAAGTGATATTGCTGCAACCCAACACTGCGTAATGGGGCAATAATCTCTTCAAGAACAGTCAAGACTTCTAGCAAGGCTTGGCGACTCAGCTGTTCATTGGTTCTTTCAGTGTATGCGTTAAAGCTTCTGTTAGAGCTAAGACTTCTATCTTTTCTCTTGTCATTACAGTTACTGATATATATATATTGTTTCTGGCTTCGTTGTTTGTTTTGTTAATTGGTGTAATCTGCCTGTTCTTGTTAAACTATTTATATAACTGCCCCATTGTTGTGTGTAGTTTTTAATTACGATCCAACACAATTTCCATCACCCAAATCCTAACCCATCAAGATACTTGTTTAACAAATAAGATCACAAATTTACCATGATTTACTCTAAGATCATAACCCAAACATGGCATAACACATACTACAACTACCACACAAGTGTTTCAAGTATTCTATGATCTAACATGCTCTTAAACAACTACCCATGGCATAAAGAATACTAAACAATCATCTACCAAGGCTAAGCAATCATAAAACATGAGTTTAAGATTTTATTTTTATGAAAAGTTACTATTCATGTTCTTGGGTTTTCATGAAAATCAAGAGATTTCATGGATAACTAGGCTTAAGATTTATATGGAAGCTAGGTAAGGATCATACCTTTGATTTAAGCTACTAAACACAATGATCTAGCAAGTGTGAGTGGAGTTCTTGAATTTTTCTTCCTTCTTCCCTAGCTTGGCCGAATGTTTCTTCAAATGGGGGAAGTGCTTGCTTGATTTTTTTTTCTTTTGTTATGAAAATATCTAGCTTGGCCTTTGTCTTTTTAATCCACCAAGGGTCAAGTCAACAAAGACTACTTGACTTTGGTCAAGGTTACTACTAGCTTCTCATTTACACCAACTAATGCAAGTATTAACACTTGCCTTGTATAATTATTATGGTCATTTACTAATTTAAGGAAGTAATTTAGGATACACTTTCGTGACGATCTGCTATGACGAATTTAATAAATATTACTCGTTCCGGGAATTCTAATAAATTGAATACCCATCAAAACCTCATTCCTAATTATTATTCAATATATAATTTATCATGTAAACTCCATCCTAATTATTCGAAAGAGTTCGGATGCGATTCTCCGGATAAAACATATTAATAAAGTACTACGTATATTACATAGACCAACTTAAAAATACAACTACGAAAGTCTACTATTTAACATATAATGTATATAACCCCACCATTTTGACCTCTATTGCGTAATCACTATTTATTAATAAAAGTTTTAGAGATACTTAGAAATTAGGAATATTTTGTTGAGTTCCGAAGCATAAAACGCAGCGGATTAAACGTAAATATAATGAAAAATTTCAGAACCCTAACGCAGGATCATGTATAAGCCTGGACAGATTATGGTGAAACAGAATTCTACCTTTTCTGGTCTTGACTTTCACGAACTCAACGGAGATCCTAGCTTTCACGATTTGTGTCTTCCTCTCGAAAAATACCTCTATGGTATCCACACGAGCACCTTCAAGAACGTCTCACGATCTTGATTATGGAACGGATGTACTAGCCTCCTTTTGATATTTCGAATTTTGTTCTTTCTGCCTCCTTGCTGATGCTGCCTTTAGGGTTTTGTTTCTAAAAAATGTAATCCCTCTTAACCCTATATTATCTATTTATAATGGCTGGTTAATAGGCCCATAACAGCAACCCATAACAGCAAAGCCTAACCCATGTAGGTTTAGGATTAAATAATAAAACTGAATTTCTATTATTTAATTAATAACTAAGTCATACTTAATTATTATGGGCAGAAATCAAATTCGAATTTATATTATTTCAATTAATTAAGTCTCACTTAATTAATATAATAAAATTCAAATAATCATCAATTAATTTAAATCTATTATTTAAATTATCTATTCCTTTAAGTGCTCTATATGTGTGACCCTATAGGCTATTATTTAATTAGCAATAATTTTTTTCTCCAATAAAATTATAAACAATGAGCGGTATCTAGTAATACATCATTGCTACCCAATTAAATAATAATTAAATCGTGATTCGATAAAACCTTTCGTGATTAATGTTTCCGTGTAATATAATCCATTTAACCATATATATTATAGATTAAACTCAAGGCATGAATTTAGTCATCCTCTTCAACATTTAATCCGGGTTTACTTGATCCATGAGTAGACTATGAAAAACAAATCATTATTTGAGCATGGCCATGCATTTTATAGTCTCACTCAATCAAGAGGCCAATAATATCTCTCCTAATTATAGGAGGGTTAAATCCTTTATCTATCATTCATATTTCTTACACGACTCATGATATACCCGATGTCCACTTTTATCATCACCCGGTCAAAGGTAACTTTTAATGTAGTCAAAGTATATTAATCCTCATATAGAAATATAATGATCTCAAGTCAAAGGATCATTACACCATTATCACTGTGAGTCTTTCTTATGACTTTATTAAAATGAAGAATCTCACTGGGGGTCTGTCCAGTACCATGTACTCCTGCATGTACCTATGTGTTGACTTTAGTATCCCCATACTTATAACCAATGAGATGTGGTTATCTGTCAAACAACATACTAGTCTATTTTGTGTATTATTATTGTCCTATAATAATAATACTCGACTAGGGACATTTAAGAATATGATATATTATATAATCTCAAGTTCAAGTCATTTACTAAACTATATAATGTGTATCATGATTTTAAGGACATTTATTATGCTAACAATTATATCGCAGTAATTAAAGTCATAATAAATACGTTTATTGAATAATCAAATGACATAAAGGTTTATAAAAAAAACATTGTATTGCCTCTAGGGCACCTATACCAACAATCTCCGACTTGCACTAGAGCCAATCACCCATGTATCTAATACCCTAGTGTGACCGTCGTGCTTCGTCTGCGACAAGCCTTTGGTCAGTGGGTCTGCAATGTTATCATTTGTGCGCACTTTACATATGTGTATGTCACCCCTTTCATTAATCTCTCGAATGAGGTGATATCTCCTGAGTATATGTTTTCTTCGGGAGTGAGCTCTAGGTTCTTTAGCCTTTGCAATGGCTCCATTATTATCACAGTATAGATCAATGGGATCTGCGATCGATGGAACCACTCCCAAATCAGTAATGAATTTTCGAATCCAAACAGCTTCCTTAGCCGCTTCACAAGCTGCAATGTACTCAGCCTCCATTGTAGAATCAGCTACTGTTTCTTGCTTTGAACTCTTCCAAGTTACAGCACCTTCATTTAGACAAAACACAAAACCAGACTGTGATACAGTATCATCCCTGTCTGTTTGGAAACTTGCATCGGTGTAACCTTTTACAACCAGTTTCTCCTCTCCTCCATACACCAAGAATGAATCTTCAGTCCTTTTCAAGTACTTTAGAATATTTTTGACAGCCGTCCAGTGACCTTCACCTGGATTAGATTGGTATCTGCTCGTCATGCTTAAAGCATACGAAACATCTGGGCGAGTACATACCATCACATACATGATGGATCCAATTGCTGAGGCATATGGAACCTTGCTCATGTGGTCCTTCTCATCCAATGATTTCGGACACTGATCTTTAGAGATCGTTATCCCTTGAGACACGGGGACATATCCCCTTTTTGCATTTTGCATACCAAAATGATGCAAAACCTTATTGATGTATGTACTCTGACTTAGACCGATCATCCTTCTAGATCTATCCCTATAGATCCTCATTCCTAGAATGTATGATGCATCTCCTAAGTCTTTCATAGAGAAGTTGCTCCCTAACCAAATCTTAACAGCCTTGAGAGAAGGTATGTCATTCCCCATTAGTAGTATGTCATCAACATAGAGTACTATGAATGCCACATGGCTCCCACTAAACTTCTTGTAAACACAAGGTTCATCTTCGTTTTGAACGAAGCCATACTCTTTGACTGTTTCATCAAAACGGATGTTCCATCTCCTAGAGGCTTGCTTCAATCCATAAATGGATCGACGTAATTTACATACCTTGCTAACATTCCTTGGATCGACAAAACCTTCAGGTTGTGTCATGTACACATCCACATCCTCTTCAAGGCTTCCATTAAGGAAGGCTGTTTTGACATCCATTTGCCAGATTTCATAATCATGGAATACTGCAATAGCAAGCAAAATCCTTATGGACTTGACCATAGCCACTGGTGAGAAAGTTTCATCATAGTCAATACCATGAATTTGTTTGAAACCTTTTGCAACCAGTCTTGCTTTATAGGTCTGAACATTTCCATCCATGTCATTTTCTTCTTGAAAACCCATTTGCACCCTATGGGTTTTACCCCTTCAGGTGGATCAACCAAAATCCATACTCGGTTTTCGTACACGGAATCCATCTCGGATTTCATGGCTTCTAGCCATCTCTTAGATTCTGGACTATTCATAGCATCTTAGTATGTGAGAGGCTCATCTTCATCTATGAGCATCAAATCACCACATTGAGTCAAAAGAAATCCATATCTCTCTGGCTCATGGAGAATTCTACCAGTTCTACGAACAACCTGTGTTTGTTGAGCATTATCATTATCCTGCTCTTGTTCCACTTCAGGTTCAATGCTATTTTGTGGTTCTCGATCTTCATCGAGGTCTATAGTTCTCCCACTGTTTCTTTTGGAAACAAAATCTCTTTCCATGAAAACAACATCTCGAGCAATGAACACTTTCTGCTCAGAAGGACTATAGAAATAATACGCCTTTGTTTCACTAGGGTATCCCACAAAATTGCACTCTTCAGATTTAGGTCCAAGCTTGTCAAATACTTGACGCTTCACAAACGCCTTGCATCCCCAAACTTTCATAAAGCTCATGCCTGACCGTTTCTTCTCCCATATCTCATATGGAGTCTTTTGAACCTTCTTAGTAGGAACACAGTTAAGTGTGAAAGCCGCTGTTTCTAGAGCATAACCCCAGAAACTAATTGGAAGATCTGCATGACTCATCATCGATCGCACCATGCCCAACAAGGTGTGATTTCTCCTCTCTAAAACTCCATTCCATTGAGGTGTACCTGGCGGAGTGAGTTGTGATACAATACCACACTCCTTTAAATAATCTTTAAATTCTGTGCTCAAGTATTCTCCTCCATGATCAGATTGTAAGATTTTAATACTTGCACTTCCGCCAATTTGCTTCTCTACTTCAGCCTTGTATTCTTTAAACTTTTCAAAAGAATCGGATTTATTCTTCATAAGATATACATATCCATATCTACTGAAATCATCAGTAAATGTTATGAAGTAGTAGTAGCCTCCTCTAGCCATCACACGCATTGGGCCACATACATCACTATGTATTAGCTCCAGACGTTCGGTGGCCCTTTGACCCTTACCAGTGAAAGGGACTTTAGTCATTTTACCAAGCAAACAAGATACGCATTTTTGGTATGATTCAAAATCAAACTTATCCAAGTATCCATCCTTATGTAATTTGGATATGCGTTTCTCATTTATATGTCCTAGACGACAATGCCAGATGTATGTTTGATTTGAGTCATTAACTTTAACTCGTTTGTTTTCTATATTATATACAGGATTATCTAAGTCAAGAACATATAAACCATTAAACAAACGCGCAACACCATAGGTTAAATCATTCAAAACAAAAGAGCAACAATTGTTCTTTATCATAAACGAAAAACCTTTCTTGTCCAAACAAGAAACAGAAATAATGTTTCTTTGCATCGCAGGCACGTAAAAACAATTCTCCAGTTCTAAAACTAGCCCTGAGGGTAAAGATAAATAATAGGTTCCTACAGCTAAAGCAGCAACTCTTGCTCCATTGCCAACTCGTAGGTCCACTTCTCCTTTAGCCAATGTCCTACTTCTCTTCCTTTCCTGCACATTTATACAAATGTGAGTAGCACATCCAGTATCCAATACCCAAGATGTAAAAATAGACATATTGACTTTTATAACATATATACCTGAAGTAGAAGCTTGCTCAGCCCTCTTATTCTTCAGATCCTCCAAGTAAACTAAACAGTTTCTCTTCCAGTGACCAGTTTTCTTATAGTAGTGACATTCACCATTAACGACCCCACCTTTAAGCTTTAAAGACTGTTTGAGACCTGACTTTGGCTTGGGTGTAGAATCAGAACCTGTCTTCTTCTTACCCTTCCACTTGCCTTTCCCTTTGGCCTTACCTTTATTGCCCACCATCAGTATGGGAACAGGCTCAGCTGTCTTCATGTTGGTCTCATATGTTCTCAACATAGCCAACAATTCAGTAGGTGTTTTGTCAAATTCATTCATATTGTAGTTTATGATAAACTGGGTGAATTTGTTGTTCAAAGAATTCATGATTAGGTCAATACCAATTTCCTGAATAATCGGGAAACCCAAAGTTTCAAGGTACTCAATGTAACCAATCATCTTCAGAACAAGTGGGTCAACTGGTTCACTTGCCCCTTGTTTGCAATTAAAGAGTGACTTATTCGTGTTGAACCTTTCTTGACGAGTTTGGCTTACAAACATGCTTTGCAAGTGCTCATTGATAGTATATGCATCCATATGCACATGATGTCTTTGAAGTTCAGCACTCATACTTGCCAACATAAGACATGCAACATCATTTGCATCATTCTCATCCTTTGTGTGGGCCGCTCGTTCCTCAACAGTAACGCCCTCAGGAAGGGGACCTGTCGGAGGAATATCAATGACATGAAGCTTGCGCTCCTGTCTGAGGACGATCCTCAAATTCCTCTACCAGTCTAGGAAGTTGTTTCCTCCTGTCATCTTATCCTTCTCAAGGACTGATCGTACGGATAGTGTGTTTGTGTTGTTTGCCATTTCTTGGTATCTACAATGATAAAAGCACAAAATAAACATTAGATTGTCTGAGTTATTTATTATGTTCAAATGATTATGATATATTCATAATATATCTCCCACTATTTTTATCAAATTAATAGCCCTTACTATTAATTTGGAAAGTATATCCCATAATTCTTTCTAGTGAGCCAAGATCCATATTTCGTCATGTCCAAAGACAACCACTGGAAGTCCTTAAAAATGATTATTTAGGTAGACAACATTTGTCAATTATATCATATATATAATTCTTGGATAGTTTGGTGAACAACGATTGATCTTATCTATCTAATAGACTTTTAACCAAACTCTATGCTTCTAAGTTCATAATGGTTGAATATAACCGTTTATTTTCACCTTATTATGACGACTCAGTTAAGTTAGACCCAATGATACAACGGCCGAATATAACCGTTTATATTCGTCGCATCTCACCAGGATATATAGGAGTCCCCTGCCACTGACAGTCTTTCCCCTAATCGATCTAGGATTCGATGATTGTTCATTCATTGGAAAGCATCCGAGTTAAACTTAATATTTTGTTAAGGGGTTTAGAAAATTTACGACGATCATGATCACATCATGAAGAGATCCTCAATTTTTCCTTGAACCAAATATTTCAAATTGACATCTTAAATTGTTCATTTCCCAGGTAGATGGAGGATACCAGTGGTCACACTTAAAACCCATCAGCCTTACGAATACGCATATCCGCTTTTGTCAGAAAATCCCAGTTATAGATATCAAAAATTCATATTCAATTCCGTGTTTTAAAAATCCATATTTCATAAACACAAGAATCTCATGATCGTTTATTAATTTTAAAATCTTAAATCGTTACAGATTTTATCTTGTTTAACATGATAATCATGGCATGGGTGACGTATCTAATACATACATGATTTATCTAATTAAAGCATGCATCATTAACTATTTTACACTACCATTCATACATCAATATGTAAAGTGCAGTATGTAAACGTGCTTGGTTATGGCCCCTTTCTTATGTGATCCTTTCGAGCTAATGAAAGGTTCAAAGTCAATCTATGGTGATAGAATATAAATACAATTACATGTCTTCATTCTTCTTGTATCCATGGGTGCTTGCTCCTCTTCTTGGATCATCCTTCAATCTTCAAGTACATTACATGGAATAATTGAATACAACCTATACTAATGTACTTACATAAGAAAACTCGAGTTACATTCGAGGTTAAATAATTACAAGAATGAAGAAAACGACATGCAAGTCGTATTTATAAAACCAAAACCAAAAACCATTAATCTAGGGGTCCAAAGGCCATAACCAGCACCATGCTCAAGTACACAACAAAAATAATGCGGGGGTCCGGGGGCGGCAGCCCCTGGGCGGGTATACAAACTGACCCTCATGCATAATATACAAATCGCAATAAGGCATATAAATCAGTCATGACAAATCATTAACATGCTAGTATCATCATCTATATACTCATCATATGAATAACAATTCGAATATACATGGCAGTAGCATGGCAGTCTCATAACAGGCATGGCAGTCTCATAACAGGCATGGCAGTCTCATAACAGGCATGGCAGTAGCATAGCAGAAGCATGACAGTGGCATAACAGATTATGACAAAGCAATAGCATGGCATGGCAGTCACCGAAACAGGCATGTATGCATCAAATACATAAAACACGTAACCAAATTAGTCCCTTATACACGTAGCTATGATGCCATTGTTGAGTTCCGAGGCATAAAATGCAGCGGATTAAACGTAAATATAATGAAAAATTTCGGAACCCTAACGCAGGATCATGTATAAGCCTGGACAGATTATGGTGAAACATAATTCTACCTTTTCTGGTCTTGACTTTCACGAACTCAACGGAGATCCTAGCTTTCACGATTTGTCTTCCTCTCGAAAAACACCTCTATGGTATCCACACGAGCACCTTCAAGAACGTCTCACGATCTTGATTATGGAACGGATGTACTAGCCTCCTTTTGATGATTTCGAATTTTATTCTTTCTGCCTCCTTGCTGATGCTGCATTTAGGGTTTTGTTTCTCAAAAACGTAATCCCTCTTAACCCTATATTATCTATTTATAATGGCTGGTTAATAGGCCCATAACAGCAAAGCCTAACCCATGTAGGTTTAGGATTAAATAATAAAACTGAATTTCTATTATTTAATTAATAACTAAGTCATACTTAATTATTATGGGCAGAAATCAAATTCGAATTTATATTATTTCAATTAATTAAGTCTCACTTAATTAATATAATAAAATTCAAATAATCATCAATTAATTTAAATCTATTATTTAAATTAACTATTCATTTAAGTGCTCTATGTGTGTGACCCTATAGGCTATTATTTAATTAGCAATAATTTTATTCTCCAATAAAATTATAAACAATGAGCGGTATCTAGTAATACATCATTGCTACCCAATTAAATAATAATTAAATCGTGATTCGATAAAACCTTTCGCGATTAATGTTTCCGTGTAATATAATCCCTTTAACCATATATATTATAGATTAAACTCAAGGCATGAATTTAGTCATCCTCTTCAACATTTAATCCGGGTTTACTTGATCCATGAGTAGACTATGAAAAACAAATCATTATTTGAGCATGGCCATGCATTTTATAGTCTCACTCAATCAAGAGGCCAATAATATCTCTCCTAATTATAGGAGGGTTAAATCCTTTATCTATCATTCATATTTCTCATACGACTCATGATATACCCGATGTCCACTTTTATCATCACCCGGTCAAAGGTAACTTTTAATGTAGTCAAAGTATATTAATCCTCATATAGAAATATAATGATCTCAAGTCAAAGGATCATTACACCATTATCACTGTGAGTCTTTCTTATGACTTTATTAAACATGAAGAATCTCACTGTGGGTCTGTCCAGTACCATGTACTCCTGCATGTACCTATGTGTTGACTTTAGTATCCCCATACTTATAACCAATGAGATGTGGTTATCTGTCAAACAACATACTAGTCTATTTTGTGTATTATTATTGTCCTATAATAATAATACTCGACTAGGGACATTTAAGAATATGATATATTATATAATCTCAAGTTCAAGTCATTTACTAAACTATATAATGTGTATCATGATTCTAAGGACATTTATTATGCTAACAATTATATCGCAGTAATTAAAGTCATAATACATACGTTTATTGAATAATCAAATGACATAAAGGTTTATCAAAAGAAACATTGTATTGCCTCTAGGGCACCTACACCAACATATTACACATATCGTAATTATCTATGTATATATTGGTGGGCTTGTATTATTTTTTGATGTAGGTTGTTATCCACTAATATGGTCATGGTTGTAATTATGTTTTTGGATCCCACGTGGTTTATCGTCGTTATAAATTAAATCATGAGGGTTGATCATGATTAGTTTTGGTTTTGATTTCTATTCTGATTGTAATCTTGTAATTTGAATTGTATTTAATTTAGATTATTATTTAATGTAATAGAATATATTTTTCTATTGTATCTATCGTATGTAATTGTTTGAACAATGAAGATGAGAGAAATAGAGCTCTTCCGCTGCTGCATGCTGTTTTCGTGGCGGTTTCGCTGTTCTGGCTACAGATTTTACATACAATATCCGATTGGAGTGAATAATACCTTTTCAAAAATGGTAGAACAAGACCTACAGGCTGAGATGGAAACCATCTTCAGATTTTTCAAGTCATTCTGAGCTCGTTTAGGCAGTCAAACAAACGGCTAAATATTTTCAAAAAAAAATTGATGGATGATTTTGAAGATTATTCTTCGGGGCCATAATAGTAGATGTATTTTATCATGTTTTACATAATTTTTGCTTATCTTGATTATTGCTAATATGTGTTCCATGTTTGTTTGTTATGCCATGTGATACAAACCCTTCACATGCTAGAACGACATGGATATAGAGGGCTGTTTTATTATGTTTTAATCATGATGAGTATGCTTCTATGTTATGTGTTATATGTATTGTTATTATGATACATGTGGACTACAAAAAAAATGATATATGGCGATGTATCTAGATAAAATCCTCATAGTAAAATACTAAGTGGGAGAGGGAATTAATTTGGTATTAAATCCCATGGTCTCCATTATTATTTATATGTAATTTAACAAAGGTGAATATAAAATATGTATACGTCACCCATCGTGGAATGTAATTTATGGTGTCTAGAATGTTATGTAAATTACTAGAACAAACTTCTAAAATTAATTATGAATATTGGAAGGTACATATGTCACCCAACGTGGCGTACTAAGTTTCATAGAATTCAAATAATAAAAAGATACCCTCCTTTTTGATAGATTTCACGATAAACTAAGAAGAGAATCTAAAATAACACATCTTTGAGTATTCTTGCATTGGTATCTAGAAAAGCGTGAAGCTTACCTGGTCATTTAGATTGGTGTCTAGAAATCGGCTAGCCTCTTGGCAATACTTCCATCGGCCTGGCCAGTCAGTCTGAATACTCTTTAGATTTTTAATTTTAGTAGTATCTTATTGTTAGGAGCAAGAATTTATCATAGTCAAAAAGCACATATGGTATTATTAATATTAATTTAAGATTTAATAATGGTATACACTTAGCTATGAAAAATAATATAGACCACCCTAACGTGGCTAATTATTTAGTAGTAGGACCGAAGTAATATTTAAATAAATTTAGGTGGTATATAAGTTACCCAACCTAGCATACCGGAAACTTATGGTATTTAAGTGTTGGTGTTTTAATTTTAAATAATTGTTAGAGGAACCAATTTTTTTTAAAAACACCCTCTAATTAGGTGTTATATGTATGATTCTCAGGATATAATGGGCGTTAAACCACTTTTTACCATACTTAAGGATAACAAACTTACTGGACCTAACTATATTGAATGAAAATATAATTTGGACATTGTGTTGACTGCTGAGGAGTACAAATTTTTCCTTAATGAACCCAAGCCAGAGGAGCCTGCTGAGAATGCTTTTGAGGTTGATAAGGAGTATTATAAGAAGTGCACTAAGGCTGATGAGATGTCGCGATGTTATATTATGGCAGCAATATTAGATGTTTTGCAGCATCTGCATCAGGCTTTGGCCACTGCTTCAGATATGCTCTTTAATCTCAATGAACTTTTTAGAGATCAGAATAGGGATGCAAGGCAAGTAGCAACGAAAGTTTTAATGAACACTCATATGGCTGAAGGGACACCTGTAAGGGATCATGTTCTCATGATGATGTCACATCTAAATGAGATGGAGATCCTTGCTGCTGAGGTTGATGGGGAATCCCAGATCGATATCATCCTTATGAGTTTACCCAAAAGTTTTGAGCAGTCCACTTAAATTACACCATGAACAAGAGGATGTATAGTCTTGCGGAACTTCAAGTAGTTGAAGGACTTTTTCAACAGAGTATTCAAATCAATATGCCTGAGAAACCTTCTTCTTCTAAGCCGAAAGCCAAGAAGAAGAAGAAGGCTCAAACACAGAAAGCTGTGGAAGTACAGAGTGGTGCTATAAAAAATCCCATGGGCAAGTGCTTTAGGTGCAAGTAGTCGGGTCACTGGAAGTAAGATTGTCCTCTTCCTAAGAAGAAAAACAATACTGGTATGTCTCTTTCTCTGTTTACAGAAACATATATAGCGGCTATATCTACGAGCACTTGGTGTGTAGATACAAGAGCCACTAATCATGTTTGTAATTCTATGCAGGGGTTCCAGCAATCCAGAATGCTTAGAGATGGCGAGATATATGTGTTCATGGGAGATGCTACAAACGTAGTAGTAGTTATAGTGGGAGATGTTAATTTATCTTTTGGTGATGATAGGAGTTTGGTTTTGAACAATCGTCTTTATGCACCTTCGTTTAGAAGGAATTTAATTTTGGTTTCTAAACTTGCTTTGGATGGTTATAATGTTTGTTTGGATCATAATATTTCTATTATAAGGAATACACTAATTATATGTTCTGGTACATTGCAAGACAATTGTAACGATCGGAAAAATTACATATATTTTATAATATTTAAATATATTTTTATTATAATTTGTTGTGTTTTAGTTTATTTTTAATGCAAATATTTGTGTTTAGATTTTTAAGAAATAGAAAAATTACCTATAAGTGTTATGTGATTTTTGTGTAGTCTAAAATATTTTATTCTATTTTGTTGTAACTTTTGTTTCGTTAGAATAAGATTACCTAATTTGTATGTATCGGACCCTGCTCCTATAGAAGACTAGAGATCTTTTTTTTTTTATTTTTTTATTTTTATAAAATGATAAAATCCTCAAAATAATTTTATTTTATTATTTTTGGACCATTCATAATTTTTGGGGAATTTTGACATATATATTATATTTATTCAAAAATATTTTTTTTATATTTTATCCCATAAAATGATTTTTGGGCTTCTTATTTTGATTATGGGGTCAATTATCTTTTAATCAAATTTAAGGCCCTAATTTCTTTAAAAATATAAATAGTTTTGATTATTAATTTTTTTTATTATACTAAAAATAGATGGGTTGGCTGATTGGATTGGGAAAGAACAAATGAGAGGCTAGGGTTTCGAGTTCTTGAGGATTTGAGACAAATTGAAGGTGTTACTGGTGTCAGAATTCAACCTTCAAATAGTCTATTCGAAGCTTATGACTTGAGCTACAAGTTGGTACCTTCAATTTCAGTAATAAGTTGTGTTTCGAAAATTTATTCTTGCCTACTGGATTGTCTAATTTTCAAGTTGAATTCGATTAGTTATTTGCTTAATTGCTTTACATGATTAAGTAGATGGTAGAATGAACATGATATTGATATTTTAAGTTTAATTTTCTGGGCTTGGTTCGTAGTCACCGGTTTTGACCGGATTTTACTCTGATTCGCCGGAATCTGAGTTCTATAGCTCAGTTCTTAATTACGTTAGCTTGGTTATGTTCCTTGTGATGTCAGTGACGTGTGGGTATGATTTTTATGTGTAGTTGCTTGTGATTCGAGTCACCGGAGTTTTAAAATCCGATCACTGTCTTTGTTTTTTTCATGTCTGTTACTCGTACGTTTGTGTGTATCGTGGGTGTAGCTAGTTTCCTGGCAACCTTAGCTTCGATTTGGCTGTGATTTGTTAAGCATCATGAACTCAAAGTTAAGGATGAGAAGACCCTTTTATTCGGTGAGAATCCTGTTCTTGTCTTCGGTTGTAGGAACCTAGAGGAGATTTCATGTGTAATAACCCATATTTCTGACGCTTGGGATTATTAAGATTTTTGGATAAAATTTTTCATTTTTGAATAAATAATTTTATGGATTTATTTTCATAAGGTACTTGAGATGTGAGGCCGTATTATTAATATACGAGATATTCGAAAGTATACGTATCGGTGTTACGGTAGCATACGTAATAAAAATAGGACTAATAATTATTTTTAGTCTAACAAAATAAATTTGAAGTCCGGATGAAAGTCGTAACAGAGTTTGAGAGACGGTGTACATGAATAACATTTATTCGGAGAATTGTTTCGTAAATTCTCGCAACAATTAAAGAGTATTAATTTAATGATTCTAAAATATATTAGAATCATAATATGAGATTTTAAGTTTTTAAAACTTAGGTGGGACGAAAGAAAAGAGAACGAGAACGAGAGATTAAAATGTTATTGGGAAATTACGCGATTACCGCACAAACCTTATTAAATATCGAGCTTCCACCACACACCACACAAAAATCAGTTTTTCCCCCATTTTCTTGAAGAAAACCGAAGTGGAGATGGAGAGAAGAAAAAAATGGAGAAGAAAAATCAAGAACTCACTCATCTCTTGCTTGTTTCTTGAGTTTAATGGCTTGATCCGAAGGTAATCATCATACCTTGCTTTGTCTTGATTCTTGTAATCATTCCTCCACTAAATCTTCACTTATGATTCAAAGAAGATTCGAATGAACAGTAAATTCGAAAATTGAAAATTTGTTTTCTTTGATTCTTGAGTTCCTATGGCTTGATTGATGATTGTTATAGCATATATATGTTATGGGTAGTGAGAAGCATCCATGTATGACCCAAGAAACACATGCTTTGATTCATTGATTTCAAGGTTTTGTTTTTTTATGCTTGACTGATTTTTGAAGCTTGAGATTGTGTTATGATGTAGTATATGGTTGGATGAGGAGTTTGGGATTGTTTGTTGGTTGATTTGGAGTAGAATAAAAATGGAAAACGATGAGTTTACAAACGTAACCACGCCATTTTTTTTCTTCCCTTACTGCTGCAACTGTCTAGAATAATCTGGGAATATTCGGTCACTGTTCTTGGCTTATGGCTGATATGGTTAGATAGTAGATAGTCTCTAGATCGTTTGCACGCTAATTTTGCGTCATTCGGAATTACGAGTCAAAAGTTATGGCCGATTTAGTAACGGTAGCGCAGGAAATGGAAATCCTGTTTTTGTCCAATTTTGAGTCTATGATTGGACTAGCTACGGAGCTTAATAACATCTGACACTTTTATGGGATATTCCTTGACAGACATAGAAGACCTCAGAAGAGAAATCATGTTAAAATGAGTAATTTCCAATTTATTAAAAATGCTATAAAACAGGGTGTTAAGTGAAATGAACATGAGGAAAAGGTTAAACAACCGTTTTGATAGTAGAATTCGAGCAAGTTAGAGGACTTGTCTCGAGTCGACCAAGTAATGAAAGTTGTTAGTTTTAATCTTGTCTAGTTGTGTACCAAGAATGGTACAAATTGAATTGGTGGTTAATATTTTAACATATGATTTCAAAGAGGAAATGGTTGAAAATGATAAATGAATTGTTGTTGGAGAAAGTGTTGGATATTGAATTGAATTGTGGATTATTTGTGAATATTTTGGGAATGAATTAGGTTGTAATTGAGGTGTTTTTACACAGGGCATAGTATAACTTACGAATAGGTCATGCCCAATTTTCTATAGAAAATACATTTACTTAAGTTTAATAAACTTTAGAATTAAGAAGACGTGTAAATGAAATATTTCAGGATAAAATAAAGGAGCATGGCTTAAAGGATATGGCCATCTATATATGAGTTAATATTGAGGCATAGTTGTAACAAGAAGTTGTGAGTTTCCCAAAGGGGGATTTGTTCGTTTGGTTTGATTTTGGGGTTTAATAACCAAATGTGTAGTTGAGTTGTGTTTGCTTGGGATATGAGACCAAGCTGATATATATATATACCTTGTTATGTTAGAAAGACATCAAGATGGAGTATTATGACATCTAGTAACGAGAGAAGATATATCCATATCGTGAGAAAATGAGACTTAATTGGAATGTCTGCCCGCTGCTAAGGACCAAAGGCAAGTTTTCCTAACCTTATACTTTTATTTTCAAAAGGTTATATTCTTGAGTTGCATAGGAAATTAAATTATTCTTATGCAAGTTTTTGAAACATGTACATGATATACTGCTGTTGTGGTTGTGATATAAACTGTTTTTGAAATTACGTATTGATTTAATAATTGTTCGAATCTTTCGTAATTGTTTGGCTATATACTATAAGGTATTATAGATATAAGCCGGTGTTTAAAAAGGCTCTAGGAGTAGAGCATATATTCGTATTTTCAAAACGTAGACCGGGAGTCGGAAAAATTATTTTAAGTACTGTTATAATCCGGGAGAAGCCGGAGACAGGGTATTTTAAAATAGGGGTTGTAAATATTCCTAGTACATAAATATTGGAATATTTTACAACAAAGGTATGAAATGGGACTAATAAATATCATTTGGATATTTATCTAATAAATGAATATTATTCTTGAATATTCATTTAAATATAAGTTATTAATTGTTCATCAACTAATAAATATCATTTGGATATTTATTTAATAAATGAATATTATTCTTGAATATTCATTTAAAAGTAGTTATTCATTGGTTATCAATTAATAAATATCATTTGGATATTTATATATTAAATGAATATTATTCTTGAATATTCATTTAAAAAGGGGTTATTAATTGTTAATTATTAATAAATATTATTTGGATATTTATTAAATATTCTAAATTGATTTAAAAATTAGTGGAGGTCTTTAATAATTATTTAAAAATATCTTGACCTTCGGAAAAATTATTTAAAAATAGTAAGGGTTCCCTAATATTTATTTATATTTTATTTTATTCTTTTTAATAAGAATAAAATATTCTCGGACTTATCAAAAATAGGGAACGAGGTCTAGGAAATAAAAGATGATTTACTTTCTCAAAAACAATTATGTTTTGACATCGCTGGCCTACTATAGTAGGGTGTTCAACTTATAAAAACATGAGAGGTTTTTCTACTAACTCCCGGGTCATGATTTTAAAATGATTTTATTTCCTCAATGAAGGACATCAGTTGACGGAGGTCAACATACCTTTGAGGTAAGAGGGCTGTCCCAATTATTCTGGCAGTACCCATTCAGAGTTTGGTGAATCTATTAACAAGTATGATATACTTGGAGAAGTAAGAGTAAATTCTGGTTCCAGGTTAGATAGATGAATCTATTAACAAGTATGATATACTTGGAGAACTAAGAGTAAATTCTGGTTCCAGGTTAGATAGATGAATCTATTAACAAGTATGATACACTTGAGGAATTGGGATTAAGTTCCAGTTCCAGGTTATAGATTATTCTAGGAACTGGAGTAAGGTTGCGTAAGAGGTCGAGTGACGCACGACCCAACTTAATTAAACGCCCATGAGTTGCCTAGGGTGACGTCCTGATAAGGGGTTGTCCTTCTACTAGTAGAGAAAGTGACTGGTTCTTCTATTGTACAATGCGACTGATCATCGCGTACAGTAGGGCGTTGAAAAATCTCCAATCATAGTTTCCTCCCTTTTCTTCCAATTGGAATTGTGCTGCAACATCGTAATGAAAGCCTATGAGCTGATTTACCGAGGGTGTTGTCAGTGGTTGATATATTGAAATCTGCGTACTCATTTAAACTACTTTGACAAGGTTATTTTGCAAAATGCGTAGAGTACGTAAAGTGTGCATAATATTGCAGTTTTAAACGATGACTAAAAGAGTTTATATACAACTATAAATATTCTTGCTGAGCTATATTGCTCACTCTTGCTTTGTTTATATATCACAACAAAACAGGTCAGTCGAGCTATTTTAATGAAAAGTTATTTTGAAATCTTAAGCGGGTACGTGGTGTACACCGAACAGCCACAGTATGCTGAAATTGCGTAAGAGGTTTTGACGAAAGGTTTATTTTAAAGATTTAAGTGGATATATGATATATACCAACTAAATTATAAATCTTTAAAATGTTTTATTGGATTTCAAACCTTACAAGGGGTATGGTTTAAAGGGGTTTGAACTCCTTATGATAAGAAGCAACTATTATTGCGGTATCTTGAAATGGGTACTTAGTATATCTATGGGAATCTAGCAAAGCTATAGTTGATACTATTTTGCTAAGTTATCGATAAGATTATCTCAAAACGGTGAACATAATAAGTTCATTGAGTTTTATCTCAAAAGCTTCAGAGGAAGTATGAAAGAATGGTAACACTATATTCGATAATGTCTTATTTTATATAATGAACTAAATCGTTCGGATACAGGTCAGTCGAGCTATTTTGATGAAAAGTTATTTTGAAATCTTAAGCGGGTACGTGGTGTACACCGAACAGCCACAGTATGCTGAAATTGCGTAAGAGGTTTTGACGAAAGGTTTATTTTAAAGATTTAAGTGGATATATGATATATACCAACTAAATTATAAATCTTTAAAATGTTTTATTGGATTTCAAACCTTACAAGGGGTATGGTTTAAAGGGGTTTGAACTGCTTATGATAAGAAGCAACTATTATTGCGGTATCTTGAAATGGGTACTTAGTATATCTATGGGAATCTAGCAAAGCTATAGTTGATACTATTTTGCTAAGTTATTGATAAGATTATCTCAAAACGGTGAACATAATAAGTTCATTGAGTTTTATCTCAAAAGCTTCAGAGGAAGTATGAAAGAGTGGTAACACTATATTCGATAGTGTCTTATTTTATATAATGAACTAAATCGTTCAGATTATATTCTTCTAAACTCTATGTTGAGTATAAATGTTTATAACAGAAAACTCTGACTATATGTATCGTCGAGAGATACTTTTCTATGCTTACCTTATATTGGTAACCTTATGATATACTATTGAGATAGTAGTGATTATCATGTTCTTGGATGAGAATCACATAGATAATTGGGTGGATAATTTGCTGAGCATTCTTTCGCTCACCCTTGCTTTATAATAAATTTTTCAGAGAAAACGAGCACACCTTGGATTAGCTCCACACTTCGAGGAAGGAAAGTAGGAGATTCACCCTTGAGATGGTTCGGTTCAGAACTATTCCGCCGAAGTAAGTGGATAGGTTTCAGTATTGATTTAGTTATCAATGTCACTTCAGGTAGAGGTTATCATTAATAGCGTAAGATCCTGGTTAAGTACATTTGGTTTATAATAACTAATGGTGCTTGTTGTATATCGTTTCTAAGGCTATAACTTGTATGTGTGAGAGAGAGGGGTCTATGATGTGATTTGTTGAATTGTTGAGTATTACAGGTTTTAAAGAATTGGATGATGACGTGGCGACTCAAATCCCAGACCCCGGATTTGGGGGCGTTACATCATGGGCAAGCACTGGTGCAGAGTTTATTGTTAAATCCACTGTTATATTTACTGACAAGGACAAAGCTGCTGCACATTTGAAGGGAGGTGCGAAGAAGGTCATCATATCTGCCCCTAGTAAAGATGCTCTCATGTTTGTTGTTGGTGTCAATGAGAAGGAATACAAATCAGACCTCCACATTGTTTCTAATGCTAGTTGTACCACAAACTGCCTTATTCCCCTTGCTAAGGTGATCAATGATAGGTTTGGCATTGTCAAGGGGCTTATGACAACTGTCCATTCAATCACAGCTATAAAATAAATTACTGTTGATGATTCATCTGCCAAGGACTAAAGAGGTGGAAAAGCTGCTTCATTGAACATCATTCCTAGCAGCACTGGAGCTGCCAAGGCTGTTGGCAAGGTGTTACCTTCACTGAACAGGAAGTTGATCAGAGTGTCAGTCTGGGTTTCTACTGTGGATGTTTTGGTGATTAATCTCACTGTCAGGCTGGAAAAGAAGACCATTTACGAACAAATTAAAGTTGTTATTGCTAATTAGATGTGGAGTCTATAGCTTAATGCCACACTTGTTTGATCGGGTTTGTTGAGTCTAGGGTTGTGTTTGAGCTCTGCTACTAGGGATTGCTACTGAGGATTGGGAGCTGAGTTTCCAGGCCTTGATTATTTGATTTGGTGAGTAACCGGAGTTTAATCTCCAGGCCCTATTAAGTGATGTAGTTGGTTGATTCAGAGTAGGCTAAGTTTAATATTTGCTAGTAGTTTAATTATAATGCTTGTGAACATAGTTTCCTGTGACCATGATTTTGTTTGGGTTTGGATTGTATATGCTTATGCAGGCTTCAAGCTTTAGTTGTAGGTTAAATGCAGTTATTTGAGTTGCTGGCTCCTTATTAAATGTTTCTGAGAATCATTTTCAAAAATACCTTTAATTTTGAAAATGATTTCAAAAACTAAAATAAATTATTTTGATTCCAAAATTTATTTAATTTAATTATTTTAATGTATTTAGATAATAGTTTAATTAATTTAAATTGATTGATTAAGTTTTGTTAATCAATTAATTTAATTAATTAAATATTACTTAAATATGATTAAAATAATTGGATTTAATTATTTTAGGAAATAGAAATGTTTTATTTATAATTACTTAATATTTCTTTTACCCGTTTTAAACGAGACTAATTTGTTTGAGACCCTAAAAATAATCTGGAAGTGATAAAAATGATTTCAATTCCCTAATTTATTTATAAATCTGGATTAATATTTTATTAAATATTTATGGATCCAATAATTATCCGGAGTGGATAATAATGATCCAGTTTGACTGGAATAATATTTTAGAGTTTACTTTTAATTCTCTGGCTGCTCTTTAATTTTTGAGTCTTATCTAATATATGATTTATGTGCTTACTCGCCTGCTAATTGATGTTACTTATTTATTAATTATTATTTAGTGTTCATTATTAATAGACCGCATGGGTAGACACTAGAATCTAAATTAGAATATTATATTTGTAGATATGAGCGAGGTGGTAGATAGACGGTTAGAGGAGTCATCCCATTTCTAGCTTTAGGATAACGTCTATATCAGGCAAGTATTTCTTCTTTGATCCTCTTAAACACTTTTGTTTTACTGTTTTCAGTTATTCTTATCATGATAAATAGTTATTGTTTAAAACTTAATGATTCATGTTTTATTCGGTGCATCAGAGTTACTTGTTATTCGTACTATGTTTTATTGCGCAACAGAGTTACTTCTTATTGCAAGTATTTCTTCCTTGATCATCCTAAACACTTTTTGTTTTATTGTTTCGATTATTTATATCATGATAAATAGTTATTGTTCAGAGCTATTTATTATTCCTATTTTATTCTGTGCATGAGAGCTACTTGTTATTTGTGCTCTTGATATTGGAAGTTGATTATAGTAAATACATCATATATGGTGTTATCATAGTAAATAATGGGGATATGATCTGTATTTAAAACTAAGCATACCTTATTTACTTGGGTTTGCTCTATTGGATTAGAAAAAGTTTGCATATGAGGCCACCTAGTTGGTCCAACATTTATTGAGAAGGATATGGTAACCATTCCATCTTCCTATAGGCTAACATTACTTGTCTATTTGGTACCCACTTTGAGAATCCTTGTTATAACTATGGGTATAGAAATGTACCGATAGGCTATAAGGAGGTCCTATTACTTTTAGACTGATCAGGGAGCAATACTGTTTATATTTGTGTATCCAATCCATATTGCCTGTGTGGCTATTATATATTTATTGTGAGCGGTTGATTCATTTTGATGACATACTGTATTGTTTCAGTTGAGATAAACTGTGATTTATTTACTGTTCAGTTTTTATAATAAACTGTGTTATATTCCGTTCTCTATACAAATCTCGTATCTTGATTTTATTTCTATTGTTCATATACTTGTAGAGAATTTCTTTGGCTCACTCTTGCTTTTTATTAAATTCTTCCAGATATCCAGTATGAGTCACAACGGTAGCTCTAGCGGGCATAGAGAGCCTCAGGTGTTAGGGTGGCTCGCTTCTCGGGCTTCCCAATTATTTAGTTGTTTACAATTTTGCTATAGATAGAATGTGTAATAAAAGGAATTTAGACTTAAAACTTATTTAAACTTATGGATTTGGTTTACTTTTAGTGTCGGCTGCTTGATTTCATACTATAACCTGTTAGCGATCCTTGGTTTGGCGGGGTCAATGCGCACCTGATTTATTATTTTATTATATTTTATTTTAGATTGGTTGGTGACCCCCAAACCTAGACCCCGGGTTTGGTGGGCGTCACAACAATTTATACATAATTACTCCTAATCAACCAGCACTGCAACTACAACATAGGGTGTTAAATAACACATATTCTATCACTACTAAAAGAAAAGAACCTTCTTCTTTGAACCAAACATATCTTTGGCACTTAAGATTAGGTCATATTAACTTGAGGAAGATTCAAAGACTAGTAGTAGATGGGCCTTTAGGCTCATTGGCAGTGGAGCCATTTCAGTCTGTGAATCCTGTTTGGAAGGTAAAATGACTATTAGGCCTTTTAAGACAGAGGGTAATAGAGCCAAAGAAGTGTTAGAACTGGTTCATACTGATTTATGTGGACCCATGAATATTCAAGCAAGAGGTGGTTATGAATATTTTGTCACTTTTATTGACAATTATTCCCCGGATACATTTATTTGTTGCGCCATAAATCAGAGTACTTTCACAAGTTCAAGGAGTACAAAACTGTAATGGAGAAGCGACATGGAAGATGTATCAAGTCACTACGATCAGATCATGGTGGAGAATACTTGCTTGGAGAATTTATAGATTACTTATCAAAGAATGGGATCATGTCTCGGGTGACTACATCTGGCACCCCAACAGAATGGTGTAGCGTAGATAAGTAATCAGACTCTTTTAGAGAGTGTTAGATCGATGATGATTTATTCAGAATTACCCAAGTAATTTTGGGGACATGCTTTAGAAACATCAGCTTATCTTTTGAATTTAGTTCCTTCTAAGTCAGTTCCTAAGACTCTAAAAGAATTGTGGACTGATTCAAAAGCTAATCTAAGACATAATCAGATATGGGGTTGTTCAGCACATGTGTTGAACAAGAACGTGACTAAGTTAGAATCGCGTACAGAAGTAAGGATTTTTATAGGCTATCACATGGGAACGAAAGGATATTTATTTTATAGTCCTAAAGATCGGGATGTCATTGTTAGTACCAATGCTAGATTCCTAGAGGAGGACTATATGATGAACCATAAACCCACGAGCAATGTCATTTTTGAGGAACTAGTGGGAGAGATAAATAATGAATAAGTGTCCACAGTACAAGTAGAACAACCACAAGAGAACACATAACCTATCACTAATACCACACCGGTGTCTCAATATAGTGGGAGGGTTATTCATAAACCCAACAGATTCATGTTATTGGGAGAGTCTTCAGACTTGGTCTCTGAGGAAGATGATAAGGATCTCATGACATACGAGGAAGTACTGCAATATAAAGATGCAGATCTATGGCAAAAAGTAATGAAATCTGAGATGGAATCTATGTATTCAAATCAAGTTCGGGAGCTCGTGGAACCACCCAAAGGTGTAAAACCCATTGGATGTAAGTGGATCTATAAGAGAAAAAGAGGATTTGACAAAAAGATATAAGCTTGGAAAGCAAGACTTGTTCCGAAAGGGTATACTCAGAAAGAAGGATCGATTATGAGGAAACCTTTTCGCTAGTAGTCATGTTAAAGTCGATCCAGATTCTTTATCTATAGCATCTCATCTCCATTATGAGATTTGGCAAATGGATGTCAAGACAGCTTTCGTAAATGGGAGTCTTGATGATGAGATCATCTATATACAACAACTAGAAGGATTCATTAATGAAGGCCAAGAGCATCTGGTAGTAAGCTTAAGAAGTTCATTTATAGACTTAAACAAGATTTTAGGTATTGGAATATTCGTTTTGATCAGGTAATCAAGTTATACAGATTTGATCAATGTCCAAGCAAGTCATGTGTGTACAAGAAAAGTGAGGGCAGTTCAGTGAATTTTTTAGTGCTATACGTAGATGATATTTTACTCATTGGAAATAATTTAGAGATGTTATCAGTGATAAAGGCATAGTTGTTTAAACAGTTCGAAATGAAGGACTTTGGTGAAGCGACATACATCCTTGGGATCAAAGTTATAAGGGATCGCAAGAAAAGGATGTTGGATTTATCCTAAGAGCCCTACAATGATGAGGTATTGGCTCATTTTAACATGCAGGACTCCAAGAAGGGTAATCTACCTTATAAACATGGAGTTGCTCTATCGAAGAAACAGTGTCCTAAGACACTAGAGGCGATAGAGAGCATGAAAGCGGTTCCCTAGACTTCAGCATGTGGAAGCTTAATGTATGCAATGTTATGTACAAGACCTGATATTTGTTTTGTCGTGGGCATGGTTAGTAGATATCAGTCAAACCCAGGATAGGAATATTGGAGTGCAGTAAAGGCTATACTTAAGTACCTGAGAAGAACTAAGGAGTATATGTTGATTTACAAAGCCTCAAATTTGTTACATCTGGGATATACCAATTCAGATTTCCAAAAAAGATAGGAGTGAGATGTATGGTCACATAGTAGTTATTTAATTGGTAGTGGATTGCTTGTAATAAAACACTGATATACTCAAAGAATAGGTTGAGTATGAGTGAGAGATTTTTAAGGAGTATATTGAACTATTTGTTTGAAGTATACGACATTGTCCTTTTTATTGAGAAACTTGAATGCATATTTTCACATTGTTTGTATATTATATATTGTGGATAATCTAGTATCAAATAGGATATTAGAAGATTTGATTTTTAGTGTCAATATATAATATAATAAAGGTTCACAGTCTAAGCGGAATTAAACAAATCACTGGAATGACTGAAGTATTATTCGGTAATAATATATCTTGATTATTGAATAATATTTGTATACTTTGTGTATATTGAACGGGATCAAAATACTAGAATTGTTCTTCTATTCTGACTATTAAGAAAAACTAAGATTCTATAATAATATTATTGTTTAGGTTCTTAATCCGGATATAATGTTTGGCACTTGTATGCAATGCACATGTTTTGATTCGTATGTGATGTGATTTATTATTAATCACAATATTATATTTTGGACAATGACATTGCATACAGAGTGGGATATTGACTATAAAAGGAAACCGTGTCTGAAAATATTTGGGTGATGATGTCCTCTTGAAAGCTCATAAAGATAATTATGATTTAGTCCTGCATGCAGATTTATTCTTGCATAATTATATGGTTGAGTGGATGATCAAGGATAAAATATATTAATTAAATTAATTGTCAGAAATTAATTTAATTAATGGATATTCAATATCTTAAACATGGAGAATTTAATAAGTAAATAATATTGGAGCCAAATAATTAAATTACGGCATTAGGAGAGGTAGTGCAAATATTAATTCTTTACTGGATTGAATTAATATTTAATGACATTGGGCTTGACCCAGAATGTCAAGGGCCCGACCTAAGTTATAAGTGTTTTAGTAAAGGTAGCGTGAAACAATATTTTCTGTGTTCAGTTTTTAGAGTTCGTTCAGTTCGTTTTTTACTTAAATAAAATTCTTTTTAGAAGAAATTTTAATGAGAGCTTTACTAGATATCCCAAAAGATGTCTGAAAAATTTTGTATTAAAAGGATAATTTTTTGATTTATTAAAAATGTTTTAGTATAGTGTGCGCAGTGGCGTTTTACGTTTCAAAATTGTTTTCCATGTTTTAGGGAATTGTTTTCAAAAGTTTAAAAGCCTTATTTGATGTGGGTCAAATGATAAAAGTTATTCATAAATCTCTTTACTAGATGTTTCAAAGTTTAGTAATTTTTTAACATTGATTGAAAGAGTTATGAGTAATGTAGTTTAAGCATGGATAGTCATAGAAATGCATGACTTGTTCATTTGATCATAAGGTTATATTTAGTAAGCTTAGTTGGTTTAAATAGATTGAAATTCATGTATGATGTAGTGTAATTTTGATTGAGGAGTTTGGGATTGATTTTTGGTTGGATTGGAGTAGAATAGAAATAGAAAACGTTAAGTTTTAAGCCGTCGTAATGCCCATTTTGTTTTCCATTCTGCTGTGAAATGTCCAGAAAATCTGGGAATGATTTTTCTCTGGTCTGAGCAATTGGTTAATATGGTTGGATTGTAGATAGTCTCTAAATTGTTTAAGCGCAAATTTCATGTTATTCGGGATTACGAGTGAAAACTTATGAATTAATTGGTAACGGGAGGGCAGAAATTTAAAAATCTGTTTTCACCGAACTTGGAGGCTATGATCAGCCTAGCTAGGCTATTCCATAAACTCTAAAAAAATTATTTCAAATATAGGGATATCCGGGATCATTTGAGAAAAGTTTTGGATTAAAAGGATCAAAACCTGATTTACTAAAAATATTTGAGTTGGGTACCACATACTAAACATTTATGTATTTTGTCTAACTTTGAGGCAATCATTGACATGTCTAAGATACTTAATAAAATTGGAAACTTTTATGGGAGATTGTTCGTAGTTTATGGAAGATCTCAGAAAAGGTTTTCTATCAAAAGGATTAAATTTCAATTTATTAAAAAATGATAAAAAGTTGGGTGTTTAATATTTTAACTTATAATTTCAAAGAGGAAATAGTTGAAAAGGATAGATGAATTGTTGTTGGAGAAAGTGTTGGGTATTGAAATGAATTGTGGATTGTTGTGAATGTTTTGGGATTGATTTGAGGTGTTTTTACACCAGACATAGTTCATTTTACGAATAGGTTATGTCCAATTTTCTATAGAAAATACATTCGCTTAAGTTTAATAAACAAAATATTTAAGTGTAACATAGAGTAGCATAGCTAAAGCATATGGTCATCTATATATGAGATAATATCGAGAAATAGTTTCAAAAGAAAGTTGTGAGGTATAACTAATAAAGCAAGTCTTTAATAAGAAGTTGTGAGTTTCCAAATGGGGATTTGTTCGTTTTGTTCGATTTTGGGTTTTAATAACTAAATGTGTATTTAAGTTGTGTTTGCTTGGTGTGACAACCCGGGTCAAATCCCGAGTCTTTTTAGAAAATCGGGTCAAGTCTCGACTTCCGAATCCGAAATAGGCGCAAAGTAAACTGGCCCAAATACACCAACTTGGGTAATCCACAAGCCCACCACAGGCCCCCAAAAGATCATGATTTGTTGGTGCACTTAGTAGTAGTACTTTTACTTATATACTGAACAAATTATCCCAATCTACTCGATGTGGGATTGGGGTGTTACAAACTCCCCCACTTAAATTCCTGACGTCCTCGTCAGGCCGAACAGATAGCCCATAGGCCCAGACCGTACCTCTCTAGCCATTGTGGGATAATACCGGCTAGCTTCGTGTCCCCACCTCCGGACCTCTGTCCATTGTGGGATAATACCACCAGCCGTCGTGTCCCCACCTCCGGTAACATGACGAATCAAGCTTTCGAGAGTTGGCTCTGATACCATATGTGACAACCCGGGTCAAATCCCGAGTCTTTTTAGAAAATCGGGTCAAATCTCGACTTCCGAATCCGAAATAGGCGCAAAGTAAACTGGCCCAAATACACCAACTTGGGTAATCCACAAGCCCATCACAGGCCCCCAAAAAATCATGATTTGTTGGTGCACTTAGTAGTAGTACTTTTACTTATATACTGAACAAATTATCCCAATCTACTCGATGTGGGATTGGGGTGTTACACTTGGGATATGAGACCAATCTGATATGTATCTTGTTATGTTAGAACGTTATCGAGTTGGAGTATTGTGACATCTAGTAACGATAGAAGATATATTCCACGTTGTGATCTAAGGAGACTTAATTGGAATTGCTGCCCATTGGTAAGGACCAAAGGCGAGTTTTTCGTTCTCAAACTCGCGCCTTGCAAACTTTAAGTTCTTAACCTATATTTATTAAAAGGTTTTATTCAAAATTTATCCTTCCAAAAACTGATTCAACTTTGGATTCGATTTCATGAATTATTATAAAATTGTATCAAGCATGTGAACCTCGTTTTACAAAAATTGTTGAAACCTTGAATTATTGATTTTTGAAACTTCTTAGTCGAAAAACACTTTCCCCAATGGGGATTAATTGACGGAAGCTCAACCTGCACATACGAGATTACTTCCACATAATTCCGGAAGTGAATCCATTATCTGATAATGAAATCTTAGAAAGGATTGTTGTTATTCTATAGTGTTGGATTAAATTTCCCTCCCAGACTTATTGATTTTCATATATTCAAAGGGGACTGGAGATATAAGTGTAAGTGGCTTGTGTGTGGCACAGTCCATCAGAGCGTAAGAGGTCGAGTGATGCACGGTCCAGTATTTAAAGGCCCATGTGTTGCCTGGTGTGATGACCTGTTGCAGATCATCCTTCTACTAGTAGAGAAAGTTACATATTTTTCTATTGTACAATACGACTGATCATCGTGTACAATAGGGCGTGGTGAATGCTCCAAATTAGAGTTCATTCTTCCAATTGGAATATGACATTAACACTGTAACAAAAGCAGAGTTGGTAAGTTACCGATAGTGTTAATGGGAACTATTGAACTTTCAATATTCTTACATTATAACGAAAGCCAATATGCTAAGTTACCAATAGTGTTAATGGAAACTGCTGAGCTTTCACGGTTTTTACACTATAACGAAAGCCAAGGTGCTAAGTTATCGATAGTGTTAATGGGAACTGTTGAACGTTGATTGTTCTTTTCGTGATATGTTGAACTTCTTTCTTATTGATTATTAAATGAATGGTAACACTGTAACTGATGTCATCGTGGTAAGTTACCGATAGTGTTTTTCCAAAATGATGAACTTAAATTATTTGTACCGCACTAACTTGAACTGTGTCCTTATCGTGAATACCTTTTTTCATCGTGAACTCTGATTTATTTATGGTAGAGATATACATGGCTACACTTTCCTCATGTATATTGCAAGTTATATACTTTGTAAAGCATAATGTAACATAGTATGTAATAGTGATAACGATAACTCAACTAAGAAACAAAATAGATAAATAATACTAATATGCATCACAGGAATCCAGAAGGACATGTAAACAGGAGTCATACATACATCATTGCAGAGCATTCAAGATGAAAGGTTTACTGAACTACAGCGAGAGAAGTTCATTAATATGTTCAGGCCTCAGCAACAAATAAGTGTTCAGTGGATTTCAGTCAAAAGTCAGTGTAATGATTTATGTATAATTGTCAAAGGGTTTCAGTGATCAGATGCAATAAATTAGTCCAAAGTAAATCAGCTGAAACAGAACAGAAGTCAAGGGAATTCGATTCAGTGTTAGTCATTTGTGAACCAGACTAGTGTACTAAGCGTCAGCACAACAAGAAAAGAATTGTCTTTTTTAATCAGAAGAAAATCAGTTGAACAAGCCAGAAGAGTGAAAACCAAAGTAGTAATTACTTCAAGCATTTCAAGAAAATGATCAAGGCAAGTATTAATTCATTTGGTGGTTCCTACACAGGTGAAACATAGTGTGAAGCGCCATAAAACAACTAGAGGCGCAATAAATTACTATGGGGCAACAAATCTACTAAAGGAAGGATTTAGTGGTGCCTGCACAAGGGATTCAGTGTGCAGGCCCAAAAAACCCTGTTAGGCATAACATATCTTTGTTCAAAGCTCAACACAAGTGAAATGAAGGTTGTGGCGCCTACATACTACAACTAGTGTGCAGGCATAACAAATGGAAATAAGGCGCAACATACACCCTTAGTGGCGCCTACACTGTGTAGATAGTGTACAAGCGCAACTAACTTAGTATAGAGGCGCAACAAACCTTCTAAGGCGCAACAAACCTCTTTATGGCGCCTACACTGTGTATATAGTGTGCAGGTGCAACTAACTTAGTATAGAGGCGCAACAAACCTTCTAAGACGCAACAAACCTCTATATGGCGCTTACACTGTGTATATTGAAATTTCTTTATTATTAAAGAAACTTCAATTTCGAATTTTTCAAAGATTTTAAGTTCACTAATTTTAAGAAGACTATCAATCATCAAGAATTCGAATTAAAATTTTATTTATCAAAATTTAATTTTTATTCGAATTGATTTTAATTTTTAAAAATTAATTATTTCTTGAGATTTAAAATTCTTCATAACCTTGAGTACCTAAAAACTTAGTAGCATCAAAATCCCAACCTTTGATAAAAATGAATACATTTTATGAAAGAAAAAGATGTCCACTTTCATTAAATCAGCTAATTCTCAATACATGGGAATTTTGGAAAATGGACCCTATGTACCTTAGAAGCTGACACCAGAAACAGTCTCAGATGATGGCGAACGGATTCCTCAAGGATTTACCCTAAAGGAGCCTTCAGAGTACACTGACACTGACAAAGATCGAGTTGCATGGGATAATCATCTTCAATGTATCCTAATGGATTCACTGGACACTACAATGCTGAATCAAGTGATTAATTGCACCAGTGCCAAACAAATGTGGGATACGATGATCTGCTAATGGAAGGTACAACAGAAGTGAAGGAGAACAAGCTGGATATTCTTACATCCCAGTATGAAGCGTTCAAGTCACTACTAGGAGAAAGTATCACTCAAGTCTTTGAGAGATACAACAAATTATTGAATGACTTATCACTACATGGGAAGGCCTATTCACGTAGGGAGATCAACAAGAAATTCATGTTGACACTGCCAGCACACTTGGAACACAAAATCTCTGCCATCAGATAGAGGAGTGACATAAATGACATGTCCATTGAAATTCTATATAGGAAGCTCAAGACTCATGAAATGGAGCAAGAGAAGAGACAAATCATTTATGGGTCAGGTACTGTTGGGTCCCGAAGTATCGTAGAAGGGGGGGTTGAATACGATACTCACAATAATTTAAATTCTTTTCTTGAATTTGCGGATAAATAAATTATTGCTTCAGAGTGGGTTTGGCCATTTGTAGTATTTAGGTGAGCTGCCTGCTAATTTTCTGTGTGACCGGATAAATCAATTAGGTTCAAGAAAATTAACAAGTAAAATAAACGAGACAAGTTTCCGGGAATATATCTTTCGTATATAAACCCAGAGGGGTGCTACACCCAGTTACAAATATAACTGGCTTCCAAAGAATAAATTAATTCTTTGCTACTGACACAAAAATATTAGGCTCAGTTCCTATACAAATATATTTAAATTAGTACAAGGAAAAACTGAGTCTGTAGGGAGTGATATCTAGGAGCCCTGAGCATTTTTCATTAAAGAACCGGGTCCTAATATTTGACCAGGAGCAAGGTATGGGTGTGTATAATTTATGTCTCTTGCTCAGCCATGGCTGCTCTCTACATATTATATTTGTGTTGGAGAAGACGACTCCTCAATTCGATTGGTGTAGACTTTAAATCAAATAAAGTAGCTGTTGTAATTTGATTGGCTGAGGGCTGAGTGGGTCCAAGAAATATTTTGTTGCGCCTTATAATTTTTGTTGCGCCAGTAGAGTGTATCCCCTGTAGTGGCGCCACAAACTGAATATATTGCCTTAGCTTCTTTAATCAAGTCAAGCAATATTTTAGTTGCGTCTGTACTCTATTACCAATGTAATGGCGCCAGTTAATATTTGCCTTAGAAGATTTAGATGTTTGTTGCGCCTGCTTTTTTTGTTGCGCCTACACAAGGGGATACCCTGTGTAGGCGCCATAAAAGTCTTAGAATCAATTGATGCTTGTGAAGTTTGTTGCGCGTGAATAACAAACATGGTCAAAGTGTGGTTTGGTCACTGCACTTTGACCCTCTATTTATTCCTTGACTGAAGTTTCCCAACTTCCATTTCTTGTACCAAAGTCTTGTCATATTACACCCTGTACCCTGAGCTGTTTCCGTTCTTCAATTGTAGTTCAGAAACTTTCACTTTTGGTACCAAGGTTGTGACACTTTGCACCCTGCACCCTTTGAGCTGTTTAGCTGTTTAGCTGTTAGCTGTTTAGCTGTTTGGTTGTAGCCTCTACAAATCACTTTTCGTACCTTAATAAATAACCGTTCTTTCCAAGTACGTTCTTCAACTTAACAATTCTTCTGTAGTTAATACTCAGATTCCTTTCATAAACTGCTGACGCCTAGTGCAACTGGTCTGGTTCACAGACGACTAACTTTGATCCAAGTCTTCGTATTATTGCTTTACTTGCACTGTTAAGTTTGCAGCAACTTCATTGCTTCGAACACTGACTGTTAACAAACATAGTGCTTTCACTGGAATCTTTTCTGGTACTTAGACAACGTCTCCATTACTACCACAATCTTGAATACTTCATTCTCTGTTCTTCACTGACGCTTGAACATATAACTGAACTTCTTTCAGTGAGTATAACTCCAAGACTGCAACTGTCTTCTTTAACCTTTGTCTTTACCCTTCTAGATTCCTATGCTTCGAACACTGTCTATCTTCAATCAATGTCTTTACACTGAAATCCTCTAGTGGCACTTCTATACTGAATCTTCAACACTTCTGAAACCCTGAAAGCACTTACACATTATTCTTCACTGAGGCCTGAAGATATTAATGAACTTCTTTCAGTGACCTGTAGTAGACTTCAAAACTTCTTCTAATGTCTTGATTCACTGTATTTGCCTTGTCTTCATTTCTTCCTGATTTCTGTGTAGACGTAGTATTATTTACCTGTCCTGTTCTAGTGTTGAGTTATCTCGATTACTATTTATACAGCTTCGTAATCTCACCAACAATCTCCCCCTATTTGATTGTTAAACTTAGCAAACAAATCTCATAGAGAGGATAACTCAACTAACACCTAGAAAAAGTAATCGTCCGGGACTTGTAAATAATGCTACTGGTTTTTCGGGATCAGATACTGCATTTCCAGAATTCTTGTGTAACTGAAATGAAAGATGTTTGTTCCTCTAGCACTGAACTGATATTCATGTTGTATCATCTTCATTTCTATCTGTTTGAGCTTTCTCTGCTTCAAAATCCTTCATAGTTTGAACATAAAGAACTTATCATGAACAGGGCTTCATAAGAATTCAAATTCCTGGGAATGTCTTCTGTTGAACATAGAACATAGCTCAAATATGTTCTCCCCCTAAGAATGTGATTCTCCTTCTTTTTCTTCTTCTCCCTTTAGATAATCAATGGAAGTGTCAATTATATTCTGTACATCCCACTTAGATGAGGAATCCTCTACTGACAACTCCTTTCAAGTATAGGATACAGTTTCTTGATTCTCCCATATTCTGTTGTTTCCCCTCAGGATCAGAAGATAAGATTTTCTTCTTTTTCTTGTCTAAAATCTCCCCCTAAGGATATTAACTTCTCCCAAGGATACGAACCCCTTTTCCCAAGGATCTTCCAGGATCCAGGATACGAACCCCTTTAGGATATTAACTCTTCCGAAGGTTACGAAGATAAGACTTGATTAACTTCTCCTTTTTCTTCATATTACTATAACTTCTCCCCCTTAGTTGAGGAATCCTTCAATGGCCCACTTTTGAATGGTTTGTCTTCCAAAGAAGGTTTTCGTCTGTCGTTGATTGGGAAAAAATACAGTAACTTTTCTTTCAGAAGTAGCAAGTAGCAAGGGTAAGTGTTTGGCTTATGGTTTCCTCACTTCTACTACGTTCTATTGGTGTTTACACTTTAGTGTCGAGAACTTAGAAGTGTTTCACTCTTTCTCTCCCTATCTCTCACTCAAGTGTATCTCTCCCTCACTTTCACTCTGCATTCCAAATATAGCATTATGTACCTGCAAGTGAAATCCGTCAATTCATATATTCCCAACACCTGATTCACCAGAATGAACTGAATCACTATCAAGTGGAGAATTGCCTCGTTGAGGTGTTCTTGATCTATCATGCATAAGCACTGTCTCAGCACCAGACTCAATAGCATTTGTTAAATCACTGTCTAGTGGAGCCTCACCTCTTTGAGATGGGTTATCCCAAGATTTTAAAATCTGTTAGGGAATCCTGCCTTGTTCTATCAAGGAGTTGCCTCACACCTTCTCCGTAAACGGGAGGTGGACATTCCTTTTCAGGATCTGGAAATGTTCCTTCCAAAAGGGGCGACGTAGTAGACAATATAATGAATGGCAAATTAGAGTCTACGTTTCCCTCGTAACCCTGTGACGGGAATTTTGTATAAATACCCTACTTGACTCATCTGAAGAATTCTTGTCAAGCAGTTGCCTCTCAAGCCCAGATAAATCTGAACAAGAGATCTCCCTTTCGGGATTCAGAAGATTAACTTCTGTTTGAGGTAGATACTTGGACAATGTAATATATGGCTAGAGTCCGTATCTCCTCTAAACACCTATACCTCTCACTGTGCACGCCTTGCAATGTGTTCCTAGAATTTATCTGTTTAGGCTTACTATCAGCTTGAGTGTCAGCGGTGTGCTTGACTCATTACAAGATGCTCTGGCTGACGAGCGAATTTCAATGGACTCACCATGTTGAGAGAATGATTCCAGAGACAGTTTTATTGCCTTTTCAGCTCTGCATCCTTTTGAGAAGATACAGATGAGCTTACAGTTACCTCAGTTTATATACTACTTTTCTTCTCTGGAGGTAAACCTGTGGGTGCACTTCCGACTTCATCCTTATTTACTGCATCAAGTGCAGTTTCTCCCTTATCAACCTCTAATTTACATAAGTTCCTTATATCTCCAAGGGTTAATATATGGAAGTGGATGAATTAGTGTTTGGTATTATGGCCTGGGTAAGAGATTGATGGGTTTTCAACCTCTTGGCCAGCTTCTATAGCCTCTGGGAGCTAATCGGAAAGAATCAATCAAGATTAAAAGATAATGGATTGCATTAAAGCACTTTTAGTAAAAGAGTTTTGTCGGTTCTAAAGATTTATCATTTAAGAGCATGAAACCAATAGAAATTTTCTTTAAGATACTTATCCCATAATAAAACGCGGGAATGTGTATCAGAGAAAAATTCTATCCTTTATGAATTTCTTATAAGGCAAACTTCCCATAATAAAACGCGGGAATTTATACCAAAGAAGAAATTCAACTCTTCTACCAAATTATATCTTAATAAAATGACTCTTTTCCTTTAAAACCTAAGTACTGTATGTTTTGAAAACAGTTTTGCAAAACATCCTTATTAGATAGAAGATAATGATTTTCTGACTCATAATGCACTTATGATTTACATCATTTTCGTCCACCTGATAGTATCCCGGACTTAAAATAAAAACATGATAATTGGGGTGAATGAATGCTTAACAATACAGCACTAGGCCTTCAAAGCAACAATCACTGTTTAGGTACGCTGAATCAATGTGAAACATACATTGAAACAAGTATTTAAAAACAAATAAATTTACAAGTGATTGGTACCTCGAAGTTAAAATAATTTCTCCAAATAAAATAGCAGTCGCAACGTTTCTGCCACTTTAAAAAGAAAAATTAAGAGAGAAAACGATTTTGAAAATATAGCATTTAAAACCAACTTTGGAGAGAGGATAAAATATTTTGAGATTTAAAGAAAGATTATCCTCAAGAAAAGTTTGATTCACACCCTAGGATTTAGAAATCAAAGTGGGACTGTAAATCAAATGATTTTCAAAAGAGAAGTTTTGAAAAAGAATTTTAATGTTTTCTTCTTTAAAACTGATAGCAAAATGAATGTATCTTTAAATAAAACGTTTTGAAAATGAATCAGACAAGAAATTCTTTTTAATACATTCAAGTTTAAAACTCAGTCAAAGAAAGAAAACTAAATATACTAATACTAACGGCTTTTTCAAAAACCAATTTTTACTTAGAATAAAGACTAAGCAAATCCATTAGTATCAATATCTCACAATTATTTTGTAATAAAATATTAATCAATTATTACAGAGTAATAAAAGATAAAAATTATACTACAAATAATTATGCTTCGAATTTATTTTAATTTAAATAAATCAAAATAAATTAAATACTTGTGTTGTACTAAGCAATTGCCAATCACATGCATATTTATCAAATAAACATGGCAATCATTCAGTAGAACAATAAGCATTGTAATATATTTTTATTATTAGTGATTTCAGATAAACAACTTGTGTTATCACTAATATTAAAAATATCACAATTAATTGCACGCTGATACCAATTATTCGATATTTATCAATAATTTCAAGATGCAAGAAATTGTGCTTCTTATATTTTATCAAATCAAAATTATGAAACTGATAATCATTGTATTGCTTCAAATCAAAATTATGAGATTATATGAATAGTATCTTATTTCTAAAATTCCCTAGTCGAGTATTATTATTTAAGGACAATAATAATGCACAAAGACTAGTATGGTTCTTGACAGATGACCACATCTCATTGGTCATAGGTATGGTGATACTAAAGTCAAGAACATAAGTGCATGTCTCAATGCATGGCACTGGAATGACCCGCCGTGAGATTCTACATGTTAAATAAGTGTCATAAATAATTCTCACTGTGATAATTGTGTAATGATCCTTAGACCTGAAATAATTATATTTCTATACGAGAATTAATATACTTTGATTACATTAAAAGTTACATTTGACCGGGTGATGATAAAAGTGGACATTAGGTATATTATGAATCGTATGAGAAATATGAATGATCTAGATGAGATTTAATCCTCCTAATTTTAGGAGTGATATTATTGGCCTCTTGTTTGAGTGAGACTATGAAATGCACGGCCATGCTCAAATGTTGATTTCATTTTAATAGACTACCCATCGATCAAGAAAATAAAGATTAAATTATGAAGAGGATGACACGAGACATGCCTTGAGTTTAATCTATAATATCGAGATTAAAGGGATTATATTACATGGAACATTATTCACGAAAGGCTTAATCAAATCACCGATTAATTATTATTATTACTTGGGTAGCAATGATGTATTACCAGATGTCGCTCATTGTTTACAATTTTAATTAGATATTAAAATTGTTGTCAACGTAATAATAACCTACATGGTCACACACAAAGAACGCTTGAAGGAGAAATAATTTAAATTGTGAATTTAAATTAAATAAGTAATTTATTTTATTTATGATATTAATTAAGTATGACTTAATTAATTATATAAATAGAATAAATGAATTATTTAAACTAATTCCAAAATTAATAATTACTTAATTAAGTGAGACTTAATTAAATAATTTTGAATTTTGAATTAGTATTAATTATAATTGGATAATAATTAGAAAACTTATTCCTCTCTATATATAATCTCTTTATGGGCTGATTTAATAATAGAGACATATTTTTACTAAAACCCTAGCCGTTTTGAGAAAAAAGAGGAAGATAGAGAGAGAGAAGCAGTTTTCGGGTGCTAGTACATATCATTCCTTCATGAAAAGTGTTCGTGTAGATACCGTAGAGCGTAGATAGTGAGAGTGAGATACTTGGTGATTAAACAAGTTTTGGACCTCCATTAATCTTCCATTAATGAATTGTTAAAGCTTCTAAAGGTATTTATTCTTTATCTCCGAATTAACTCTTTTATTTTTGCATGGATCCTGCGGAGGGTTTCGCTATTTTGATTTATTTTTCGCGTTTATTCCGCTGCGTTTGTGCCTCGAAACCCTTCAATGGCATCAGAGCTACTTGCGAAACGTTTTAATTCGGTTATGTGCTTAATAGTTTTCGATATATAAACATGTATGAGATCTATCATGATTGTGTATTGATGTATGTATATGATACATGTTTCTTCTTATTATGGAAATCGTATTTGATACGAATTCTGAAACGGCTGCCGTAGATTTTCTGAAATCTGTGTCTGTTGTCCGATTTTCGTAAACGATATGTGTTTTCGGACTGGAATCGGGTCACTGAGCAATAATGACTATGTCTGCTCTGCGTCTATAAGCCATTAGATGTCGTTATAGGCCCCAAAACGGTGATTTATTATTTTATGAAAATTATTTGATTTTCTAAAATTTTGAGTATATGTATGTATATATTATGAATATATGATATTCATGCGATGTATAATCATGTGATGATTGTATGTATCACTGTGTATGTATATATGATATATTCTTGTTCTTGTTTTGGGGATTGTATATGATACTATTTCTGAAACACCGTCAGATTTGATGAAATCTGATTGCCGTATCTGATTTTCGTAAACGATATGTGTTTTCTGATTGGAATCAGGCCAATGAACAAAACTGATAGATATGCTATCATCGACGGGTATGTAAGGCGTTTGACATCGTTAAGGGCCTCGAAACAGCGATTTATTATCTTCAGAAATCTATTTTTTAGTTTTCTGAAATTTCGAAATTTGTTATATATGATTATATGATATGTTTATATAATCTGAGATATATTATATGTGTTATGTGATAGCATGGTGGATGGTTATGGCCTAAATACCCATAGTATAGTGGTTTTGATTTATGGTTTTAGTTTCTAAATACGACTTGCATGTCGTTTATTCATTGTAATTTAATTATCTAGAATGTAACTCGAGTTCTTCTTTTAATTTCATTAGAATAGTTTTATTTTTATTATACAATGTAATTATCAATGAAGACTTGCAAGCAAGGAGGTGATCCAAAAGGGGATGATGGAGCAATGAAGAAAGAAGACATGTAATAGATAGTATTTTTAAAACCACCATAGACTGACCTTGATATTTCCATTAGCTTGGAAAGATCACATTAGATGGGGCCATAACCAAACACGTTTAATTTACGCACATTACATATATGTATATAATTTCATGTATTGGTATATATGCGTAGATATATCGTGATGCATGCTTAATATTGATTAATCATGTATGTATTAGATACGACACCCATGCCATGTTTGCATAAGAAAGATAAAATCTGTAACGATTCAAGATTTTAAAATTGAATAAATGATCATGAGATTCTTGTGTTTATGAAACATGGTATTAAACATGAATTTTCTTTTTCTGATATGGGGAAATTTTATCAAAAGCGGATTATTAGTTTAATTCGTAAGGAAGTTGGGTTTAAGTGAGACCGTTTGTGACTTCTCCGATGACCTGAAAATCAATCCATTGACGAATATTGAAATGAATTATTTGATCAAGGAAAAATTGAGAATCTCTTTATGATGGGATCATGATCGTTAAAATAAACAATAAAAATTCCTAAATATATATTAAGTTAATCGGATGCCTTCCAATGTTTAATACTCGTCAAGATTTAGATTGAGAAGGAGTGGGTTTGCCAAAGCAAGGTGCTTTTATCAATCATGGGAAGACATGATAAGTAAGTATACTTAGTTTATTGAAACATTGGGTCTAACTTAACTAAATCATCACAATAGGATTGTGGGTTTGGAGGCATAGAGTTTGGTGAGATTTATTGGATAAATGTGTACAATGGGTTGTTCCACCAAACTTTCCAAGAGTTATATTTGATATAAACGACAAATGTTGTCTACCTAAATAGTCATGTTTTGAGTGTATTAGCCAACGCTATTTTAAAACATGGATGAAATATTGATCTTGGCTCACTAGAAAGATTTAAAGAAATGTTTTATGAATTAATAGTTAGGGCTATTAGTTTGATAAAAATAGTGGGAGGTATATGGTGATATACCATAATCACTTAAATATAATTAATATTAAATTTTCAATCTAGTTTATTTTATACACTTTAATATTGTAGATATCAAATGATAAACACAAACAACTTCTCTATGCGATCAGTTCTTGAGAAGGACAAGTTGACGAGAATATATTTCTTTGACTGACATAGGACCTTGAGGATCGTCCTCGGACACCACAATGTTAGTCAAATCTCTTCCCCCGCTCTTAAAATTGAGAATGTAATATATGCAAATCATAGTGCTTATTGGAAGCAAATTGATGTTACGACTGATGTTTCATGTCTCATGCTCGCAAATATGTGTGCTGAGTTTAAGAAGCAACACGAGCATATAAATGCTTATGAGACGATTGAGCACAAGATATATTTGAAAATAAAAGGGCACTATACACTTACAAGTAGGGAGAGTGAGACCCGGTTACACCACATATTCTAAAGATTATAGGGTATAATGAGTACCTTTTATATTTTGGGTTTCCAGATGGGTCTGGTGACTTAGTTAGATTTGATCTTATAATCTCTGGACAAATATTATTCTTAGTTTGTTATGAACAATAAAATGAATAAGATTGGTAAAACACCCATTGAGTTGATAAGCATGTTGAGAACTGTTGAAAGCAATATGATAAATGCATGAACTACTACTATATTGATGGTAAACATAGGGAATGCAAAAGGGAAAGGAAAATGGAAAGGTAATGAGAAGATTTGATCTAGTTCCGTTGTCAAACCAAAGTCAAATCCCTAAAGCAGACTCTAAAGTCTAAATGAGGTGTTGATAAAGAAGACGATTGTCGCTTCTGTGGAAAATTGGGAGACTGGAAATTAAACTGTCATGCTTATTTGGAAGATCTGAAAAAGATGATCAATAAGGGTCAAGCTTCAGGTATCGGGTTGGAATTGGAGTAAAAGTAGTTGCTCTGGTTAAAGGAACTTGTTACTTAACTTTTAGCCTATAAGGAAAATTTAGAAATTGATAATTGTTATAACGTGCTTGCAATTGGCAGAGACATTATTTCAGTTTCTTGTTTGGAGAAGAAAAGTTTTTTCATTTTAATTAAATAACAATAGTTGTTTATTCTATTTTGATGAAGAGGCTTATAATGTTGCACAACTAATTAACAATTTATATGTTCTAAAGTGACTCAAATCAAATATTACCTTTGACACTATTGTTGAGGCCATATGAATGAGAAACGCATTTCCAGAATACATAAGGATGCATTTATGGATAAGTTTGATTATGAATTATACAAAAAGATGTGAATCTTGGTTTATTTGGCAAAATGACTAAAGCTCCTTTTACCGGACATGGTGAATGGGTCATTGAACGGGTATGACTTATACATAGTGATGTATGCGGTCATATGTGTACGATGACAAAATGTAAATTTTTATTTACTTCATAAAATTTACTAATTATTTTAGTAGATACGGATATATGTATCTTTTGAAGAACTAATCCGAATCATTTGAAAAGTTCAAAGACTATAAAGATGAAGTAGAAAATATCAAAGAAAAGTTTTTTTTGATAGGAGGGATCACACCTTGTTGGACATAGTGAGATCAATGTTGAGCCAATGAATTTTCCAATTAGTTTATGGGGTTGCACCCTGGAAACGGCTCCATATACACTTAACCGTGTTCCTACTAAAACGGTTCAAAAGACTCCTTATGAGATATGGACTGAGAAACGTAATAGCATGTCATTTATGAAAATTTAGGGATGTGAAGCGTTTGTGAAACGTCTAATCTCTGACAAGCTAGGACCAAAATCAGACAAATATAATTTTGGGGGATACCCAACTGAAACAAGGGGTTATTCTTTCTATAATTCTTTCGAGAACAAAGTGTTTGTTGCTTGAACTATTATGTTCCTTGAGAGAGTTGCTCTCTAAGAAAGACAGTGGGAGGATAATAGATCTCGATGAAGTTTAAGACCCACATGATAACATTGAACTAATGAAGGAACCTAAGCAGAATGTACAAAGAAAATAATACTGCTCAAGAAACACAGATTATTCGTAGGTCTGGTAGGATTCACCATGATCCCGAGAGATATTATGGATTTCTCTTGACTCAAGATGGTGATGTGATGCTTGTGGAAAAAGATTAGCCTCTCACCTACCTAGACATTCTAAACACTCCAGATTCTAAGAGATGGTTGGATTCCATATACTAATCAAGTATGGACTTTGGTTGATCCACCTGAAGGGGTAAAACCTATAGGGTGCAAGTGGGTTTTCAAGAAGAAGACCGACATGGATGGTAATGTACAGATTTATAAGGTACGATTGGTGGCAAAAGGTTTCAAGAAAATTCATGGTATTGACTATGATTAGACCTTTTCACCAGTGGTTATGGTCAAGTCCATCAGGATTTTGCTTGCTATAGCTGCTTACTATGACTATAAAATCTGGCAAATGGATGTCAAAACTGCTTTCTTAAATGAGAGCCTTGAAGAAGATGTGGATGTGTACATGACACACCCTGAGGGTTTTGTTGATCCAAAGGATGCTGGAAAGGTATGTAAGTTGCGTCGATCCATTTATGGATTAAAGCAGGCCTCGAGGAGATGGAAGATTCATTTTGATGAAATAGTCAAAAAGAGTTTGACTTTATTCAGAATGAAGATGAAACTTGTGTTAACAAGAAGTTTAGTGAGAGCCATGTGGCATTCCTAGTATTATAAGTTGATGATATATTACTAATAGGGAATGTCATTCCTTCTCTATAGACTGTGGAGTCTTGGTTGAGAAATAATTTCTCAATGAAAGACTTAGGCGATGCGACCTATATATTAGGGATCAGGATCTATAGAGATAGATCAAGGAGATTGATCGCCTAAGTTAGAGTACATACATTGACAAAGTTTTACATCAATTTCGAATGCAAAGAGGCTAAATGGATATGTCCCAATGTCTCATGGGATACTGATCTCAAAATAAAATTTGTCCTAAATCATTGGATAATAAGGACTGCATGAGTAAAGTTACATATGCATCAGCAATTGGTTTTATAATGTATGTAATGATATGTACTCTTCCGGATGTCTCGTATGCTTTAAGCATAACGAGTAGATATCGGTCTAATCCAGGTGAAGGTCACTGGACGGCAATCAAGAATATTCCTAAATACTTGAAGAGGACTAAAGATTCATTATTGTTATATGGAGGAGATGTGAAGCTAGTTGTAAGAGGTTTCAGTGATGCTGGTTTCTAGACAGACAACGATGATTTAATGTTTCTGTCTGGCTTTGTGTTTTATCTATTTTTATTGAGATGTTGTATGCTGGAATGGTTCACAGTAGAGACAGTTGTTGATTCTACAATAGAGCCTGAGTATATTGATGCTTGCGAAGCAGCCAAGAAGGCTGTTTGGGCATGTACTTAGGAGATATCACTTAATTAATGAGATTAATGATCAAGGAGATATACATATATGTAAAGTGCATATTAATAATAATATTGCAGACCCATTGACTAAGGATTTGTCGCAGCAGAAGCACGAAAGTCTCACTAGTTCCATGAGTATTGGATACTCGGGTAATTGGCTCTAGTGCAAGTGGAAGATTATTAATAATTGTGCTCTAGAGACAATACTTTTTATATTTTAAGGAAAATATTTATTATTAAAGATTATGTTTTATTGATTATTATTTATTTATTATGTTTTATTTACTGCGTAATAAATTGAAAGCATAGTAAATGTCCTTGGAATTTTGATACGTATTATATTTCTTTAAGTATGTGACTTAGAAATGAGATTATATGAATAGTATCTTATTCCTAAAATTCCCTAATCGAGTATTATTATTTAAGGACAATAATAATGCACAAAGACTAGTATGTTTCTTGACAGATGACCACATCTCATTGGTCATAGGTATGGTGATACTAAAGTCAAGAACATAAGTGCATGTCTCAATGCATGGCACTGGAATGACCCGCCATGAAATTCTACATGTTAAATAAGTGTCATAAGTAATTCTCACTATGATAATGGTGTAATGATCCTTAGACCTGAAATCATTATATTTCTATACTAGAATTAATATACTTTGATTACATTAAAAGTTACCGTTAACCGGGTGATGATAAAAGTGGACATTGGGTATATTATGAATCGTATGAGAAATATGAACGATCTAGATGGGATTTAATCCTCCTAATTTTAGGAGTGATATTATTGACCTCTTGTTTGAGTGAGACTATGAAATGCACGGACGTGCTCAAATGTTGATTTGATTTTAATAGTCTACTCATCGATCAAGAAAATAAAGATTAAATTATGAAGAGGATGACACGAGACATGCCTTGAGTTTAATCTATAATATCAAGATTAAAGGGATTATATTACATGGAACATTATTCATGAAAGGCTTAATCGAATCACCGATTTATTATTATTATTACTTGGGTAACAATGATGTATTACTAGATGTCGCTCATTGTTTACAATTTTAATTAGATATTAAAATTGTTACCAACGTAATAATAACCTACAAGGTCACACACAAAGAACGCTTGAAGGAGAAATAATTTAAATTGTGAATTTAAATTAAATAAGTAATTTATTTTATTTATGATATTAATTAAGTATGACTTAATTAATTATATAAATAGAATAAATGAATTATTTAAACTAATTCCAAAATTAATAATTAATTAATTAAGTGAGACTTAATTAAATAATTTAGAATTTTGGATTAGTATTAATTATAATTGGATTATAATTAGAAAACTTATTCCTCTCTCAATATAATCTCTTTATGGGCTAATTTAATAATAGAGACATATTTTTACCAAAACCCTAGCCGTTTTGAGAAAAAAGAGGAAGATAGAGAGAGAGAGAAGCAGTTTCCGAGTGCTAGTACTCATCAATCCTTCATCAAAAGTGTTCGTGTGGATAGCGTAGAGCGTAGATCGTGAAAGCGGGATACGTGGTGATTAAACAAGCTTTGGACCTCCATTAATCTTCCATTAATGAACTGTTAAAACTTCTAAAGGTATTTATTATTTATCTCCGAATTAAATCTTTTATTTTCGCATGGATCCTGCGGAGGGTTTCGCTATTTTGATTTATTTTTCACATTTATTCCGCTATTTTTGTGCCTCGAAACCCTTCATGAAACACCTCAAAGATACCCTCACTAGGGTTGGATCTAAACTGCTCATATTGGGGGGTCAGGATTTCCAGTGTATTCTCTTTCACCTCCTCAGTCCCCTCATTGATAATCTCTATTGTTTTCCAGATCTGCTTTGCATTCTTGCAGTTGACTACATGATTGTGTTGGTGTAGGTGCCCTAGAGGCAATACAATATTTATTTTGATAAACCTTTATGTCAATTGATTATTCAATAAACATATTTATTATGACTTTAATTACTGCGATATATTTGTTAGCATGATAAATGTCCTTAGAATCATGATACACATTGTATAGTTTAGTACATGACTTGAACTTGAGATTATATAATAGATCATATTCTTAAATGTCCCTAGTCGAGTATTATTATTATAGGACAATAATAATACATAAATAGACTAGTATGTTGTTTGACAGATAACCACATCTCATTGGTTATAAGTATGGGGATACTAAAGTCAACACATAGGTACATGCAGGAGTACATGGTACTGGACAGACCCATAGTGAGATTCTTCATGTTTAATAAAGTCATAAGAAAGACTCACAGTGATAATGGTGTAATGATCCTTCGACTTGAGATCATTATATTTCTGTATGAGGATTAATATACTTTGACTACATTAAAAGTCACTTTTGACCGGGTGATGATAAAAGTGGACATCGGGTATATCATGAGTCGTATGAGAAATATGAATGATAGATAAAGGATTTAACCCTCCTATAATTAGGAGAGATATTATTGGCCTCTTGATTGAGTGAGACTATAAAATGCATGGTCATGCTCAAATAATGATTTGTTTTTCATAGTTTACTCATGGATCAAGTAAACCCGGATTAAATGTTGAAGAGGATGACTAAATACATGCCTCGAGTTTAATCTATAATATATATGGTTAAAGGGATTATATTACACGGAAACATTAATCACGAAAGGTTTTATCGAATCACGATTTAATTATTATTTAATTGGGTAGCAATGATGTATTACTAGATACCGCTCATTGTTTATAATTTTATTGGAGAATAAAATTATTGCTAATTAAATAATAGCCTATAGGGTCACACACATAGAGTACTTAGAGGAATAGTTAATTTAAATTATAGATTTAAATTAATTGATGATTATTTGAATTTTATTATATTAATTAAGTGAGACTTAATTAATTAAAATAATATAAATTCGAATTCGAATTTGAATTCTGCATTTAATAATTAAGTGTGACTTAGTTATTAATTAAATAATAAAATTCGGTTTTATTATCCTAAACCTACATGGGTTAGGCTTTGCTGTTATGGGTTGCTATTATGGGCCTATTAACCAACCATTATAAATAGATAATGTAGGGTTAATAGGTATTAAGTTTTTAAGAAAAACAAACCCTAGAAGCAGCAAAGGCAGAGGCAGAATTCGAAATCATCAAAGGAGGCTAGTACATCCATTCCGTAATCAAGATCGTGAGACGTTCTTGAAGGTGCTCGTGTGGATACCATAGAGGTGTTTTCAAGAGGAAGACACAAGTCGTGAAAGCTAGGATCTCCGTTGAGTTTGTAGTAGTCAAGACCAAACAAAGGTATGATTTCGTTTCACAATAATCAGTCCATGATTATACATGATCCTGCGTTAGGGTTCCGAAATTTTTCGTTATATTTACGTTTAATCCGCTGCGTTTTATGCCTCGGAACCCAACAATGGCATCAGAGCTACGTGTATAAGGGACTGATTTGGTTACGTGTTTTATGTATTTGATGCATACATGCCTGTTTTGGTTACTGCCATGCCATGCTACTGCTTTGTCATAATCTGTTATGCCACTGCCATGCTTCTGTTATGAGACTGCCATGCCTGTTATGAGACTGCTATGCTTCTGCCAATATGTAACTGTCAGAGAATGTATATTCTGTGTATGATCAGAGTTTAGCAGTAAACTCTGATGGTCAGGTCAGAGTATAGAACATGGTCAGAGTTTAACAAACTCCGATGGTCTCTGATCAGAGTTTAGCAGTAAACTCTGATGGACTGTGCTGATCAGAGTTTAGCAGTAAACTCTGATGGACTGTGCTGATCAGAGTTTAGCAGTAAACTCTGATGGACTGTGCTGATCAGAGTTTAGCAGTAAACTCTGATGGACTGTGCTGATCAGAGTTTAGCAGTAAACTCTGATGGACTGTATAAATTGCAGTGGGGAAAAATTCCAAGCTGACCTGGCAGCTCGACCCCAGCTGGGGGCTGCCGCCCCCAGACCCCGCCCGAGGGCTGCCGCCCACGAACCCCCGCCCAGGGGCTGCCGCCCCCGGACCCCCGCAATATTTTATTTTGTGTACTTGAGCATGGTGCTGGTTATGGCCCTTAGACCCCTAGATTAATGGTTTTGGTTTTGGTTTTATAAATACGACTTGCATGTCGTTTTCTTCATTCTTGTAATTGTTTAACCTCGAATGTAACTCGAGTTTTCTTATGTAAGTACATTAGTATAGGTTGTATTCAATTATTCCATGTAATGTACTTGAAGATTGAAGGATGATCCAAGAAGAGGAGCAAGAACCCATGGATACAAGAAGAATGAAGACATGTAATTGTATTTATATTTCACCACCATAGATTGACTTTGATCCTTTCATTAGCTCGAAAGGATCACATAGGAAAGGGGCCATAACCAAGCACGTTTACATACTGCACTTTACATATTGATGTATGAATGTATGTGTAGAGTAGAAGATGCATGCTTTAATTAGATTAATGATGTATGCATGTATTAGATACGTCACCCATGCCATGCTTGCCATGCTTGCCATGCTAAACAAGATAAAATCTGTAACGATTTAAGATTTTAAAATTAACAAACGATCATGAGATTCTTGTGTTTATGAAATATGGATTTTTAAAACACAGAATTGAATATGGATTTTGATGTCTATAATTGGGATTTTCTGATAAAAACGGATATGCGTATTCGTAAGGCTGATGGGTTTTAAGTGTGACCACTGGTATCCTCCATCTACCTGGGAATTGAACAATTTAAGATGTCAATTTGAAATATTTAGTTCAAGGAAAAATTGAGGATCTCTTCATGATGTGATCATGATCGTCGTAAATTTTCTAAACCCCTTAACAAAATATTAAGTTTTAATCGGATGCTTTCCAATGAATGAACACTCATCGAATCCTAGATCGATTAGGGGAAAGACTGTCAGTGATAGGGGACTCCTATCTACCGTGGTGAGATGCGACGAATATAAACGGTTATATTCGGCCGTTGTATCATTGGGTCAAACTTAACTGAGTCGTCATAATAAGGTGAAAGTAAACGGTTATATTCAACCATTATGAACTTAGAAGCATGGAGTTTGGTAAGATCAATCGTTGCTCACCAAACTATCCAAGAATTATATATGATATAATTGACAAATGTTGTCTACCTAAATAATCATTCTTAAGGACTTCCAGTGGTTGACTTAAGACATGACGAAATATGGATCTTGGCTCACTAGAAATAATTATGGGATATACTTTCCAAATTAATAGTAAGGGCTATTAATTTGATAAAAATAGTGGGAGATATATTATGAATATATCATAATCATTTGAACATAATAAATAACTCAGACAATCTAATGTTTAATTTTGTGCTTTTATCATTGTAGATACTAAGTAATGACAAACAACACAAACACACTATCCGTACGATCTGTCCTTGAGAAGGATAAGTTGACAGGAGGAAACAACTTCCTAAACTGGCAGAGGAATTTGAGGATTGTCCTCAGGCAGGAGCGCAAGCTTCATGTCATTGATATTCCTCCGGCAGGTCCCCTTCCTGAGGGCGCTACTGTTGAGGAACGAGCGGCCCATACAAAGGATGAGAATGATACAACTGATGTTGCATGTCTTATGTTGGCAACTATGAGTGCTGAGCTTCAAAGACAACATGTGCATATGTATGCATATACTATCTATGAGCACTTGCAAAGCATGTTTGCAAGCCAAACTCGTCAAGAAACGTTCAACACGAGTAAGTCACTCTTTAATTGCAAACAAGGGGCAAGTGAACCAGTTGGCCCACATGTTCTGAAGATGATTGGTTACATTGAGTATCTTGATACTTTGGGTTTCCCGATTGGTCCGGAAACTGGTATTGACCTAATCTTGAATTCTTTGAACAACAAATTCACTCAGTTTGTTATGAACTACAATATGAATGAATTTGACAAAACACCTACTGAATTGTTGGCTATGTTGAGAACATATGAGACCAACATGAAGACGGCTGAACCTGCTCCCATACTGATGGTGGGCAATAAAGATAAGGCCAAAGGGAAAGGCAAGTGGAAGGGTAAGAAGAAGACAGGTTCTGATTCTACACCCAAGCCAAAGTCAGATCCTAAACAGGCTTTAAAGCCTAAAGGTGGGGTCGCTAAGGGTGAATGTCACTACTGTAAGAAAACTGGTCACTGGAAGAGAAACTGTTCAGTTTACTTGGAGGATCTGAAGAAGAAGAGGGTTGAGCAAGCTTCTACTTCAGGTATATATGTTATAGAAGTCAATCTGTCTATTTCTACATCTTGGGTATTGGATACCGGATGTGCTTCTCACATTTGTATAAATGTGCAGGAAATGCAGAGAAGTAGGACATTGGCTAAAGGAGAAATGGACCTACGAGTTGGCAACAGAGCAAGAGTTGCTGCTTTAGTTGTAGGAACCTATTATTTATCTTTGCCCTCTGGGCTAGTTTTAGAACTGGATAATTGTTATTACGTGCCTGCGATTCGCAGAAACATTATTTATGTTTCTTGTTTGGACAAGAAAGGTTTTTCGTTTACAATAAAGGACAACAGTTGCTCTTTTGCTTTGAATGATTTAACCTATGGTGTTGCGCGTTTGTTTAATGGTTTATATGTTCTTGACTTAGATAATCCTGTCTGTAATATAGAAAACAAACGACTTAAAGTTAATGACTCAAATCAAACATACCTCTGGCATTGTCGTCTAGGCCATATAAATGAGAAACGCATATCCAAATTACATAAGGATGGATACTTGGATAAGTTTGATTTTGAATCATACCAAGAATGCGAATCTTGTTTGCTTGGTAAAATGACTAAAGTCCCTTTCACTGGTAAGGGTCAAAGGGCCACTGAACGTCTGGAGCTAATACATAGTGATGTATATGGCCCAATGCGTGTGATGGCTAGAGGAGGCTACTACTACTTCATAACATTTACTGATGATTTCAGTAGATATGGGTATGTATATCTTATGAAGAATAAATCCGATTCTTTTGAAAAGTTCAAATAATACAAGGCTGAAGTAGAAAAGCAAATTGGCGGAGGTGCAAGTATTAAAATCTTACGATCTGATCGTGGAGGAGAATACTTGAGCACTGAATTTAAAGATTATTTAAAGGAGTGTGGTATTGTATCACAACTCACTCCGCCAGGTACACCTCAATGGAATGGAGTTTCAGAGAGGAGAAATCGCACCTTGTTGGACATGGTACGATCGATGATGAGTCATGCAGATCTTCCAATTAGTTTCTGGGGTTACGCTCTAGAAACAGCGGCTTTCACACTTAACCGTGTTCCTACTAAGAAGGTTTAAAAGACTCCATATGAGATATGGGAGAAGAAACGGTCAGGCATGAACTTTATGAAAGTTTGGGGATGCAAGGCGTTTGTGAAACGTCAAGTATCTGACAAGCTTGGACCTAAATCTGAAGAGTGCAATTTTGTGGGATACCCTAAAGAAACAAAGGCGTATTATTTTTATAGTCCTTCTGAGCAGAAGGCGTTTATTGCTCGAGACGCTGTTTTCATGGAAAGAGATTTTGTTTCCAAAAGAAATAGTGGGAGAACTATAGACCTCGATGAAGATCGAGAACCACAAAATAGCATTGAACCTGAAGTGGAACAGGAGCAGGATAATGATAATGCTCAACAAACACAGGTTGTTCGTAGAACTGGTAAAATTCGCCATGAGCCAGAGAGAGATATGGATTTCTCTTGACTCAATGTGGTGATTTGATGCTCATAGATGAAGATGAGCCTCTCACATACCAAGATGCTATGAACAGTCCAGACTCTAAGAGATGGCTAGAAGCCATAAAATCCGAGATGGATTCCATGTACGAAAACCGAGTATGGACTTTGGTTGATCCACCTGAAGGGGTAAAACCCATAGGGTGCAAATGGGTTTTCAAGAAGAAAACTGACATGGATGGAAATGTTCAGACCCATAAAGCAAGGATGGTTGCAAAAGGTTTCAGACAAATTCATGGTATTGACTATGATGAGACTTTCTCACTAGTGGCTATGGTCAAGTCCATAAGGATTTTGCTTGCTATTGTAGCATTCCATGATTATGAAATCTGGCAAATGGATGTCAAAATAGCCTTCCTTAACGGAATCCTTGAAGAGGATGTGGATGTGTACATGACACAACCTGAAGGTTTTGTCGATCCAAGGAATGTTAGCAAGGTATGTAAATTACGTCGATCCATTTATGGATTGAAGCAAGCCTCTAGGAGATGGAATATCCGTTTTGATGAAACAGTCAAAGAGTATGGCTTTGTTCAAAACGAAGATGAACCTTGTGTTTACAAGAAGGTTAGTGGGAGCCATGTGGCATTCATAGTACTATATGTTGATGACATACCACTAATGGGGAATGACATACCTTCTCTCAAGGCTGTTAAGATTTGGTTAGGGAGCAACTTCTCTATGAAAGACTTAGGAGAAGCATCCTACATTCTAGGAATGAGGATCTATAGGGATAGATCTAGAAGGATGATCGGTCTAAGTCAGAGTACATACATCGATAAGGTTTTGCATCGTTTTGGTATGCAAAATGCAAAAAGGGGATATGTCCCCGTGTCTCAAGGGATAACGATCTCTAAAGATCAGTGTCCGAAATCATTGGATGACAAGGACCGCATGAGTAAGGTTCCATATGCCTCAGCAATTGGATCCATCATGTATGCGATGGTATGTACTCGCCCAGATGTTTCGTATGCTTTAAGCATGACGAGCAGATACCAATCTAATCCAGGTGAAGGTCACTGGACGGCTGTCAAGAATATTCTAAAGTACTTGAAAAGGACTAAAGATTCATTCTTGGTGTATGGAGGAGAGGAAAAACTGGTTGTAAAAGGTTACACCGATGCAAGTTTTCAAACAGACAAGGATGATACTGTATCACAGTCTGGTTTTGTGTTTTGTCTAAACGGAGGTGCTGTAAGTTGGAAGAGTTCAAAACAAGAAACAGTAGCAGATTCTACAATGGAGGCTGAGTACATTGCAGCTTGTGAAGCGGCTAAGGAAGCTGTTTGGATTCGAAAATTCATTACTGATTTGGGAGTGGTTCCATCGATCGCAGATCCCATTGATCTATACTGCGATAATAATGGAGCCATTGCACAGGCTAAAGAACCTAGAGCTCACTCCCGAACCAAACACATACTCAGGAGATATCACCTCATTCGAGAGATTAATGAAAGGGGTGACATACACATATGTAAAGTGCACACATATGATAACATTGCAGACCCACTGACCAAAGGCTTGTCGCAGAAGAAGCACGACGGTCACACTAGTTCCATGGGTATTAGATACATGGGTGATTGGCTCTAGTGCAAGTGGGAGATTGTTGGTGTAGGTGCCCTAGAGGCAATACAATGTTTATTTTGATAAACCTTTATGTCAATTGATTATTCAATAAACATATTTATTATGACTTTAATTACTGCGATATATTTGTTTGCATAATAAATGTCCTTAGAATCATGATACACATTGTATAGTTTAGTACATGACTTGAACTTGAGATTATATAATATATCATATTCTTAAATGTCCCTAGTCGAGTATTATTATTATAGGACAATAATAATACATAAATAGACTAGTATGTTGTTTGACTGATAACCACATCTCATTGGTTATAAGTATGGGGATACTAAAGTCAACACATAGGTACATGCAGGAGTACATGGTACTGGACAGACCCACAGTGAGATTCTTCATGTTTAATAAAGTCATAAGAAAGACTCATAGTGATAATGGTGTAAAGATCCTTTGACTTGAGATCATTATATTTCTATACGAGGATTAATATACTTTGACAACATTAAAAGTTACCTTTGACCGGGTGATGATAAAAGTGGACATCGGGTATATCATGAGTCGTATGAGAAATATGAATGATAGATAAAGGATTTAACCCTCCTATAATTAGGAGAGATATTATTGGCCTCTTGATTGAGAGAGACTATAAAATGCATGACCGTGCTCAAATAATGATTTGTTTTCATAGTCTACTCATGGATCAAGTAAACCCGGATTAAATGTTGAAGAGGATGACTAAATACATGCCTCGAGTTTAATCTATAATATATATGGTTAAAGGGATTATATTACACTGAAACATTAATCACGAAAGGTTTTATCGAATCACGATTTAATTATTATTTAATTGGGTAGCAATGATGTATTACTAGATACCGCTCATTGTTTATAATTTTATTGGAGAATAAAATTATTGCTAATTAAATAATAGCCTATAGGGTCACACACATAGAGTACTTAAAGGAATAATTAATTTAAATTATAGATTTAAATTAATTGATGATTATTTGAATTTTATTATATTAATTAAGTGAGACTTAATTAATTGAAATAATATAAATTCGAATTTGAATTCTGCCATTAATAATGACTTAGTTATTAATTAAATAATAAAATTTGGTTTTATTATTTAATCCTAAACCTACATGGGTTAGGCTTTGCTGTTATGGGTTGCTATTATGGGCCTATTAACCAACCATTATAAATAGATAATGTAGGGTTAATAAGGATTAAGTTTTTAAGAAAAACGAACCCTAGCAGCAGCAAAGGTAGAGGCAGAATTCGAAATCATCAAAGGAGGCTAGTACATCCATTCCGTAATCAAGATCGTGAGACGTTCTTGAAGGTGCTCGTGTGGATACCATAAAGGTGCTTTCGAGAGGAAGACACAAGTCGTGAAAGCTAGGATCTCCGTTGAGTTCGTGTAAGTCAAGACCAGACAAAGGTATGATTCCGTTTCACCATAATCTGTCAATCTTATACATGATCCTGCGTTAGGGTTCCGAAATTTTTCGTTATATTTACGTTTAATCCGCTGCATTTTATGCCTCGGAACCCAACAAAGTCAACACATAGGTACATGCAGGAGTACATGGTACTGGACAGACCCATAGTGAGATTCTTCATGTTTAATAAAGTCATAAGAAAGACTCACAGTGATAATGGTGTAATGATCCTTCGACTTTAGATCATTATATTTCTGTATGAGGATTAATATACTTTGACTACATTAAAAGTCACTTTTGACCGGGTGATGATAAAAGTGGACATCGGGTATATCATGAGTCGTATGAGAAATATGAATGATAGATAAAAGATTTAACCCTCCTATAATTAGGAGATATATTATTGGCCTCTTGATTGAGTGAGACTATAAAATGCATGGTCATGCTCAAATAATGATTTGTTTTTCATAGTCTACTCATGGATCAAGTAAACCCGGATTAAATGTTGAAGAGGATTACTAAATACATGCCTCGAGTTTAATTTATAATATATATGGTTAAAGGGATTATATTACACGGAAACATTAATCACGAAAGGTTTTATCGAATCACGATTTAATTATTATTTAATTGGGTAGCAATGATGTATTACTAGATACCGCTCATTGTTTATAATTTTATTGGAGAATAAAATTATTGCTAATTAAATAATAGCCTATAGGGTCACACACATAGAGTACTTAGAGGAATAGTTAATTTAAATTATAGATTTAAATTAATTGATGATTATTTGAATTTTATTATATTAATTAAGTGAGACTTAATTAATTAAAATAATATAAATTCGAATTCGAATTTGAATTCTGCACTTAATAATTAAGTGTGACTTAGTTATTAATTAAATAATAAAATTCGGTTTTATTATCCTAAACCTACATGGGTTAGGATTTGCTGTTATGGGTTGCTATTATGGGCCTATTAACCAACCATTATAAATAGATAATGTAGGGTTAATAGGTATTAAGTTTTTAAGAAAAACAAACCCTAGAAGCAGCAATGGCAGAGGCAGAATTCGAAATCATCAAAGGAGGCTAGTACATCCATTCCGTAATCAAGATCGTGAGACGTTCTTGAAGGTGCTCGTGTGGATACCATAGAGGTGTTTTCAAGAGGAAGACACAAGTCGTGAAAGCTAGGATCTCCGTTGAGTTCGTAGTAGTCAAGACCAAACAAAGGTATGATTTCGTTTCACAATAATCAGTCCATGATTATACATGATCCTGCGTTAGGGTTCCGAAATTTTTCGTTATATTTACGTTAATCCACTGCGTTTTATGCCTCGGAACCCAACAGATTGTACATGACGTAGTCTAGAGATTCAATCAGTATTAATTTGAGGTTGTTGTCCAGTGACACAGCTTCTGCTTCCTCATCTGTGTAGTCTGCCGGTCTTTTCAGAAACTGTCTGTGGGGGATTACGACCCCATCTACCAGATGTTCGAGAATAACTAGTATAGGGGGCTCAACACATTTGGCCAATACTAATGCGTACTTGGGATAGGCAATCCCGATGAATAGTACCATTTTGTGTTTCCACAAGTTGTAGTGTTCTTTGTCGAACTATGGAATTTTGATGCTAATCACTTTCCGAGTACTCATCTTTAATAAGATTAAAAATTAAGTATTTCAAAAAATATTTTAATTTTTGACTGAAAACAATTTTTGATCAAAAATAATTTTTAGAAAAAAATTATTTCGAATAAAAAATTATTTCGAATTAAAAATAATTTTTGAGATCTGTATATGAGTTGCGAATTTTTTGGCTCGGATCTGATATTAGAAATATCAACCAGCTCTGATGCCAATTGTTGGTCCCTGATATTGTAGAAGGGGGGTTGAATACAATATCTATAAATCGTCGTGAAATTTCAAATTTAAAATTATTTTAATTAATCACGAAATATTAATATTAATGAAATATTGTTCATGTAGAAGATATAATTTTTAACTTGAAAAGTATTATAAAAATTATTCGATGAAAAGTGTATATAATTGATAAAATAATCTAGAACGAATTCAATATGAAGTGTTCGGGGTTTAACAATTATATTTCAAACTTGCAAAGAAATCTGTGAATATTACAATGCATACAAATTTCTGAAATTTGAATGTTTTTAATCACTTCAATAATGAATCAAAATCATCATATTTATAGAGGTTTAGCTAAGCAAAACTTTTGAATAAGACTTAATTAAAAAATCAAAAGACCTTTTAAAATAAGCCTGTAAGACTTTTAAAATCTGTTGGGCAAGAATTTTTTTTATCTCGGTAAGTTTTTTGAAAAGTCTTGCCGAGTTAAGTGTTTTCTCGGTAAGACTTTTTGAAAAGGTCTTACTGGGAATAACTCAGTAAGACTTTTAAATGTCTTACCGTTTTTATCTCGGTAAGACTTTTTTTTTATTTTAAAATGTCTTACCGAGTTAATTCGGTAAGACTTTTGAAAAGTTTTACCGAAATAATTCGGTAAATCATTTAAAATAAATGTAGCAAGACTTTATGAAATTGTAAAATTAAATCTTCTTTTAACTTAATTAATTCCATAAATTATTAATAAAATAATTTATAAATTAAATTAGTTCAAGGTAAATTAATGTAAGTAGATAAATTAAATTATTAATTAACTTTTTGATAGTAGAATTAATTTAGTTTCATCACTGCACTATCCTTGTTGATTTGACTTGAGTCTTCCTGTCTTCTATTTGAAAATCACTTGAGCTGGGTGATAAATATTTATTTAATTAGTTGACATACAAATGTACTGTCTGGTTCATTTGTATCATACTAAATAAATATTCTTCACCTCTTCAAAATTAATAGTTGTGATCTTTTGTCTTGCTTCTTGCTTTGTCTTCAATATCTTCTTTTCTTGGAATCATTCTGTAGTAGGCACTTGAAATCTTCTGAATCTTCTGAAACACTACTTCTCTATTTTTCACCGACGCTTGAACATATTAATGAATTTCTTCCAGTGATAAGTAGGAACTTCTTTGGAATACTTCTGATTTTTAGGATTCTTTGTGTCTAGTTAACTTTGTCTTAATTCCTGTTAACGTACTTATTATTTACTTTTTTTCTTATTGTGTTGAGTTGTCATCTAATTACTACAAATAGGCCTTGACATATGCCTTTCAGTTACTAAGTTCATTCTCTCAAAAGAGTGAGTCTATTGAATTCAACCTGTCAGCCAAGGCTACTTGTGAAGAGTCTATTTATCTGGACACCTCCAAATACTGTAAACCATAAATAAAATGTTTTAAATGCACTGTAAGGAATGTCACACTCTAAGGATGAATTGACGGATTTAGCATCTTGTCCTTTTCCTTCATATCAAGAAGGAAGGTTAGTTGTTGGCTCTCTTGTGAGTCAAGTGTCTTCACATGTATATGGAGGAAATAAGGATCTTATGCTAAATACTCAGATATGTGTTTACCTCCCGAAATAGAATAAATCTGGATTCAATTTGGAAGGATTTCCTATTTTTGGTATGTGTTTGGAACTTGGGACCAATAATCTCAGGGTCTAACAATCTTTGGGACTAACAATTGGCAATAATTCACTACAAGAAAATCGCAATCAGACAACACTTATTAGACAACGGTCGGAAGAAAAAGTGTTGCCCAAATTTAACAGACAATGTTTTATTTTTTCCTTCGAAAAACTGTTGTCTGATCCATGTGTTGTACAACGGTTTTTAAACCGTTGTCTAAAAAACTCAATCAGACGACACTTTTTATATGTCGTGTTGTGCAAAACAATAGCTTCATACAACGGTTTTATAAAACGATTGTTTGAATAGACTTCAGACAATGCTGTAGAAAACCGTTGTTGAAATTAGACAAGTGTTTTTTGTGAGGTATTATGTAAAACATTTTCAGACAACGCTACAATATTCTGTTGTCTGAATGAGCCCATCAGACAACGCTTTTTCAATGTCGTGTTGTGCAAAGCAAGAGGTTTATACAACAGTTTTATTAAACCGTTGTTTGAATAGACTTCAGACAAGTGCTTATTTTATAATGGTTTTACGTGAAAAACCGTTGTCTTCAATTAACTCATACAACACAGTTTCTAAGAAAACCGTTATCTGTTTCACAGAAAATGACGAAAATTACCTTTTCATAATAAGACGAAAAATGTTTTTAAACACATTTTATTAGTTTAGTTAAAAAAATACACAAAAAATTTTTTAAAATTTTAGTTTTTTTATACATAACGAAAACAAAAAGATCTTAACATCCATATGGTTGGATCATCGAAAAAAATATTTTTAATTTAATATAGAGCTAATTATAGTTTTATAAAAATCTCTAATGCTTACATCCGTAACTTTTAAACAAGAAAATATACTAATAACTCTTATTTCAACCATAAAAGTATCTACTAATTATTATCAATATATATTTGTACATATACATAATATAAATATATTTTTCTAAGTTATAGCTTCAAAAAATCAAAAATCATAAAAAACGAATCGTTTTAAGCATTTAAAAATATAAGAAAACAAACAACGGTTTTTACATGCAAAAACGTTGTCTTTACGAACTTCATACAACGGTTTTTTCCGAAAGTCTTGTGTCATATTATTTCATACAATATTTATTTTACAACGGTTTTACGTGGAAAACCATTGTATTTGTTTAACTCATACAACACAATTTCTAAGAAAATCGTTATCTGTTTCACAGAAAATGACGAAAATTACATTTTTATAATAAGACGAAAAATGTTTTTAAACACATTTTATTAGTTTAGTTTAAAAAATACAAAAAATAAATTTTAAAAATTTTAGTTTTTTTTATACATAACTGAAACCAAAAGATCTTAATATCTGTACGGTTGGAGCATCGAAAAAAATATTTTTAATTTAATATAGAGCTAATTATAATTTTATAAAAATCTCTAATGTTTACATCCCTAACTTTTAAACAAGAAAACATACTAATAACTCTTATTCTAATCATAAAAGTATCTACTAATTATTATCAATATATATATATATATATATTATATTAGTATGTGTATAAATATTTCATGTTTATTATATTATATATATGTACAAGTAAATTAATCAAATCAATATAAAATAATTATATCACTATCATAAAAATGTATATAAAACTAAAAATAAAATATCTATAATATATTATTATAATCAAACTTGTGATTTTTTGTAATTGTTTTGGTTAAATTTTTTCAATATTATATTATATTTTAATCATATCATAAATTTCATATATTTGTATTAAATATCGTATTGACAAAATAAATTTATTAGTTAAATTTTAAGTAAATTTTATTTAAATTTACGAAAAATGTTTTTAAACACATTTTATTAGTTAAGTTAAAAAACACACAAAATAGATTTTAAAAATTTTATTAGTTTTTTTGGTTCAAACAAGAGTTATGAGTTTGTTTTTATGTTTAAAAGTTAGGATGTACACATTGAGCTTTTTTATAATACTATAATTAGCTCCGTATTAAATTAAAAATATATAACACTAAAAATAATAATATTTATACTATAAATTTATAACCAAACTTGAGTTTTATTTGTAGTTAGTTTCATTAACCCTTTTTCTAATATTATATTTAGATTATATCCTAAATTTATATACTTCTATTAAATATTTTATATATAATATAATTAATGTAATTGTACAAAATATTAAAATATCTCGATTTAACCATTACTTAAACTATTAATTTGTTTAAAATTGCAACTCATTATATAAATAAATGAATATTAAAATTTCCCCCTTTAACCCTTATTCCCCCCTTTAACCCTCATTTTCCCTACCCCAAAATTTTCATTTCCCCCTTTTTCTCTATCAGCCGATTTCCCAAAAATTTAAACCCTAACTCTAAAATTCATTTTCATTTCTGTGAATCCACCCTCCACAAATGATATCTCTCTCTATTTGCTACTATATTTGCTAACCAGTACTCTCTCTCTGCCTCTCTCAATCTCATTAGTTCTCTATTTATCTTTTCGGTATATGTCTCTATGTGTCTCCATATATCTCCATCTCTTTGCTCTGTGTTGGATATTTGATTTTGGTTTCTCTGTGTGTGTGTATTTCTCTCTACTTATAATTTGGTATAAGTTGTGTTGATATTTGGTTTGGGTTCCCTATGTGTGTTGATATTTGATGTGTATATAAAGATTTATATGGTCAAGAACTGAAGTTTTATTTTTATATGGGGAACAACTAAGTTATTTGATAATATACTCTAGTTATACTATCTTTAGTATAATAGAGTTGAAATCTTTTGATTTAGTGTATCTTTGTATATACTAAAAATATTTATTTGATTTTATGTACCTCTATTTTTACTCGTTAACTCTGTTTTTTTGTCTCATCTCATATAATAGTTTGCTTATAATATTTAGTTTAAAACTTCAATTTATTTCTAAACCGTTTGTCAGATGATAGTTCTCCTCAAAGTTCTTATAGGCAACACAGACACCCAATTTCCCATTTGACAATTTGGAGACATGGACTTGTTTCCCAAAATGATTTTGGTCTGGATAAAGAAGAAATGCAGCAAACTAGTGATGTTTGCATTGGTGAGATAAATCCTCTAGAAATGGTGATGTTGGTAATTCTTTATGTATGTCGTTAATGGTAATATTTGGCTCAAATAAGCTCGAATTAGCTGTTATAAGTAATATTTTGGATTATGTTTTGAATTTTTGTTTTTTTAAACAATCTGAATGATATATTTGTTTGGTTGTTTGTTGGATGTTATTAGAAGGAAATAAAAAGGAGAAGGAATGAATAACATAATCCAGTTACATGCTCACCTTTTTCAATCCAGAGCCCCCAAATTTTACTTTCCCTGACACTGAATTCAAAGGTATTGCTAGTGATGCAACTTTACGTAATAAAGTTATGGAACGGATTAGAGATGCTTGTTCAAACTGGGGATTATTTTTAAAGTGTCAGGTCCGAACTCATAGCTCTGTTTCTGTAATATCATTTTTGTGGTAGAGAATGTGCACTATAAAGTATTTTCTGTTGTGTTCATTTATTGCAAACTGTTCTTTGGAACTGCAAGTGTTGTTAGCACATGAGATTTGGTATGATTCAGTATTGGTAGAAGTGAAGAATGCACCTAAACATTTCAAGGATTAATTACATTTATACTCTGAAGAATGACTAATCTCATTAAAAAACTGTAAAATTATAACATTGTCATTTTTAAGATTCATAGCTTTCAGGTCTTCATATATATGAAGAATCAAGATTGGAACGTTTATTAGTTATCATCTATTCTGGTTCAGTCTTGGCATGAAAGATTCTTGGGGACCCTTAAAGGATTTGTCAGTTACCAGCGCTGTAAATGGGATTGGTGATGTGGTCTTATGTACATTCCTAGGCTATGGTATTGCAGGAGCAGCATGGGCAACAATGGAATCACAAGTATGGTGATTAAGCATTATGTTCCAGTTTTACAATATTGAGCAATTGATGTTGATGAACACTCACTTCAGGCACTTCACTGCAAACTTTTTCTCCTCTAATGCATTTACTTGAATATGATTTAGGTTATTGCAGCTTATATGATGGTTGGGGCACTTAACAAGAAAGGATATAATGGTTATCTTCTCTCTGTTCCATCATTCAATGATTTGAAACATATATACAGCCCCGCCGCACCAGTGTTTGTCACCATGATATCAAAGGTTTGTGATGATATTGCTTGTTTCTTTTACTGTGTATAATATGTCGTGACAACTAATACAGAATGGGTTTTTTAGGTAACATTTTACGCACTTCTTATGTATTTTGCTACTTCTCATGGTATACAAACAGTTGTTGCACATCATGTATGTTATTGTTATCTTGTGTTTCCGTGACCTGCTTCTACATTCTATATGTAACGAGCTTGGGTTGTCTAGGCAGGTGTTGCTTGGGTTGTGTGGAGGATCAAGTCAAGGCTTGCACCTGGCTCAATCAAATTATTCACTTTCTCTTTGGTCCTTCTCTAACGAACTCGTCTATGTCAAGCAACACATATAAAGAAGCGGTTGCAGGCCAAAGAACTTATCTTGGCTGGGAATATCATCCAAATTGTGCTCCTAGTTACCTATTTGAATGTAATTCCCCTTTGATGACTAGGTTTTCTGCAACTACCTTCTTCGAATTTGTGTATAGTGTATTGGTCAATCCCTTCAGATTGTTATATATGTAGAGACATGAGATTGTTATGTATGTAATTTTTACATAAAAATTGTAGATCAATTAGAAATTTTTATATTGATAAATATATTGATTCATTATTTGAATGGAGACATTATTTAAAACCATTTTTTGTGTACCAAAACTATTGTCTAATATTGAAAAACACAACACACACTATAAAATATTTCCTCTTGTCCTAGTTGTGTAAATAAAACAAATACAACACATTAAAAAAAATAAAACCGTTCTCTATAGAGAACTACAACAATAGTTATTGAAATAAGAAATAATTGTGTGAAAGACCCTAATGTGTTGCATTTGTTTCTAAAAACACTTATGAACTCAACTATGTAACAATAGTTTTGATTAATTAAATAGTTGTGTAACACTAGATAAAACAACTCTTTCTATTTAAGGAACCATTGTCTTAACCCCTGAACAACAACATATTTTATTTTCAATACACTTGACTCACTTCATTTCACACAAGTGGTTTTCAACATAGCGTTGTTGTTTCTAGGTGTTATACAACGGTCTCTAGAATATGAGGTGTTGTATTGCTCTCTTTCAGACAACAGTTAACGTACCATTGTCTGAGGTGCATATCAGACGGCGCCTCAATACTCAACGGGCAAACAGGGTATCAGACAACAGGGAAAAACCATTGTCTGTTTCTGTTTTCCTTGTAGTGATTGGTGATCTCTGGGACCAACATAGGAAGTCAGCAACTCTCTGAATATGAGTCAATTTATTTATGAATCAGTTGGGAACGGGGGATTTGCGAAACCCCATTGTACCATTAGTGACCTCTCTTGAAGGGGATATGGTGATCTTTCTTACAGGTACAAAAGACTATGTCATCAGTAATGAGAGAAACAGGGTTGTGAGAAAAGAGTGAAACACAAGTGAGAAAGAGTAAAAATATATATTCTATGAGTCAAACACTTAGAGAGTATATAAGCGAAACACTTGTCAGATACACAAAGGAAAATCACACACTATCACAAATACCAAATCTCATTCCTTGTTACATAGTTCTAATAATTACATTCAAGGGTAGATATAAGGAATCTGGCTACATTGGTGATTTGGAAGACAATTGAATGCCTAAGGAAAATTTAGTAATATGAAACGGAATTACAGGCATGTCACCCAGGATACCTAACTCTGATATTTTGTTATCTAGTCAGACATTACTACTTCTTTGTATTCTAACAGTTGATATACTATCAATTGGTATCTAACATCATGAAACCTACTTCTGAAACACAAGAAATATTACTCAACTAAGGGGGAGAAAATTTCTTCTATAGAGGATTACTCAACTAAGGGGGAGAACTGTTGAACAAGAAAAGGGGGTATATAACAACATGCTTGGAGTTGATGGAATTAGTGATTATTTATTAATTCTTATATTCCATTCAATTTTAGAAAATTCTTGTATATAGGAAAACCTAAATTTTCTAAAATGCATAACATGTCATAGTTTGCATTTTTTATATCTGTGATGGTTTAATGCTGAATGTATGTCATGTCTGTTGTTACCTCTATTAAAATGGTTGAACAAGAAAACTGTTGAATCAATTCACCTTGGGACAAAAGTTGGAGAAACAAAGAAGAAGTAATAACAAGAGAACAAGACTTCATCCATGCCATCCTAAGGGGGAGTAGTGATGAGTCTGAGAATTGAAGATAATACTACTTGTATAATATGTTCAGTGCTAGAGGAACAAACATCTTTCATTTCAGTTACTCAAGAAATCTGGAAATGTAGAATCTGAACCAGAGAAACCAGCCACTGAAGATGTACCAACGACACTCATACATAAAATTTCAACTCTAGAAGAAGGTGAAGTTGATACTTCTGAAGCTGGTAATTGTAGATAAGTCAAGATAGAACTTTGTTAAATATGTTCAGTCTAGAGGAACATCTATCTTATATTTATCTTTCATGTTTGAATCTGGAAAATTATTAAATATAATTCCAGAACTTTTTGTTATTTATAGTTCTCAATGTTTTATTATTTTCTTATTTGTTAGTTGAGTTATCCTCTAGGAATTTCTGTGTTAAATGTTTAACAACAAATAGGGGGAGATTGAAAGGCATATGACAAGGTCTATTTGTAACTATTAGATGACAACCCAACTCAAATTAGAAAGGGAAATAAATAATAAATATGGAAACATGAATCAAGACGAAGAATCAGAATATCAAAAGAATTCTGACAAATAAGGTTGACATCCTCCTAGGGTTGACATCCTCGTTAGTCATGTCCTCTTCCGTGGAGTAAGGTCCAAAAAAATCATGGACTCCCTTTGATAGTTGAGGGCTTGGTGGGGCTCCGCCTCTTGTATGAAAGAAGGTTGGTAGCCTAGAGGGAGCCCGTAAACAGGGTTGTTATGCTGTCCGACAGGGATCACTATGGTTGAGACCTGCATGCTAGGATGAGCAGTAGCAATAAAAGGAGTTTGAGTTACTTGAAGAAGAGGATCAACTCTATGATGTGTCCAATCAGGATGGAAGGGATTAACGACCATGCTCAAGGGGACAGACCTACTTGCTCCTTGAGTCTCAGTCGAGAGTGTCGTTGCAGCAGGGACGACCTCTGTGGGTTGAGTTCCATCCGGTGGAATCACATCAGTTGTGCCTCCCGTAGTGGGGATGATGTCTCCGTCAGTACGTCATGTTCTTACCATGGTTGATGTCTTATTCACATAGACGGCGCCAAATGTTATGGATCGAAAACTAGGCTGTAGTTAATGCGTATTGAATGTTAGGGTAGGTGAGTTTCGAGCTTTAATGGCTGGACTTGCGTGTCGGAACTATCTCTGTTCTAGAAAGATGCCTACGTATCTTAAGCGTATTGAGAATCAAACCAAGACATAGTTCTAAGAATGAGGGGTTAGGTCCTTTATATAGACGATTGAGAGTCTAGGTATTCGATTAAGGTTTGGAGACATGGCAGGAAAGTCTCCTAATTAGCCGATCGTCCTGATTTGTCGAACGTTGCCTTATAGGATTTAATTTCTGTTTAGGACTCAGTTTCCTAGTCGACCAAGGTGTCTTATGGGCTACTCTTTGAATTATGGAAATGTTATGGTATGGTTCTGGGCCGTCATGACCCTAGACCGAGATGATCCTAGACCAAGATGATCCTGGACCGATGTGAATCTAGAACAAGGTGTTCCTGGACCGAGGTGAAGCTGGACCTGGTTGATCCTGGACCGTGGTGATCCTAGACGGATGATCACGTCGATTGACCAACTTGGGCATGTATCAAGCGTCCTTGATACAAGCGCGTTTTGGGCGCAATAGTGACCTTGCCTTAGTCTCAGACCTTGAGCCCAGGTTTTTGGATTGGGCCGGTCTTAGGCTTTTGGACCATATTCGTGCCTAATTATTGCGACATTAATTATGTCTCTTGGAAAATTATGTTTAGCCCATATCATAGAGAGAGAGAGAGAGAGATCATCACACTATATATGATAAATCTTAAATAATACTACATTTAAATAAAATGTAAAATATAACTCAAATCTTAGAGATTACTGTGACTCGTAAGAGCATAAGAGCTAATTTATATTATATTGCACCATTAATTTTGCACTAAAATAAAATGATAATTTCACAATTAGACATCGTTTCAATTTAAAACTTTTATATTATGAAAACAGTGCTGCAAGAAAATTAGAAGACTGTTTGCAAATATTTCTAATTTGTACATATTTTGAGATATAATATAAAGATACACCCTCCGTCCCATTTTACATGTCGCGTCTGAAAAAATTACACATATTAAGAAATTCTAGTATAAAAATTAGTTTACATTTATATCCATATTAATTGTAATGATATAAATAGTTTCAATACATAATTTGAGTGATAATTTAAACTGAATCCGATTTTATATCTGGAATTACATAATACGATAAATATCTGAAAATCGATTTGATCCGTATCGAAAATTACCCGAACCGAAAATTTAATCGAAAATAATCTGAAATACTAGACCCGATAATGACTTAGAACAGATTAGAACCGAATACGTAATCATCTGAACCGAATATAACTTAAAGTATGAGATCTGATTCAATACAAATATGAATTGTATCGAATCAGAAATTGAATTTTAATATAAATTTTTTTATTATATTTTAATGGCTCATAGTCTATGGTATTAACTCGCTTTTTATTGATAAAATTAATTTATTCTTAAGCAAAGTTCATATTTAAAATAATTTATATCAAAAAATTAAAATGATTATACAATCAATATTTTAAAAACATATATTATTTTATATTATAACTAATATATTTAATAATAAGATGATTTTTTTAAAGTTTCACAAATTAAAAAATAGAAGGAGAAGGATAATGAATAAATTTTTACTTCAACCAACATATTTAACAACTTTTATTTTAATTAAAAACATTTTTTCGAGAAACTGTTTTTAAAATTTTTTGTACTTTTTTATTTATTTCTCAACAAGAAAATTATTATTTACAACAAGAATACCTAACAACAGTCTTCACAATGTTTATACACTTCTTTATTTATTTCTCAACAAAAAAATTATTATTTACAACAATAATGCTAAACAGTACTTTTGAACACAATGTTCAACTGCTTCCACAAACAAATGAGAAAGCAGGGAAACGCGATAAATGTAAAAATATTTATTAGATCGATAGTTGTATCCCTTCATACACTAATATCGTTACTACATACAAATTAAAATTGTGTACATGTATTATATATTAAAATATATAAACAAAGAAAATATATCATCTGATTTTCTTTTTCTACAACGCATCACGCGAGACCATAATGATAATTTGGCTTACATACTAAAATGTGTTTACATTACAGTCTACAATGGTTTTTTATTCAATATTTTTAACCATATAATAAATCTGGAGTTCCTGGACACATGCAAAGTAACATTCAACAACCTCCCAGTTTCAGAAGTTCAGAACCTACCCTGGCACACTTTAAAATTCTTTCTAATTATTTAACAAAAGAAAAAATTCTTTATAATTAAAGAAACACATTTGTAACTTGTATGTTAAAATATATCTGGAAGAACCTTTGCTATTCCAGGTTAAATTTACTATGGATGAGTTCTAAAGTGAAACTCTCTCGCTACTATCAAACAGAAAACCTCAAAGTATAACACAACCACGATATACATTTCATATCATGACTAAACATTCTTCAGATCTTCCCAATTTCCAGAGATCCAACAAGGTGTGTCAGTGCCGAAATATATCAAATTGATATTTTGCAACACAAAAAGCATTTTAAGTTGAACAATATATGGAAGCACCAGTACTATTTCAGAATAATTTTTGAAGGGCTATCAAACACAAAAACTTTATAACACAACAGAGTACCTCATTTCACATACATTTGTAATCATGACTTCACCTTTTTAAATTCGCCCCCCTTTCCCAATTCGCCAGCAACGTTCCTCAGTGCTGGAACCTTCATGGCTAGAGTGCTGTACAATCTAGAATACCGAGCTCGGGTTCCATCAGCTGTCCTGGCCAGGGCAAGCAAGCTCAGAGCCTCGGGGAGCTGTTTAAATATCTCTTTCATTTCTTCTAAAGTCATATTTTCTAAAATAGTGGGTCTTGGAACTACCCTAACAATCTCACCACCTTTGGGTTCTTGAACTCGGGCATCAGCTTTAATGACCAACTCAAAATTTGAGTTGGCACCACATTTGATGATGAATGAAGTCGTAGATCCCGTATTAAACTGAAGGATATTCCATTGGCTCACATCAATTTCCACACTAGAACCCATATCTGCTGACACTCGGGGAGCAACTGATGTATCTTGAACTTCATCTTCTTCAGGAATCAACTGCATACCAATTAGAAACACTCAATACCATTTTCCACAACTGACAAATACTAGAATATCCACTAATAACTGTAATGTTAATTTTAAAATAGATTACTAGATAATATATCTAAGATATGAATTTTTGATGTACTCTGATATTATGATAACTTACAAACCCTGCCAAAATCTTAAGGTGCTGGTAGAGGTGATCATATATTGGTAACAACTCTTACTGTTTATTGTAAAACCTACTCCAGCATTAGTTTAAAATAACATTTTATGTGAACTTCAGTTCCCGGTCAGGAAAAAAACCAAGGGGCAAACTACAATTCAGTCTGTATTCAGCAGTTTAGTAACACAATGTAATTTACCTCAACTGCTTGACGAGCTTCTGCAATGTGTGTCTGTGCACATGACTGATCTATGTCAAGCAGGGAAGGCATCCTGTCCGCAAGATCTGCTAAAGATGCAAGCATTACTCTTTTCTTACTTTTACCAATTTTGCTCACAAAAGACTGCCTCGAGATTTCCTGTAATTTCGCAAATATTCATGTCAAAACTAAAACTTTATCCAAAATCCAAACGGCCACAGTGAGAAAACAAGACATGAGATGAGCAAACAACCTTGACTTGTTTCAATATGCCATCAAGGGAAATCAAAGATGATATACGTGCATCCTCAGATGCAGTAGAAGGGTTGCAAATTGGTGAACCACCATCTTGCAACATCAGAAACGCTCCATCACTTCTCATTTGTTGCAATAACTGGTTATTGGTATATAAAATTGCTTTCAGAAAGATTTATACTCTAATAAAAAAGGAGAAAGGGGAAGTCAAAAGGGCCATCTCAACATAGCAAAGCCAATTGACAAAGACATAAAAAAATTAAAACAAACTCGCAACAGTGCAACACAAAAAAACTAAACATACAAAAACATAAAATTAAAATAAAGCGAGATCAGTTATGTTTCAAATTCCAAAACAACTGTAACAAAATAAATTGACCCATTCTTGATATTAAATACATGCCAAGTCCTTTTATTTAGGATTAAGCAGAGTAATACTGAAGCAGTGTCTAAATGGCTTCCACAGAACCTACAAGAATACTCCTCGACGATTCTAGTTCATACAGTTTTTTATCTACCACTTGTATTATTCCCACACCAATGTTAAACGTAATATAAATTATAACAATTTGTCTTACGCATGACCAAAAATATATATTGTTTGATCAGAGACAGTCACTGTTGGGAAGTGGGGAGTTCAAACGTCATATGAGAGAGAGGTCATATTTAATTATGCATCACCTGCGCTGAACAACGTTCAAGGTGTATCTTATTAAGATATATTATAGGCTTATTATGTAATAACCTGCTTATAAGGGTTTTCCTATTAGTCTTTCTTAGAGTGTCTAGGGTAGGGCCAGGAGGCCAAAGGGAAAGATGTCCGAATAACGGTATGTAATAACCTGCTTACAAGGATCTCTAGTTATAGTATTGATTGACAAATCTTAATAATATAGAATTCTTCATACATCAATATGGTATCAGAGCTTCCACACGCTCTAGGGAGGTGTTCTCCATTGTTTTTTCCCCTCTAACTTCAATCCATCTTCGTATGGAGGTCTATTAATGTGATTCTTTTCTGAAACAGTGTTGTTTTACTGTGTTTGGAGGTCCATTGTTTTACTGTGTTTGCTCAGCATATTTGCAGCTAATTCAGTTTTCCACGAATGAACAAAGCATATTGAAAGGGACTCGCATTTTACTCGTGAAAAGGTTGAATCTCGAACAATCATCACTAGACAGGTGCAAACTGCTGATGAACAAGTTGCAGATGTGTTCACTAAGCCTCTAAGTGCATCAAATATATCGTATTTTTGTGACAAGCTGGCATGAATGACATATATGCTCCAGGGGAGCATTAAGATAAACTATAGGCTTAATATATGTAATTACCTGTATTATGAGGATTTCCTTATTAGTCTTTATGTGAGGCTATATAAGGATCTCTAGTAGTTATACTGATTAACGAATCTTAATAATATAGAGTTCTATGTACATCAATATATCTGAATCTGTTATTTGTAGTATCCACTACGAATACCAAAGAAAGCTAAAACTTCAGTTTTTACTTTAAAGTATAAAGTTAGAAAAGACCATGTCAATGAAATTAAACACAACAAAATAAAGAATCTGTTGAGCTAAATAATAACCTTTCTTTTCTTATGATCAACGGATTCCAAAGCTGAACGTAATTTTTCAACTTGTGCAGAGTCCTCAGCTATCTCTGTTGCCAATGTCCCTGCGATGTCCTGATAATAGGGAAATCTGTATATTAGAATCAAGTTATCACTCACACACCAGGAGACCAACATACTAAGGTCTAGAGAGAGGATGAATTCCTTGAACAAAGAGTGGAGTTCCATTTTCTTCCTGTATAACTCATGCAGAACAGAAAATGCCAACTGCCAATTAGATATGCTAAATCACTTCAATGATATAATATGTGTTGTTTAAATGTAGGTGTATACACATTTTTAATCTCAGTCACTAAGTTTCCACTATATGATTGGCCAAGTCCTGAAGATTTTCTTTCACAATAGAGGAAGTGGGTACATTATGTGTTGTTTTACCAAGATCTAGTCACATGTGTGGCGGGAGACATTAAAATTTGACCTATAATTGATTAGAACTCTACAGGTGGCCGGGTGCCATCATTCCCTATCTTAATCATTCATCGGCTTCTCTAGTACAATTTTTCGCCACAGATATTTTATGCAGAGTAGACTATCTCCATTATTTGTTACCTTTAGAGGCTTAAATTATATTTTGTAAGAAATCAATTACAAAAAAAAAATCAAATGCCACAAACATATTCTTACACAATTGCAATAAATGCACTTCATCAGAGTACAGCGTTTACACAGCAATTTTGCAATAACAATAAAACTGAAAAAACGTATCTAAAGTGATTAAATCAGGGATCTTACACAACAGTATTAGAAAGGTATAATGATTTAATGAATACCCGTAGAGTTCCTTACATAACATGGCCCCGTTTACATTGTTATCATGAAGATGACTAGTTGTCGTTCAACTAGCCAATGACTAGTCGACTGGAAAGGTACTCGAGCGTCGAGATAGTCATGATTATGGTTTACAATATCCCGATCCGACCAATGACAATACACAAGAAAGGCATGGAGATGAACATAAAATTGAGATGGATTACTTTGCTTGATTTTCGTCATCACTTCATCATCACTTACGTTTTTATATTCCTGAATATGGTTGATATTTGGTATCTGGATGTTATTCTGTAGTAACTATGCTTAATTTGAACTTTGTATTCTATTACTTGTAGCAGATTTCATAGGTCAACTGCATTTTTTCTTTACTTACAGGAGGTTTTCAGTAGCAAAATGATTTGAAATCCAATTTCATAACTAGGAAGTAGATAAAACTAAGGATTAGTTTAATTTTTCATAAAACTAAATATTGCACTGCCTGCAACACAAGGATAGAACTTGTACAAACTCGTATGTGGGCTACAAATCGGCAGAGGAATCAAGACCAGTATCATTATAAACTTGTACATACTAGTTTCTTAAATGTTATGAATTAACTCCTCCGTACAGAACTTACCATGGATCAGCTAGTCAGCTACCTTTCAAGATTAATGAGAAAATAAATGACAAGCCGCGTGAATATTTTATTGTTAAGGTTTGTATCGGATACCTTCAAGTGCTGCAATTGAGAACTATAGACACGCTTAGCATACTCCCCTAGCAGCTGGCCAAGCGCATCAGTACTGGGAGGTATAGCAGCACCAAGCCCAGCCATCCAACCATCCATTATTGCAGTAGAAAGAAGCTCTAGTTGACTCGTTGAGCCGCCTAAAGTATCATCAGCAGCGACCGTGAGAAAGTCAAAACTTTCTGCAAGCCATGATCTGATTTGACGTAGCAACTCGCCCGTAGGAGTATGAACAACCAATGCAGCAAGATCTCTGTTTCCAATTGCATAATTTTTTCCTTCTTCAGTGATTTCCCTAAGCTTTCCACCAGTCATATGATGTCTCCAGGTTTCCTGTACATTTGATATCATGGTCTTCGATGAGTTTACTTATCTATAGTACAAGCCAGCAGGAAATTCCATAACACACTTTTCACTACATCAAACTAATTATAACTGAGAAGTGTAGGATTCATATAGCATTGTGACAGATATGTTGATTACTTGGCTGATTCGGCTCTGTTTCAGAATCACTCCTATCTTACTTTACATTCATGCAGGAACATGACAATATACAAACTTAGAAAATTTGGTTCCATAAGGATGAAACTCAGGCACCTCCCAGCTAATAACTGTACATTTTGAAAATGCTGACTTGATCCTAGACCTCAGGGGACATCCTATCAACTTTAATTCGGGTGCATTAAATTAAGAAGGTTTCCACATAAAGAACGATGCTTCTCGATCCATATTGATCATGGTACATAGGAAGCAATGTGACTGATATGTAGATTACTCAGCTGATTCAGCTCTGTTTCTGAATCACTCCTATCTTAATTTTACATTCATGCAGGAACATGACAATATACAAACTTAGATAATTTGGTTCCATAAAGATGAAACTCATGGACCTCCCAGCTAATAACTGTACCTTTTTAAAATGCTGACTTGATCCTAGACCTCAGGGGCGTGCCTATGAACTTTAATTCGGGTGCATTAAATTAAGAAGGTTTACACATAAAGAACAATGCTACTCGATCCATCTTGATCATGGTACATAGGAAGCAATGCTACGGTCTGATTTGGAACCTGAACTAGTCTTATCCATATTGCATGGTTACTGGTGACATTGCATATATAAACACGATTTGAAAGTCCTACACTATTCTGATACATATGACAAATTTCTACTGGTGTACCATAACATGATAATGAATAATACAATTATCATCCACATGTGAGGAATTTAAAGCATACATGAACAGAAGTATAACATGAAAAATTGCAAATCTTGCACCAGGCTATTTACACTGGAGCGCATATACTAAATCTTCAAGTATATTTCTTCCTTCAACAAGCTCATTAAATATAGATATGAATTGATAGGTGCTCTGCAGATGGACCTACCAATAACAAACCCTATAATATAACTGGGAGTTTTACAATTGCAGCTATTTGCTTCAATATTTTTTTACTTGCATCAGGTTAAGAGGTTGTTTTATATAGATGAAATCAAAAAACTATGAATTGGGCTGGGCTAAGCTAGGTTGTTTTATATACCCCTTGCTCAATCAAGTGATCTCTATATTCACCACTGATATTTCTATCTTGAAGGGTAAAATACTTCATGGTTACATATATTTACTAACCCATCCGACCCTACACTATCCATAAAGAGTCACAGTCGGGTAGTCACATATTAACCGCTTCTTTCAGGCTGGGACATTAACAATATATTCCAGCCTAATTTGTATCCATTTGTTAAAACATGTGGTTTTTCTGCTTTTTGAATGGATTACCTGAAAGAAGGCAGTTTCTTGAACCAGACTTTCCAAATTACATTTACTTAATTAAATATAAAAGTCATCAACTATATGATCAAGCAGACAAATACCAAGGTCGAACAATAAATCTTGTCATGTCTGAGTTGTGTACTACAGTATTTAATGGTGATGAATAGGAGAAAACACGGGGGATGAGCCATAAATTTTGATATCTCCTTTTTTAAGCCATAAAATTGTGTGGAGTAGCAAATTGTTTACTATTGCAACCATGGAATATAGAATACGCACATGCTAATGGATGAACCCGGATTGTAAGCAAGAAAGCAACAATATCCAGAAAGGAACACAGGGATGCAAACTTCAGGGAAACCTGAAGGTCCTGAAAACCTTTCTATTTTCAAACCAGTGTCAGAAGCATATCCTAAATACAGGTACAGACGTCGACTCCCTTCGCAGCCCACTAAACTATAATTTAAAAAACACTAGTAAAATGTAAATATTATTGGGAAAATATCACATCATTCTTTCACAAAGCAATGCTATCAACAAGTTCAAAATTACATGGGTCTTCTGACCTACTAAATATTATCAGTATTGCCATTTGCAACTATGTCTACCTCCACAGTTTAAGAGGGTTGCAGCTGTTTTCATAATTGGCATAGTCTAGGACAATGTTGATTGTTCGGTCCTAATAATGAGAGTTGCAAGTTATACTTTTTCTTCTGACTTTTGAGATTATATAAGAAGCAGCAAGCTATTAATATATGCGTCTCAACTTGGAAGGAGTGTTATATGTTACGTTTATGTGTGTAACTAGTAACTAGCTATTGTATGTCATAGCTCGACAAGTAATTAAGAAATGCTAGATTTTTTATATTAAGAAATGTTAGAATTTAATATTATATCCGGGTCAAAGATAAGTACGGTTTATATTTCAATTATCCCAGGAAGAGTTAAAATCCATTTTCGAAGAAACAGCTTTAGCCAGGGAGGTAAATGAAAAGGCTTGATGTTGGGTGCAGATGGGCAGCTGGACATCCACGTGCATATCAGGCAAAGTACTGCTCTTCTAAGAAATATCAGGGAAATTATTATAACTTGGTTTCTCTACTTCAGCTGGGTTCTAGGATTAATTAAGCTACAACGAATTGGTCATCCTCCACTTCTCATAATGCGCATCTTCACGCTCTAAAAGTTGAGGACCTTTATAGTTGAAATCTGATGTTAGCTTCAGAATCAGGCAGGGACACAGGGTAATAATGGAAGGAAGATCTTTACAGGAAACATTTAAATGTTGCATATAAACCCACCTGATCAATACCCCGTATCTTCAAGACCACTGATGATAATTTTGACTTTTTCTCCGGCTTTAAATTTATCTTAAAACGTTGAATAGGTTTATCAACCAGTGCATTTCTCATGCTGGAATCATGATGTAGAGGAGATCTTCTAGGACTGCTGCCCCTGCTAGAGCTTCTGCTATGTCCAGCATTGACCTTCTCTAGAAAATACACAGCAGGGGGGACCTAAAAAGTGGAGACATGTTATACATCTTAATCTCATACGAAGTTTACTGGAGATGCAGAAGTACATAAATTCCTCATCACCTTGATAGATTGCAGCTCCTGAGACCTAGAAAGCAAAGATCTTAGATACAAAATCCGCACACGGGAAACAAGCACAGTATCCAGTACCCTCTTTGGCTCCATCCTACGAATAAATGGGATGACGGCATCTCTTATTTCAGAAAGTATCTCATGTTCTCTAGAAGCACCTGCTTTAATTACTGCAGCTAAAACCTGTAATAAGGAACCTCCTCTATGATTATATAACCAGAAACATTATTCTCTTCTGCGAATAGACATTAGCACATAAAACACTACAAATATATTATTTGAGTTGTCTCTATTAAATAGCTATTCGTATTGCTGTTAGAATTATATTGTTTGGACATAATAATATATTAACATGCATATGCAATGTAGTAGAAAATGCAAGAACCTGATCCTCATCGAGGCAACTGCAAGTCATATTATATAAGAATGCAAGTAGAAACTTATCCACTACCATACCAGCATCAAAAGCTTGTTTGCGCCATCTGAAATGGTTGCAAGACTGTCATATTTCTCAGGATCAAAGTTATTCAAGGCAGCAGTAAGATATTCTCCAGCAGGGGTTGTCTTGACCTTCTCACTACCTGACTTGATCAGAGCAACAGTGTCTCCATTTTTCTCATTTGCTGGAAGCAGGGAACTAACATCCTCAGAATGTCTCTTACTATTAATGTCACTCCTGGTAATAAATTAAAATGATAAGGGAATAGGATATAAATCATTAAAGGGATCAAAAATGAACAGAAACAATACCTCCCCTGATTTCCATCCCGAACATTAGCTAATAGTTTGGATGCTGGAGATGATACCTGCAAGATATATGTACAAAGAGAGATTAATACTCTAAAAACCAAAAAATCCATAAGACTATTACTTTGATACTGTTAAAAGCATATCCAGATATTAAATGTCAATGCATGTTTGTAATTTTGTTTAAAATATGTATGTTTCTCATGAAATCTTAAACAATATTGTTCCTCATTCTGCATCCTAGTCAACAAAATGGCCTCAATCACTAATCATATATGATACGCCTTAATTTAGTATGCAACGGTGTTGATTGATTTTATATATTAAATAAAGGACAAATTCCAACTCATATACTCACTAAAAAAGAGGTAAGAAAATAAACCTGTATTGATCCTGCTAAAGTTGTTTTTTGCGTCAGTCTTTCAAACAACTTCTCATTTTCTTCATGCAACCTCTGCAAAAGAAAAGCATATATAACTAAAATAAATTAAAAAGAAAAATTAAAAATCGACTGAAAATAGATATTGTAAATTTAAAACTTTAAAGGTAAAAACAATATAATTTCTGTGCTAATGACAGAAAAAGTTTTAAATGTGTCTGATGGGTCACTGTCACTTGCATCGTAAAAGTAAACAAAAAAAAGTCTCTCACTTCTATTATATTCATATGTAATTGAAGTGAAATTTCAGGAAGAATAAATTGATCAACAGTAATCATCAGCGCAAATAATTTTGTATTTTAGATACCGTAAGCACATTAAAACATATTATCAAAAGAAAGCAGCAAGAACATCTGAAAATGCAGTGGAAAAGTCAATATAAATTCGATATATATACATATATATACACATATATACATTGTGTGTTTTTAATATGCAAGTTAGATAACAATTAGTAAATTGCAGTATCTCCAAGCTTAGCTTAATAAATTTTGAAAACCAAACTCCAAGTTACCGTTTGATCAATAGAACGAATGACAAACAATGAAATCATCTTAATAAAACCAACATTTGGGTCAATGTTTAACAGTGGTTATTAACATTCCCAGAAGCAACTAGGTAAATACATTATATTAAGAACCCGGTCCATTCTTAATATTTGTTATCGTAAAACCAACATTCTTATTTTTTATCAAGGTAATATGATTTTCATAGATTCTAAAAATACTCAGATGTTTTTCACAACTAGCTTAAATTACTAAGACTTGGGATCATAAAGCTAATGTGAACTACTGTAAATATTTGGACAGTTTGAACTGGCTACATATACCAGCACTGTAGGCCTCCATATGTCACCATTCATTCACATTATGCATAAAAGTGGTTTAGAGAGTAAAAAGAAATGACTTGGTCCTTACAAAGGATATAAAACAGATCACAAAGGGGCCTAGAATCAGAGGTTGAATGAAGATTCCAGGTACAATTGTACAAAGTACCATAGTAAATTTCTGATTTCTAAACTACAAAATTTAGCATAGCTTTTCTAAAACCATGATTCCACAAAAGAGGAACAAAATAACTACAGTAACGGCTGAAAATGGCAAACCTCAATCAAAGCATCGCGTTTTAAGAGTTCTTCCTCCAGCTTCCTGGTAACTGACATGGAATCCATTTCTTCACCATTCGGATCGGAGGTTGATTGGACCACAGTCCTTGATTCCATGCTAACTGTAGGCCTACTAGCCTCCTTAGGATGAAGGGTTTCACTAAGCCGTGACTGAATGCTCTTTAGTTCCACCTACATAAAGAAGTGACAATAATGGTAAATAACAGAAATGATGAGGAAGTACAGAACTTGCAAAAATCTAATAATTCATCTTTAGATCCATATTAACCAGAAGCTATTGTAGTGTTGTACCAGTATATACAGAGACAAAAACAAAGAGTTATATAAACATTTCCAATAGATACAGACATCTTGAATACTAACTACTATGATAAATGAAAGTTCCAATGCACATAATCAACTAGGCGACTCCTTTAATTTCTACTTTTATCCTGCCTAGATCAACCGGTTTATGGTACTCGCAGGAGGCACAGCCACTCAAGCATCTAACCAGAGTGGAGAGGCTGTATGTTCTTACTTTTGGAATGTAGTCCTAGTTAGAATACTAATATAACTATATATATAATAACAGTTATACTATAGTCCTGTAGATCAGTTACTTTAGTGATTATTTTAATATAAAGTTTCATATTCTTTAAAGATCTAGCTTATCCCATGTGAGTTTACAGCATTTCTTCGAAAATTAATTAGAGTATGCCAATCCTGTTTAAATTGGATTAGAAAGTTCCTTGATCTGGAAGAATTTTCACTATAAAGTACAAGAACTCAGGGTTTCTTTCTTCTCCTAAAACTTCCTAGGCAAATATAAGGTGCTAAAACAGCTCTGAAGAAACTAAATCTCTATTTGGTTGGAAGATTCGAAATGGAGAGAATGGAATGAAAAATGTGAAGAATTCACATGTAGGAAAGAAAATCAGACAGGAATGGTTGAAGCAAACGAGCCCAAATTTAGGTATGCGGAGAATGAGTGGGAAAAGGAATAACAACATTGTACAAACTTTAACCCATTTAATCCAATCAACAAAGCACAAAGGATGCAGATATGACACTAAAAATGTTACTGCAATAATATATTAGGCAGCATTATCGTTCTGACTAAGAGATTGTAAATGAATTAATATCAGAGGAGCACAACTAACCTGCAAGGTTTCAATTGTTGAGTTTCGCTGTTGCATCTGTAACTCCTGATTTTGTTCCAACTGCACTAATTGAGCAACTTGCTGTCTAAGCTGCGCATTTTGATCATTCTCCAGCTTGAGCTTCTCAGCAAGCATAATATTGTCTGACTATCAAAATAAACAAAACTAAGCACCTCGAACAATCTACTTTTATACTAAAACAAAAGAGTAAAGACAGCTGATTAGGTGTCAACCTCTCCTTAAATTGATGACCTCATCTTTTTTTATGTGTTATTTCTCATTATTTTTTATTATTTGTCAAACTCTCCTCTAATGTTCCGCTAACTTATTTAAAACCTCTCTTCAATTAATACACAATAGATATTCACTAATTGTCACTCTTACACATTTTCCTTGTCATTCATCTTTTTACATGCTTTCAACAAAAAAAACTTCTAAATTACTTTTTAAAAAAATTATCTATACTTTTCTTAACGAATATTAAAAAAATAGAAGTATATATTCTAACAAAAATAAGTAAATGTAGTAAAATTTAATAATACATTATTCACATATCATTAAAAATTTGAAGTACAATTAATTATTGTACTTCATAATTTTTACAATAACTTTTAAAAAAAATAAAAAAATTTAATTTTAATAATATTAAATTAACCGGGCATCGCCCGGAGCTAATCTAATATAGATCCATAATAGAAAATAATGAAAGATAAATAAAACATCAAGGTGGGGAGGGGGTGGAGGAATGATATGACCCTGGGTACACAAAATTAATATTATGAGTGTTTGGGGTTTCGTTGAGTTAACTTATATGGCTTTTAAGTTTGTTTTAACTTATCATGTTGTGTTTGAGTAATATCTGAAATGAGCTTATAAACAACTTATTTTCAGATAAAGAGAAGTTAGGTTATACGTACTTTTTTCTTACTCTAATCTTATTTCATTCTTTGAGTATCAATGATTTTTTTTCATCAGTTTACTTGTATTTTCTTTATATTGGGGGTAAAATACGATATTATTTTTAATATTTTGATTTTTCCACATTTTAAATTTTTAATACTTCATTTCATTTTAATAATTTTTTAATTTTATTTATTATCATATGGGAATATATTGTTATATATTAATTTCATTAATTGGTTATTTATATTTTATTTTACTTACATACATATTATAAAATAATTAGAATATTTTCAAAATTGCGCACAACAAATCTGTTGCAAATAATTTCAAACCTTTCAAAGGTTGTAAATTTGTTAAATGCACAATGAAACTGAAGGTTGATGGTTATAAGAAGATCATAACGGAGCAGTTTCTAACTTCCCATCCAACTACACACAAATAAACGGAATAAGCGGAAAAAAGTACCACTGCTCACTCAAGTCAAAAGAAAAAGTGATGATTGCAGAAATTTGTTAAATAATCTTATTTTTCACAAAAATTAAATGATGGATATAAAAATAATATTAGTCACATTCCAAGTGAAAGCTTGCAGACAGACTCCAACTCTATAAAGTAATATTTAAACAATTTTTATCGGTTAGATATTTGTGCAGGATGTGAACATCAGTAAGGGTGTTGTATTTATTTAGACATTATATCGGATTGGTTTTGTTATTTGGACTTTTATTGTTATTGGGTTTTATTATTAGCCCGTTAGTTGTGTAGGTTTTATTACGTGTATATATACTTAACATACACGTCTGTTATTGTTTTTTATGTTTGTATTATATGCCGACTTTTCCTGAGAATAATATTGGTTGCGATCAATTGTTCTTCGAAATTAATTTGGGGTAGTGATTAGGTTGTGATTTAATCATCTATAATCTTTGCTTTCATCTCTTGTCCTGCACCAGTTGTCCTCTAGAATTTGTTCAAGCATATCAGGAAGACTAAAGAAGACTTTGGTGTTCAAAGGAAGAGGCAAAAAATTTGGAAACAAGTAGTTAATTACTTCAGGAAAGAAAAGCGGCAAGAAGTTGAAATTCGGAAACAGGTAGTTAATTACTTAAGGAAAGAAAGCAAGAGTAATTAATCTAATACCTTTAAATCTGACTGTATGGTGAAAGAAACTTTCCAGGCCTTCTGAACTTCATTGAACAGTAATACACACTGATCATTTGCGTGTTTAAGTGCTTGTTTGAGTACCATAACCTCTTGCTTCAGATCATCAATTTCCCTGTCTTTCTCGTACAATTCTTTTCGCGATTCGTTTGCCTAAAAAAAACATAACATCTAGCATGAGAAATGAGTACAACAAATATGTAGATCCCTGTTTGAGATGACTCGAACGATTTTAAAATAGGATTGCTAAAGATAAGAATTATATAGCTCACATTCAGGTACAATGGGTATTAAAACATATCTAAAAGGCACAGTAATGAAACAGAAGAAGAGCAGTGAGGTCAAATTCCACACAGTTAATCAAATATATGGTTGTAGTTTCTAAGAAGGATAAACAGAAGTGATTCCTACTATATTTGTTGATGGCAAAAGAGAATTGGAGGAACATACAATATCTCTCCATTTCTTAATTGTATCTCTGCTTCCCAGGCTTAGTGTCGAATTTCGAGCTCTAGCAGAAAAATTGAGAGATGATATAGTCTCAGCCAAATTTGACTTGTTTGGATAAACATTAACAATCATCAGAGATTTTGAGCTTCCACCTGGCATAAGTATAAAGAGGAAAAGTAGAAAAGAGTTTTACATGACATTTAACTAATACAAAAAGCATTGTACAATATATTACAGCTCTAGTTGATATGATTTAACCTCAGACCCTTTTGAATTTAGTGTCACGCAGTAGGAATTGTCCCTCATCGATTCAATACACTATTTACTGGGGGGGGGGGGGGGGGATTCCTTCTGCCAACCAAAATGCCCTCTCTGGAAAATTAATTAAGTCCAAAATTATACATCCCTTGCATGCATTCTTCTTATTCACGAATTCACTACTAAAATTATTTCTGTGGAGTGTAGGGTCACACAAGCAAGATACTGGACATAACACATTCATTGTAAGTTAAGATGAGAAGTAGCAATTCCGTTTCAAATGGTTTGAGCTTGGAAACAACCTACAATATCGTTCTTCTTGCAATCGATACCTGTAATATAATGTAACATAAGTACATTGATACAAAGAATAGAAGCGAGTACCTAGGGAATCTGCAAGAACTTTCGTGAGCATTGAGTTCTCATAGGGGACTACGTCCTTATTTGAGGTCAAGCAAGTCAAAACATCCCCTAGCCTACATAAAGTAGGGAGAAAATACGATTCATTACCTTGAGTGAATTATCACAAGAAAAAAATATAACAAACTAAACTTAAGGATACAAATGTGTCATTTTAAATTGAAAAGAATAATGAACTTAATGGAAGCAAAGGAATATTTTTCACTGTGACAACGCTCCTTGTGTGTAGATAATCACACGCAACCACAAGAAAGTTCCAACATACAATTCGCTCTACCGAGTCAAGATCACTAGAGTTTATCCACCCAGACGTCCAGACATTATGTATATTTTTTTAATATTGGCCAAGAGAACAATGTATATATAAAATAAGATAAAGTAATACTGAGATATTTGAACTCTATATGATGTTAGAATTCAATTGCAAAGAGAACAATGTATGTTAGAATTCAGCACACCTTGCACTACATATTAAAGCCTTTCAAAACTATTTTTAAAGTTAAAATTGAAAATACTAAATAAAAATGAGAAATGGCATACCAACCAATTTGAAGTATACATAATTTGATGTTATATCTCCATTAAAAGAAGTAACAAAACTATCAAAACATTCAAAGCATATTTTAATCAATAAAACATTATGTCAGTAACAATCACTTTTGCATGGGTGGACAAGTTAGTTTGAAGAAAGAAAACAGAATAATGTAGGGACAATGCAGCAAAGAATGTAATATGCACGATAATAAAATGTGTTATCAGGTCCAGCACTTACGCTGAAAGTGATTTCATGACATGTAGCACTTCTGTTGCATGCTCTCCGCTATCCTCTTGAAGGTTTGGACTTACCTCTCCAGCTAAGTCGATAAGAGATAGCTTGCTATAGCTATTTTCTTCTGTAATAAAATTATGATTATAAATATGTATAGTGACTATCCTGAAAAGAGCAAAGCAAAAGCCGTTGTCAGTCGAAACTCTGGAATCCTGCACTGCTATGACTACATAGGTGACACATGAACACTGCTATGCTGGTCTACCTATCTACATAAGAATAATCATTAGAATAGGTTACTAGTTTTGGTCTAAATATTTAGTATACATTTTGTTAGATAAGGAATAAATCCAAACGTTTGTTAGTTTTACTCTTATCCATTAGCTTATTCTACCAGGGTTTTAAGTCTTCCATAAGTCGTCTAATTCATCACATGTGAAGACAGCTTATAGCCTAGTACAATTGGTTATCATAGATGCTTGATGATTCAGATTATTCAATTCGGTATCAGATATCGATATATTTCCTCTCGGTTTAGAAACTTTTGTGATGCGGGACAAGTCATCCATAATTAATATGTATTTATTGTCAATTATTATTAAAAGTAAAATTAATTGTAAATCATGATGAAGTTTAATTACATGTCAGTAGATTGTTGGGAACGTTTTGAGATCATAGTAGAAGCGTAATAAAAAGAAGTTGTTTCCTATTATTCAGCCTTCGTTTCCTATTTATTCAACCTTTTACTAAATTCTCCAAGTTAGGAATTATGTGGAAACTCTTGTAATCATCTTTTTGAATCAGACTTAAATTATTGATTAAAAAATCCTTCTTGTTATTTATTAAAAAATCAGACTTGTATTGTCAATCCAGGAAGGTTTCCCAAAGTCCTAACTAGACCTTACCCTGCATCAGTTTGGGTAGTGATTAGTGAATGTTCTGCAGTTCGATCACCCAAACCTATGATTTGTATTGTTTTCCCTTGGTATTTTAATATTCTAGATTCTTCTTCCGCATCAGGAGTGGCTGTTATTCACTTGTAAAGAATATTAGGTAAATGTTGATTTTAATAACATATTCTCTTTTACTAGGATTCCTAAGTTTTTGCCAAAGGTATAATCATAGGTGCATTCTTCAAGACGTACCTGTTCTTGTCTTACCTGTTCTTGATTATACATGGAGCTAATTACAAGAAGAAAGCTACAACTTATGTCTGTACCTGGACAATGATATATAATTCAATCCACAGACATTTCTTCCATATTTGACAAAACCTTGAGAAGATTTTATTAATAGATATACTGATAAAATAGTGGAAACATTTATGTCTTGATATGGGAAAGCTAATATTTTCTACTGAAATCGAACATGGAGCTATAGTCGTCAAAACTTAGAAGTCACAACATGATAATTTGTTGGATAGATGGCCAGACTAACATGTGATTGGTCAAGGGTCCCTTTAGAAGCTTATAAGATCAAATAGTAACTTGTACCAACCTCTTATAAGAATTCTTGTAGTCTTAATCCTCATTGTGATTCATAAAGTTTCATCACATAAAATTAAAAACAGAAAGAAAATCAACAGTTATACCAGGGCTAACAGAATAAGAAATTTGGTGTGTGCAGAATAAAGTCCATACAGATGAGAAACACTGAACTTCGAGGCATCCCCTCGATTCCTGAATGCCATATTGAGTATTTTGGAGAAACCCGTTGGACTATCCACCTTCTCCTGCAAAAGATCTCCAAAAGAATCTTCCGAGCCTGATTTAACCTTTGGCAAACTATTTTCATATACTCGAAGCAAATCCCTTATCTGCAAAACGTAGAGGACATCTATCAAAAAAAAACTTTGAACATTGTAATAAATTACAACTCACTAATGTAAACAATATCATATAAAGATAATTGATTGTATTCATAATTAGTTAATTTCATTATATAGCTCGGAAAGACAAACAACCTGTTCATTATAAAGTTCGGAAACACTAATAAAGAAATCAAATCGAGAAGCTGATGCTGTATCTGAGGTTGATATATCAAAGAGCTCTTCAAAGCATCGAGCATATAAACCACGCTCATGGCTTGAACCTTCCTGCAGGCAGTAACATTACATTACAGGCAAATCCATAAATAATCCACATCAAACCTGCTCCAAGGTCTTGTTGAAGTCACAACTTTACAATCTATATTTTCTAGATTCAATCTTATTCAGTTACAAGACATTTGAAGTAAAAGTGAAACCTTCCATACTTTAAAAAATATATCAATTTACAAACATGCATTTTAAGAACATAATGGTGGTGAAGAAGAGAGAGACAAACCATGGTGTGTGTCTTTCCAGAATGGGTTTGTCCATGTGCAAATATAGACACATTAAACCCATCTAGTGCTGACTGCACAAATGGCTGAACCTCAATGAAAAGTTCAGCTGCAAAAAACATCATATATTGTTCTTAGATAACAAGCGGCTACATGAACAAAATAATCAAGCTCAACAAGACACACGTCAACTGTAAAAGATCTCGCCGTGTAGAAGTAGTATAAGATCCACCTTGTCCAACATGAGGCCCAAAAACCCTATCAAATTCAAAGTCCTTCTTCGGGTTGGTGATATCATCATCGTCAACACTGATGCGAATTGTGCAATCATCAGGAAATTCAACTACCGATGGACCTTCATCTTCAAACAATGGCCGTGTCCGACAAAAAACCTTAATATTTCCTGAAAATTCACTATTTGTCAGAATTAAGCACGTTTTTTTCTTAAACTCAGTATTCTTTTGGAATTTCACTTGAGAGAAGGACAATATGATGAGTAGTTATTTTGTTGTGTCTACATGAATAAGCATTATCCCTGTGTTTCACTGTATTTCCAAAACTTTTATTTGAAAAAAAGGAAAGGGAAAGAATAAATTTTGCAGCTTGTTCCTGAATGATTTTTTTATAAGGAAGGAAAAGTAAGCTAAAGAATGGGAAAGAAGTTCTTTAAATAATTGTTTTCAGAATTTTCTTCCCAGTTCCCACATTAGGGAAGATAAGGATAGAAAGAAAAGCAACTCACTTTCCATTCTTTTCTTTTCCTTCCTATATTCAGGAACACAGCTCATGTATTAAAAGAAGGAATATAGGTAAATAAGAAATTATGACGAGTACCCTTGGTTGTCAGTAGTTCGTTAAACAATCTTTTCTTCTCATTTATCAGAGGCACAATTTTAGCTTCATTTTCACGAGCAGCCTGATCTGGATTCAAAAGCATTAATACATGTATTACTAAATCTAGTAAACTGCCGAAGAAAGAATCACACTATCAATAGTAAAAAGAACATAAACCATAAAAGCCTAAAAAGCGATGATAAGTATATCCATGTTAGCTATGATAAGTATATCCATGTTATAAATGGTCACAACAAATAAATTCCTCATACAAGTAGTACAAGTGAACATCAAAGGAAATTTCAGTTATATTTTACATTGCCCTCAATCTTCAAAGACTCATCTACTTACTACTTGAGATCAGACTGTGGAATTGCCTAAATAATTACACAGGAAACCTTGTCTGAAGTGTCATGATGCAGACCACCTATGCTCCGTTTCCCTTTTTCGTTTTTTACCATAACAGCTCCAAATGTATTCAGTTTATTCCATACCTAGCTTACGGGCCTCCGCAGCAAGAACCTGAAGGTACCGTGTCACTCTATCAAGTTTTGCATTAGAATATTCTTGGAAATCACAAGCTTCTTGTCTCAACTCAAAGTAATCTTCCCTTGCATGCTGCCCAAAATACGTAACTGGTCATATAGTCGCCATTAATTGGTTGAAATAAATAATACACAGACTACATAATATATACCGAAAAAGAAATAATAATAGAACAGACTAGTAGACAACATGTGCGCAGAGCAATCCCAACCAACGGTTCTTCATACATAACATCTTCAGACTACCAAGTGCAAAAGCACTAAATGAAGTCTATAGATCCTTTCTACCTTTCTCATATATTGAAGTTGATAGTAAGAATGGAATATTTCTATTTTATAGATACTATATCTTAACTTGCTATAACTTTCACATTATTAGAATGATGATATACATGTAGTTGTAAAGAATATGTATCAATGTTTACATAGATATGAAATGTGGTACGAAAATGGATATGTGGAATATTGCTTTGGATGAATCCGGAACTACGGAACGTACGGGTAGACTAAGACATATGAGTACAAAATGTTTGTTTCACTTAATTTTCTCCTATAATATACATATTCCTATTATAATATCCATTTTGAATTTTCTATAACAATATACTTTGTTTTGGTATTAATGCATAGCAAAAATAAAGCACAATTTATATTTTTTAATAAAAACTAAATCTTATTATATTTGAATATATAAATAATTAAAATAATTTACTGACAAAAAAATAATAATAATAATAATAATAATATGGATGTTGAATATTAAGAAAATGGAATATATTTTCCATCAAACTTTCTCTCTCTAGATTCTCTCTATTGTTTCTCTCTCTAAATTGACTTCTTCTACAAGCTATATCTCCAAGCTCTTGTTCTATTCTATTCTATCTCTAATTCTTTGTTAATTCTCTGCAATTCCTGTTGTTTACTCACTTATACACTAAAACACCAAAAATAGTTACATTTCTACAACCTTAGTTCACAGTTTCTGACAAGTACCACGTTCCTTGTATCTATGATATGTATCATAAAAAATTTCTTTATTGTGTGCGCAATACATAAGGTGGAAACACTGGTCTAAGGACAGAGAGGACTGAATTCACAGGTTTAAAAGAAAACAAAAATCTGAAATTAATAATTAGTTACAATAATATAATTATAAACTTTATCGTTAGTGATTTAAAATACAGTATGGAAGATCATTGTAGATATTTGGTTTGGAAGATGAACATATAAACAGCTTTAAGAATTGAATTTAGTTATCCTTTTGATTAATTATAATGGCGCTCTCATTATTATGAAATAAATATAATAATCAGCCACCTGGCCACTAATAAATAAAATTTAATTTTTTTTATTCAAGCTGAATAAGAATTAATTTTTGTGATATACAGATAAATTACTTAATATCATACATCATATTTTGATAGGAAATAGATTATATTTCCGTCAGATCCTCTATTATAATACACTGTGATTTCCACAATCAAGAGTCACATAATCCCGCCAAAAAAACTAAGCTTTTGCTATATTTAATGTAATTTATCTGCCCCAAACTCCCACCAAATAATTATTCTTCTTAAAAAATTCAAGATAGTTAAACATCCAAACATTGTTAAAATCCCTGACAAATTCAAACGTATTTATTACTTTCCTAAATCCATGAACGTTACTAACCAAAATGCAGATTCAGCAACATCAAATTCAACAAATTTCCTCTGTATTATCTGTATCTAGTAAATTACCATTTCACTAAGCAGCATTACAAATCGAGTCAATTCACAATCACATGAAAAATATTAATCCTATATCTCAAGTAACTACAATCCAGTAGAATATGTATGAAACAATACCTATTTCAAATGAGTACATGTTCTACGAGATGAGCCTGAAATATTAGTGATCTATCAAAAATCTATTATGTTCTCCATGAATGAATAAAAATTTTCGATCCCAGGATTATTAAATTACGGACATACATACCTGGACTTGGTGAGTTAATTTATCGAGCTTAGCGTTAAAAATTGTGTAATTAGAGAGGTGGGAATTAGGGGAAAGCGATGAAGATGAGATCAACGGCCTGTGATCAACGTCTCTCCGTGGCTCGAATCCCGAGACATCCCAGTTCCACCTGTTCTTCTTCTCCTCCACCATTGATCGAAATCCACCAAAACACGCCCTAGGTTCGATTAATTTTAGTTAACTACAAATACAATTTATATACACATACAGAGCTCTGATTCACTTGGTTTTGAGCCATGTTTGTGGGTATTTATTTTGGATGTAAACAGACCTAGACGTCGTTAGGTATCTATGTCGCGACTTTACAAGGTTTACACTCGCACACACATTAGTAAAATTCGAAAATGAATATTAATTTATATTATTATATTTTATTATATAAGATAGATTTTATCCACTTACGTTCCTACCAAAGTTCAAAATTTCAATAAATGTTAATAACATATTTAATTTAAATGTTTATAATTTTCATAATTAATAATTTTATAAATTTAATTCAAATCTAGATAATAAAATATTAAAATTTAATATTTATTTTTAAACAAAATATAATATTTGTATTTAAATCACTAAAATTTAAAATTAATTTGTACTAACTTAAAAAATTAACCTGCATACCTATACGGCCATACCGATCTGTAAAATTATTTTTCAATAAAAAGAAAAAGTTAAACAACATTGCATTTGCATCGAATGTTATCTGTGTACATGTAGTATTGTGTCGGTTTGGGATTTCTTAAAATTAAAATAAGTTACTTATTTCATATTTTTTATATATTTTTTCAGTTTTTTAAAGATAAATATTTATTTTAGAATTTTAAAACCAAATATTATCTTCAAACTAAAAAATAAATTACTTATTTTCAAAAAAAATACATACATACCTAATTTTTTTCAAAAAATAAAGACTTATTTCCTGAAAATAATTTCGCCAAATACCCTCGTTATGTTTATGACATGAGTATATGTTGTATTGATGAGTGTTGCACCGCAACCGTAACAACCGCAAGTACACGTTTAAACTCATATTAAAATAATTAAACATCTTTAGTACGTTGCAGTAGAACTATTAAGAATTTTCTATTTAATATTTACATATAATGATAAAGTACTCAAATTAAAAAAATTCATAAATTTCACGAAAACACTTTTTCTTAAAATTAATTCTAAATTTTTTAAAATAGTGTGAATCAAATAAATTAACTAATATACCCACCTTTTTTCAACATGCCATTTATTTGTAAATTATAATATTTATACTTTGTATGTTTCTATATTTATATGAGCTCGATATTAATAAACAATTTAATTATACTATATATAATGATGAATATGAATATAATATATATATATATATACTAGTGATCGAGGGAGAACAGTCTAAATGAGAGGACCAGAGAATCAGCCTTAGAGCCACTGATTTATTATTAATCTAACGGTTGATATATTTCAGATATTAATTATGTCTTCTATATAAAATGAGAGAAGAGTGGGTTTATGTGAGACATTTTAATCTTGAGTCATTTTATTCATGATTTGAAATGTCTAATTTGTTAGTAATTGTGCCCTAGAGACAATTACTTTTATATTTTAAGGAAAATATTTTATTACTAAGGATTATATTTTATTGATTATTATGTTTTATTTACTGCGTAATAAATTGAAAGTATAATAAATGTCCTTGGAATTTTGATATGTATTATATATCTTTAAGTATGTGACTTAAAAATGAGATTATATGACTAGTATCTTATTCCTAAAATTTCCTAGTCGGGTATTATTATTTAAGGACAATAATAATGCAATAAGACTAGTATGTTTGTTGACAGATGACCACATCTCATTGGTCATATGTATGATGATGTTAAAATCAAGAACATAAGTGCATGCCTCAATGAATGGCACTGGAATGACTCGCCGTGAGATTCTACATGTTAATAAGTGTCATAAGAAATTATCACTGTGATAATGATGTAATGATCCTCTGACTTGAAATCATTATATTTATATACGAGAATAATTATACTTTGAGTACACTAAAAGTTATCTTTAACTGAGTGATGATAAAGGTGGACATTGGGTATACTATGAATCGTATGAGAAATATGAATGATAGATAAAGGATTTAACATCCCTATTTAGGAGTGATATTATTGGTCTCTTGATTGCGTGAGACTATAAAATGCATGGTCGTGCTCAAATGTTGATTTGTTTAATAGTCTACTCATTGATCAAGGAAACCCGGATTAAACATTGAAGAGGATGACACGAAACATGCCTCGAGTTTGATCTATAATATAAGGTTAAAAGGATTATATTACATGGAACATTATTCACGAAAGGCTTAATCAAATCACTAATTTTATTATTACTACTTGGGTAACAATGATGTATTACTAGATGCCGCTCATTGTTTATAATTTTAATTAGATATTAAAATTGTTGCCAACGTAATAATAACCTACAGGGTCACACACAAAGAATGCTTGAAAGAGAAATAATTTAAATTATGAATTTAAATTAAATAAGTAATTTATTTTATTTATGATATTAATTAAGTATGACTTAATTAATTATATAAATAGAATAAATGAATTACTTAAATTAATTACAAAATTAGTAATTAATTAACTAAGTGAGACTTAATTAAATAATTTAGAATTTTGGATTAGTATTAATTATAATTATATTATAATTAGAAAACTTATTTCTCTCTATATATAATCTCTTTATGGGCTGATTTAATAGAGATACACATATTTTTATAAAACCCTAGCCGTTTTGAGAAAAGAGGAAGATAGAGAGAAAAGTAGTTTTCGGGTGTTAGTACACATCAATCCTTCATGAAAAGTGTTCGTGTGGATACCGTAGAGCGTAGATCGCGAAAGCGGGATACGTGGTGATTAAACAAGTTTTGGACCTCCATTAATCTTTCATTAATGAACTGTTAAAACTTTTTAAGGTATTTGTTCTTAATCTCTGAATTAAATCTTTTGTTTTCGCATGGATCATGCGGAGGGTTTCGATTTATATTATGTTTTGTATTTATTTTTTGCGTTTTTCCACTGCGTTTGTGCCTCGAAACCCTTCAATGGCATCAGAGCTACTTGCAAAATATTTTAATTCGTTATGTATTTAACAGTTTTTCGATGTATGTAAACATGTATATGATATGTCATGGCTATATGTTGATATATATATTTTATATGATTTTGAATATATGATATTCATGTGATGTAAAATCGTGTGATGATTATGTGTATTGTTGTATGTATATGATATATGTTTATTCTTATTATGGGAATCGTATTCGATACGAATTCTGAAACGGCTTCTGAAATGGCTTCTGTAGATTTTCTGAAATATGTGTCCAGTGTCCGATTTTCGCACACGATATGTATTTTCTGACTGGAATCATGTCACTGACCAATACTGACAAATTTAGTTTGACATCTGTAAGCCATTCGATGTCGTTACAGTCCCCAAAACGACGATTTATTATTTACTAAAATTTAATTGATTTTCTGAAATTTCAAAATTTGTTATATATGATCATATGATATGTTTATATAATCTAAGATATATTACATGTGTTATGTGATAACATGATGGATGGTTATGACCTAAAGACCCATAGGAAAGAGGTTTTGATTTATGGTTTTGGTTTCTAAATACGACTTGCATGTCATTTATTCATTGTAATTTAATTATCTCGAATGTAACTCGAGTTCTTCTTGTAATTTCATTAGAATAGTTTTGTTTCAATATTCAATGTAATTTTCAATGAAGGCTTGCAAGCGAAGAGGTGATCCAAAAGGGGATGATGGAGCAATGAAAAAAGAAGACATGTAATAGATAGTATTTTTAAACCACTATAGATTGACTTTGATTTTTCCATTAGCTTGGAAAAATCACATAGGATGGGGCCATAACCAAACACGTTTATTTTATGCACATTACATATATGTATATGATTGCGTGTATTGGTATGTATGCGTATATATAATCGAGATGAATGCTTATTATTGATTAATCATTTATGTATTAGATACGACACACATGCCATGTTTGCTTAAGAAAGATAAAATCTGTAACGATTCAAGATTTTAAAATTGAACAAACGATAATGAGATTCTTGTGTTTATAAAACACGGTATTAAATATGAATTTTCTTTTTCTAATATTGGGAGTTTTGTCAAAAGCGGATTATTAGTTTAATTCGTAAGGAAGTCGGTTTTTAAGAAAAATTGTTTGTGACTTCTCCGACGACCTGGAAATCAATCCATTGACGAATATTGAAATAAATTATTTGATCAAGGAAAAATTAAAAATCTCTTTATGATGGGATCATGATCGTTCATATAAACATTAAAATACCTAAATACATATTAAGTTAATCAGACGTCTTCCAATATTTTATACTCGTCAAGATCTAGATTGAGAAGGAGTGGGTTTGTCAAAGAAAGGTGCTCTTATCAATCATGGTAAGATGTGATAAGTAAGTGTACTTCGTTTGTTGAAATGTTGGGTCTAACTTAACTAAATCATCATAATATGATTGTGGGTTTAGAGGCATAGAGTTTGCTGAGATTTATTGGATAAATGTGTACAAAGGGTTGTTCCACCAAACTTTTTAAGAGTTATATTTGATATAATCGACAAATATTGTCTACCTAAATAGTCATGTTTTGAGTGTATTAGCCAACGCTATCTTTAAACATGGATTAAATATGGATCTTAGGTCACTAGAAAGACTTAAAGAAATGTTTTCTGAATTAATAGTTAGGGCTATTAGTTTGATAAAAATAGTGGTAGGTATATAGTGATATACCATAATCACTTAAACATAATTAATATTAAATCTGCAATCTAGTTTATTTTATACACTTTAATATTGTAGATATCAAATGAAAGACATTAACAACTTCTCTATACGATCAGTTCTTGAGAAGGACACAAATTTCCTCGACTGATATAGGAGCTTGAGGATCGTCCTCGGACACCACGATGGTAGTCAAATCTCTTCCCCTGCTATTAAAGCTGAAAATATAACATGTTCAAATAATAGTGCTTAATGGAAGTAAATTGATGTTGCGACTGCTTTTTTATGTCTCATGCATGCAACTATGAGTGTTGAGCTTAAAAAGCAACACGAGCATATAGATGCTTGTGAGACGATTGAGCACCCTTAAAGGATATTTGAGGGATAGACTCTTAAAGATATATTTGGCAATTAAAGGGTACTATACACTTACAAGTAGGGAGAGTGAGACCCGGTTACACCACAAGTTCTAAAGACTATAGGGTATAATGAGTACCTTGACATTTTGGGTTTCTAGATTGGTCTGGAGGCTCACCTAGATTTGATCTTACAATCTCTGGACAACAAATGTTCTTAGTTTGTTATGAATAACAAAATGAATAAGATTGGTGAAACACCTATTGAGTTGATAAGCATCTTGAGAACTGCTGAAAGCAACATGATAAATGCATGAACTACTACTATAATGATGGTAAACATAGGGAATGTAAAAGGGAAATGAAAATGGAAAGGCAAGGATAAGATTTGATTTAGTTTCCTTGTCAAACCAAAGTCCAATCCTAAAACAAGCTCTAAAGTCTAAATGAGGTGTTGACAAAGAAGACGATTGTCGCTTTTATGAAAAATCGGGAGACTAGAAATTAAATTGTCATGCTTATTTGGAAGATCGGAAGAAGATGATCAGGAAGGGTCAAGCTTCGAGTATCAGGTTTGAATTGGAGTAAAGGTAGTTTCTCTGGTTGGAGGAACTCATTATTTAACTTTTGGCCTACAAGAAAAATTTAGAACTTGATAATTGTTATAACATGCTTGCAATTAGAAGAAACATTATATTAGTTTCTTGTTTGGACAAGAAAAGCTTTTTCATTTTAATTAAATAAAAATAGTTGTTTATTCTATTTCGATGACGAGGCTTATAATGTAGCACAACTAATTAACAATTTATATGTTCTAAAGTGACTCAAATCAAACTTTACCTTTGGCACTGTCGTTGATGCCATATTAATGACAAACGCATATGGATGCATTCTTGGATAAGTTTGATTATGAATTATACAAAAGGATGCGAATCTTAGTTTATTTGATAAAATGACTAAAATTTCTTTTACCGGACATGGTGAAAGGGTCACTGAACGAGTATGACTTATACATAATGATGTATGTTATCATATGTGTACGATGACAAAAAGGTTGCTTTTATTAACTTCATAAAATTTACTAATTATTTTAGTAGATACGGATATATGTTTCTTTTGAAGAACAAATCTGAATCATTTGAAAAGTTCAAAGACTATAAAGATGAAGTAGAAAATATCAAAAAAAAAAGTTTTTTTTGATAAGAGGGATCACACCTTGTTGGACATGGTGTGATCAATGTTGAGTCAAGGAATCTTCCAATTAGTTTCTGGGGCTACGTCTTGGAGACAACTGCTTATACACTTAATCAAGTTCCTACTAAAATGGTTCAGAAGACTCCGTATGAGATATGGACTGAGAAACGTCATAGCATGTCATTTATGAAAATTTAGGTATGTGAGGCATTTGTGAAATGTCTAACTTCTGACAAGCTAGGACGTAAATCAGATAAATATAACTTTGTGGGATACTTAATTGAAACAAAGGGTTATTATTTTTATAATCCTTCCGAGAACAAAGTGTTTGGAGAACAAAGTGTTTGTTGCTCGAACTGCAGTGTTCCTTGTAAGAGAAATGCTTTCTAAGAAAAACAGTGGGAGGTTAATAGATCTTGATGAAGTTCGAGACCCACATGATAACATTGAACTAATGGAGGAACCTGAGCATAATGTACAAGTAAACAATATTACTCAAGAAACACAGGTTGTTTGTAGGTCTAATAGGATTCGCCATGAGCCGAGAGATATTATGGATTTCTCTTGACTCAAGATGGTCATGTGATGCTTTTGGACGAAAGATGAGCCTCTCACCTACCAAGACGCTACGAACACTCCAGATTCTAAGAGATGGCTGGATGCCATAAAATCTGAGATAGAATCCATATATACTAATCAAGTATGGACTTTGGTTGATCCATCTAAAGGGGTAAAACCTATAGGGTGCAAATGGGTTTTCAAGAAGAAGACCGACATGGATGGTAACGTACAGACCTATAAGGCACGATTGGTGGCAAAAGGTTTCAAGCAAATTCATGGTATTGACTATGATGAGACCTTTTCACCAGTGGCTATGGTCAAGTCCATCAGGATTTTGCTTGTTATAGCTGCTTACTATGACTATAAAATCTAGTAAATGGATGTCAAAACCGCTTTCTTAAATGGGAGCCTTGAAGAAGATGTGGATGTGTACATGACATAGCCTGAGGGTTTTTTTGATCCAAAGGATGTTGGAAAGGTATGTAAGTTGCGTCGATCCAGTTATGGATTAAGACAAGCCTCGAGAAGATGTAACATTCATTTTGATGAAACTATCAAATAGTTTGGGTTTATTCAAAATGAAGATGAACCACGTATTTACAAGAAGGTTAGTGGAAGCCATGTGGCATTCCTAGTATTATATGTTGATGATATATTACTATAGGGAATGACATTCCTTCTCTACAGACTATGAAGACTTGGTTGAGAAATAATTTCTCAATGAAAGACTTAGGCGATGCGATCTATATATTAGGGATTAGGATCTATAGAGATAGATCAAGGAGATTAATCGGCCTAAGTCAGAGTACATACATTGACAAAGTTTTGCATTGATATGGAATGCAAGAGGCTAAAAGGGGATTTGTCCCAATGTCTCATGGGATATCGATCTCGAAATAAAAATAGTCCTAAATCATTGGATGATAAGGACCGTATGTGTAAAGTTTCATATGCATCGGCAATTGGTTCTATAATGTATGCAATGATATGTACTTGTCTTGATGTCTCGTATGCTTTAAGAATGACGAGTAGATACCAGTCTAATCCAGGTGAAAAATATTCTTAAGTACTTGAAGATAACTAAAGATTAATTCTTGGTATATGGAGGAGAAGATAATATGATTGTAAAAGGTTACACCGATGCTAGTTTCTAGACAGACAATGATCATTTAGTGTTTCTGTCTGATTTTGTATTTTATTTATTTAAATTGAGATGTTGTATGCTGGGATGGTTCACAGCAGACATAATTGTTGATTCTACAATGGAGCCTGAGTATATTGATGCTTGCAAAGCAGCCAAAGAGGCTGTTTGGGCATGTACTTAGGAGATATCACCTAATTAATGAGATTAATAATCAAGGAGATATACATATATGTAAAGTGCATACTAATAATAATATTGCATACCCATTGACTAACGCTTTGTCGTAGCAGAAGCACGAAAGTCACACTAGTTCCATGAGTATTGGATACTTGGGTAATTGACTCTAGTGCAAGTGAGAGATTGTTAGTAATTGTGCCCTAAAGACAATTATTTTTATATTTTAAGGAAAATATTTTATTATTGAAAGGCATATGTGTAATATCCCGTATATTTATATAAATATATTATCTTTTTTTTGGGCCCCCGTATTACTTTTTATACCAGCCCAATAATTATATAATATAACCCAATAATAATATTAGCCCATTAGTAACATAAGCCCTAATTCAAATATACGTTTCTTATTCTCCATATCAGAGAGATCAGTTCTACCATTGGATCTTGGAGAAGAAAAGATAAACGTGTGCAACGTTTACGAGTAGTCTGATAGAGAGGAGATTATACCTTGCCTATTGCCTTTACGTAAGTTCTTAATTGTGATAAGGTACGGATTTCGCCTTCTTCTTCATCACTTCTGAAATCTCTCAAATTAAGATTTGGGTTCTGTTGCAATACATGGGGTATACATATTAGTTGTATAATTTTCAGATTTGGGGTTGTATTTTGTATTGGTCATAACTCCTTCGTTACAAGTCCGAATTGTGTAAAGTAAGTTAATATAAGAAGTTAATAGAACCCTCTATATTTGTATAGTGAAATCAGACTATATTTGGGATTTCCAACATAGGGTAAAAACCACTTTTGTGAAATCTGGACAGATTTGCTGTTATGACTTGTTTGGGTCATAATTTGTTCGTTATAACTCCAAATTAATCGATTTTAGTCAATACGGAAACATCATGGAAACATCTATATTTTTGTAGCTATACTCAGACCTTGTTTTGGTTGTTTTCATGGGGTAAAAACTGTTTTAAAGAATCCTGGACAGATTTATTGTTACGTTTTGTTTTGCTCATAACGTGTTCGTTATAAGTCCGTTTTGCATGAATTTGGTCAATTTAGAAAGCTCTTAAAGTCCTCTGTATTTTCTTGGTTATTATGTCCAGCTAAATCAGTTGACATCTTAAGTTCAAAGCTGTTTTATAAATCTGCTCTGTTTTATGTTTACACATTGTTTTGCTCATAACTTACTCGTTTTGCATTCGTTTTCCATCAAATTATACAATTTTGAAAGCTCTTAAAACCCTCTTAATGAATCAGGTGGAATCATGTTAAAGCCATCCTTTATAGTGGTGTAATTTGTCTTTTAAATTTTCTGGACAGCAGGGGTGTTAGTTTGGAAACTCTAAAGTATTTTGGCCATAACTTATTCGTTATAATTCTGTTTTTCGAGAGCTTCGTCAATTTAGAAAGCTTATTAAATTATATATAATATTTAGTTGATATCAAGCTCAAATTTTGTTAATGTACCAGTGGTATTTGAGTTCTAAGTTCTGCCCCTAAATATTCAATTGTGATTGAGATTTGTTTTAGTGTTCGTCATGGACAACACTTCAGAAATTTTATACCGAGTATAACCACCTGTGGGGATACCACAGGCATGTCATTGTGGCACTAATGATGTGACACCATCGTGGCGGTGTGATTAGTCACGACGTCTCCTTTTGTTCAAAATTATATGTAGCTCGTGGGTGAGCTTCAGCTAGCTTCAGTTTAGCTCGTGGGTGAGCTTCAGTTAATATTTGTAGGAGGCGTATGGGTCGACCCTAGAATATTTGTTCAGTGATATTCAGTTAGTAGATGAAGTTGTTTGTGTCATACACTCATTCTACTTTTGTTATACAATTGGATTCTGCAGGTCCATTGTATGTGCCTACGTGGCTTTGTTGTCAATATGACATGAGGTTATAATAACCTTCTGATGTGTGAATAAATTTGATGATTCGGTATATTTGCTCAGTTAGTCATTTGATTATTCAGTTGATTTGATTCAGTTAAGTATTCACTTCTTTTGATACATCTTTATTAGAGCTCTCCTATCTTCATCTTACATTTGCATTTCGTTCTTTAATATTGTTGTTGAGTTGTGATTATTCAGAGCATATAAATATATTCGATTCGTTTGTATTAATCCGTACTGGGCATTTGGCTCACGCCGTTTCTTTCTTCACGGCAGGTTTTCAGGGGGATCATGGGAATGTGTGATGAGAGATGTCTTGTCCTTCTTCCTAGATGACGCTATGGACTCAACTTATTTTAGTATTTCATTTTCAAAGTAGTGCAATGGAGTTTCATTGTAACTTGTGCTATAGTGACTTTACTAGAAGTTGTTTAAGTCAGAGATTTATTTGGGGTTTGAAAATATTTTGAATTGTGGAGTTTTCAGAATAAAGTCAGTTGTCATGATATATTTTGGCGATTTATGGTATTTTTATATATTCGAAATAGGGGTGTTACAGATATGGCATCAGAGCTTAGGTTCTTTCTTGTAGAAAACTTATTTAGGTTGACCTATGAGTTTGGGTAGACATTAGGATGCGTATTTTTTAAAAGATTTATTCGGTTATCTTTATTTAATACATATTCTACTATTGTGTTATTTATAAACTACTCTAACTTATCTCTTTTCTTGTGAAATGCATTCATATATTTATTTCATTTTTTTAATCATTTTTTTATGTGAAACTTTGGTGTAGTTTTGTTTCATTTCGACTCATTAAATTATTTTTTCATCTTCTGTTAAGTCTTTGTGATCGAATCCTTTTACTCTAATATGTCGTTCTGCTATAATTTTTATTATCATCGAAAGTATTTGAAAGTTATAGCAGTATGAGAATCATAAGGAAAACTTATCTTTAGTGGTGATTGGTGATGCAGGTCCTTGATACTATCCAGGGTATAGACCCGTTAAGCTAGTATCGTGTAAAATTTTATTGACAAAGAATATACGAATATTTTTAGAGATGTAAATTTGTTTTTTTTCCCTTTAGATTTCAAGTGAGGGCAGTATTAAAAATTAGATTATCTTTATAAGCGACACAACTGTTGGTTAAAGATTGTGTTAGTTGTTTAAATTTCAGCTAAGGATGTGATAAACTATGTGTCGAGGGTTATCCGATTGTTAATGGGTTAGATGTATTTGCTAAAGGGCGATTCTATTTGCCAAATTAGTAAAGTTAAAGTTGACTGTCATTTGGAAGGAAATACCAAGAGATGTAAGCTACGTGTGGAAATAACTATAGAAGAAGATGTCATATAAACATGGTCTTGATGAGGGTTTTCAAATGTATCTTATCATAAAAAAAATTATCTTGGTAATTTAATTGACTAAGGAGAATAATTATGATAATATTATTAATCAAATGTTAAGATTTGTTCGGTTGGCTGGCTTAGAGGATTACAAAGACCTTACTACAACAAGAATGATAATTTTAATATGGGCTAGGGGAATACCATGATTTTCGCTGGAGATTAAGAATTGGTATTGTTTTAGGTTGCACAATGAATTTTATGAGGTTGAATTTTTTTGAGGAGATGAGTACCTGTTTCGCAACACAAGAAAATAACTCATGTGGGGTTGAGACCTAATCTCATGGAGCACTTTATTTTAGTTATATAGAAAGAGATTGTTATATATAGCTTAAGAATTAAGATATAGAGAATGAGCTTATACTTTTTAGGACAGATAGATTTAATATTGAAATACCACTAGTTACTGGTAAGAGTTAAAAATATTTAAAAGGCATCATTTTGCAGTTCATATGACCATATTATAAGTTACTTATGATGCCATTTGGGATAAAGAATGAGTTAGAAATTTTTGTGGATTTAATGAATCAGGTCTTCCACGATTATCGGGATCTCTTTTTGGACTTTATTGATGATACCTTGTTATACTTTAAGATTAAGGCAGAGCATGAGAAAAAAAAATTTGTGTATTGTACGTAAAACTTTACAAAAAATATATATATATGTTATTTATTGACTTTCGAAGTGTGAATTCTGGTTGGAGCATGTTCTACTTTTTGGGCATATTATACTTGGTAAAGGGTTGAAGTGGATCTTATGAAAGTTGATGTTATCACTAATTTACGAAGGCCTTATATTATAATATTTGTAAGTCGTTACTTGGGTTTGACGATCTACTATAGAAGTTAATTTTTTTTTTAAAGTTATTTTCTTCAATAGTTTTGTCAGTGACCCGACTAATAAAAATGGGTTTGGAGTTCAAGTATAAGGAGAATTGTATTAGGAGTTTGCAAGAGTTAATGAAGAAGTTGGAGTTGGCTCAAATACTTATTTTAACACTAGAGAAAGAAGTATTTCAGTTTATAGTGGTATTTCTAAAAGGTGGTTGATGGTAGTTTTGTGCATTATGAGAAAACCACTTTATATGTTTTCAGGCAACTTAAGTAGTATGAGGTAAACACATGACTTCAGAGTTAGCAATATGGGTAATTGCTATAAAATTTTAGAGGCATTATATTTATGGAGGGATCTTTCATATATTTACCGATCGGAAGAGTTTTAAGTGCATTTTTTCCCTTAAAGGGAGCTTAATATAGGCTAATGAGTTGACTTGAAATTTTTAAAAATTAGATACTAAAATTCAATACCATTCGAGAAATTTGAATATAGTTGTAGATAGTAGCGATAACTTGGAAGGTGTTGTATCTTGTATTATTTATTTACTTCTAGTTTAAGATTTGAAGAGCTTACGTGTGGACTAGTTGTTGGAAGGCAAGGTGAAAATAGAGTAATTTAATGGTGCAATAAAATTTGGTTGTAAAGTATAAAAGAAGGTTAGAAGAATGATCTAGGATTGAAAGCTATTAAATTGAAGTTGGGAAATAGTAAGCATATAGAATTTTGTGTTGATGATCATGGTGTGATATGGTTGAGTAGTAAATTTTGTAGAATCAATAATTAGTGAAGCATGTTTGATCGAGGCTATAGTTATTTGTTCTCTATTGATGTAGAGATTCGAAGGTGCAAAATTTGATGGAGTGAGATGAAGTGAGATAAAGTAGAATTTGTAAGTATATGTCTTACATGCCAACAAGTAAATATAGAACAATAAACACTCAGTGGACTATTAAAGTACTTGGATATTTCATACTGGAAGTGGGGAAACATTACTATTATTCTGTGACTCAGTTGTCAAGAACTATTAGAAAGAATGATGTCATATGAGTCGGGGTCTATCAAATCATGTCTTACTTCTTAGGAAGAGTCCTTTACTTCATGATTTAGTATAATTTTTATGTAGAGGGATATTGTTAGAATTCATTATGTGGATGTTCCGATAGTTTCCAACAAAGATACAAGGTTTAAATCGCAGTTTTAAAAAGGAGTTCATTGAACTTGCGGTATGAGACTTAATCATAGTTCAATTTGCATTCACAAACTGATGGGAAGTTAAGTTTACATATAATAATATTGGACAATTGAGTATTTGCATATTAAAATTTGGGGCCTTATATAGTAGAAGGTTTAGAGCAACAACTTGTTAAAATGAGTGTGAAGAAAGAGTCATTGAAGGATCAAAGTTGGTCAGGGTCACTAAGGAGAAATCTGTGAATGATAAAGGAGCTTAACGCATCCCAAGAAGAAAAATGTATTATGCAAAAAAAAAATGATTGATGTAAAACCGATGATCGTTTGTTCTTAAAGTTGTTTCCCTGCAATGGTATTACACGTTTGGATAAAGAATAATTGTGCCCAAAATATGTCTGTCTTCTTGATGTTATAGAGAGGATAAAAAAAGGTTTATTATAGGGTACCATTACCACCACAATTATCTCATGTGCATAACGTGTTACATGTGTTAGTTTTGAAAGATTACAATCATGACTCATAATATGTGGTTCAGTATCTAGTACACAAGATTAAAGAGAATTTATGGTATAAAGTATAAGCTGAAGCTATTCAAGATTATCAAGAGAGAGTCATGAGAAGAAGGACTATTCCATTCGTTAAAGCGTTATGGAAGGATCATTATGAACGTGGAGTTACATGGGGGTTGGAGTAGTATATCCATGAGAAATAACCACACCTATTCAAAATTCAGGTAATAAATTTAGCTAGGAGATTTCGGGGACGAAATCTATTTTTAAGGGGGTAGAGATGTAATATTCCGTATATTTATATAAATATATTATCTTTTTTTTGGGCTCCCGTATTACTTTTTATACCAGCCCAATAATTATATAATATAACCCAATAATAATATTAGCCCATTAGTAACATAAGCCCTAATTCAAATATACATTTCTTATTCTCCATATCAGAGAGATCAGTTCTACCATTGGATCTTGGAGAAGAAAAGATAAACGTGTGCAACGTTTACGAGTAGTCTGATAGAGAGGAGATTATACCTTGCCTATTGCCTTTACGTAAGTTCTTAATTGTGATAAGGTACGGATTTCGCCTTCTTCTTCATCACTTCTGAAATCTCTCAAATTAAGATTTGGGTTCTGTTGCAATACATGGGGTATACATATTAGTTGTATAATTTTCAGATTTGGGGTTGTATTTTGTATTGGTCATAACTCCTTCGTTACAAGTCCGAATTGTGTAAAGTAAGTTAATATAAGAAGTTAATAGAACCCTCTATATTTGTATAGTGAAATCAGACTATGTTTGGGATTGCCAACATAGGGTAAAAACCACTTTTGTGAAATCTGGACAGATTTGCTGTTATGACTTGTTTGGGTCATAATTTGTTCGTTATAACTCCAAATTAATCGATTTTAGTCAATACGGAAACATCATGGAAACATCTATATTTTTGTAGCTATACTCAGACCTTGTTTTGGTTATTTTCATGGGGTAAAAACTGTTTTAAAGAATCCTTGACAGATTTATTGTTACGTTTTGTTTTGCTCATAACGTGTTCGTTATAAGTCCGTTTTGCATGAATTTGGTCAATTTAGAAAGCTCTTAAAGTCCTCTGTATTTTCTTGGTTATCATGTTCAGCTAAATCAGTTGACATCTTAAGTTCAAAGCTGTTTTATAAATCTGCTCTGTTTTATATTTACACATTGTTTTGCTCATAACTTACTCGTTTTGCATTCGTTTTCCATCAAATTATACAATTTTGAAAGCTCTTAAAACCCTCTTAATGAATCAGGTGGAATCATGTTAAAGCCATCCTTTATAGTGGTGTAATTTGTCTTTTAAATTTTCTGGACAGCAGGGGTGTTAGTTTGGAAACTCTAAAGTATTTTGGCCATAATTTATTCGTTATAATTCTGTTTTTCGAGAGCTTCGTCAATTTAGAAAGCTTATTAAATTATATATAATATTTAGTTGATATCAAGCTCAAATTTTGTTAATGTACCAGTGGTATTTGAGTTCTAAGTTCTGCCCCTAAATATTCAATTGTGATTGAGATTTGTTTTAGTGTTCGTCATGGACAACACTTCAGAAATTTTATACCGAGTATAACCACCTGTGGGGATACCACAGGCATGTCATTGTGGCACTAATGATGTGACACCATCGTGGCGGTGTGATTAGTCACGACGTCTCCTTTTGTTCAAAATTATATGTAGCTCGTGGGTGAGCTTCAGCTAGCTTCAGTTTAGCTCGTGGGTGAGCTTCAGTTAATATTTGTAGGAGGCGTATGGGTCGACCCTAGAATATTTGTTCAGTGATATTCAGTTAGTAGATGAAGTTGTTTGTGTCATACACTCATTCTACTTTTGTTATACAATTGGATTCTGCAGGTCCATTGTATGTGCCTACGTGGCTTTGTTGTCAATATGACATGAGGTTATAATAACCTTCTGATGTGTGAATAAATTTGATGATTCGGTATATTTGCTCAGTTAGTCATTTGATTATTCAGTTGATTTGATTCAGTTAAGTATTCACTTCTTTTGATACATCTTTATTAGAGCTCTCCTATCTTCATCTTACATTTGCATTTCGTTCTTTAATATTGTTGTTGAGTTGTGATTATTCAGAGCATATAAATATATTCGATTCGTTTGTATTAATCCGTACTGGGCATTTGGCTCACGCCGTTTCTTTCTTCACGGCAGGTTTTCAGGGGGATCATGGGAATGTGTGATGAGAGATGTCTTGTCCTTCTTCCTAGATGACGCTATGGACTCAACTTATTTTAGTATTTCATTTTCAAAGTAGTGCAATGGAGTTTCATTGTAACTTGTGCTATAGTGACTTTACTAGAAGTTGTTTAAGTCAGAGATTTATTTGGGGTTTGAAAATATTTTGAATTGTGGAGTTTTCAGAATAAATTCAGTTGTCATGATATATTTTGGCGATTTATGGTATTTTTGATATATTCGAAATAGGGGTGTTACAATATGTCTAGGCCTATTTGTAATAATTAGATGACAACTCAACTCAATAAGAAAAAGAAGTAAATAATAATTATGAAAACAGGAATCAAGACAGTCAAAGTTAACTAGTCACAAAGAATCACCAGAATCAGAAGTATTCTAATGAAGCTGCTACTATTCACTGGAAGAAGTTCATTAATATGTTCAAGCGTTGGTGAAAAATAATAAAGTAATGTTTCAGAAGAGTTCAGAAGATTCAGAAGATTTCAAGTGGTTACTACAGGATGATTCCAAGAAAAGAAGTTATTGAAGTCAAAACGAGAAGCAAGAAAAAGACAGAAGATCACAACTTAATGTTAAAGAGGTGAAGAATATTTATTTTAGTATTCAACCCCCCCCCCCTTCTACAAATATTGACATTGTTATAAGGAATAACAATTGGTATCAGAGCAGGCTTTCAACATACAGAAAGATTAAAGATCAAGAACAGTCAATATGGGTCAAAAAGATTCAGGTGTGAAAATTCCAGTTTTAGAGAAAAATGAATATTTTCCATGGAAGGTCAAAATGCATCTGCATCTTCTTTCTCTCGACCCTTCTTATGTTAACTGCATAGAAAAAGGTCCTCATGTTCCCATGAAGCTAGTCACCGGTGTAAACCCTGATGGAACTCCTGCACTTGACAGACATGTTCCAAAACTTATTTCTGAGTTCACAGAAGAGGATGAAAAAGAAGTACTCAAAGACAAGAAGGCCATGAACATTCTGTTTAATGGTCTAGATAAAGATATGTTTGACAATGTTATAAACTGTACTTCATCAAAAAAAGTATGGGATACACTTCAAACTCTGTGTGAAGGAACTGAACAAGTAAGGAAAAACAAGATGCAACTCTTGATTCAAAAATATGAATCATTTCATTTCAAGAGTGGAGAATCTATCAATGACACCTATAGCAGATTTCAGAAGTTGTTAAATGGACTGAAGCTATATGGTAGGGTTTATGCAACTGAGGATACAAATCTAAAATTTCTTAGATCTCTTCCAAAAGAATGGAAACCAATGACTGTTTCCATTAGACAATCTCAGGACTTCAAGGATTTTACACTGGAGAAACTTTATGGTATTCTCAAGACATATGAGTTGGAAATCTAACAAGATGAAGAGATTGAGAAGAATCAAAGAAAAGAGAAAACTGTGGCTTTGGTAGTCAAGGGAAATGAAGAGAAGAAGGAAAATGGCTATGAAGAAGAGTCAGTCATGATGGCTGGTGATGATGTTGAAGAATCATTCAAGAGAAAAGGAAAGAGCAAGTGTGAAGAAGATGAAACATGCTCTCAGGATGATTTGGATGAGATTGATGAGCACCTTGCATTTCTGACAAGGAAATTTTCAAAGCTAAAATTCAAGAAGAATCCATATGCTCAAAGGCCTGGATCCCAGTTTAGAAACAACAATCAAAATAAAAATCTGGTTGATAGATCTAAATTCAAATGCTTTAACTGTGGATTGGCTGGTCATTTCTCAAGTGAGTGCAGGAAGCCAAAACAAGAAAAGGCAAAGTCATATGAGGGTATTGATTATAAGAAGAAATACTTTGACCTTTTAAAACAAAAAGAAAAGGCTTTTGTAACTGAGGAAAAGGACTGGGCTGCTGAGGATAGTGATTCTGAAGAATATGTCAATCTTGCATTAATGGCCAATCATGAAGATGAAGAAGCTAGTTCAGCATCTAATCAGGTACTAGCTACCAACTTTTCCGAGCTTACATCTGAAGAATGCAATAGTACTATTAATGAAATGTCTAATGAACTGTATAATTTGCATGTCACTCTAAAATCTCTAAACAAAGAAAATCTCAAGTTAAAGAACACCATTGATGCCTTAACTGAGAGAAATATTTTTCTTGAAAATGAACTTGTTTGTTTAGAAAGATTTAAGCAGGAAAGAAAGGATGCTAGGAATGAACTAGTAAACAGCTTGAAAAGAGAAGAATTGTTGAAAGAACAATTAGCTGAAGAAATTGAAACCATTAGCAAATGGAATAGGTCTGCTAAAACTGCCAAACAAATTATTGATGTTCAGGGTGTAGATACTCTAGGAGAACTCCCCAAATCAATAGGCAAGTCATTGGCTGATACTTCAATGGATAAAGATCAATCGACTGCTAATCCTTCATCAACTGATAAGGATTATCAATCGATTGATGCTGAATCAATCGATAAGCATCCATCGACAAGTAAATCATCAATGGCTAATAAAAAGAACAAATTTAGCACTCCTATTAAGTTTGTTAAGGAAACCAAGAATCAAGTTGAGACTGAGACTGAGAAGATCAACATAGGTAGCTTATCCAAGAAACAATTAAAAGAAAAATTAGAAAAGATAGCACCTGTGGAAATTACTCTATCTAAGTTTGAGAAAAAGAAAAAGAATAGGAATGGTAAAATAGGCAGAAATAAGCACAATAATTACACTCCTGATATGTATGCACCTAGAAAGGTATGTGCTAAATGTGGTAGTGTAAATCATTTGTCCATGCAATGCAAGAATGAAAAGAAGTCTATATCTACAAATGATTTAAATATACATGCCATGACTGCAAATGCCATGTTTAACAATCCTATGCTCATGAATGCCATGTCTTCTAATTTGGTTGCACCTAATGTTCATATGCCTTATGCACAAGTTCCATACATGTATAATCCCTTCTTTGCATATCCTAATATGAACATGCCTAGTATGCCATGGAACATGCCTAATATAAATGATGAAATCCATGGAAATTCTGCCATGAGTTCTAAGGTGTCAAAGCCCCAAAAGTCAACTCCCAAAGATAAAGTGGATTTAAACCCACCAAAACAAAAGGAACCTAAGTTGACAACAGGGGCTCAAGCTGCAACTAATAAAAGAGGACCCAAGGCAACTTGGGTACCAAAAGCAACTTGATTGTTTTATGTGTGTGCAGGGAAACAGGAAGAAAAATCTCTGGTATTTGGATAGTGGATGTTCAAGGCACATGATTGGAGATTTGTCCCTGCTCACAAAGTTTGTGGAAAAGGCTAGCCCATGAGTTACTTTTGGAGATAACAACAAAGGTTTTACTCTGGGATATGGCTCAATTGCAAAAGAAAATGTTATCATTAAATCTGTAGCACTAGTTGATGGATTGAAGCACAATTTGCTCAGTATTAGTCAATTGTGTGATAATGGTAATGGTGTGTGGTTTACAACTGAATCATGCATCATAGCCAACAAAGAATCTGGTGAAATTCTCTTAACTGGAGAAAGAAAAGGAAATGTCTATGTGGCTGATTTTCTCTCTGTAAAAGCAAATTCAATGACATGTCTACTTAGCAAAGCCAATACAGATGAAAGTTGGATTTGGCACAAGAAACTAGCCCACTTGAATTTCAAAGCCATGAATCTATTGGTTAGAAAGAATCTGGTTAGAGACATTCCACAGATGGAATTCACCAAGGATGGACTATGTGATGCCTGTCAAAAGGGAAAACAAAGAAAAGCATCATTCAAGTCAAAGTCTGAATCATCAATTGACAAGCCTCTGGAATTATTGCACATGGACTTATTTGGTCCAGTCAACATCATGTCAATTGCCAAAAAGAAATATGCCTTAGTAATTGTGGATGACTTCACAAGACTTTCATGGGTATATTTCTTACATTCTAAGGATGAAGCAAGCAAATTAATTATCAATCATGTGAAGAATGTTGACAATGGCACTGAATGGAAGGTCAAGAAATTTAGAAGTGACAATGGTACTGAATTCAAGAATTCAACCATGAGAGAATTCTGTGAAGAAAAAGGTATCACTCATCATTTCTCTGCTCCAAGAACTCCACAGCAAAATGGAGTTATTGAAAGGAAAAATAGGACCTTGATTGAAGCTGCTAGAACTATGTTAGAAGAAGTAAAACTTCCTACATACTTCTGGGCAGAAGCAATTAATACTGCTTGTTACATTCAAAATATTTCCATGATCAATAAACTTCAAGGCAAAACTCCATATCAATTGATAAAGAAAGATAAGAAGCCAACAGTTAACTTTCTTCATGTCTTTGGCTGCAAATGCTTTGTACTGAGAAATCAAGGTGAAAATCTAGGAAAATTTGAAGCCAAAGATGATGAAGCTATATTTGTTGGATATGGAATAACAACCAAAGCATACAGAGTCTACAATCTTAGATTACACATTGTTATGGAATCTATGCATGTAGTTTTTGATGACAAGAAAATTCAAGGGTTGTTTGATGAAGGATTTCATGATCTATTGCATTTTGAAAATGAATCCACAAGTAATATTGAAGATAGTGATGATGATGTGGAAATCACAAGAGTTCAAGTACCTAGAATCCTCCCATCAATTGATGTCAATGCATCAACAGATAACTTATCAGCTGACAATCATCAATCAACTGATAATACATCAATTGATAATCATTCAATGGATATCAACTCTACTCAACAATCTTCATGTAGAGTGTCCATCTCAGGGGGAGGGTTCTCAAATAGTCAATCACATCACAATGATCATAACACTTCCAATGATCGTGAAGCATCATCTTCAAGGAAAAGTTTACCATCACAAAGGAAATGGACAAAAAGCCATCCCTTTGAATTAATAATTGGAGATGCAAATGATGGTGTCAAAACTAGAAGTGCAACTCAAAATGAATGCTTGTATAGTAGCTTCCTGTCTCAAGAAGAACCAAAAAGGATTGAAGAAGCCTTGAATGATCCTGATTGGATAATTGCTATGCAAGAAGAGTTGAATCAATTTGAAAGAAACAAGGTATGGAAGCTGGTGCCCAAACCAAAGAACAAGTCTATCATTGGTACAAAATGGGTGTTCAGAAACAAAATGGATGAATCTGGTACAGTGACAAGAAATAAAGCAAGATTAGTGGCAAAGGGCTATTCACAAGAAGAAGGCATAGACTTTGATGAAACCTTTGCACCAGTTGCAAGGTTGGAAGGAATCAGAATCTTCTTAGCATATGCTGCTCATGCAAATTTCAAGGTGTATCAGATGGATGTGAAAAGTGCTTTTCTCAATGGAGAACTAGAAGAAGAAGTATATGTAGAACAACCTCCTGGTTTTATTGATCCTATTCATCCTGGATTTGTATACTATCTTCTCAAGGCGCTTTATGGATTGAAGCAAGCACCTAGAGCCTGGTATGACACATTGTCTAAATTCTTGATTGAGAATCACTTCACAAGAGGTACTGTTGATAAAACTCTCTTTCATAGAAATGTAAATGGCTCTATGATTCTTGTTCAAATCTATGTAGATGACATTATTTTTGGCTCAACTAATGAAAAACTTTGTAAAAAGTTTGCAAAGTTGATGCAGAGTAAATATGAAATGAGCATGATGGGAGAACTTACCTATTTTCTTGGTTTGCAAATCAAGCAAGTCAAAAATGGTATTTTCATAAATCAAACCAAATATATTTCTGATTTATTAAAGAGATTTGATTTAAGTGAATGTGCTTCTGCTAAAACTCCCATGGCCACTGCAACTAGACTTGAATTAAACACTAAGGAAGCAAAAGTGGACATTTCAAGTTATAGAGGTATGGTTGGCTCATTACTTTATTTAACTGCAAGTAGGCCAGACATAATGTTTGCTACATGTCTTTGTGCTAGGTTTCAAGCTGATCCTAGAGAATCTCATTTGATTGCAATAAAAAGAATATTCAGATATCTCAAAGGAACTCCAAATTTTGGAATTTGGTATCCTAGAGATTCTGGATTTGATCTAATTGGTTATTCAGATGCAGATTATGCAGGTTGCAGAATTGACAGAAAAAGCACAACAGGCTCCTGTCAATTTCTAGGAAATAAGCTTGTTTCATGGTTTAGCAAGAAGCAGAATTCAGTGTCTACATCTACTGCAGAGGCTGAATACATTGCAGCTGGAAGTTACTGTGCACAAATATTATGGATGAGGAATCAACTACTTGACTATGAGTTCAACTTGAACAAGATTCCTATTTTCTGTGATAATACTAGTGCCATTGCTATAACAGAAAATCCTGTGCAACATTCCAGAACCAAGCACATTGACATAAGGTATCACTTCATTAGGGAACATGTAATGAATGATACAGTTGAATTACATTTTGTCCCTAGTGAAAGACAACTTGCAGACATTTTTACCAAACCATTAGATGAATCTACCTTCAATAGATTGGTCTGTGATTTAGGTATGCTTAATTATATTTAATCCTTTAAATGTCTGACAAGTTATGTATTTATATTACATGTAGCCATTGACTATGTTAAATTATTGATTCTTCAATAATCAACTGATAAATATTTTACATATCAATGGATATTATTGGAGCTGTCGACGGATAAATATATCAATTGATGATATATTTGTTTATCGATGGATAGGGGTAACTATCGACAGATAGATATATCAATCAATGATATATTTGTCTATCGATGGATAATTGTACCTGTCGATGGATAAGCAATTTATCAATCGATGACCTAGAATTTAAAGGGGTCCATGTCATCAATCGACCTGTACAAAAATCTAGCCGTTGATTACTTATTTTATCAATTGATTAATACGTACATTCCTGTATGTATAACAATCGATTGCCAAAATTGGTAACTTTTAATTATCAATACTCTTCCAACGGTCGATTTAGTTCTATTTTGAGTAAGAAATTGTTTGGGAAATCAGTAAATATAAATAGTGAGATTAAAACTTCTTTTAATTCTTACTTGCATTTTTACTATCGATTTTTCTATCTCTTTATCTTTCTCAATCTTCGAACTTACTCTGTATCTATCTCTTGCTAAGAACCCTAATCTACTACTGTCTAATTATTGTTTCTGTTATAATTACTAACAAGTTTGCCAGTTAATTCAATTATAAATCTTCAAACTCGATAATGGAATCTTCAAAGAAAGTCTCACAATCTGGATTCTACTATGAGCTCAACAACTTCGTTGCTTGCACTATGGTGGAGGAAGCCCCAACAGAATTTCATCCCCTAATGGAATTTCTAAGGAGTTCAAAAATTGCAAAGGCCCTCTCAGAAGCACCAAAAATAGTGTGCAATCTAGTTGAAGAATTCTGGACAACAGCAGAAGTAGCAGATGATTTTTCTACAATCTCCTTTGAATGCAAAGGACAAAGGTATATTCTAACCACTGTGGTCTTGGGTGAGTGTTTAAATATTCCTGCAAATAATACCGAAAATGCACCCACTGACACAGATATTAGAAACATGCTTAGGGAAATCAACTATACTGCTCCTGATGCTAGTCTAGGTAGTATTGTTAGAAAGAATCTAAGAAAAGAATGGTCATATTTCTTTGATGCTTTAATAAAGTGTTTTTCTGGTAAGGTTAGTAATTTTGATGCAATAACAACAAGTATGTAACAAGTAGGGTATAGCATTTTATATGATAGATATCATAATTTAGGAAGCCTGTTACTCAATGAAATATCTGCCAAATTGGGGAATAAAATAAATAGATCTAATCATATTTATTATGCAAGATTTATTATGATTATTATTAACCACTTTGTCAAGGATATTGAGATTGACAGGAATACAGAAATTTTGGATTGCTGGACTCAAAACAAAAGGGTCTTTAAAGACTTGTTAGGATCAATCTTCACAGCAATGTGGAATTGATCTATCCCCCTTTTGTTCAGGTATTTATCTCTACTTTAAACTCTTCTAAACCTAATTCTTCTTTGCCTTCTGTGACTATGGAGGGTGGTAGTAATGACCCCAACCCTCCTACCCAGGCCACACAACCAATCTCTAAATCCAAATCTAAGAAACCAACCTCAACAGGTTCTCAAAAGCTGTTGTAAAAACCAAGAAAAGAAAATCAACTAGTGTGGTAGATAGATTAGAGGAGGATGTAGGTGGTGAGAGAACTGGGGAACATCAAAGAACCCAGAAGGATAAGGAGAGTGAGGGTGTGCAACCTCAACCTAGCCACTCCATAGTCTCCCAAAAGACTGTGAATGTTAACATGGAAAATACCACATCCCTATTGCCATTCTCTCAAAAGGATGACAATATTGAAAATAGCCCACAACCAGGGGCACAGAATCAAATTGGGGACACAAAAGCCAAAACACTAACACCATACAAAAGAAGAGAAAAGAAAGTCACCTTTGCACTTGGGGAATCACACACTGCAAAACCACAGGAAACTGTGGAGGAGCCTTCACAAAGTCTGCTTGATGCATCTCATATAAATGATGAGATGCAGCCCCATTCTCTTTCAATTCCTATCTCTTCTATTCTTCTTTCCCCATCTCAAACTTCTTCAGAAAATGTTTTGATAGTTTATCGAACATTTTCAGATTCTCCTTCTTTGTTTTTCAAGGAGAAGCCAACACTCTCTCCTGAATCTTCTTCTCAGAATTTTCAGGATTCTATTTCCAATATCATCTCAAACATAACTTCACAAATTAACTCAACTGTTTCTTCTCCATCAATTGATGTTCCTTCATCAATTGATATTCAGCCATCGACTGATAAGCCATCGATCGATACTCAAGATCAATCGATGGGTATGCATCAATCGATGGATATCCCAAACACCACTTCAACTGATAATGTCAATACATCAATTGATGCTCAATCAATTGATGTTGCACAAACACTCTTAGGATTGAGTGAGTTGAGTGAGAGGCAGGATTGTAACCTGGCAAAAGGAGAGGAAGTGAGTAAAAACATTCCTATTTCTTCCAGGAATGAGAGTGAAACACTTGAGGGCCCCACCTTAGTAGGTGCACAAGAAATGAGCGAGGGAGAGGTGAGATTCCAGGATGAGATCCTGATGCAAAATAGAGAGATGAGTGAAAGTGATAAAAACATTCTATTTTTTGCACAGGAATTGGAAATTGAACTGATGGCAGAAGAAGGATTAAAAGAGATAGGGGAGCAAATAATGCTGAAGCTAGTGGGAGTGGAATTGCTAAAGACTTTGAAGAGGAAATAGATGCTGGTGAATTGGATCCAAAGAATTTCATTCATCCTGATCCACAATATCAAGGGTTGGCTACTTCAAGTAACAGGAATGCAGAACAACTCTTGGGCATTGATCATACAGATCAAAGGACCAGGAATCTGAAGGAAAGCATTGCCAATACAACAGACACTTGTTATATGGCAGCTGAAGAGTTGGAGAGTGATTCTGATGAAGAGCCATGGATGAGCACTATTGATGGTTCCTTAGAAGCTGCTGAGACTGAAATTCTCTCTCAATATAGAAGAACAATGGTGGAAGGAGAAATTGAAGATCCTACTCAAAGGAGAATTGCTCACTATATGAGAGAATCAATGAAAATTCAAAAGATGACAGTAACAGGAGTAAGGAGGGAACTGGAGAGGATTAAGGACTCTATCTCATCTAACAAGGATGCAATGGACATGAGATTGGATGAGAAGCTACCATTCAACACCATGAATAGCATCAAAGACAAGCTTTTCAAAGAATCCAAAAATTTTACATCGTTGGAGACAAGAGTAGGTTCTCTAGAAAAGAAGATGGATGATATTATCAAAGGTCAAAATCTTCATGCTTCCATTCTTCAAAAGTTTCTTGACAGACTTCCACCCCCCCTCCAATTGATGATAACAAAAAGGGGGAGAATACAAAGAAGAAGGATGATGATGGTGGTGATGGCAAAGGCAGTGGAAATGGTGGTATAGGTGGTTCTGGTATATATAAGTCAAGTGGCATTAGTGGTTCTGCACACAAAAGATATAAAAGCAGAAGTAACAGGGACAATCAATCTTCAAAGAAATCTAAGTCATCTAATTCTCCAGAAGATGATTTAGAACATAAAAAGAAAGAATACAAGAAGTTTGATGAAGATACTGAAGCTAGGAGAATTTCTAGGGAGAAAGAAACTCAATTAATGATTGAGAGGGAAAAGAAAAGAATTGAAGATCTAAGGAGAAGCACTGAGTTAGTAACAGAGGCAGTAGAAAAAGGAGACTTGGATGAGTTCATTGCTCAAACAAGAAAAATAAATGAAGATGCACAAAAGGCTGCCAAGGAAAGAAACTCAAATACAGAAGCTTTTCTTCAATTGGATATTGAAGCTCTTAAAGAAAAGAAGAAAGGGAAAGCAATAGTGATTGAAGAAGAGAAGAAGAAAGAGACTGAACCAGTAAGTCAAAAGCTACTTCAAGGATCCATCACTACAGGAATCTCAGATGCCTCAAGGAGAGAAAGGGAGAATGAAGAGATTGCTAGACAGATGGAAATGCAATGGCATTTGGAAGAAGAGCTACAGGCAGAGCAACCATTGAGAAAAAGGAGAAAAGTTTCTATGGCCAAGAAAAGGTCAAGTTCTACTCAAGAAATAGTGGTTCAGGAAAACCTCCAGGGTCAACAAGAAGAAATCAAGGAGGAGGTCACAATTGAATGATATGATTTGAAGGGAATACCAGTAATCAATGAAAAAGGATTAATTGGAGTAAGTTCTCACCCGGCAACCTCTAACCATGAAGAATGAATGAGGTTGGAGTATGAAAATGGAGTGAAAACAATCTATTCATTGAAGGTGATAATGAAGCAAAGCTACAATGTTTTAAAGACTATTCTTCCTCTACTCAACAGAAAGTACAAACTCAACACAACAATTGCTCAAGAGATACAACAACAAATTTCAAGGTTAAGGAGATCCAAGGCAGAAGCTGAACCTGATTCACCTCTAAAGCTATGGAAGTCACAGGTCAAAAAGGTGGTGTTGGAGCCAAAGTATGCTATGATTTTTACAGATATAGAGGGCAACACAAAGTTCTTTGATATCTGCAAATATCTGGACAAAATCACAGATGAAGAAATACACTACCTTATGAGGCAACTTGGAGAAACTGACAGGGATGAAGCAATATTGAGAAGTTCTTTCATGAGGCAACTAAAGGAAAATGCTGAGAAAAGGAGGAAGAAGAACTAAATTAAATTATGAAGACATTGAAGCTGCTTGCAGGAGTTATCTATCAATCTGGTACTTCCAAAATTAATGTGCCAATTAAGTTTCTTGATTCTATCTAAATGTAAATTTTTTATTAAGGGTTTTTGTTATCATCAAGTAGATTTATGCCTGTTAATAACACAGACACAAATAGGGGGAGATTGTTAGGAATCTACATGTGATTTGATGATAACATTAATCTTAGAATCATAGAAATTTTATTTGTTGTAACTGATCAATTGATATGAAAGTTATAAATATCAATTGATCAGGAAACCATTTATCAGTTGAAATGTTTATATGAATCAACTGATAATTTGGATTGTAGCATAGGTGTACTTAGTCTATTTCAATCGATAAGGTGTAAATCAATTGATATTTTGTTCATCAATTGATGTTAGAGTCGATTGATATGGATCATCAATTGATGTGTAAATTAAACTGTTAAATTGTAATTATGTGAAGACAGGAAATTGCACAAGTGAAGGAAGATCAATTGATATTGAAGCATCGATGGATGAAGGATCAATCGAAGAAGCCAAGTCAAGCATTGAAGACCATCAACTGATGTGAAGACCCATCGACTGATATATCGATTGATAACATCTATCAATCAATAAGACATCTTTTATCAATCGATGGATATAAAGATCAATCGAAGAAGTACATCAGTTGATGGATTAAAGAATGGATCAATTGATATGCTTAACTGTAACGCCCCCAAATCCGGGGTCCGGGATTTTAGTCGTCACGTCATCATCCAATCCTTTAAAACCTGCAATACTCAACACTTCAACAAAATTACATCATAGACCCCTCTCTCTCACACATACAAGTTATAGCCTTAGAAACGATATACAACAAGTACCATTAGTTATTACAAACCAAATGTACTTAACCAGGATCTCACGCTATCAATGATAACCTCTACCTGAAGTGACATTGATAACTAGATCAAAACTGAAACCTATCAACTTACTTCTGCGGAATAGTTCTGAACTGAACCTTCTCAAAGGTGAATCTCCTATTCCTTCCTCGAAGTATGGAGCCAATCCAATGCGTTATCGCTTTCTCTGAAAAATTTATTATAAAGCAAGGGTGAGCGAAAGAATGCTCAGCAAATTATCCACCCAATTATATAGGTGATTCTCATCCAAGAACATGATAATCACTACTATCTCAATAGTATATCATAAGGTTACCGGTATAGGGTAAGCATAACAAGTATCTCTCGACGATACATATTGTCGGAGTTTTCTCTTAAAATCATTTATCCTCAACATGGGGTTTAGAAGAATATAATCCGAACAATTTAGTTCATTATATAAAATAAGACACTATCGAATATAGTGTTACCACTCTTTCATACTCCCTCTGAAGCTTTTGAAATAAAACTCAATGAACTTATTATGTTCACCGTTTTGAGATAATCTTATCAATAACTTAGCAAAATAGTATCAACTATAGCTTCGCTAGATTCCCATAATTATAATAAGTACCCAATTCAAGATACCGCAATAATAGTTGTTCCTTATCATAAGCAAATCAAACCCCTTTAACCATACCCCTTGTAAGGTTTAAAATCTAGTAAAACATTTTAAAGATTTATAATTTAATTGGTATATATCATATATCCACTTAAATCTTTAAAATAAACCTCTTGTCAAACCTCTTAGACAAATCCAGCATACTATGGTTGTTCGGTGTACAACATGTACCCGCTTAAGTTTTCAAAATAACTTTTCATCAAAACCTCTAGACTGACCTGTTGTGTTGTGATATATATAAAGAAAGCAAGCGTGAGCAATATAGCTCCGCAAGCACATATATAACTGTAAATGTTCTCTTTTAAAACATCGTTCAAAACTGCAATATTATGCACACTTTACGTACTCTACGAGTTTGCAAAATAAACTTTTTTGTCAAAGTAGTTTGAATGAGTACGAAAATCTCAACATCTCAACCACTGACAACACCTTCGGTAAATCAGCTCATAGGCTCTCATTACGATGTTGCAGCACAATTCCAATTGGAAGAAGGGACTATCTCTTGGAGCATCACCACGCTTCTACCGTACATACACGATGATCAGTCGCAACATACGGCAGCTCTCGTTGTTTCTCTACATGTAGAAGGGGGAGCCACGACGTTCTCTACCGTTAATTGGAATCACCCTAGACCGCATACAGGCCATAGTGCTGGGCCGTGCGTCACTCAGCCTCTTACGCTAACTCCGAGTCCACTGGAATAATCTATAACCTGGAACTGGATTTTAATCCTAGTTTCCCCAAGTGTATTATACTTGTTAATAGATTCCTCTACCTAGCTTGGAACTAGAACTCATCTTAGTCCCCCAAATATATCATACTTGTTAGTAGATTCATCTATCTAACCTGGAACTAGAACTCAATCTTAGTCCCCCAAGTATATCGTACTTGTTAATAGATCCACAAAACTCTAAATGAGTACTGCCAGAATATTCGGGGCATTCCTTTCACCACAAATGTGTGTTGACCTCCGTCAACTGATGTCCTTTATCAAGGGATGAAAACTATTTAAAACCACGACCCGGGAGTTAGTTGGAAAACCTCTCATGTTTTGATAAGTTGAAAACTCTACCCCAGTAGGCCAGTGATGCCAAAACATAACCTCTTTTGAGAAAGTAAATCACCCTTTACTTCCTAGACCTCGTTCCCTATTTTTGATAAGTCCGAGAATATTTTATCCTTATTAAAAGAATAAAATAAAATATAAATAAATATTAGGGAACGCTCACTATTTTTAAATAATTTTTCAGAAGGTCAAAATATTTTTAAATAAATATTAAAGACCTCCACTAATTTTTAAATCAATTTAGAATATTTAATAAATATTCAAATAATATTTATTAAATAATTAAACAATTAATAACCCCTTTTTAAATGAATATTCAAGAATGATATTCATTTAATAAATAAATATCCAAATGATAATTATTAATTGATAACCAATGAATAATCAAGAATAATATTTATTTATTAAATAAATATCCAAATGCTATTTATTAGTTGATAAATAATTAATAACTTATATTTAAATGAATATTCAAGAATAATATTCATTTATTAAATAAATATCCAAATGATATTTATTAGTTGATGAAAAATTAATAATCTATTTTTAAATGAATATTCAAGAATAATATTCATTTATTAAATAAATATCCAAATGATATTTATTAATTGATAAAAAATTAGTAAACAAATTTTAAATGAATATTCAAGAATAATATTCATTTATTAGATAAATATCCAAATGATATTTATTACTCCCATTTCATACCTTTATCGTAAAATATTCTAATATTTATATACTTGGAATATTTAGAACCCCCAATTTAAAATACACTGTCTCCGGTTTCTCCCGGATTATAACAGTATTTAAAATAACTCTCCAACTCCCGGTCTACGTTTTGAAAATACGAATACCTGCTCTACTCCTAGAGCCTTTATATACACCGGCTTATATCTATAATACCTTATAGCATATAAACCAAAACAATTACGATTACTCTAAATCGTATTTCAATCATTTCGTATTTTAATCAACAGTTATATCACAACAACAACAGCAGTATATCAACAATATATCAAGTACATTAAGTACATGTTTCAAAAACTTGCATAAGCATAATTATACGAATGTTTTAATATGTAAAACATAGGGATAAAAAACTTGCATAAGCATAATTTAATTTCATATGCAACTTAAGAATATAACCTTTTGAAAATACAAGTATAAGGTTAGGAAAACTTGCCTGGAGTCCAAGACACGTTCTCAGAATCCTACTCGTTCTCGATTTTCTATCAATAGATATCATAACCTGGATTAGTACTCTTAGTCCAATCAACCACTTATATTACTAATAAGTATAATCAGTTAATCACATATTGAGTTTCATTGTGATAACTCAAATTGTACTTAGACATTTTTTTGTCATTTTCACTTTAAACACTCAACTTCTAGCATTTTTAGTAAATTGGGTTTTAACCCAATTAACTCAAATCTTTCTCTGGAGTCATCCTTGACATCCCTAGTATCTTAGGTAAAAGTTTCACATGCACGTAAGCATCCTAGCTATTTCGATGATCGCCTCAAGATTGGTTATTAACGTGGTTTCTAAGTTATGCGCTACCTTTAGTAAATCGGTCATAACTTTTGACTCGTAACTCCAAATGACGCAAACTTAGCGCGAAAACGATCTAGAGAATACCTAGAATACAATCCATCAAAAATTGTCCCTGGACAGGGGACTCATTTTCAACTGTCCAAAACAGGGCAGTAGCTTCTCCTGTGAACAGCGTCACCGCGCATCTTTGGTTTCAATATTTTTATAAACTAGAAATATTATCATCTGGGCATGAAAATTTACAGGGGCCTTAATCAATGTCCAAACTATTTATCCTCCAAATTTCATGATTTTTGACAACTCGTAAGGGGTCCGTTTATATTTCCAAAGGGAGCCATTCGCAGCAGTTTGCTCATTTTAGTCACTTCCGCTAAAACTAACTTTTCTCTTAAACCGTAAATCGGATTAAAATGATTCAAGTCTCAAAATAAACTATGGAATAAGACATATTCATTCATGGTCAGTGGTGTCAAGAAACAATATTTTGACAGTTCATAAATCTTGGTTAAAACAGGCCTATTTGCAAACGGGCATTACGACGGCTATAATCGTAACGTTTCCGGATTTAACTTATGTTAATCCATTCACAACCAACATCAATCATCAACACTACAATCTTTACTATAACATCAGTTGACAAACTTCATAAACTTATCATCATCAATCCAAAATTTTCAACCAACAATAATCAATCATATACATCCAAGCTCCTTAAACCAACATATACATAAACACATCTTAAACCCAAGCTCATAACTTTAAGTAAAATCAAAGGGTGGGTGGTGTTTATACCTTCCTTGGATCCTTAAACATACTAACAAGAGCTTGTATGACTTAAGGGAGCCTTGATCTATGCTTATCATCCTCAAACTTGTAAGAGAAAATCAAGAACAAGTTAGAAATTTTTCGGAGTTACTATTCACAGTCACTTTCTACATTTTATTTACCCAACCAAAACAACTCCAAAAATTATGAAATTTAATCCGTACCTTAGATATATCATGAAGGACCTGTGGTTAAATTTTGGTGATTTTTGGATGAGTGGAGCTGGGGTTTTGAAAATTTTCTCCTCTTGCTTTCTTGAAATGGCCGAATGGTGAGAATGGGAGAGGAAGCTTTTCTCTTGCTTCTTTTACTTGTTTTCTTAGCTTTTTGAAAAGTGTTGGCTGATGTAAATCAGTCCAAGGAAAGTGCTAGGGTTCCATGTATTAAGGATATTGTTTCCTACTTTTCCATGTTTTAGGGAACTATGTCTTGCTTGGTTACACATTTAGTTAGCTTGTTACCAATCTAGTTACTTAGCCAACTAACTCACTTGGTTGCCACCCATTTCTAGTTGCATGGCTTTGCATGAGAATTTTCATTAGTCACTTAACCTCCACACTTAACCATTAATCCTCCTCCTAAGTTCGATTAATCTCCGAAACCGTTTCGTCGTAAAAATTCCGTAGCGTAAATTCTAAGTATTCTAAATACTTAATTCGAAACAAATCATTGAGTTTCTAAATTGTAATCCTCCTGGTCATAACATAATCCTCTTAATCCTCGATATCTCATAAATTACGAAATAAATAGTAAAAGTGAAAATCCTCGGATTTTGACATCTTTTACATTCACTCATTTGTTTCATACAACAACATTACATCTTCGGATTTCCAACTTTCCGTCACTTACTTAGTGTGGCTAAAAAGTTTTTCATAATTCGTAAAATCACTATTCATCAAGGTCTTTTATAATTAAAATAAAAAAAATTACGTCAAAAATACGGGTTATTATAGTCTACCCTCCTTAAAAGGATTCCGTCCTCGGAACTTAAACAAAAGTAATCAAGGTTTGTCTCTTCAACCGTTTGATTCATCCATGCACTCTTTCTGGTGCCATGGTTTTATTTCTCCACACTGGCTCTTTTCGGTCATTGACCTCTACCATTCGTCAGACACATTTGCTTACCATCTCTATGATTTCTTAATATAACTCATGCCTAGCATTCACATTGCTTTCTCGTAATATCGACGTAGGGCATGCGGGGTTTTCGTATTATAAATATTGCGAAACTACGCCAACGTATACGTATTTTCTATCATGCGTCAGAACTTACCAGTATTAATATCCTCGAGCTTAACTTTTCTCATACGTCAAATCTCGTTACCACTTTTCACGATAATATTTCTAGAATATGAAGTCTCTCACTCCATGCTTTCTTTCATCTCTGATTAGATTAGCGTACAGGCGGGTTCCTTCTTGATACCCAAACATTTCCTCGTTCTTTGTCTTAGTCCTAAAGTGAGGGAGGTCGACATTATTCTTTCATACCAAGCTTCGTAAGGTGGCGCGACTACATTCTGAATGTAACTATTCTCGAATGAAAACTCTATCCGCAGTACATGATTTTCCCGACTCTTCTCGATATCCAAGGTATAAACCTTTTTATGAAGTGCTATCTTTGCACGAGATTTTAACTGGAGATCCCTTTAGCGGATAATCATTGCAATAAAATAATCCGAGTGATTTGAAGATAAATAAAATCACTTCCAAATGTATATGAGAAGATGAAAATATTGATATGAATTAGAACAACATATATGTACTTGTGATGGAAAGTCTTCAGCATCATTTGGCTTTTCAACGCATAATTGGGTGGCGTCCCACCAGACTTTTGTCACACAGACAAGAAGTCACACCATATGCATTGTCAATCCCAATCGGATGACGAATTGTCAAACATAAGAAGAAGGAAAATGATGTTGAAAAGAGATAAGGAGTTTTCCTTCCTGAATGCGTTACGGAACTTTAACATAAAATAGGTCCGTACTTATCTAGGATTCGATATTACAAAGTCTCAAACCCAACATCCCAACTCTAGAATTCCGGCTTGAATGCCTCTATGGCACTCATGCTCTTCATAAGTCATAAACTCTCATCGGTGAAATTTAATGCTTTTATAACTCAGGTGCAGATACTATAGCTATCGACTGCGATCATGAGTCGGATACCTTAACTAACGTTTATAACGACCTCTAGTCCACAAGTTCTCACTTCCTTTAGTACATTGGGTCTTTCCCAATTCCCAACAATTTTACTATGTCAACAAATCTCCTTTGTTACACATTAATTTCCCCGAATTTAACTGTACTCAACCAAAACTCATCCTTTAGAGAGAATGTCATACAATCTCTTTTCTCTTTCCAAGGCTAATTACATTCATCCTTCGTTCTCTCTTTTCATCTTTTGGGTAGATCGAAATATCACTTATAAAAACTATGGCCATTTGCCCAATCATTTCTTGAAAATTCCTTTGATTAAACCCATAAAAGTCATAGGTGCATTCATTGATCCAATTGACATCATATCTTAGAACTCGTAATGTTCGCAACTCTTGTCGAATGCAACCTTGGGCAATTCATCTAGGTCAATCTCCATTTCAGGATACCTGATCCTCAAATCTATCCTCGAAGGGTAAATTATGTCCCCAAATAGTCGGATAATCTCTATCCATGGTTAGGATATTCATTCCTAATTGCAACCTTAATCAGTTTTGGGAATCAACACACTGAATCATGGTGTTATCCTTTTCTTCAACAATCAAAACAAGTGCACTTCATGGTGACACTTTCAATCTCCTCATGCCTTTCTCTAATACTTCTTTTCCTTGAGTAATTAATCCTTTTCATCTTGGTAGGTGCAAACTTCTAAAATAAATTTGATGCTAGTGATGTTCCTGACACTAGATCAATGGTGACTTACAATACTCTATCAGGTAGTACCTCATAAGGTCACTGATAATTACATCCTCAACCCATTAACTACTACATACCCTTTTTTTTATTTTCCAGGTATTTCCTCTTTCGTACCAATCACGGTTGTCCAACAACCTATCATCCAAAGTGTAATAGTTCACTTCCATTATAATCAAAATTTCTCAGTTTGTCTCTCTTTCCTTGAACACAACTTCATCAATATCGTGTAATCTTAACCTTCACTATTTTATCTCCATCGTTACTTTGAACATCCTTATGCAGATGATATTTTTATCTTGACATTACGTCTATTCTCTTTTCTCAACCAAACTCATATCTCCGCTGAATGGCACTAGTAAATATTCTTACAATATTACTCTTCCTGCCTCAGTCTTGCACTTTCTAATCACCACTTCTTATACTTCCACTTTTCCTTATAACAATTTCTTGAATCATCACCAATTAATAAGTTATATCCATCACGACCATCTTATTTGGTCACAACATATGAGACAACCACTCAACAACTATTGTAACCTTAATTCATAATATTCCATACTTAGGTTATTTCGTCATATTCCCAATTTCAACTTCATCCATCTTCCCAAATATTTAGGAAAGTATTTGTAGGACTGTCATATTACTCAACAGGCTATCAAGCACAACACGGGAGATATGCTAGATCACTATTACCTATCAGGTTACTAGCTAAGGGGAGATTCCTCACAACTTGTACCAATTTCATGCTCATACATTTATCGTCTGGTCCTTCCGACCGTCACTTTGAAAACTCATGGTCTACACGACATATGGTATATTACCAAAAGGACGAGACATACTATCCATTTTGTAGTCTCAATCAATTCACACCTAAGGGTTTATAATTGTATTATGGGACCTCTTTCCCTGAACCATTTATCTCAACTAAACCATTAAAATCTCAATGAATGCTCAGAACCCTCCTTTCTGTCTATAGTCCCATCACTACCAGAAGGAGCTTTATACCAACATTTACACACTGGGTCATTCATACTTTTCATCCTGACCACAATATCCTGAATGCGTTGGTCAATATACTAAGGGCTCACTTAGATCAGGAAGTACTGAACATACTTAGAAGATACAACAAATGTGCGTCTTAACTCCTCGTTACGACTTTATACCGTATCAATACCACGCATCGTCTTAACAATTATCCTCGACTTCTTATCCCCAATAGATTCCTCGAAATCTTTATACTTATCAGCTTTGTACAAAATATATCATCGCCTCTTTCGGAATGGTCTTGCCAATTTCCGTCCAAAATCTTTATCCCCAAATGTCATTCATAATCTCCTCACTACTAACTCCAAGTAGATGACCTTTTCTTAACTCATTCATTGGTACTACATCCGGTAGTCCATTTACGAACTCTACATGAGTTCTCACGTGATCCTCTTATATATTAATACTCTTAACACTCTCGTATCTAAGTACTATAACTCATGCTCTGATACCACTTCTGTAACGCCCCCAAATCCGGGGTCCGGGATTTTAGTCGTCACGTCATCATCCAATCCTTTAAAACCTGCAATACTCAACACTTCAACAAAATTACATCATAGACCCCTCTCTCTCACACATACAAGTTATAGCCTTAGAAACGATATACAACAAGTACCATTAGTTATTACAAACCAAATGTACTTAACCAGGATCTCACGCTATCAATGATAACCTCTACCTGAAGTGACATTGATAACTAGATCAAAACTGAAACCTATCAACTTACTTCTGCGGAATAGTTCTGAACTGAACCTTCTCAAAGGTGAATCTCCTATTCCTTCCTCGAAGTATGGAGCCAATCCAATGCGTTATCGCTTTCTCTGAAAAATTTATTATAAAGCAAGGGTGAGCGAAAGAATGCTCAGCAAATTATCCACCCAATTATATAGGTGATTCTCATCCAAGAACATGATAATCACTACTATCTCAATAGTATATCATAAGGTTACCGGTATAGGGTAAGCATAACAAGTATCTCTCGACGATACATATTGTCGGAGTTTTCTCTTAAAATCATTTATCCTCAACATGGGGTTTAGAAGAATATAATCCGAACAATTTAGTTCATTATATAAAATAAGACACTATCGAATATAGTGTTACCACTCTTTCATACTCCCTCTGAAGCTTTTGAAATAAAACTCAATGAACTTATTATGTTCACCGTTTTGAGATAATCTTATCAATAACTTAGCAAAATAGTATCAACTATAGCTTCGCTAGATTCCCATAATTATAATAAGTACCCAATTCAAGATACCGCAATAATAGTTGTTCCTTATCATAAGCAAATCAAACCCCTTTAACCATACCCCTTGTAAGGTTTAAAATCTAGTAAAACATTTTAAAGATTTATAATTTAATTGGTATATATCATATATCCACTTAAATCTTTAAAATAAACCTCTTGTCAAACCTCTTAGACAAATCCAGCATACTATGGTTGTTCGGTGTACAACATGTACCCGCTTAAGTTTTCAAAATAACTTTTCATCAAAACCTCTAGACTGACCTGTTGTGTTGTGATATATATAAAGAAAGCAAGCGTGAGCAATATAGCTCCGCAAGCACATATATAACTGTAAATGTTCTCTTTTAAAACATCGTTCAAAACTGCAATATTATGCACACTTTACGTACTCTACGAGTTTGCAAAATAAACTTTTTTGTCAAAGTAGTTTGAATGAGTACGAAAATCTCAACATCTCAACCACTGACAACACCTTCGGTAAATCAGCTCATAGGCTCTCATTACGATGTTGCAGCACAATTCCAATTGGAAGAAGGGACTATCTCTTGGAGCATCACCACGCTTCTACCGTACATACACGATGATCAGTCGCAACATACGGCAGCTCTCGTTGTTTCTCTACATGTAGAAGGGGGAGCCACGACGTTCTCTACCGTTAATTGGAATCACCCTAGACCGCATACAGGCCATAGTGCTGGGCCGTGCGTCACTCAGCCTCTTACGCTAACTCCGAGTCCACTGGAATAATCTATAACCTGGAACTGGATTTTAATCCTAGTTTCCCCAAGTGTATTATACTTGTTAATAGATTCCTCTACCTAGCTTGGAACTAGAACTCATCTTAGTCCCCCAAGTATATCATACTTGTTAGTAGATTCATCTATCTAACCTGGAACTAGAACTCAATCTTAGTCCCCCAAGTATATCGTACTTGTTAATAGATCCACAAAACTCTGAATGAGTACTGCTAGAATATTCGGGGCAGTCCTTTCACCACAAATGTGTGTTGACCTCCGTCAACTGATGTCCTTTATCAAGGGATGAAAACCATTTAAAACCACGACCCGGGAGTTAGTTGGAAAACCTCTCATGTTTTGATAAGTTGGAAACTCTACCCCAGTAGGCCAATGATGCCAAAACATAACCTCTTTTGAGAAAGTAAATCACCCGTTACTTCCTAGACCTCGTTCCCTATTTTTGATAAGTCCGAGAATATTTTATCCTTATTAAAAGAATAAAATAAAATATAAATAAATATTAGGGAACGCTCACTATTTTTAAATAATTTTTCAGAAGGTCAAAATATTTTTAAATAAATATTAAAGACCTCCACTAATTTTTAAATCAATTTAGAATATTTAATAAATATTCAAATAATATTTATTAAATAATTAAACAATTAATAACCCCTTTTTAAATGAATATTCAAGAATGATATTCATTTAATAAATAAATATCCAAATGATAATTATTAATTGATAACCAATGAATAATTACTTTTAAATGAGTAATCAAGAATAATATTTATTTATTAAATAAATATCCAAATGCTATTTATTAGTTGATAAACAATTAATAACTTATATTTAAATGAATATTCAAGAATAATATTCATTTATTAAATAAATATCCAAATGATATTTATTAGTTGCTGAAAAATTAATAATCTATTTTTAAATGAATATTCAAGAATAATATTCATTTATTAAATAAATATCCAAATGATATTTATTAATTGATAAACAATTAGTAAACAAATTTTAAATGAATATTCAAGAATAATATTCATTTATTAGATAAATATCCAAATGATATTTATTACTCCCATTTCATACCTTTATCGTAAAATATTCTAATATTTATATACTTGGAATATTTAGAACCCCCAATTTAAAATACACTGTCTCCGGTTTCTCCCGGATTATAACAGTATTTAAAATAACTCTCCAACTCCCAGTCTACGTTTTGAAAATACGAATACTTGCTCTACTCCTAGAGCCTTTATATACACCGGCTTATATCTATAATACCTTATAGCATATAAACCAAAACATTTACGATTACTCTAAATCGTATTTCAATCATTTCGTATTTTAATCAACAGTTATATCACAACAACAACAGCAGTATATCAACAATATATCAAGTACATTAAGTACATGTTTCAAAAACTTGCATAAACATAATTATACGAATGTTTTAATATGTAAAACATAGGGATAAAAAACTTGCATAAGCATAATTTAATTTCATATGCAACTTAAGAATATAACCTTTTGAAAATACAAGTATAAGGTTAGGAAAACTTGCGTGGAGTCCAAGACACGTTCTCAGAATCCTACTCGTTCTCGATTTTCTATCAATAGATATCATAACCTGGATTAATACTCTTAGTCCAATCAACCACTTATATTACTAATAAGTATAATCAGTTAATCACATATTGAGTTTCATTGTGATAACTCAAATTGTACTTAGACATTTTTTTGTCATTCTCACTTTAAACACTCAACTTCTAGCATTTTTAGTAAATTGGGTTTTAACCCGATTAACTCAAATCTTTCTCTGGAGTCATCCTTGACATCCCTAGTATCTTAGGTAAAAGTTTCACATGCACGTAAGCATCCTAGCTATTTCGATGATCGCCTCAAGGTTGGTTATTAACGTGGTTTCTAAGTTATGCGCTACCTTTAGTAAATCGGTCATAACTTTTGACTCGTAACTCCAAATGACCCAAACTTAGCGCGCAAACGACTAGAGAATACCTAGAATACAATCCATCAAAAATTGTCCCTGGACAGGGGACTCATTTTCAACTGTCCAAAACAGGGCAGTAGCTTCTCCTATGAACAGCGTCACCGCGCATCTTTGGTTTCAACATTTTTATAAAATAGAAATATTATCATCTGGGCATGAAAATTTACAGGGGCCTTAATCAAAGTCCAAACTATTTATCCTCCAAATTTCATGATTTTTGACAACTCGTAAGGGGTCCGTTTATATTTCCAAAGGGAGCCATTCGCAGCAGTTTGCTCATTTTAGTCACTTCCGCTAAAACTAACTTTTCTCTTAAACCGTAAATCGGATTAAAATGATTCAAGTCTCAAAATAAACTATGGAACAAGACCTATTCATTCATGGTCAGTGGTGTCAAGAAACAATATTTTGACAGTTCATAAATCTTGGTTAAAACAGGCCTATTTGCAAACGGGCATTACGACGGCTATAATCGTAACGTTTCCGGATTTAACTTATGTTAATCCATTCACAACCAATATCAATCATCAACACTACAATCTTTACTATAACATCAGTTGACAAACTTCATAAACTTATCATCATCAATCCAAAATTTTCAACCAACAATAATCAATCATATACATCCAAGCTCCTTAAACCAACATATACATAAACACATCTTAAACCCAAGCTCATAACTTTAAGTAAAATCAAAGGGTGGGTGGTGTTTATACCTTCCTTGAATCCTTAAACATACTAACAAGAGCTTGTATGACTTAAGGGAGCCTTGATCTATGCTTATCATCCTCAAACTTGCAAGAGAAAATCAAGAACAAGTTAGAAATTTTTCGGAGTTACTATTCACAGTCACTTTCTACATTTTATTTACCCAACCAAAACAACTCCAAAAATTATGAAATTTAATCCGTACCTTAGATATATCATGAAGGACCTGTGGTTAAATTTTGGTGATTTTTGGATGAGTGGATCTAGGGTTTTGTAAATTTTCTCCTCTTGCTTTCTTGAAATGGCCGAATGGTGAGAATGGGAGAGGAAGCTTTTCTCTTGCTTCTTTAACTTGTTTTCTTAGCTTTTTGAAAAGTGTTGGCTGATGTAAATCAGTCCAAGGCAAGTGCTAGGGTTCCATGTATTAAGGATATTGTTTCCTATTTTTCCATGTTTTAGGGAACTATGTCTTGCTTGGTTACACATTTAGTTAGCTTGTTACCAATCTAGTTACTTAGCCAACTAACTCACTTGGTTGCCACCCATTTCTAGTTGCATGGCTTTGCATGAGAATTTTCATTAGTCACTTAACCTCCACACTTAACCATTAATCCTCCTCTTAAGTTCGATTAATCTCCGAAACCGTTTCGTCGTAAAAATTCCGTAGCATAAATTCTAAGTATTCTAAATACTTAATTCGAAACAAATCATTGAGTTTCTAAATTGTAATCCTCCCGGTCATAACATAATCCTCTTAATCCTCGATATCTCATAAATTACGAAACAAATAATAAAAGTGAAAATCCTCGGATTTTGACATCTTTTACATTCACTCATTTGTTTCATACAACAACATTACATCTTCGGATTTCCAACTTTCCGTCACTTACTTAGTGTGGCTAAAAAGTTTTTCATAATTTGTAAAATCACTATTCATCAAGGTCTTTTATAATTAAAATAAAAAAAAATTACGTCAAAAATACGGGTTATTATATTAACAGCAAATTATCAATTGAGTGTGACAACACAGAAAGAATATCTGTTGAAGATCCAGAGAACAAAAGCACACCTATGGAAGACAGTCTAGAGTGACTGTGAAGACTCAATCAGAAGTTGTCTTTCAAACCTTTTTGTAAAATAGAAAAAGGTAAAAGGAAAGCAGGTAGAAACAATCCTAGAATAGGAATTGTAAAAGAACACTTGTGATATATAAACAAGTGTAGTAGCATTATTAGAAAATATACAAGTTAGACATATTTCTTAATCAACTGTTCAAGCTTGAGAGCACATGTGTAAGAACAGTTGATTTGTTTTCTAATCTTGTAAACGCAGCTAGGTTTCTTCTAACCTAGGAGCATTGAGCAAAAATATATATTGATGGAAAAACCAATCCATCAATAATTTTAAATCTCTTTGTTCAGTTTTATTTTTAGTACTAATTTGTTCGAACTTATTCTCTTATTCTTTCAAACATCAAGAACAAATATTAGAACAAGGAAAAAGTTTTAATATTTGTATTCAACCCCCCCCCCCCTTCTACAAATATTGACATTGTTCTAAGGAATAACAATGATCTTTGTCTAAAGAACTCTAAAGAGATTCTGATTGTACCATTCTTGCTTGTATAGACTAAGATCTGCCAATCATCTAGAATATTATTAACTATCATAGTGATATAATCTATTTCCTCTTTCAGAGCCTTCATAAAATTATCTAGACTGTCATTTGACTTTTCCAAGTGTTCAATCAATGACTATAACTTGTAGTCTTCAAATGGTCCTTTTTGAAGTTTTTCCATGATTACTCTGGCAGTGTCCCATTTCTTCCCTATCTTTAGCTGCACATCTCTTTTTTTTTCTCTGACTGCAATGGCCTAGAGATTTTGCTTTTCCAGGCTTGCTTCTTTTTCAGCCTTTGTTTTTTCCATGACTAGAGCTTTCAGTTTCTCAGTCTTAGCATGACTTATCTTGATGTCTTCTTTTAATTTCTTCATTGCCTCTTCATAGGCCGGATCAGTTTCTTTTTTTTTGGAAATAAAAATTCTTCATCAAAGGAAGTCTCTTCCTCAGCTCTACAGTAGTCAGGATTGTATGATTCATCATGAGCATTGTCATAAATGAATTGTTCTTGAGCATAATACTGTTCTTCTGGTTCTGAATTATAAGATTGAAACTGTTCTTCAGAATACAACTTTTTTTCCCTTTTCCTTGAGTAGCCACTTCATCTTCAGCTACTTTCTTCTTTTCTTTCTCCCCTTTAGTTGAGGGATCCTCTTGGGATTTAGAAGCTTCAAAGGATGTAATAAGTTTCTGCATGGTCAGATAGACCTGCTTCATTCTCTCATTGAGATGTGCCATACCATCATCCAGCTTACTGAATCATTTGGTTGAGATCTTTTCATTTTCAATAATCGTCAGAATCAGCCTTTTCTCAACCTCATCAATTTTATCATGTAATGAGCTTACTTCTTTCATATCCTTAGCAATGAGACTTTGCACGTTCTGGATATCTTGAGTCTTGAGGAGAATAAAGGATTTCACATCTTCAACATCTTTCTGCACGAATGTTAGCTGTTCTGTTACAGAGGCAGATGTAGACTTTTCTTCTGCTTGTGCTTTTACCTTAACCAACTCAGCTTGAACAATCTGCATTTCTCTTTGGAGAGCTTCCATTTTTTATAAAAGTTCACTGTGTGTGTGCACTCACCTCGCTTGCACTCTTGTTTAATTCACTTAGATTATGTGCATGTGTTTCGCTAAGTATTTGCCTCACTTCACTCGTGTTTTGCTCCTTTCCAGAATCCTATGCTGTACCGGTATATATAATTATAGCTTTTGAAGAGTCAAAATGCTCTTCTGATGCCGGTGAAGGCGCGTCCACAACAAGATTAACTTGAAGTGGCTCCACTACTGACGTAGCTACTCCATGAATGGAGTCCCAACTCCCTCTAAAGAGTTGTTGTCACTCAGATCCACTAGTGGATTCGAGAACTTCCTTTAAAGGAACTAGATGTAAGAAATCCAGGGGGGTCACCACCTTAGACAATGTAGTGAGTGGCTCATTAGAGTCTGTGGTGCCCCTCAATACTTGTAATGGCACTTGATGCTGCACTACATCAAAAAAGTCTTGGTCCACTGTAAATGTGGCATCCGACAAGTTTTTTTCAAAAACATTTTCTTCACTTATAGATGTGCCCTCATCTGGTTGTGTTTCTTCAAGTGGAGGTCCTACTAGTGTGAGCGCTAGCAGTGTGCGTGACTCTTCACAAGATGCCGCGGCCGGACGGTGAATTTTAATAGAATCACCCGTTTGATCGAGTAAGTCCTGAGACTGATTCCATTTCAAAGTCCATATCCCAATGAGAGGGTAAGGATGAGTCTGCAATTGTCTCATGTTGAATTTTGGATCTTTTTGTTGGTGGAGACAGAGCTGTGGGTTCACTCACTGTGACACCTCTACCTCTTACTTTTCTAACTAGTTTCTTTCTTTTTCTGATGTGATTCAAAGAAGTTGGTGAAAGAGAAACTGTTTGAGGTTCTATGTCAGCTTGGGATTGAACCTGTGTGTTGTCAGATTCATAGCTGAAGTCCTGAAGTGTAAGACCACAATCATAGTCCTCCATATATATATTTAAAGGTATATTACTTATATTTATAGGTAGGAAATTGGAAGCTAAGGTGTGAGTTATTACCTGTTGTACCTCTGCCTCATGTTCTGCATGTTGACCAACTTTAAGTAAAAGCTGTGAAGAGTTTTCAACTTCTATTGGTACTGGATCTTGAATTTGATCTAGCTCTTGCTGATGCGGTTGAGCCTGTGCATGATTTAAAATTCGATCCATGATCTCATCCATATATTTTGTTCTTACCACTGGCACATCTAGATACTTGAGTTTGTTGCTGAGCCTAGTGAATAAGTTCCTTTGTGAAGTTGGAGATTCTTCTACAAGACTATTTTGGAACAATGCCTTATCCTCTTCTGAAAGTAGATCATTCATAAATAGCATCAGGAATCTTGGATAGTAGCAAGTTACATTATGTTCCCTGCTCTCAGGCATTCCCAATTTTTTATTATTTCCTTCAATATCAGCTTCCCAAAATTTATTCATCTGTTATGGGCCATTGAATACCCAATATTTTGGAGAAGAGAAGATATATTGTTGAAGTTGTTCTTTGTTGTGGGGGTAAATACTTTAGCTAGTGTATTAAAGAAGTAGTCCCACTTGCTAACCAACTTGGCTTTAGACAACTTCACTAGATTAATGTCATCTTGATACTGAATTGTATAGAAGAATTCAATTGTTTCTATCTGTCAGTCTTTTTCCTTTTTCCTTTTTAGGAAAACAGACTTGAAAGATAGCTACTGATTGAGTCTTCACAGCCACCCTAGGCTGTCTTCCATAGGTGTGCTTTTGTTCTCTGGATCTATACCTGATAGACTTTTTGTGTTGTCACAATCAATTGATATTTTGCTGTTAAGCATATCAATTGATTCATCCTTTAATCCATCAACTGATGTTTTTCTTCGATTCATCTTTACATCCATCGATTGAATAACTTATCGACTGATAAATGATATTGATCGATATATATCAATCGATGGGTCTTCTCATTAGTTGATGGTCTTCAATTCCTGACTTGGCTTCTTCAATTGATCTCTCATCTGTTGAGGCTTCAATATCAATTAATCATCCTTCACTTGTGCAATTTCCTGTCTTCAAATAATTACAATTTGACAGTTTAATTTACACATCAATTGATGATTTATATCAATCGACTCTAACATCAATTGATAAGAATAATATCAATTGATTTACACCTTATCGATTGAAATAGATTAAGTACACCTATGCTACAGTCCAAATTATACGTTGACTCATATAAACATTTCAACTGATAAATGGTTTCCTGATCAATTGATATTTATAAATTTCATATCAATTGATCAGTTACATAAAACAAAATTTCTATGATTCTAAGATTAATGTTATCATCAAATTACATGTGGATTCCTAACAAATGTTAATACACATCAAGATCTAGATTGAGAAGGAGTGGGTTTGCCAAAGTGAAGTGCTCTTATCAATTATGGAAAATGTGATAAGTAAATGTACTTAGTTAATTAAAATGTTGGGTCTAACTTAACTAAATCATCACAATAGGATTATGGGTTTAGAGGCATAGGGTTTGGTGAGATTTATTGGATAAATGTGTACAATGGATTGTTCCACCAAACTTTCCAAGAGTTATATTTGATATAATTGACAAATGTTGTCTACCTAAATATTCATGTTTTGGGTGTATTAGCCAACGCTATCTTAAAACATGAATGAAATGTGAATCTTGGCTCACTAGAAAGATTTAAAGAAATGTTTTCCGAATTAATAGTTAGGGCTGTTAGTTTAATAAGGGAGAAACTGCACTTGATGCAGCAAATAAGGATGAAGTCGAAAGTGCACCCACAGTTCTACCTTCAGCGAAGTAAAGTAGTATATAACTGAGGTAACTGTAAGCTCATCTGCATCTTCTCAAAAGGATGCAGAGCTGAAAAGGCAATAAAACTGTCTCTGGAATCATTCTCTCAACAGGGTGAGTCCATTGCAATTCGCTCGTCAGCCAGAGCATCTTGTAATGAGTCAAGCACACCACCGGCACTCACGCTGATGGTAAGCCTAAATAGATAAATTCTAGGAACACATTGCAAGACGTGCACAGTGAGAGGTATAGGCATGTTAACAAATTACCCGTCATTGGGTTACGAGGGAAACGTAGACTCTAATTTGTCATTCATTACATTGTTTACTACGTTGACCCTCCTGGAAGGAACATTTCCAGATCCTGAAAAGGAATGTCCACCTCCCGTTTACGGAGAAGGTGTGAGGCAACTCCTTGATAGAACATGGCAGGATTCCCTAACAGATTTTAAAATCTTGGGATAACCCATCTCAAAGAGGTGAGGCTCCACTAGACAGTGATTTAGCAATAACTAATGAGTCTGGTGCTGAGACAGTGCTTATGCATGATAGATCAAGAACACCTCAACGAGCCAATTCTCCACTTGATAGTGATTCAGTTCATTCTGATGAATCAGGTGTTGGGAATATATGAATTGACGGATTTCACTTGCAAGTACAGAAGGCTAAATTTGGAATGCAGAGTGAAAGTGAGAGAGAGGTACACTTAAGTGAAAGTGAGGGAGAGATACACTTGAGTGAGAGATAGGGAGAGAAAGAGTGAAATACTTCAAAAAGTGCTCGACACTTAAGTGTAAACACTTACAGAACGTAGTAGAAGTGAGGAAACCATAAGCCAAACACTTACCCTTGCTACTTGCTACTTCTGAAAGAAAAGCTACTATATTTTTCCCGATCAACGATAGACGAGAACCTTCTTTGGAAGACAAACCATTCAAAAATGGGTCATTAGAGGATTCCTCAACTAAGGGGGAGAAGTTATAGGAAGAAAAAGGAGAAGTTAATAAAGTCTTATCTTCGTATCCTAAAGGGGTTCGTATCCTGGATCCTTAAGGGAAGATCCTTAGAAAAAGGGGGTTCATATCCTTGGGAGAAATTAATATCCTTAGGGGGAGATTTTAGACAAGAACGAAAAAGAAAATCTTATCTTCCGATCCTGAGGGGAAATAACAGAATAACACTTAAAAGTCTCTCTGGTGCATTCGGGAAGACTTCTTGACTCTGGGGAGACTATCTGTGCTCGGGGAGACTTTTCAGGGAAACTATCATAGTTCGCAGAGACTTCTTGATTTAAATGAAAAATCATTTAAATTGATGGGGAAGACTTTGATAGCTCGGGGAGACTTTTCAAATAAGATTCGGGGAGACTTTTGAAAAGTCTCCGGGAGACTTTTCAAAAGTCTTCCTGAGAAATCAATTGCCGACCTGAATGATAAATGAGATGTATATCATTTATTTTCAAGTGATTCATTTGATTTGAATCTTCTGACTTCTTTCTCCCTTTTTGATTTCATTTGAATTAAATTCTATTTGTTTTATTATATATCTTATTCATTAAATTAATTCTGTGTGAATTAATCTAAGTAAATAGGATACATAATAAATTAACTTTTTGATAATAGAATTAAATTAAAGTCTTCTTCATTCTAAATTAATTAATTTCTTAATCAATTTAAGAAATAAATTAATTCTGATTGAATTAATTTACCAATTAAATTAACTAAATAATTTAATCAATTAATAGAGAATTAAATTAAAGTCTTGACTCCACAACTCTTGATGATATAATTCCAAGTCTTCTGTCTTCACACCAATGTCTGTAGCTGACCATTTCTTCTGTAATAAAGAATCTTCTCTGTATTTTGCCAACACTCCGTGTACTGTCTGGTTCACGAGTGATTCATAACAAATAGAATTCTTCACTTGACTTTTATAATGGTTCACTTCTGTTCCTTCTGATTTGACTATTTCTGATGTCACACAAAAATGAAATCTTCTGACACTGTACCTTCTTATAACTTAATTACTCCACTAAGGCATGATCAATTAAATTGAGCTTCTTTCAATGTAGTACTGCTTCAAGTCTGTAGATTGACTTTGATCTTCTTTTTCTTGTCAAATAATACCTGCTGAAGATTCCTGTAACAGATAATATATTTACTTACAAATTATCTATGTTTTAGTTGAGTTGTCATCTCGCTAAACAAATAGGCTTCTAAACATATGCCTTTCATTACTTGCTCTCTAGCTTTTTGAAAAGTGTTGGCTGATTTTTTTTGTGGTGACTTGTGATGTAAAGTATGGCATGGTTACTAATGTCAAAGAAGTATGGTAGCTTGTGTCCTTCTTCCACCATTTAAGGAACTATGTTCCTAACTATTTAGTTACTAGTTTGGTTGGCTTTACTAGCTTAGTCCCACTTCTAGTTGCATGGTAGTCATCCCATTTGGTTCCACCAACTCTAGTTTACATGGGTTGCATGGCTTTGGTGCACTTCACTTGCCACCCCGTGATTAACACTTAATCCTCCACATAAGTTCGATTAATTTCCGAAAGCATATCTTCGTAGGAATTTTGTAGTGTAAATCCTTAATATTCCAAATACTCTTATTCGATTATAACCATGAACTTTCTAAATTATAATCCTCCCGGTCATAACATAATTCTCTTATTCCTCGATATCTCGTGAATTACGAAACAAATCGTAAAAGCGAAAATTTTTGGATTCTAACAGCTTTTATATACACTCATTTTCTTCATACAACAATACCACATCTTCGGTTTTCCAATATTCTAAAACTTACTTAGTGTGGGCTAAAAAGTTTTTCATAATCCGTAGAATCACTATTCATTAGGGTCGTTTATAAATAAATAAATAAAAAAATTCGTCTAAAAATCCGGGTTATTACAGTCAAACATGTCAAGAATGAAGGTTCAAGTTGTTTCCAAGTTCAAACGAGTCAAGAATAAATTCTCAAGTTGTTAAGGATTGTTTTCATGTTCAAATGAGCTATGAATGATCCTATAAGACCTTATAAGTTGTTTCCATGGTCAAACATGTCAAGAATGAAGGTACAAGTTGTTTCCAAGTTCGAACGAGTCAAGAATGAATTCTCAAGTTGTTACGGATTGTCTTCATGTTCAAATGAGCCAAGAATGATCCTATAAGAGTTTACAAGTTGTTTCTATGTTCAAACGAGTCAAGCATGAAGCTAAAAGTTGTTTCCAAATTCGAACGAGTCAAGAATGAAGCTACAAGTTGCTTCCAAGTTCGAACGAGTCAAGAATGAAATATCAAGTTGTTAAGGAATGTTTTCATGTTCAAATGAGCCAAGAATGATCCTACAAGAGTTTACAAGTTGTCTCCTTGTTCAAACGTATCAAGAATGATGTCTCAAGTTATTACGGATTATTTTCATATTCAGATGAGGCAAGAATGATCCTACTAGAGTTTACAAGTTGTCTCCATGTTCAAACGAGTCAAGAATGAAGTCTCAATTTGTTACGGAATGTTTTTATTTTCAAATGAGCAAAGAATGATCCTATAAGAGCTTACACGTTATTTAAATGGTCAAACATGTCAAGAATGAATGTTCAAGTTATTTCCAAGTTCGAACGAGTCAAGAATAAATTCTCAAGTTATTACGGATTATTTTCATGTTCAAATGAGCCAAGAATCATCCTATAAGAGCTTATAAGTTGTTTCCAGGTCAAACATGTCAAGAATGAAGTTTCAAGTTGTTTCCAAGTTCGAACGAGTCAAGAATAAATTCTCAAGTTATTTCGGATTATTTTCATGTTCAAATGAGCCAATAATGATCTTATAAGACCTTACAAGTTGTTTCCATGGTCAAACATGTCACGAATGAAGGTTCAAGTTGTTTCCAAGTTCGAACGATTCAAGAATGAATTCCTAAGTTATTGCAAGACTGTTTTCATGTTCAAATGAGCCAAGAATGATCCTACAAGAGTTTATAAATTGTTTTCAAGTTCGAACGAGTCAATAATGAAGTCTCAAGTTGTAACGATTGAGATAACTATATATATTTAATTAATATGAGATATATTATTTTGTACTCCAATGTGATAAGATGTGGTATGTGGTCATTTTATATGTCTAGTTGACTGCCTGTTTGACCATAACGTGCTTAAGTGCTTTATTAAAGTGATTAATTGATTTTTCATGCTGAATGGAGTAATTGTTTGATTTTTATAAAATTTTGGTGTGTCCAATAATTATGAAATTTTATATGTAACTTCTATGTGATTTTAGAGACTTTCTAAAAATGGTTGTGTAATTAAACTCAGTCTCAATATTTTTATATGATTTTCTCAGTCCTGTTTCATCCTGAAAATATTTCTCTTCTAAATTCCATATTTAATTATTGGAATGTCCACAAATCATGAAATCTTTTCCAAAATGTTCTTTATATATTCTGAGACGTTTTAAAAATAAAATTTTATTTTATTTGAGCACTAAAATAATTTTAAGAATTTTTCTACTCTTATTTCTATTTAAAGTGCCTAAACTTCCCCGATTTTTATTTAATTATTTATTCATCATAAAAATATTTTAAAAATATGGGTGAGTTTCTAAATTCATGATCTTTATTTTAAAAATATAAAACTTATTTTTGTACTCATTTTATACCAAAATTCGATTTATTAATCATTTTAAATTAGAAGTTTGCAATTGTGAAATGACGCATTTGCCCCTGTCTTTTATAAAACAGCAGCACCCCTTCTCTTTCTCCCCACTCGGCATTTCTTCTTCCCAGGTCCCGTAAATCTCTCTCCTGCGATTTTTCCTCTCTAGTTTTGCTACGTGTGTGTGTGAGTTAGTAACCTATGTTGCATTGATTAATTACTAACATCTAGTTGCTTGATTTGTTAGTGATAATTAGAAGCATGATATGTATATATATATGTATGCCGTGTGTATATGTTGATGTAATGTTGCATGCAAGCTGTTTTAGGGATATGATTGAGTTAACAGTGATTGAACGAAGCTATACTGGAAGCTATGTTCCGAATGGAGCCGTGGTGAACCCAAAACGGAGTTCTGGTTCTTCGTCACCGTCGCCGGCGATGAGCTCCGGCGAGTCGGCGACTGGGCTTCGCTCGGTTGGTCTCGTTTTTAGTCAATTTATATGCTAACAACTGTTGTGAGTTTGATTACATGGGTAATTAGCATTGCATGTTAAAATTCTGCAATTACCGGCTATAAATTGATTTTTTCCGATTGTGTATTCATATTTTCCGGGTAAGTCATATGCATTATGTTTTATTCGAAGCATGTTAAGGTTGGTGGAGCTGCCATTGAGATGAAAAGTAGATTAATTCGTTGGAATATAGCCATATTAATGTTGATTGCATTTTATTTTATGAAATTTCGAATATATGATAGTTATATATATATATTTATATTCGAAAATAATATTATATGAGTATTATATGAGGTTTTATGAATGACATAGGGGAACTAGAGATGTAATTGCTTGAGCACTTGGAAGTTTTGTATTATAATAGCATATTTTCGAACATATATATAATAATATATTCAAATTCTTATAATTAATTGGCAATAGTAATGTTAATTATACAATTGTATAGACATTGCTTTGTATGGCATAGATTTGGAATAATATGTGATTGGTAATATATATATAATTGTCTGATTATGTATGATTGACATTGGTGTTTGTTTGTGTCGGTTGTATTCCGACGGGTAGCTCCAATTACAGGGGAGGTGCTGTCAAAATTTTCTAAAAATAAAATGATCCTATAAAACACTATTGGCACACCACCTCTGTATAGGAAATGCTATCAGTCAGGAATGCTGTGGACAATATGATTGTTTATGTGCTATGTGCCTAGCAGTATATATATACTTAATTCAGTATGTATACAAATACAGAATGTATATGTGTTAAAGGGGTTGCAGTAACGAAAGGGTAGAATAGTTAGACGTTAAAGAGAATGTCGAGAGTGTATAAGATACTGATACAGGACTATTTATGTGTAGCTACGAAGGACGTTGAGGTGAAAGACAAGGGGAAAGCAAAAGTAGAAAGTTAGTGTGGTGTAGGGAGATCTACCTGTTCAGGCAAGTAACTCTTGCCTATGTTTTCTTTTAAAAGAAATGTACTATTGCACGCTTTTACAAATGTTTTATAAGTTATGACTGTTTTACTATCTACAGCATGTTTTGCATTAAATGTTAAACATAAGTTGCAATGCCATATAACCTTGAAGGTGCCTTATACTTTTCAATCCCTAAACTGTTATCTTTAAACACGACTAGTACCCCATTGTTACTCCCTAATCACTGTTTTAAAATTAAATGCTTTTAACTTATGTTAGATCCTTTTTGCTAACCCTTGAGATCATTTAAAACTTGTGGCGGTGACCTGATTCTAATTCTTTACTTGAACCCTGTTTATTTTACTGCAAAAGAGACATGTATATCCACTTGTCCTCGAATAAAATTTACCTCTGTCCATTGACTTTTAAAAAATGGATTTAAATATGAAATCCGACTTTCAAGAAGTCTTTTTCATCGAATGATTTGGTAACTTGTAAAAGAAATGTTTTGATATTTATAGGAATTCCGATCAAAATGGTTTCTGCGGATTCCTATAGATTGGAGGCGTAAGAGGCCGAGTGACGCCGGTCCAGCATTTTTTAGCATAAGAGGCTAGGAGAGGGTCCTAGTCCAGCATCTTTGTATAGCCAATGTCAATAAATGCTGATTATGAGTACTTCTTAAAGGTCCAGAGGGACTTCGGTCCGTTATGGAGACTTTACGTGGCTGATCACCCGTATTGTCCGGGCGTTGTGAAAAAAACTCCAATCAAAATGATTTTAAAAAGGAATGTCCAAATGAGAGGACACAAAAGAACGTTTTATAAAGGATAATGTCATACTAGAGGACAGTTTCTATGATAAGGAATTTTTAATACTGATGTTCTGTTCAGAGAATAATCTTTTATTGAAATGATTAGTAATGGAATACTTTTATGATTCCCTGTTTATACAGACTTTCAAACAGCCAATATTGCCATGTTTCTGACTCCATTTTACTTATATGCAATACTTCCTGTTATCCATCTAATAACTAAATGTTTATCTACAAAGTTTGATCTTATTTATTTTAAAGATTTCCTTAACCCTATCACCCCATACTGTCAGATATCTTACCCACCAATATTTCTTTTTTTAAAACATTATCCGTTTTACTTTAACTTCACAATTTCCAAGTTTTTGACTGAGCCATGAACAAACTCTATTCTTACTTGTACCTTACCAAAGTATGGCATTGAAGAAAATTTTATGCAAAAGGAATTCACAGATTTATAATGAATTCTGGATCGATGTTTTAAGGACAATAAGGTCCAGTTTTAACAGTGAGAAATGATTTCAAAGTTCATAGTATGCTGTAGAACTGTTTCTAAATTTATGCATGATTACTTGCTGAGCTTTTGTAGCTCATTCTATTATTTTCTAACCTCCACAGCTTTTGAGAAGCATGGTTCGACTTAAGCAAACTGCGAGGAAGAATACCTCTTTTCTTAACTATGCCAGGCTGGCTGAGATTGAACAGGTAGGATCGAGGCTGAGTTAGAAGGAAAAGACTTTGTTAAGTCTTTAGTGTTTATGTTGTTAGACTTTTGTCAGTTATTTCAGAGTTGTAATAATATTTATTCTGGTGATGTAATTTAATGAGTTTAGAGTGGTGCTTGTTTCATACCATTACCTGTTAAAGGTCCAGGGTAGTAATCGGGGTCATGTATATATATATATATATATATATATATATATATATATATATATATATATATATATATATATATTTGTGAGTGTTATGTTTTTATAGGATACATGCTTATAGAGTGTCGATGACTCCCCGATCTAGACCCCGGGTCGGGAGGGCGCGACAGGTTGGTATCAGAGCTACAGGTTTTGGTCACTGAAACAAGCCAGGATTAAGTTAACTAATTAGATCACTTAATAAGAGATGCGAGAGTAATAATAAGATAGTAATAGGTAGCGAAGAGTGGTGTAGGCATTAGAATTTTAGTCTTAGATTTAAGATAACCTTTGTTCGTCTATCCCTTTATATATTATGATATCATTGCAGGCTCGTGGCATTCGTGCACTACCTCCACCACCTCCTTCCGATACTTCTTCAGAGTCTTTGGATTCTCAGGATTCCGTTGACTACTCTAGTTCTGAGGTTGAGGCTAGTGAGACCCCTGTACCTCCTGTTTCTGTACCTCTTGTTCCTCTTAGGACCACTAGGCCGGTTATAACCCGAGGAGATTTGCGAGTTCCTGATCACCCTGTTGAGTGGTGGGAGGAGAGGATCCGAGCGGTGGAAGAGAAAGGACGTAGGCAGATCGCAGCTAGAGCTTTCACAGACGATGTAGTAGAGGAGGCGAGGGAGCTGACTCAATTGCTTTGTAGGCTGGTGGCGGGGCTGAGGGAGGATCGAGATCGTGATCACAGACATGACTAGTTATTAGTGTTTGTGAGTGGATTAGATGAGACATCTGTTAGAGCTCATCTAGTTTACCTTATTTGACTTTATTTTTGGTTTTCATTCCGTACTGTTATTCATGTGTTCTTGTGCTTTATTCGGACCATTGTTGTACTTTTGTTCAGATTTATTCAGCATCTTAACTTTGTTATTGTGTTCCTTTATTATTGTTGTTATACGAATTCCAGTATTATTTTCAGTATACCTATTGCTTACCCTTACGCTGATCCATTTATAACTGTTGTGCTAACTTGTTTGATAAAACCTTGATACCTTTTTGTCTTTCCTATAGTAATATGCCGCCAAAGAAAAAGACTACCCCAAATACTTCTCAAAGTCATTCAACTCAAGATCCACCTCAGATGGACCCTACTATAGCCCAACTCATTCAAATACTTCAACAACAAACTACACTTTTGACCCAACAACAACAAAATCAACAACCACCACCACTAGTTCAACCCGTGGCAACTTTTAAATCTTTTCAAGCAGTTAAACCTCCGGAATTCAAAGGTACCGTAAATCCTATTGAGGCTAAAGGATGGTTAAAAGAGATAGAGAAAGCGTTTGCTCTAGTCAAGGTTGGAGAGATCAGAAGACTGAATATGCAAGTTACTTTCTGAAGGCGGAAGCAAATTTTTGGTAGGAATCAGTAAAGGCAATGGAAGGTGAGGAAGTGATATCTTGGCAAAGATTTACTGAGTTGTCTTTGGAAAAGTATCTTCCCAGATATATGCAAGACCAGCTGGAGATTAAGTTCTTAGAGTTGAAGCAAGAGAATATGAGTGTGGCGGAATATGAGGCTAAGTTTACTGAGTTAGCAAGGTTTGTTCCAGAGTATGTGAATACAGAAGCAAAGAAAGCTAAAAGATTTCAACAAGGCTTGAAATCTTGGGTTAGAAGCAAGGTGGCAGTATTCGAGCTTCAGAATTATGCGGTAGTGGTTCAGAAAGCAATGATCATTGAAGGAGAAAGTGAACTGTCCCAGAAAGAGAAGGCTGGAAAGAAGAGGAAGTCCGAGATGTCAGAAGGAAGTCAAGATGTTGGAAATGTTCATAATAAGTTCAAAAAGAGAATTGATAATCAGTCCAACAGAAACCAGGGATTTCGGAATTCGAAACACGGGAATGGAAATCAAGATAGACGTCTTCAGAATGTTAATCAACAGAATGCACCTAAACCACCTCTCCTAGATTGTAAGATTTGTGGTAAGAAACATGCTGGGATTTGTAACAGATTGAGCATTACTTGCTTCAGGTGTAGTAAGAAGGGACATTATGCGAGTGATTGCCCCAATGTCAAACCAAGTATGAAGTGTTTTAAGTGTGGAAAGGTTGGCCATATTTCGAGGGAATGCAAGGAACCACCTCAGACGGCTAATGTGTTAAGAATAGCAGGATCTCCATTTTAGTCAACAGCAGCTCCACAAACTCGAGCTAGGACTTTCAACATGTCTATGAAAGATGCTATTCAAGATGTTGATGTGGTTGCAGGTACGCTCTTTGTAAATTCAGTAGAAGCTAAAGTTTTAATTGATTCTGGAGCTACCAAGTCTTTTGTTTCTAAAAAGTTTGTTGATAAGTTGAATTGTGAAATTCGTCCTTTAGAATCAACTCTGATTATAGAAGTAAGCCGATCAAAATAGAGTTCCTGTAAGTCAAATATGTCCTCATTGTGAGATTAAGATAGGTGGTCAATTTTTCTTTGTCAATCTGATACCCTTTGAGCTAGGAGAATTTGATGTAATCTTAGGAATGGATTGGTTGGCTGATTATGACACTCAGATTGAATGTAAAACGAAGAAAGTAAGATTGAGATCTAGGGATAATAAAGAAGTTGTATTTCAAGGACAGAAGCAAGTTAAGAAGTTTTTGAATATTATGCAAATTAAAAGGTTACTTCGTCAAGGCTGTGAGGCTTATTTAGTGCATGTAAAAGATGTGGGAAAACAGACACCAACAATGGAAGAGATTCCAGTGATTAATGAATTTTCTAATGTTTTTCCTGATAAGTTACCCGGATTGCCGCCATATCGAGAAATCGAATTTAGCATTGAATTGGCACCAGGAACTGAACCGATTTCTAAAGCACCATATAGAATGGCACCAATGGAGTTGAGAGAATTGGCAACTCAATTACAAGAATTATTGGAAAAGGGAATCATAAGGCCCAGTATATCCCCATGGGGAGCGCCAGTGTCATTTGTGAAAAAGAAAGATGGAAGCATGAGATTGTGTATCGACTACCGTGAACTCAACAAGTTGACAATCAAGAATAAGTATCCATTGCCAAGGATAGATGATTTGTTTGATCAACTTAAAGGAGCATCTTGGTTCTCAAAGATTGACTTACGATCTGGATATCACCAATTGAAGATCAAGCCTGAGGATATTTCGAAAACAGCATTTCGCACAAGGTATGGCCATTACGAGTTTCTAGTGATGCCATTTGGGTTAACCAATGCTCCGGCCGCTTTTATGGATCTTATGAATAGAGTTTTCAAGAAGTACTTAGATAAATTCTTGATTGTGTTTATCGATGATATACTGATATACTCCAAGACAGAAGAAGAGCATGCCGAACATCTGAGAATAGTATTGGAAATCTTGCGAAATGAGAAGTTATATGCTAAGTTCTCGAAATGTGAGTTTTGGTTGAGAGAAGTACAATTTCTTGGTCATGTTGTCTGTAACGATCGAGATAATTAAATATATTTGAATAATATGAGGTATATGATTTATGTGTTTTAATGTGTTAAGATATGATATGTGGTCATTTTATATGTCTAGTTGACTGCCTGTTTGACTGCATTATGCTTAAGTGTTTTAATTCAGTGATTAACTGATTTTCTGTGCTTAATTGAGTAACTGTTTGATTTTTATAAAATTATTGGTGTGTCCAATAATTATGAAATTTTGTATGTAGCTTCTATGTGATTTTAGAGACTTTCTAAAAATGGTGATGTATTTAATTCTAGTCCCAGTGATTTTATATAAATCTTTCATTCCTATTTTATTCTAGAGATATTACTCTTCTAAATTCCATATTTAATTATTGGAATGCCCAAAAATCATGAAACCTGTTCCAAAATGTTTCTTAAATATTTTGAGACTTGTGAAAAATAGAAGTTTATTTTATTCGAGCCCAAATGTATTTTTAAAGATTTTCCTACTCTTATTTTCTATTTCTGCACTAAAACTTCAAAGATTTTTAGTTAATTATTTATTTACCAGAAAAATATTTCAAAAATATGGGGAAGCTTCTAAATTCATGCTCTTAATTTTAAAAATATAAAACTTATTTTTTTACTTCAATTATATAAAAATTCGAATTGTTTAATGGTTTTATTCAGAAAATCAGCAATTGGGAAATGACGTTTATGCCCTTGTCTTTGTTTTGTAAAAGCCACCGCCCACTAACCATTTCACTTGCTCTGCATCAGCTGTGTTTAGGTCTCGTTTCTTGTCTCCATGGCGATTCTCTTGATGCCATTCGATTTATCCATGAATTACTCATGTCCTAGTCAGGCTATGTTAATGATTTCTTATACTACTTGTAATCTTCGATGCTAGCTTTGTTTGGTGTATGTATGTGCGTATGCCGTGTGTATATGTGATCGGAGTTTGGTCTATACCTGCATGCAAGGGTTAAATTACTTTAACTTTGATAATCAGCACTAGTACGATGCTTGTGGAGTTGTTAATGAGTGAAAAACGAAGCTTTGGTGTCGAGAATCCGATGATCGGATTTTCCACCGGAGCTTGGCCGCCGGCGATGACTATTACGAGCTGGCAGGTCAACGGCGATGATGAAATGAGCCGGAACTACTATTTTTATTTATGTTAGACTAGTAATTCTTATTGCATGTTACGGTTTCCATTTTTCCGAGCAAGAATAGCATTTTTCCGATTGGTTATGGCTTAGTATGATTCCACGAAGTCTCGTTTTTGATTAATAGCAGTGCTAGTAGTTGCTTTACATTTGATTCATGGTGAATAAGGACTGTATGTTAGTATTGGTTCGAATTGGTGCATGTTCGACTCGAAAGCTTCATTTGGCTTCGGGATTAGTTGATTAAAATGTAACCTAATTAGTTTAGTGATTTTTTTAACTGCAAGAAGCTTTGATTGCTAAGAATTGATGTTTAACAACTATGTTTCTGTGTGGTGATGTTATGCTACGGCCAATCTTGTTAATTGCCGAGTTAATAGTAAGTAAATATGCTCAATTAAAATGTATGTCTAGCTTAAGTTGTTAATGAATTGTTAGATTTTACTAGTTGATTAAATTGTCTAGGTAAATTTTGTGACAATTCGACTAGCCATGCTCTATGTTCGGAAATTTTCTAATTAGTATAAGTTTTGGGATGCCATGTTGTTTAATTAAAAAGATTTACAAACATGCTAAATTATGGTGGCTTCTAACTAGTTGAATTTGAGTGAATGGTATATTTTGCATTCGAATTTCATATATTAATGGCTAATATAAGTTTTAATTTCTATGAATTAAGTGGACAGGAATTGTTATGATATAGAGTTAAGTTAAGAATTGAATTAATTATATAGCTAGGCCGTTGATACTTGGATTGCTTCAGTCATTTTGAATGACAATAGTATTGCATATTGTTTATAGCTATTGCTTGTTTGATATGGATTTGGTGCAAATGTGGTTGTATAATGGGATATGATTGGCATTTATGTTTGGTTGTGTCGGTTGTATTCCGACGGATAGCTCCAATTACAGGGGAAGTGCTGCCAAAATTTTCTAAAACTAAAACGACTTTGTAAAATACTATTGGCACACCACTTCTGTATAGGAAAGACTATCAGTCAAGAATACTGTGAATCAATATATGTGTCTATGTGCTATTTGCTTGCCAGTATAGAAGTGAGTATATAACAGAGTATGTCTACAGTGGATTGTGCATATGTGTTAAAGGGTTACACTATCGAAAGGGTAGAATAGTTAGACGTTAATGAAAACGTCGAGAGTTTATGAGATACTGAAATAGTATTATTTATGTGTAGCTACGAAGGACGTTGAGGTGAAGGATAAAGGGAAAGCTAAAGTAGAGAGTTAGTGTCTGGTGTAGGCGATCTACCTGTTCAACAGCTGTAGCATTCTGTTTAAGGCAAGTAACTACTGCCTAATCTCTTTCAACTTAAACACTGTTTTATGAACTGCATAGTGAACTGTTTTATAAACTGCTTTATGACCCTGCAACTGTGTTATCTTATCTCAACTGTTTTAAGCTATGGCCTACCTTACTTTAATTGCTTTATTTAAACTGCAACCTTATACCAGTTTTGATTATACTTTAAACTTTTCAATCCCTGAACTGCTATTGTCAGCTTTTAAACTAATTTTAAAGGTCTTAAATCAGTAACCTTGAACTATGACTATTGTCGACACCATTTCCTTAATAATGCTTACTTGAACTTAAATTCTGAACTTACCCTGTTGCTATGGCCTAACTACTGTTACAATTAAATGCCTTACAACTGTTTTCAAAAACAACTGTTATACTTGTGAATTGACCCTGCAACCTGACTTTACAACTATAGCCTGTTTTTGGATTCCCAGTTCATGATTTCAGCTTATCTTACTACAACAGAAGCTTGTTTTGAGACATATCTTGGAATAAACCTTACTTATGTCTAATGATCTTAAAAATGGATTTAAATATGGAATCCGACTTTCAAGAAGTCTTTTTCATCAAATGATTTGGTAACTTTAAAAAGAAAGGTTTTGGTTATTATAGGAATTCCGATCAAATTGGTTTCTGCGGATTCCTATAGGTTGGAGGCGTAAGAGGCCGAGTGACGCCGGTCCAGCACTTTTTATGTGAAGACTATATTGAGATAGTCAATGGCTATAATGAGATAGCCCAAGGCCAATGGCAATAAGTGCCTTTATGAGTACTCTTTATGTCCAGAGGGACTTTAGTCCGTTATGGGGACTTTACGTGGCTGATCACCCGTATTGTCTGGCGTTGTGAGAAAACTTCAACCAAAATAATTGTTTTTAAACAGTAAAGGTCCTAATGAGAGGACAGTTTTATAAATGATTTGAATAGTAAAGGTCCTAATGAGAGGACAGTTTTATAAATGATTTGAATAGTAAAGGTCCTAATGAGAGGACAATTTTATAAATGATTTGAAAAGAAAGGTCCTAATGAGAGGACAGTTTTATAAATGATTTGAAAAGCAAGGTCCTAATGAGAGGACAGTTTTATAAATGATTTGAAAAGCAAGGTCCTAATGAGAGGACAGTTTTATACAACTGATCTTTGAAATGATTAATAATGAAAATTGAAATGCCCTGTTATATCATGCCCTTTACAGCTTAAACTGTCAGACATATCTTGACTTGACTTTGTTTCAATTGCTATATATTACTTCCTGTTATCCATCTAACCCTGCAGATTACTCCTATACTTGCAACTGATTATTATTTTCCAGCTTCTTATGTACTTTGGACCAGTTATTGAAATTATTTAACCCTGCCAGTGGTTTATAAAAGAAAGTTTTACGAGAAATGAATACCCTGATGAGAATGTTTAATGACAATTATGGGACAATGAGGTCCAGCAATGATTTTAAAGCATGGTTTTGAGAAAAGACTTTCTTAATTATGTATATAAGCCTGTAGAACTGTTTTTAACCAGTATGGTTACTTGCTGAGCTTTTGTGGCTCATTCTTTTATTTTCTAACCTCTACAGCTTTTGAGAATCATGGAATGTATTAAGCAGACTGCGAGGAAGAATACCTCCTTTCTTAATTATGCTAGGCTGGCTGAGATTGAACAGGTAGGATCGAGGCTGAGTTAGAAGGAAAAGACTTTGTTAAGTCTTAAGTGTTCATGTTGATAGACTTTTGTCAGATGATTCAGAGTTGTAATAATATTTATTCTGGTTATGTAATTAATGAATTTAGAGTTGTGCTTGTTTCATACCATTACCTGTTAAAGGTCCAGGGTAATAGTTGGGGTCATGTATATCTATATTTGTGATTGTTTATATTTATATAGGATGTATGCATATAGAGTATTAGTGACTCCCCGATCTAGACCCCGGATTGGGAGGGCGTCACAGGTTGGTATCAGAGCTACAGGTTTTGGTCACTGAAACAAGCCAGGATTATATTAATAAGATAATAGGATATAAGTTCTAAGATTTACATACTTATAGACATAGGATAAGTGTAAGATTTAAACCCTTAGAGATATAAGATAGGATCACTCAAGATAGGAACTTAGAGTTTTGAGTCGAGATATTCGGATAGAGTCTCGATGGTTAAGAATGTTAATATAGAATGACGTTAGACTTAAGATAATTTCATCTTGGTTTATACATCGGTATACCACTGCATAATTGCAGATATCATCGGACAATGATAAGGATTCTCATTTACCATTCCCCTCCATTCTTCAATACTTCTTTTGGCACCACTCCACACGAGTCTTACTTTGAGCCTAGTATGGATTCTGGATCGGACGAGGAGGTTATGGATTGTATCCCTGAGCATATGGTAGCACCTACTAGTGAGGCACCCGTTCAACCTGTATTGGTTGTATCTGAGCCTGCATCTGTTCGTGATGAGATTTTTGCACCATCTAGGGTTGTATTTGTTATGTCTGTTAGATTTCAAGCCCCGTTAGAAAATCGATTCTCTATTTGTGACTTGAGAGAGATATTTTCCACAATTGACCTTACTCACTCTAATTGCCAGAGTCATGTGAATTCTGTTTACCCAAACTCTCTATTCATTTTATTGAAACTATCTTTATTGCTTCAGATATTTTATTAACAAGCCTTGAATTGATTCTTGAAATTTTGAATATTATGTGTTATACTATTTTTTTTACTCTTCTGGGATGAACAACGCTATATAAAGGGGATACCAAGGTGGGACGCCACTGTTGGTAAGTTGCATGTCATGAAAGTGCTAAGGCTGGCCACCTTATGTACTACGGAGGTTTTCCTAAGTGGCATATGTAACGTAATGGTAGTTCGAAGATCATAGTGATCTCCCAGTTATTTCTTCTTGAATATGATATCCATTCTTTGCAAAGTCCCATATTTTAAACTCTAATGGTTCTCTAACCAGTAAAAGTTGAGATTTTTTTTTGAACCTATTGTTTCAAAGAATCTTGGTCCATGTTTTATACTTTTGTTTGAATATCAAATCTGAGCTTTGCTTTTGATTCCTTCAATTAGTAATTGTTCGACCTTGTAACGAATTGTGATGCTGAGATTGTTAGTGTTAAGAAGAATATGAAACAATACACGTCATTTATACAGAAAGAAGAAGCGAATTAGCAGGGAGCTAAAGTGAAATTGGAAGGAACTATTGTATTTCTTTGTATTAGATTTGTTGAGTCGTTTCTAGAAAAGTATATTATTAAGTATTTGGAAAATTGGACTGAATAAAAGTTCTCAGAGTCAAAATAAAGAAATATGTTGAGTATGAAGATAATATACCGAGTTAAAAATGAAAAGAAAGTGGGAAGGGCAAAATAAAGCCTGGAAGTTTGAAAGAAGATAATGTTTTAATTGATTTTAGAGCTACTAAGTCCTTTACATCTCAAGAGTTTGTTGATAAACTGCAATGTGAAATTTAACCTTTAGAAGAAGCTTTAGTTATAGAAGTAGAAAATCAAGTGACGGTTCCGGTTAGTCAAGTCTGTCCTAAGTGTGATATTGAAATAGGAAGTCGTCATTTCATCGCTAACTTGATACCTTTTAAGTTAGGCGAATTCGATGTAATCCTAGGAATGGATTGGTTAATGGATCATGAGGATCAAATAGATTGTAAGGAAAAGAAATTAAAAGTGAAGACAACAGAAGGTGAGGAAGTTGAATTCCGAGTTACCAGGATTACCTCTTGACAGGAAAATTGAGTTTTCTATTGATTTAGCTCCCGGTACCAAACCAATTTCTAAAGCTCCATATAGAATGGCGCCAGTTGAAATGAAAGAGTTGGCGAGTCAAATACAAGATCTCTTGGATAAAGGAATTATAAGGCCTAGTGTGTCCCCCTGGGGAGCACCAGTATTGTTTGTAAAGAAGAAAGATGGAAGCATGAGATTGTGCATAGATTACCGAGAATTAAACAAGCTAACCATCAAGAACAAGTACCCGTTGCCGAGGATCGGTGATCTTTTTGACCAGCTGAAATGAGTCGAATGTTTTTCAAAAAAATTGATTTAAGGTCCGGATACCATCAACTCAAGATCAAACCTGAAGATGTATCTAAAACAGCATTCAGAACAAGGTACGGACACTATGAATTTTTAGTTATGGCTTTTGGATTGACAAATGCCCCAGCAGCGTTTATGGACCTGATGAACAGAGTCTTTAAGAAGTATTTAGACAAGTTTGTGATTGTTTTCATCGACGACATCCTGATATATTCCAAGTCAGAAGAAGAGCATGCAGATCACTTAAGAATTGCTTTAGAGACTTTAAGAAAGGAGAAGTTGTATGCGAAGTTTTCAAAATGTGAATTTTGGTTGAAGGAAGTACAATTCTTAGGTCATGTTGTCAGCAGAGAAGGCATCAAAGTTGATCCGGCGAAAATAGAAGCAGTGATGAAATGGGAAAGACCAAGGACTCCAACGGAAGTCAGAAGTTTTCTGGGTTTAGCGGGATACTATCGAAGATTTGTTCAAGATTTCTCAAAGATAGCTACCCCTATGACCAAGTTGACAAGGAAGAATGAAAAGTTTGTATGGAATGAAAAGTGTGAAGAAAGTTTTGAAGAACTAAAGCAAAGACTAGTGTCTGCCCCAGTGTTGGTGTTACCTGACGATCAAGGAAATTTTGTCATCTACAGTGATGCTTCTTACAAAGGCTTGGGATGTGTTCTGATGCAACATGGGAAAGTTATTGCATATGCTTCCAGGTAGTTAAGACCTCATGAATTGAAGTACCCTACACATGATCTGGAATTAGCTGCTATTGTGTTTGCATTGAAGATTTGGAGGCACTACTTGTACGAAGAAAAGTGTGAGATTTATACTGACCACAAGAGTTTGAAGTATATCTTTACTCAGAAAGAATTGAACATGAGACAAAGAAGATGGTTGGAATTGATCAAAGATTACGACTGCACGATTAACTACCATCCAGGCAAGGCAAATGTTGTAGCAGATGCTTTAAGTAGAAAGGAAAGATTGAATATAATGGTTTCATCTGAAGAATTGATCAAAGAATTTGAGAAATTGGAAATAGAAGTATGTGGTGCTGATTCAGTGGAAGAGATGGTGTATACAATGACTTTTCAGCCAGAATTGTTAGAAAAGATCAAGAGATGTCAAGAACAGATGATGAGTCAAGATAGAGCCAAGTTGACTGGAGAAGAGTTAAGAAGTCAGAAGGACAGTGAAGGAATCTTTAGGTTTTCCTCACGAATTTGGATCCCCAATGTTCAAGAGCTCAAGAATGAAATTTTGCATGATGCACATAGTTCAAGATACTCTATTCATCCAGGAAGCACAAAGATGTATGAAGACTTGAAGGAAAATTTTTGGTGGCCCAACATGAAAAGAGATGTGGCAGAGTGGATCAGTAAATGTTATACATGCCAGAGAGTCAAAGCTGAACATCAGAGGCCCAGTGGATTGTTGCAACCACTAGAGATTCCAGAATGGAAATGGGAGAATCTTGCTATGGATTTTGTAGTAGGTCTGCCAAGGACTAAAGCTAATCATGATGCTATCTGGGTAATAATAGACAGATTAACTAAGTCAGCGCACTTTCTACCTATCAACGAAAGATTTTCACTGGACAGGTTGGTTCATTTGTACTTGAAAGAGATTGTTATGCGACATGGTGTTCCTGTATCAATAGTGTCAGACAGAGACCCAAGATTCAATTCAAGATTTTGGAAGAAGTTTCAAGAATGTTTGGGAACAAAGCTGAATATGAGTACTGCATACCATCCTCAGACAGATGGCCAGAGTGAAAGGACAATCCAAACCATTGAAGATATGTTAAGAGTTTGTGCCTTGGATTTTGAAGGAAGTTGGGACGAGCATCTACCGTTAGTGGAGTTTTCTTATAACAACAGCTATCATGCTAGTATTGGGATGCCCCCGTATGAAGCTTTATATGGAAGAAAATGCAGATCACCAGTGTGTTGGAATGAAGTTGGTGAGCGTAAGATTTTGGGTCCAGAGTTAGTTTAACAAACTAAAGAAAAGATTGAGTTGATTCAGAAGAGATTGCTAGCTGCTCAAGATAGGCAAAAGAAGTATGCTGACCAGTCAAGGAAAGACATGAATTTTGAAGAAGGTGACCAAGTGTTATTAAAAATTTCTCCATGGAAAGGTGTTAGTAGATTTGGCAAGAGAGGAAAGCTTAATCCAAGATATATAGGACCTTTTGAAGTTTTGAAGCAAGTTGGGAAAGTTGCCTATGAATTAGCTCTACCACCGCAGATGCAGCACATTCACAATGTTTTTCACGTATCTATGCTTAGAAAGTATAACCCTGACATGAGTCATGTGATAGAGTATGAACCCTTGGAGATTCAACCCGACTTGTCCTATGTAGAACAGCCTGTAGAGATTCAGGATCGTAAGGATAAGGTTTTAAGAAATAAGTCTGTAAGGCTTGTAAAGGTTTTGTGGAGAAATCCTCGAGTTGAGGAATCCACCTGGGAACTTGAGAGTGAAATGCTCGAGAAGTATCCCTATTTGTTTACTTAGGCTGATTCTGGGGACAGAATCTTTTTAAGGGGGGGAGAATGTAACGATCGAGATAATTAAATATATTTGAATAATATGAGGTATATGATTTATGTGTTTTAATGTGTTAAGATATGATATGTGGTCATTTTATATGTCTAGTTGACTGCCTGTTTGACTGCATTATGCTTAAGTGTTTTAATTCAGTGATTAACTGATTTTCTATGCTTAATTGAGTAACTGTTTGATTTTTATAAAATTATTGGTGTGTCCAATAATTATGAAATTTTATATGTAGCTTCTATGTGATTTTAGAGACTTTCTAAAAATGGTGATGTATTTAATTCTAGTCCCAGTGATTTTATATAAATCTTTCATTCATGTTTTATTCTAGAGATATTACTCTTCTAAATTCCATATTTAATTATTGGAATGCCCAAAAATCATGAAACCTGTTCCAAAATGTTTCTTAACTATTTTGAGACTTGTGAAAAATAGAAGTTTATTTTATTCGAGCCCAAATGTATTTTTAAAGATTTTCCTACTCTTATTTTCTATTTCTGTACTAAAACTTCAAAGATTTTTAGTTAATTATTTATTTACCAGAAAAATATTTCAAAAATATGGGGAAGCTTCTAAATTCATGCTCTTAATTTTAAAAATATAAAACGTATTTTTTTACTTCAATTATATAAAAATTCGAATTGTTTAATGGTTTTATTCAGAAAATCAGCAATTGGGAAATGACGTTTATGCCCTTGTCTTTGTTTTGTAAAAGCCACCGCCCACTAACCATTTCACTTGCTCTGCATCAGCTGTGTTTAGGTCTCGTTTCTTGTCTCCATGGCGATTCTCTTGATGCCATTCGATTTATCCATGAATTACTCATGTCCTAGTCAGGCTATGTTAATGATTTCTTATACTACTTGTAATCTTCGATGCTAGCTTTGTTTGGTGTATGTATGTGCGTATGCCGTGTGTATATGTGATCGGAGTTTGGTCTATACCTGCATGCAAGGGTTAAATTACTTTAACTTTGATAATCAACACTAGTACGATGCTTGTGGAGTTGTTAATGAGTGAAAAACGAAGCTTTGGTGTCGAGAATCCGATGATCGGATTTTCCACCGGAGCTTGGCCGCCGGCGATGACTATTACGAGCTGGCAGGTCAACGGCGATGATGAAATGAGCCGGAACTACTATTTTTATTTATGTTAGACTAGTAATTCTTATTGCATGTTACGGTTTCCATTTTTCCGAGCAAGAATAGCATTTTTCCGATTGGTTATGGCTTAGTATGATTCCACGAAGTCTCGTTTTTGATTAATAGCAGTGCTAGTAGTTGCTTTACATTTGATTCATGGTGAATAAGGACTGTATGTTAGTATTGGTTCGAATTGGTGCATGTTCGACTCGAAAGCTTCATTTGGCTTCGGGATTAGTTGATTAAAATGTAACCTAATTAGTTTAGTGATTTTTTTAACTGCAAGAAGCTTTGATTGCTAAGAATTGATGTTTAACAACTATGTTTCTGTGTGGTGATGTTATGCTACGGCCAATCTTGTTAATTGCCGAGTTAATAGTAAGTAAATATGCTCAATTAAAATGTATGTCTAGCTTAAGTTGTTAATGAATTGTTAGATTTTACTAGTTGATTAAATTGTCTAGGTAAATTTTGTGACAATTCGACTAGCCATGCTCTATGTTCGGAAATTTTCTAATTAGTATAAGTTTTGGGATGCCATGTTGTTTAATTAAAAAGATTTACAAACATGCTAAATTATGGTGGCTTCTAACTAGTTGAATTTGAGTGAATGGTATATTTTGCATTCGAATTTCATATATTAATGGCTAATATAAGTTTTAATTTCTATGAATTAAGTGGACAGGAATTGTTATGATATAGAGTTAAGTTAAGAATTGAATTAATTATATAGCTAGGCCGTTGATACTTGGATTGCTTCAGTCATTTTGAATGACAATAGTATTGCATATTGTTTATAGCTATTGCTTGTTTGATATGGATTTGGTGCAAATGTGGTTGTATAATGGGATATGATTGGCATTTATGTTTGGTTGTGTCGGTTGTATTCCGACGGATAGCTCCAATTACAGGGGAAGTGCTGCCAAAATTTTCTAAAACTAAAACGACTTTGTAAAATACTATTGGCACACCACTTCTGTATAGGAAAGACTATCAGTCAAGAATACTGTGAATCAATATATGTGTCTATGTGCTATTTACTTGCCAGTATAGAAGTGAGTATATAACAGAGTATGTCTACAGTGGATTGTGCATATGTGTTAAAGGGTTACACTATCGAAAGGGTAGAATAGTTAGACGTTAATGAAAACGTCGAGAGTTTATGAGATACTGAAATAGTATTATTTATGTGTAGCTACGAAGGACGTTGAGGTGAAGGATAAAGGGAAAGCTAAAGTAGAGAGTTAGTGTCTGGTGTAGGCGATCTACCTGTTCAACAGCTGTAGCATTCTGTTTAAGGCAAGTAACTACTGCCTAATCTCTTTCAACTTAAACACTGTTTTATGAACTGCATAGTGAACTGTTTTATAAACTGCTTTATGACCCTGCAACTGTGTTATCTTATCTCAACTGTTTTAAGCTATGGCCTACCTTACTTTAATTGCTTTATTTAAACTGCAACCTTATACCAGTTTTGATTATACTTTAAACTTTTCAATCCCTGAACTGCTATTGTCAGCTTTTAAACTAATTTTAAAGGTCTTAAATCAGTAACCTTGAACTATGACTATTGTCGACACCATTTCCTTAATAATGCTTACTTGAACTTAAATTCTGAACTTACCCTGTTGCTATGGCCTAACTACTGTTACAATTAAATGCCTTACAACTGTTTTCAAAAACAACTGTTATACTTGTGAATTGACCCTGCAACCTGACTTTACAACTATAGCCTGTTTTTGGATTCCCAGTTCATGATTTCAGCTTATCTTACTACAACAGAAGCTTGTTTTGAGACATATCTTGGAATAAACCTTACTTATGTCTAATAATCTTAAAAATGGATTTAAATATGGAATCCGACTTTCAAGAAGTCTTTTTCATCAAATGATTTGGTAACTTTAAAAAGAAAGGTTTTGGTTATTATAGGAATTCCGATCAAATTGGTTTCTGCGGATTCCTATAGGTTGGAGGCGTAAGAGGCCGAGTGACGCCGGTCCAGCACTTTTTATGTGAAGACTATATTGAGATAGTCAATGGCTATAATGAGATAGCCCAAGGCCAATGGCAATAAGTGCCTTTATGAGTACTCTTTATGTCCAGAGGGACTTTAGTCCGTTATGGGGACTTTACGTGGCTGATCACCCGTATTGTCTGGCGTTGTGAGAAAACTTCAACCAAAATAATTGTTTTTAAACAGTAAAGGTCCTAATGAGAGGACAGTTTTATAAATGATTTGAATAGTAAAGGTCCTAATGAGAGGACAGTTTTATAAATGATTTGAATAGTAAAGGTCCTAATGAGAGGACAATTTTATAAATGATTTGAAAAGAAAGGTCCTAATGAGAGGACAGTTTTATAAATGATTTGAAAAGCAAGGTCCTAATGAGAGGACAGTTTTATAAATGATTTGAAAAGCAAGGTCCTAATGAGAGGACAGTTTTATACAACTGATCTTTGAAATGATTAATAATGAAAATTGAAATGCCCTGTTATATCATGCCCTTTACAGCTTAAACTGTCAGACATATCTTGACTTGACTTTGTTTCAATTGCTATATATTACTTCCTGTTATCCATCTAACCCTGCAGATTACTCCTATACTTGCAACTGATTATTATTTTCCAGCTTCTTATGTACTTTGCACCAGTTATTGAAATTATTTAACTCTGCCAGTGGTTTATAAAAGAAAGTTTTACGAGAAATGAATACCCTGATGAGAATGTTTAATTACAATTATGGGACAATGAGGTCCAGCAATGATTTTAAAGCATGGTTTTGAGAAAAGACTTTCTTAATTATGTATATAAGCCTGTAGAACTGTTTTTAACCAGTATGGTTACTTGCTGAGCTTTTGTGGCTCATTCTTTTATTTTCTAACCTCTACAGCTTTTGAGAATCATGGAATGTATTAAGCAGACTGCGAGGAAGAATACCTCCTTTCTTAATTATGCTAGGCTGGCTGAGATTGAACAGGTAGGATCGAGGCTGAGTTAGAAGGAAAAGACTTTGTTAAGTCTTAAGTGTTCATGTTGATAGACTTTTGTCAGATGATTCAGAGTTGTAATAATATTTATTCTGGTTATGTAATTAATGAATTTAGAGTTGTGCTTGTTTCATACCATTACCTGTTAAAGGTCCAGGGTAATAGTTGGGGTCATGTATATCTATATTTGTGATTGTTTATATTTATATAGGATGTATGCATATAGAGTATTAGTGACTCCTCGATCTAGACCCCGGATTGGGAGGGCGTCACATTGTCAGTAGTGAAGGAATTCGAGTTGATCCCGCAAAGATAGAAGCTGTGGTAAATTGGGATAGACCAAAGGCACCTACTGAGGTAAGAAGTTTTCTTGGATTAGCTGGTTATTATCGGAGATTTGTTCAGGATTTCTCTAAAATAGCCACTCCATTGACTAAGTTAACTAGAAAGAATGAAAAGTTTGTTTGGAATGACAAATGTGAAGAAAGTTTTCAGGAATTGAAGAAAAGGTTAGTATCAGCACCAGTGCTAGTTTTACCAGATGATCAAGAAAATTTTGTAATCTACAATGATGCGTCGCATAAAGGCTTAGGATGTGTTCTGATGCAACGTGGGAAGGTAATTGCTTATGCTTCTAGACAATTGAAGATTCATGAACAGAAGTATCCAACACATGATTTAGAGCTGGCCGCTATTATTTTTGCTTTGAAGATTTGGAGACATTATTTGTATGGTGAAAAATGTGAGATTTACACAGATCACAAGAGTTTGAAATATATTTTTACTCAGAAGGAGCTTAATATGAGACAAAGAAGATGGTTGGAATTACTTAAAGATTATGATTGCACTATCAATTACCATCCAGGAAGGCAAATGTCGTAGCAGATGCTCTAAGCAGAAAAGAGAGATTGAAAATGCTAGTTCCATCTGAAGAATTGATCAAGGAGTTTGAGAAATTGGAAATGGAAATATTTGATTCTGAATCAGTGAAAGAAATGGTGTATACAATGATGTTCCAGCCTGAATTGTTAGAAAAGATCAAACGATGTCAAGAACAGATGATGAGTCAAGACAAAGCTAAATTGAATGGAGAAGAGTTAAGAAGCCAGAAGGACGATAAATGAATTTTTAGGTATTCCTCACGAATTTGGATTCCTAATGTCCAAGAGCTCAAGAATGAAATTTTGCATGATGCGCATAGTTCAAGGTACTCTATTCATCCGGGAAGCACAAAGATGTATAAAGACTTGAAAGAAAATTTTTGGTGGCCTAATATGAAAAGAGATGTAGCAGATTGGATCAGTAAATGTTATACGTGTCAAAGAGTCAAAGCTGAACATCAACGACCAAGTGGATTGTTGCAACCACTAGAGATTCCAGAGTGGAAGTGGGAACATCTTGCTATGGATTTTGTAGTGGGACTACCAAGGACAAGGGCGAATCATGATGCTATTTGGGTAATAATAGATAGATTAACCAAGTCAGCACATTTTATACCAATTAACGAAAGATTTTCACTGGATAAGTTGGTTCATTTGTACTTAAAGGAAATAGTTATGCGACATGGAGTTCCTGTATCGATCGTGTCTGACAGAGATCCAAGATTTAATTCTAGATTCTGGAGAAAATTTCAAGAGTGTTTGGGAACGAAGTTAAATATGAGTACTGCATATCATCCCCAGACAGATGGTCAAAGTGAAAGAATAATTCAGACAGTTGAAGACATGTTAAGAGTGTGTGCCTTAGATTTTGAAGGAAGTTGGGACGAGCATCTACCGTTAGTTGAATTTTCATATAATAACAGTTATCATGCCAGTATTGGAATGCCTCCGTATGAAGCATTATATGGAAGGAAGTGTAGATCTCCTGTGTGTTGGGATGAAGTTGGAGAGCGTAAAATTTTAGGTCCCGAGCTTGTGCAACAAACCAAAGAAAAGATTGAGCTGATTCAGAAAAGATTATTAGCAGCCCAGGATAGACAAAAGAAGTATGCGGATCAATCGAGAAAGGATATGAGCTTTGAGGATGGTGATCAAGTGTTGCTAAAGATATCTCCGTGGAAAGGTGTTAGTAGATTTAGCAAGAAAGGAAAATTGAGCCCAAGATATATAGGACCTTTTGAAGATTTGAAGAGAATTGGGAGAGTTGCGTATGAGTTGGCTCTACCGCCACATATGCAACACATTCACAATGTTTTCCATGTGTCTATGCTTAGAAGATATAATCCGGATGCGAGTCATGTAGTAGAATACGAACCCCTAGAGATTCAACCTGACATGTCTTACATAGAACAGCCTGTAGCGATTCAGGATCGTAAGGATAAAGTCTTAAGAAATAAGTCTGTTAGGCTTGTAAAAGTTTTGTGGAGAAATCCTCGAGTTGAGGAATCCACCTGGGAACTTGAGAGTGAAATGCTCGAAAAGTATCCTTACTTGTTTACTTAGGCTGATTCTGGGGACAGAATCCTTGTAAGGGGGGGGGGGAGAATGTAACGATTGAGATAACTATATATATTTAATTAATATGAGATATATTATTTTGTACTCCAATGTGATAAGATGTGGTATGTGGTCATTTTATATGTCTAGTTGACTGCCTGTTTGACCATAACGTGCTTAAGTGCTTTATTAAACAGATTAATTGATTTTTCATGCTGAATGGAGTAACTGTTTGATTTTTATAAATATTTTGGTGTGTCCAATAATTATGAAATTTTATATGTAACTTCTATGTGATTTTAGAGACTTTCTAAAAATGGTTGTGTAATTAAACTCAGTCTCAATATTTTTATATGATTTTCTCAGTCCTGTTTCATCCTGAAAATATTTCTCTTCTAAATTCCATATTTAATTATTGGAATGTCCACAAATCATGAAATCTTTTCCAAAATGTTCTTTATATATTCTGAGACGTTTTAAAAATAAAATTTTATTTTATTTGAGCACTAAAATAATTTTAAGAATTTTTCTACTCTTATTTCTATTTAAAGTGCCTAAACTTCCCCGATTTTTATTTAATTATTTATTCATCATAAAAATATTTTAAAAATATGGGTGAGTTTCTAAATTCATGATCTTTATTTTAAAAATATAAAACTTATTTTTGTACTCATTTTATACCAAAATTCGATTTATTAATCATTTTAAATTAGAAGTTTGCAATTGTGAAATGACGCATTTGCCCCTGTCTTTTATAAAACAGCAGCACCCCTTCTCTTTCTCCCCACTCGGCATTTCTTCTTCCCAGGTCCCGTAAATCTCTCTCCTGCGATTTTTCCTCTCTAGTTTTGCTACGTGTGTGTGTGAGTTAGTAACCTATGTTGCATTGATTAATTACTAACATCTAGTTGCTTGATTTGTTGGTGATAATTAGAAGCATGATATGTATATATATATATATGTATGCCGTGTGTATATGTTGATGTAATGTTGCATGCAAGCTGTTTTAGGGATATGATTGAGTTAACAGTGATTGAACGAAGCTATACTGGAAGCTATGTGCCGAATGGAGCCGTGGTGAACCCAAAACGGAGTTCTGGTTCTTCGTCACCGTCACCGGCGATGAGCTCCGGCGAGTCGGCGACTGGGCTTCGCTCGGTTGGTCTCGTTTTTAGTTAATTTATATGCTAGCAACTGTTGTGAGTTTGATTACATGGGTAATTAGCATTGCATGTTAAAATTCTGCAATTACCGGCTATAAATTGATTTTTTCCGATTGTGTATTCATATTTTCCGGGCAAGTCATATGCATTATGTTTTATTCGAAGCATGTTAAGTTTGGTGGAGCTGCCATTGAGATGAAAAGTAGATTAATTCGTTGGAATATAGCCATATTAATGTTGATTGCATTTTATTTAATTATTTATTCATCATAAAAATATTTTAAAAATATGGGTGAGTTTCTAAATTCATGATCTTTATTTTAAAAATATAAAACTTATTTTTGTACTCATTTTATACCAAAATTCGATTTATTAATCATTTTAAATTAGAAGTTTGCAATTGTGAAATGACGCATTTGCCCCTGTCTTTTATAAAACAGCAGCACCCCTTCTCTTTCTCCCCACTCGGCATTTCTTCTTCCCAGGTCCCGTAAATCTCTCTCCTGCGATTTTTCCTCTCTAGTTTTGCTACGTGTGTGTGTGAGTTAGTAACCTATGTTGCATTGATTAATTACTAACATCTAGTTGCTTGATTTGTTAGTGATAATTAGAAGCATGATATGTATATATATATGTATGCCGTGTGTATATGTTGATGTAATGTTGCATGCAAGCTGTTTTAGGGATATGATTGAGTTAACAGTGATTGAACGAAGCTATACTGGAAGCTATGTGCCGAATGGAGCCGTGGTGAACCCAAAACGGAGTTCTGGTTCTTCGTCACCGTCACCGGCGATGAGCTCCGGCGAGTCGGCGACTGGGCTTCGCTCGGTTGGTCTCGTTTTTAGTTAATTTATATGCTAGCAACTGTTGTGAGTTTGATTACATGGGTAATTAGCATTGCATGTTAAAATTCTGCAATTACCGGCTATAAATTGATTTTTTCCGATTGTGTATTCATATTTTCCGGGCAAGTCATATGCATTATGTTTTATTCGAAGCATGTTAAGTTTGGTGGAGCTGCCATTGAGATGAAAAGTAGATTAATTCGTTGGAATATAGCCATATTAATGTTGATTGCATTTTATTTTATGAAATTTCGAATATATGATAGTTATATATATATATATATATTTATATTCGAAAATAATATTATATGAGTATTATATGAGGTTTTATGAATGATATAGGGGAACTAGAGATGTAATTGCTTGAGCACTTGGAAGTTTTGTATTATAATAGCATATTTTCGAACATATATATAATAATATATTCAAATTCTTATAATTAATTGGCAATAGTAATGTTAATTATACAATTGTATAGACATTGCTTTGTATGGCATAGATTTGGAATAATATGTGATTGGTAATATATATATAATTGTCTGATTATGTATGATTGACATTGGTGTTTGTTTGTGTCGGTTGTATTCCGACGGGTAGCTCCAATTACAGGGGAGGTGCTGTCAAAATTTTCTAAAAATAAAATGATCCTATAAAACACTATTGGCACACCACCTCTGTATAGGAAATGCTATCAGTCAGGAATGCTGTGGACAATATGATTGTTTATGTGCTATGTGCCTAGCAGTATATATATACTTGATTCAGTATGTATACAAATACAGAATGTATATGTGTTAAAGGGGTTGCAGTAACGAAAGGGTAGAATAGTTAGACGTTAAAGAGAACGTCGAGAGTGTATAAGATACTGATACAGGACTATTTATGTGTAGCTACGAAGGACGTTGAGGTGAAAGACAAGGGGAAAGCAAAAGTAGAAAGTTAGTGTGGTGTAGGGAGATCTACCTGTTCAGGCAAGTAACTCTTGCCTATGTTTTCTTTTAAAAGAAATGTACTATTGCACGCTTTTACAAATGTTTTATAAGTTATGACTGTTTTACTATCTACAGCATGTTTTGCATTAAATGTTAAACATAAGTTGCAATGCCATATAACCTTGAAGGTGCCTTATACTTTTCAATCCCTAAACTGTTATCTTTAAACACGACTAGTACCCCATTGTTACTCCCTAATCACTGTTTTAAAATTAAATGCTTTTAACTTATGTTAGATCCTTTTTGCTAACCCTTGAGATCATTTAAAACTTGTGGCGGTGACCTGATTCTAATTCTTTACTTGAACCCTGTTTATTTTACTGCAAAAGAGACATGTATATCCACTTGTCCTCGAATAAAATTTACCTCTGTCCATTGACTTTTAAAAAATGGATTTAAATATGAAATCCGACTTTCAAGAAGTCTTTTTCATCGAATGATTTGGTAACTTGTAAAAGAAATGTTTTGATATTTATAGGAATTCCGATCAAAATGGTTTCTGCGGATTCCTATAGATTGGAGGCGTAAGAGGCCGAGTGACGCCGGTCCAGCATTTTTTAGCGTAAGAGGCTAGGGGAGGGTCCTAGTCCAGCATCTTTGTATAGCCAATGTCAATAAATGCTGATTATGAGTACTTCTTAAAGGTCCAGAGGGACTTCGGTCCGTTATGGGGACTTTACGTGGCTGATCACCCGTATTGTCCGGGCGTTGTGAAAAAAACTCCAATCAAAATGATTTTAAAAAGGAATGTCCAAATGAGAGGACCAAAAGAACGTTTTATAAAGGATAATGTCATACTAGAGGACAGTTTCTATGAAAAGGAATTTTTAATACTGATGTTCTGTTCAGAGAATAATCTTTTATTGAAATGATTAGTAATGGAATACTTTTATGATTCCCTGTTTATACAGACTTTCAAACAGCCAATATTGCCATGTTTCTGACTCCATTTTACTTATATGCAATACTTCCTGTTATCCATCTAATAACTAAATGTTTATCTACAAAGTTTGATCTTATTTATTTTAAAGATTTCCTTAACCCTATCACCCCATACTGTCAGATATCTTACCCACCAATATTTCTTTTTTTAAAACATTATCCGTTTTACTTTAACTTCACAATTTCCAAGTTTTTGACTGAGCCATGAACAAACTCTATTCTTACTTGTACCTTACCAAAGTATGGCATTGAAGAAAATTTTATGCAAAAGGAATTCACAGATTTATAATGAATTCTGGATCGATGTTTTAAGGACAATAAGGTCCAGTTTTAATAGTGAGAAATGATTTCAAAGTTCATAGTATGCTGTAGAACTGTTTCTAAATTTATGCATGATTACTTGCTGAGCTTTTGTAGCTCATTCTATTATTTTCTAACCTCCACAGCTTTTGAGAAGCATGGTTCGACTTAAGCAAACTGCGAGGAAGAATACCTCTTTTCTTAACTATGCTAGGCTGGCTGAGATTGAACAGGTAGGATCGAGGCTGAGTTAGAAGGAAAAGACTTTGTTAAGTCTTTAGTGTTTATGTTGTTAGACTTTTGTCAGTTATTTCAGAGTTGTAATAATATTTATTCTGGTGATGTAATTTAATGAATTTAGAGTGGTGCTTGTTTCATACCATTACCTGTTAAAGGTCCAGGGTACTAATCGGGGTGATGTATATATATATATATATATATATATATATATATTTGTGAGTGTTATGTTTTTATAGGATGCATGCTTATAGAGTGTCGATGACTCCCCGATCTAGACCCCGGGTCGGGAGGGCGCGACACAAGTTGTTACAGAATATTTTCATGTTCAAATGAGCCAAAAATGATCCTACAAGAGTTTACAAGTTTTTTCCATGTTCAAACGAGTAAAGAATGAAGCTAAAAATTGTTTCCAAGTTTGAACGAGTCAATAATGAATTCTCAAGTTGTTAATGAATGTTTTCATGTTCAAATGAGCCAATAATGATGCTATAAGACCTTATAAGTTGTTTCCATGGTCAAACAAGTCAAGAATGAAGGTATAAGTTGTTTCCAAGTTCGAACGAGTCAAGAATGAATTCTCAAGTTGTTACGGATTGTTTTCATGTTCAAATGAGCCAAGAATAATCCTGTAAGAGTTTACAAGTTGTTTCCATGTTCAAACGAGATAAGCATGAAGCTAAAAGTTATTTCCAAATTCGAACGAGTTAAGAATGAAGCTACAAGTTACTTTCAAGTTCGAACCTCAAGAATGAAATCTCAAGTTGTTATGGAATGTTTTCATGTTCAAATGAGCCAAGAATGATCCTACAAGAGTTTACAAGTTGTCTCCATGTTCAAATAAGTCAAGGATAAAGTCTCAAGTTGTTAGGGATTGTTTTCATGTTCAAATGAGCCAAGAATGATCTTATAAGAGTTTACAAGTTGTTTTCATGTTCAAACGAGTCAAGAATGAAGCTAAAAGTTGTTTCCAAATTCGAACGAGTCAAGAATGAAGGTACAAGTTGCTTCTAAGTTCGAACGAGTCAAGAATGAAATCTCAAGTTGTTACGGAATGTTTTCATGTTCAAATGAGCCAAGAATGATCCTACAAGAGTTTATAAGTTGTGTCCAAGTTTGAACGAGTCAAGAATGAAGTCTCAAGTTGTTACGGAATGTTTTAATTTTCAAATGAGCCAAGGATGATCCTATAAGAGCTTACAAGTTATTTCCATGTCAAACACGTCAAGAATGAAGGTACAAGTTGTTTCCAAGTTCGAACGAGTCGAGAATGAATTCTCAAGTTGTTAGAGTTTGTTTTCATGTTTAAATGAGCTAAGAATGATCCTATAAGAGTTTACAAGTTGTTTCCATGGTCAAACATGTCAGGAATGAAGGTACAAGTTGTGTCCAAGTTTGAACGAGTCAAGAATGAAGTCTCAAGTTGTTAATGAATGTTTTCATGTTCAACTGAGCCAAGAATGATTCTATAAGACCTTACAAGTTATTTCCATTGTCAAACATATCAAGAATGAAGGTGTAAGTTGTTTCCATATTCGAACGAGTCAAGAATGAATCCTCAAGTTGTTACAGATTGTTTTCATGTTAAAATGAGCCAAGAATGATCCTATAAGAGTTTACAAGTTGTTTTCATTATCAAACGAGTCAAGCATGAAGCTAAAAGTTGTTTCCAAATTCGAACGAGTCAAGAATGAAGCTACAAGTTGGTTCCAAGTTTGAACGAGTCAAGAATAAAATCTCAAGTTGTTACGGAATGTTTTCATGTTTTAATGAGCCAAAAATGATCCTAAAAGAGTTACAAGTTGTCTCCATGTTCAAATGAGTCAAGAATTAAGTCTCAAGCTGTTAGGGATTGTTTTCATGTTCAAATGAGGCAAGAATGATCCTACTAGAGTTTACAAGTTATTTTCATGTTCAAACGAGTCAAGAATGAAGCTACAAGTTCTTTCCAAGTTCGAACGAGTAAAGAATGAAGTCTCAAGTATTTATAGAATGTTTTCATGTTCAAATGAGCCAAGAATGATCCTGCAAAAGTTTACAAGTTGTGTCCAAGTTTGAACAAGTCAAGAATGAATTCTCAAGTTGTTACGGATTATTTTTATGTTCAAATGAGCAAAGAATGATCTTATAAGACCTTACAAGTTGTTTCCATGGTCAAACATGTCAAGAATGAAGGTACAAGTTGTTTCCAAGTTCGAACAAGTCAAGAATGAATTCTTAAGTTGTAACGGATTGTTTTCATGTTCAAATTAGCCAAGAATGATCCTATAAGAGTTTACAAGTTGTTTCCATGTTCAAACGAGTTAAACATGAAGCTAAAAGTTATTTCCAAATTTGAACGAGTCAAGAATGAAGCTACAAGTTACTTCCAAGTTCAAACGAGTCAAGAATGATATCTCAAGTTGTTACGGAATGTTTTCATGTTCAAATGAGCCAAGAATGATCCTACAAGAGTTTACAAGTTGTGTTCATGTTCAAATGAGTCAAGAATAAAGTCTCAAGTTGTTAGGGGTTGTTTTATTGTTCAAATGAGTCTAGAATGATCCTACAAGAGTTTACAAGTTGTGTCAATGTTCAAACGAGTCAAGAATGAAGCTAAAAGTTGTTTCCAAGTTCGAACGAGTCAAGAATGAAGTCTCAAGTTGTTAATAACTGTTTTCATGTTCAAATGAGCCAAGAATGATCCTATAAGACCTTACAAATTGTTTCCATGGTCAAACAAGTCAAGAAAGAAGGTACAAGTTGTTTCCAAGTTCGAACGAGTCAAGAATGAATTCTCAAGTTGTTATGGATTGTTTTCATGTCCAAATGAGCCAAGAATGATCCTATAAGACCTTACAAGTTGTTTCCATGGTCAACCATCTCAAGAATGAAGGTACAAGTTATTTCCAAGTTCGAATGAGTCAAGAATGAATTCTCAAGTTGTTACGGATTGTTTTCATGTTGAAATGAGCCAAGAACGATCCTACAAGAGTTTACAAGTTGTCTCCTTGTTCAAACATATCAAGAATGATGTCTTAAGTTGTTACGGATTGTTTCCATGTTCAAATGAGGCAAGAATGATCCTACTAGAGTTTACAAGTTGTCTCCATGTTCAAACGAGTCAAGAATGAAGTCTCAAGTTTTTACGGAATGTTTTCATTTTCAAATGAGGCAAGAATGATCCTATAAGAGCTTACACGTTATTTAAATGGTCAAACATGTCAAGAATGAATGTTCATGTTGTTTCCAAGTTCGAACGAGTCAAGAATAAATTCTCAAGTTATTACGGATTGTTTTCATGTTCAAATGAGCCAAGAATCATCCTATAAGAGCTTATAAGTTGTTTCCAGGTCAAACATGTCAAGAATGAAGTTTCAAGTTGTTTCCAAGTTCGAACGAGTGAAGAATAAATTCTCAAGTTATTTCAGATTATTTTCATGTTCAAATGAGCCAAGAATGATCTTATAAGACCTTACAAGTTGTTTCCATGGTCAAACATGTCACGAATGAAGGTTCAAGTTGTTTCCAAGTTCGAACGAGTCAAGAATGAATTCCCAAGTTATTACAATTTCATGTTCAAATGAGCCAAGAATGATCCTACAAGAGTTTATAAATTGTTTCCAAGTTCGAACGAGTCAAAAATGAATTCTCAAGTTGTTAGAGTTTGTTTTCATGTTTAAATGAGCTAAGTGTAACGATTGAGACATTTATATATATTTAATTAATATGATTTATAGTATTTATGTGTTCCAATGTGATAAGAGGTGATATATGATCTTTTTATATGTCTAGTTGACTGCCTGTTTGACCGCAATATGCTTAAGTGCTTTATTAAAGTGATTAATTGGTTTTGTATGCTAAATTGAGTAACTGTTTGATTTTTATAAAATTATTGGTGTGTCCTATAATTATGAAATTTTATATGTAGCTTCTATGTGATTTTAGAGACTTTCTAAAAATGGTGGTGTATTTAATTCTAGTCCCAGTGATTTTATATAAATCTTTCATTCCTGTTTTATTCTAGAGATATTACTCTTCTAAATTCCATATTTAATTATTGGAATGTCCAAAAATCATGAAATCTTTTCCAAAATTCTCTTTGGATATTCAGAAAGTTTTTAAAAATAAAAGTTTATTTTATTCGAGCCCAAATGTATTTTTAAAGATTTTCCTACTCCTATTTCCATTTAAAGTGAGTTAACTTCAAAGATTTTTAGTTAATTATCTGCTCATCAGAAAAATATTTTAAAAATATGTGTGAGCTTCTAAAATCATATTCTTTATTTTAAAAATATAAAATCATATTCTTTATTTTAAAATCATATTCTTTCTATCAAAATTCGAATTGTTTAATGGTTTTATTCAGAAAACTAGCAGTTGTGAAATTACTTGTTTGCCCATGGCTTTATAACATCAGCATCGCCACTTTCTTTCTCATTTGCTCTGTATCTTCATTTTCAGGTCTAGCTCTCTCTCTTTCCTGCGATTTCCTTGTTCCATTGATTTGCTAAGTGATTTGCTAGTACTTGCTTCGATGTTGTCTAGTAATCATGTCATAAATGTTTACACAATTCATTTTCTTGCTTGCATGTAAATGTGTGCGTGCCGTGTGTGTATGTGATCGGAGTATGAGTTGGAGTTGCATGCAAAGCTTGGGTCTGGTTTGTTTCACTTTAGGTAAGTCTTGGTAGGTAATTTACAGAGTCTAGAAGTTGTGGCTTTGAAATTGGACTCGATGGAGCCATTTTCATGAGCTACCGTCACCGGTGATGAGCTCCGGCGAACCGGCGGTCTTGCTTTGCTATGATGTGGATAGTTTGTGTGATTATTGGTTGCTTTGAGTCTTTATTTTGGATGGATGATTGTTGCATGCTAAGGTTTTAATTTTCCGGCCATAAGCTTGCATTTTTCCGACTTAGAATTCATGAATGGTTTCGGCAGTTGAAGTATACATGATTGGGTTCCCTTGGTATATGATGTTGTTGGTATTAATCGAAGCTTTACTGCATGTTTTGTTTTCATTGTTCCGGCTGGATAGGGCATTGCCGACTTGAAACTCATGAATGGCTTTGGTTGTTCTTGGATGGATTGTGAATGATGTTGATTGAGCTATATTATGAACTAAAGATTGATTGTTGGAGTCTCAATGATTGCATGTTGATCCTTAGTTCTTAATGAGTAACTTTCGAATATTGTGATTTTTGGTAATTCGAAATTGATTAATTATATACATAAGTTAGTACATGGATTGCAATTGAGTTAGGTAAATCGTTAGTTGCAATGATTCATTCGAATGCTATATGTGCATATTGGAATCTACTTGTCTAGTTAAATGAGTTTGGAAATATTAGTTATGTGATTTATGTGAGCATTGCTTTGGAAGGTATGAAATTGGTATTATAAGGGACTGATTATGTATGATTGAATGATTGTTTGGGTCGGTTGTATTCCGATGGATAGCTTCATATACAAAGGAAGTGCTGCCAAAATTTTCTAAAACTAAAATGATTTTGTAAAACACTATTGGCACACCACTTCTGTATAGGAAATGCTATCAGTCAGGAATACTGTAGATAATATGATTGTCTATTTGCTAAATGCATAGCAGTGTATGAAATTGATTAAACATGTATATAGTTACTGAGTATGCATATGTGTTAAGGGGTTACATTAACGAAAGGGTAGAATAGTTAGACGTTAATGAGAACGTCGAGAGTGTATAAGATACTGATATAGTACTATTTATGTGTAGCTACGAAGGACATTGAGGTGAAAGACAAAGGGAAAGCTAAAGTAGAAAGTTAGTGTGGTGTAGGGAGATCTACCTGTTCAGCAGCTGTAGCATTCCTTTTTAAGGCAAGTAACTACTACCTGATCTCTTTTAACTTAAGCACTGTTTTATGAACTGTATAGTGAACTGTTTTATAAACTGCTTTATGACCCTGCAACTATGTCACCTTATTTCAACTGTTTTAAGCTGTAGCCTACATTACTTTAATTGTTTTACTTAAACCGCAACCTTATACCAGTTTTTAATTGCACCTTAACCTTTTCAATCCCTGAACTGTTATTGACAACTTATAAACTAGTTTTAAAGTTCTTAAATCAGTAACCTTAAACTATGACTTATGTCTACACCATTTTCCTTAATTATATTTACTTAAACTTTATCCCTGAAAGTACCCTGATGTTATTGTCTAACCACTGTCATGATTAAATGCCTTACAACTATTTTCAAAAATATCTTGTTATACCTGTGAATTGACCCTGTAACCTGACTTCACAACTATAGCTTGGTTTTGATCCCTAGTTTATGATTTCAACTTACTTTATTACAACAGAGACTTGTTTTGAGACGTATCCTGGAGTAAACTTTACCTCTGTCTAATGATCTTTAAAATGGATTTAAATATGAAATCCGACTTTCAAGAAGTCTTTTTCATCAAATGATTTGGTAACTTTAAAAAGAAAGGTTTTGGTTATTATAGGAATTCCGATCAAAAATGGTTTCTGCGGATTCCTATAGGTTGGAGGCGTAAGAGGCCGAGTGACACCGGTCCAGCACTTTTTATGTGAAGACTATAATGAGATAGTCAATGACTATAATGAGATAGCCCAAGGCCAATGGCAATAAGTGCCTTTCTGAGTACTCTTTTTGTCCAGAGGGACTTTAGTCCGTTATGGGGACTTTACGTGGCTGATCACCCGTATTGTCTGGCGTTGTGAGAAAACTCCAATCAAAATGATTTGTTTCTAAACAGTAAAGGTCCTAATGAGAGGACAGTTTTTATAAATGATTTGAAAAGCGAGGTCCTAATGAGAGGACAGTTTTATAAAATGTTTTGAAAGAATCAGTCCTAATGAAAGGACAGTTTTATACAAATGATCTTTGAAATGATCAATAATAAAAATTGAAATGCCTTGTTATATCATGCCCTATATAGCTTAGAACTGTCAGATATATCTTGATTTGACTTTGTTTCAATTGTTATACATTACTTCCTGTTATCCATCTAACCCTGCAGATTACTCATATACTTGGAAATGATTATTACTTTCCAGTTTCTTAAATACCTTGTACCAGTTATTAAAATCATTTAACCCTGTCAATGGATTTATAAAAGAAAGTTTTGCGAGCAATGCATACCCTGACTAGAATTTTGATTTCAATTATGGGACAATGAGGTCCAGCAATGATTTTAAAGCATGGTTTTGAGAAAAGACTTTTTAAACCATATATAAGCCTGTAGAACTGTTTTTAACCTATATGGTTAGTTGCTGAGCTTTTGTAGCTCATTCTTTTATTTTCTAACATCTACAACTTTTGAGAATCATGGTACGTATTAAGCAGACTGCCAGGAAGAACATGTCTTACATGAACTATGCTAGGCTGGCTGAGATTGAACAGGTAGGATCGAGGCAGAGTTGGAAGGAAAAGACTTTGTTAAGTCTTGTATTTTGTTATTAGATTTTGAGATGTTACAGAAGTTGTAATAATATTATTTTGTTACTGTAAATGTAAATATAAATGAATGTAGTTGTGTGCTTGTTTCATACCATTACCTTGAAAGGTCCAGGCTAGTAGTCGGGGTCATATTTATGCGTATTTTCTGTTATTGTTATTAAGGGTGCATGCATATAGAGTGGTAGTGACTCCCCGATCTAGACCCCGGATCGGGAGGGCGCCACACTAAGAATAATCCTATAAGAGTTTACAAGTTGTTTCCATGGTCAATTATGTCAGGAATGAAGGTACAAGTTGTGTCCAAGTTTGAACGAGTCAAGAATGAAGTCTCAAGTTGTTAATGAATGTTTTCATGTTCAAATGAGCCAAGAATGATCCTATAAGACCTTAAAAGTTATTTCCATGGTCAAACATATCAAGAATGAAGGTGTAAGTTGTTTCCATATTCGAACGAGTCAAGAATGAATCCTCAAGTTGTTACAGATTGTTTTCATGTTAAAATGAGCCAAGAATGATCCTATAAGAGTTTACTAGTTGTTTCCATTTTCAAACGAGTCAAGCATGAAGCTAAAAGTTGTTTCCAAATTCGAACGAGTAAAGAATGAAGCTACAAGTTGGTTCCAAGTTTGAACAAGTCAAGAATAAAATCTCAAGTTGTTACGGAATGTTTTCATGTTCTAATGAGCCAAGAATGATCCTACAAGAGTTTACAAGTTGTCTCCATGTTCGAATGAGTCAAGAATTAAGTCTCAAGTTGTTAGGGATTGTTTTCATGTTCAAATGAGGCAAGAATGATCCTACTAGAGTTTACAAGTTGTTTCCATGTTCAAACGAGTTAAGCATGAAGCTAAAAGTTATTTCCAAATTCGAACGAGTCAAGAATGAAGCTACAAGTTTGTTCCAAGTTCGAACGAGTCAAGAATAAAATCTCAAGTTGTTACGGAATGTTTTCATGTTCTAATGAGCCAAGAATGATCCTACAAGAGTTTACAAGTTGTCTCCATGTTCAAATGAGTCAAGAATTAAGTCTCAAGTTGTTAGGGATTGTTTTCATGTTCAAATGAGGCAAGAATGATCCTACTAGAGTTTACAAGTTGTTTCCATGTTCAATCGAGTCAAGAATGAAGCTACAAGTTCTTTCCAAGTTCGAACGAGTAAAGAATGAAGTCTCAAGTATTTATAGAATGTTTTCATGTTCAAATGAGCCAACAATGATCCTGCAAAAGTTTACAACTTGTGTCCATGTTTGAACAAGTCAAGAATGAATTCTTAAGTTGTTACGGATTGTTTTCATGTTCAAATGAGCAAAGAATGATCTTATAAGACCTTACAAGTTGTTTCCATGGTCAAACATGTCAAGAATGAAGGTAAAAGTTGTTTCCAAGTTCGAACGAGTCAAGAATGAATTCTCAAGTTGTTACGGATTGTTTTCATGTTCAAATGAGCCAAGAATGATCCTATAAGAGTTTACAAGTTGTTTCCATGTTCAAACGAGTTAAACATGAAGCTAAAAGTTATTTCCAAATTCGAACGAGTCAAGAATGAAGCTACAAGTTACTTCCAAGTTCGAACGAGTCAAGAATGATATCTCAAGTTGTTACGGAATGTTTACATGTTCAAATGAGCCAAGAATGATCCTACAAGGGTTTATAAGTTGTGTTCATGTTCAAATGAGTCAAGAATTAAGTCTCAAGTTGTTAGGGGTTGTTTTAATGTTTAAATGAGGCTATAATGATCGTACTAGAGTATACAAGTTGTTTCAATGTTCAAACGAGTCAAGAATGAAGCTAAAAGTTGTTTCTAAGTTCGAACGAGTCAAGAGTGAAATCTCAAGTTGTTAATAAATGTTTTCATGTTCAAATGAGCCAAGAATGATCCTATAAGACCGTACAAGTTGTTTCCATGGTCAAACAAGTCAAGAATGAAGGTACAAGTTGTTTCCAAGTTCGAACGAGTCAAGAATGAATTCTCAAGTTGTTACGGATTGTTTTCATGTTCAAATTAGCCAAGAATGATCCTATAAGACCTTAGAAGTTGTTTCCATGGTCAACCATGTCAAGAATGAAGGTACAAGTTATTTCCAAGTTCGAAGAGTCAAGAATGAATTCTCAAGTTGTTACGGATTGTTTTCATGTTGAAATTAGCAAAGAATGATCTTATAAGACCTTACAAGTTGTTTCCATGGTCAAACATGTCAAGAATGAAGGTAAAAGTTGTTTACAAGTTCGAACGAGTCAAGAATGAATTCTCAAGTTGTTACGGATTGTTTTCATGTTCAAATGAGCCAAGAATAATCCTATAAGAGTTTACAAGTTATTTCCATGTTCAAAAGAGTTAAGCATGAATCTAAAAGTTATTTCCAAATTCGAACGAGTCAAGAATGAAGCTACAAGTTATTTCCAAGTTCGAACGAGTCAAGAATGAAATCTCAAGTTGTTATAGAATGTTTTCATGTTTAAATGAGCAAAGAATGATCTTATAAGACCTTACAAGTTGTTTCCATGGTCGAACATGTCAAGAATGAAGGTACAAGTTGTTACGGAATGTTTTCATTTTCAAATGAGCCAAGGATGATCCTATAAGAGCTTACAAGTTATTTCCATGTCAAACACGTCATGAATGAAGATACAAGTTGTTTCCAAGTTCGAACCAGTCAAGAATGAATTCTCAAGTTGTTACGGATTGTTTTCATGTTCAAATGAGCCAAGAATGATCTTATAAGAGTTTACAAGTTATTTCCATGTTCAAAAGAGTTAAGCATGAAGCTAAAAGTTATTTCCAAATTCGAACGAGTCAAGAATGAAGCTACAAGTTACTTCCAAGTTCGAACGAGTCAAGAATGAAATCTCAAGTTGTTACGGAATGTTTTCATGTTCAAATGAGCCAAGAATGATCCTACAAGAGTTTACAAGTTGTATTCATGTTCAAATGAGTCAAGAATAAAGTCTTAAGTTGTTAGGGATTGTTTTAATGTTCAAATGAGGCAAAAATGATGCTACTAGAGTTTACAAGTTGTTTCCATGTGCAAACGAGTCAAGAATGAAGCTAAAATTTGTTTACAAGTTCGAACGAGTCAAGAATGAAATCTCAAGTTGTTAATAAATGTTTTCATGTTCAAATGAGCCAAGAATGATCTTATAAGACCTTACAAGTTGTTTACATGGTCAAACATGTCAAGAATGAAGGTACAAGTTGTTTCCAAGTTCGAACGAGTCAATAATGAATTCTAAAGTTGTTACGGATTGTTTTCGTGTTCAAATGAGCCAAGAATATTCCTATAAGACCTTACAAGTTGTTTCCATGGTCAAACATGTCAAGAATAAAAGTACAAGTTGTTTCCAAGTTCGAATGAGTCAAGAATGAATTCTCAAGTTGTTACGGATTGTTTTCATGTTCAAATGAGCCAAGAATAATCCTATAAGAGTTTACAAGTTGTTTCCATGTTCAAACTAGTTAAGCATAAAGCTAAAAGTTATTTCCAAATTCGAACGAGTCAAGAATGAAGCTAAGAGTTACTTCCAAGTTCGAACAAGTCAAGAATGAAATCTCAAGTTGTTATGGAATGTTTCATGTTCAAATGAGCCAAGAATAATCCTATAAGAGTTTACAAGTTGTTTCCATGTTCAAACGAGTTAAGCATGAAGCTAAAAGTTATTTCCAAATTCGAATGAGTCAAGAATGAAGCTACAAGTTACTTCCAAGTTCGAACGAGTCAAGAATCAAATCTCAAGTTGTTATGGAATGTTTCATGTTCAAATGAGCCAAGAATGATCCTACAAGAGTTAACAAGTTGTCTCCATGTTCAAACGAGTCAAGCATAAAGTCTCAAGTTGTTAGGGATTATTTTCATGGTCAAATGAGGCAAGAATGATCCTACTAGAGTTTACAAGTTGTTTCCATGTTCAAACGAGTCAAAAATGAAGCTAAAAGTTGTTTCCAAATTCGAACGAGTCAAGAATGAAGTCTCAAGTTGTTAATAAATGTTGTCTCAAGTTGTTTCCATGGTCAAACAAGTCAAGAATGAAGGTACAAGTTGTTTCCAAGTTCGAACGAGTCAAGAATGCATTCTCAAGTTGTTACGGATTGTTTTCATGTTCAAATGAGCCAAGAATGATCCTATAAGACCTTACAAGTTGTTTCCATGGTCAAACATGTCAAGAATGAAGGTACAAGTTATTTCCAAGTTCGAAGAGTCAAGAATGAATTCTCAAGTTGTTACGGATTGTTTTAATGTTGAAATTAGCAAAGAATGATCTTATAAGACCTTACAAGTTGTTTCCATGGTCAAACATGTCAAGAATGAAGGTAAAAGTTGTTTACAAGTTCGAACGAGTCAAGAATGAATTCTCAAGTTGTTACGGATTGTTTTCATGTTCAAATGAGCCAAGAATAATCCTATAAGAGTTTACAAGTTGTTTCCATGTTCAAACGAGTTATGCATGAATCTAAAAGTTATTTCCAAATTCGAACGAGTCAAGAATGAAGCTACAAGTTACTTTCAAGTTCGAACGAGTCAAGAATTAAATCTCAAGTTGTTATGGTATGTTTTCTTGTTCAAATGAGCTAAGAATGATCCTACAAGGGTTTACAAGTTGTCTCCATGTTCAAATGAGTCAAGGATAAAGTCTCAAGTTGTTAGGGATTGTTTTCATGTTCAAATGAGGCAAGAATGATCCTACTCGAGTTTACAAGTTGTTTCCATGTTCAAACGAGTTAAGCATGAAGCTAAAAGTTATTTCCAAATTCGAACGAGTCAAGAATGAAGCTACAAGTTGCTTCCAAGTTCGAACGAGTCAAGAATGAATTCTCAAGTTGTTACGGATTGTTTTCATGCTCAAATGAGCCAAGAATGATCCTATAAGACCTTACATGTTGTTTCCATTGTCAAACATGTCAAGAATGAAGGTACAAGTTGTTTCCAAGTTCGAACGAGTCAAGAATGAATTCTCAAGTTGTTACGGATTGTTTTCATGTTCAAATGAGCCAAGAATAATCCTATAAGAGTTTACAAGTTATTTCCATGTTCAAAAGAGTTAAGCATGAAGCTAAAAGTTATTTCCAAATTCGAACGAGTCAAGAATGAAGCTACAAGTTATTTCCAAGTTCGAACGAGTCAAGAATGAAATCTCAAGTTGTTACGGAATGTTTTCATGTTCAAATGAGCCAAGAATGATCCTACAAGAGTTTACAAGTTGTATTCATGTTCAAATGAGTCAAGAATAAAGTCTTAAGTTGTTAGGGATTGTTTTAATGTTCAAATGAGGCAAGAATGATGCTACTAGAGTTTACAAGTTGTTTCCATGTGCAAACGAGTCAAGAATGAAGCTAAAATTTGTTTACAAGTTCGAACGAGTCAAGAATGAAATCTCAAGTTGTTAATAAATGTTTTCATGTTCAAATGAGCCAAGAATGATCCTATAAGACCTTACAAGTTGTTTACATGGTCAAACATGTCAAGAATGAAGGTACAAGTTGTTTCCAAGTTCGAACGAGTCAATAATGAATTCTAAAGTTGTTACGGATTGTTTTCATGTTCAAATGAGCCAAGAATGATCCTATAAGACCTTACAAGTTGTTTCCATGGTCAAACATGTCAAGAATGAAAGTACAAGTTGTTTCCAAGTTCGAATGAGTCAAGAATGAATTCTCAAGTTGTTACGGATTGTTTTCATGTTCAAATGAGCCAAGAATAATCCTATAAGAGTTTACAAGTTGTTTCCATGTTCAAACTAGTTAAGCATAAAGCTAAAAGTTATTTCCAAATTCGAACGAGTCAAGAATGAAGCTACAAGTTACTTCCAAGTTCGAACAAGTCAAGAATGAAATCTCAAGTTGTTATGGAATGTTTCATGTTCAAATGAGCCAAGAATAATCCTATAAGAGTTTACAAGTTATTTCCATGTTCAAACGAGTTAAGCATGAAGCTAAAAGTTATTTCCAAATTCGAATGAGTCAAGAATGAAGCTACAAGTTACTTCCAAGTTCGAACGAGTCAAGAATCAAATCTCAAGTTGTTATGGAATGTTTCATGTTCAAATGAGCCTAGAATGATCCTACAAGAGTTTACAAGTTGTCTCCATGTTCAAATGAGTCAAGCATAAAGTCTCAAGTTGTTACGGATTATTTTCATGGTCAAATGAGGCAAGAATGATCCTACTAGAGTTTACAAGTTGTTTCCATGTTCAAACGAGTCAAAAATGAAGCTAAAAGTTGTTTCTAAATTCGAACGATTCAAGAATGAAGACTCAAGTTGTTAATAAATGTTGTCTCAAGTTGTTTCCATGGTCAAACAAGTCAAGAATGAAGGTACAAGTTGTTTCCATGTTCGAACGAGTCAAGAATGCATTCTCAAGTTGTTACGGATTGTTTTCAAGTTCAAATGAGCCAAGAATGATCCTATAAGACCTTACAAGTTGTTTCCATGGTCAAACATGTCAAGAATGAAGGTACAAGTTATTTCCAAGTTCGAAGAGTCAAGAATGAATTCTCAAGTTGTTACGGATTGTTTTAATGTTGAAATTAGCAAAGAATGATCTTATAAGACCTTACAAGTTGTTTCCATGGTCAAACATGTCAAGAATGAAGGTAAAAGTTGTTTACAAGTTCGAACGAGTCAAGAATGAATTCTCAAGTTGTTACGGATTGTTTTCATGTTCAAATGAGCCAAGAATAATCCTATAAGAGTTTACAAGTTGTTTCCATGTTCAAACGAGTTATGCATGAATCTAAAAGTTATTTCCAAATTCGAACGAGTCAAGAATGAAGCTATAAGTTACTTTCAAGTTCGAACGAGTCAAGAATTAAATCTCAAGTTGTTATGGTATGTTTTCTTGTTCAAATGAGCTAAGAATGATCCTACAAGGGTTTACAAGTTGTCTCCATGTTCAAATGAGTCAAGGATAAAGTCTCAAGTTGTTAGGGATTGTTTTCATGTTCAAATGAGGCAAGAATGATCCTACTCGAGTTTACAAGTTGTTTCCATGTTCAAACGAGTTAAGCATGAAGCTAAAAGTTATTTCCAAATTCGAACGAGTCAGAATGAAGCTACAAGTTACTTCCAAGTTCGAACGAGTCAAGAATGAAATCTCAAGTTGTTATGGAATGTTTCATGTTCAAATGAGCCAAGAATGATCCTACAAGAGTTTACAAGTTGTCTCCATGTTCAAATGAGTCAAGCATAAAGTCTAAAGTTGTTAGGGATTGTTTTCATGGTCAAATGAGGCAAGAATGATCTTACTAGAGTTTACAAGTTGTTTCCATGTTCAAACGAGTCAAGAATGAAGCTAAAAGTTGTTTCAAAATTCGAACGAGGCAAGAATGAAGTCTCAAGTTGTTAATAAATGTTTTCATGTTCAAATAATCCTATAATACCTTACAAGTTGTTTCCCTGGTCAAACAAGTCAAGAATGAAGGTACAAGTTGTTTCCAAGTTCGAACGAGTCAAGAATGAATTCTCAAGCTGTTACGGATTGTTTTCATTTTCAAATGAGCCAAGAATGATCCTATAAGAGTTTACAAGTTGTTTCCATTTTCAAACGAGTCAAGCATGAAGCTAAAAGTTGTTTCCAAATTTGAACGAGTCAAGAATGAAGCTACAAGTTGGTTCCAAGTTTGAACGAGTCAAGAATAAAATCTCAAGTTGTTAAGGAATGTTTTCATGTTCTAATGAGCCAAGAATGATCCTACAAGTGTTTACAAGTTGTCTCCATGTTCGAATGAGTCAAAAATTAAGTCGCAAGTTGTTAGGGATTGTTTTCATGTTCAAATGAGGCAAGAATGATCCTACTAGAGTTTACAAGTTATTTCCATGTTCAAACGAGTCAAGAATGAAGCTAAAAGTTGTTTCCAAATTCGAACGAGTCAAGAATGAAGCTACAAGTTGCTTCCAAGTTCGAACGAGTCAAGAATGAATTCTCAAGTTGTTACGGATTGTTTTCATGCTCAAATGAGCCAAGAATGATCCTATAAGACCTTACAAGTTGTTTCCATTGTCAAATATGTCAAGAATGAAGGTACAAGTTGTTTCCAAGTTCGAACGAGTCAAGAATGAATTCTCAAGTTGTTACGGATTGTTTTCATGTTCAAATGAGCCAAGAATAATCCTATAAGAGTTTACAAGTTGTTTCCTTGTTCAAACGAGTTAAGCATGAAGCTAAAACTTATTTCCAAATTCGAACGAGTCAAGAATGAAGCTACAAGTTACTTCCAAGTTCGAACGAGTCAAGAATGAAATCTCAAGTTGTTATGGAATGTTTCATGTTCAAATGAGCCAAGAATGATCCTACAAGAGTTTACAAGTTGTCTCCATGTTCAAACGAGTCAAGCGTAAAGTCTCAAGTTGTTAGGGATTGTTTTCATGGTCAAATGAGGCAAGAATGTTCCTACTAGAGTTTACAAGTTGTTTCCATGTTCAAACGAGTCAAGAATGAAGCTAAAAGTTGTTTCCAAATTTGAACGAGTGAAAAATGAAGTCTCAAGTTGTTAATAAATGTTTTCATGTTCAAATGAGCCAAGAATGATCCTATAATACCTTATAAGTGTTTTCCAAGGTCAAACAAGTCAAGAATGAAGGTACAAGTTGTTTCCAAGTTCGAACGAGTTAAGAATGCATTCTCAAGTTGTTACGGATTGTTTTCATGTTCAAATGAGCCAAGAATGATCCTATAAGACCTTACAAGTTGTTTCATGGTCAAACATGTCAAGAATGAAGGTACAAGTTGTTTCCAAGTTGGAACGAGTCAAGAATGAATTCTCAAGTTGTTACGGATTGTTTTCATGTTCAAATGAGCCAAGAATAATCCTATAAGAGTTTACAAGTTGTTTCCATGTTCAAACGAGTTAAGCATGAAGCTAAAAGTTATTTCCAAATTCGAATGAGTCAAGAATGAAGCTATAAGTTAATTCCAAGTTCGAACGAGTCAAGAATGAAATCTCAAGTTGTTATGGAATGTTTCATGGTCAAATGAGCCAAGAATGATCCTACAAGAGTTTACAAGTTGTCTCCATGTTCAAACGAGTCAAGCATAAAGTCTCAAGTTGTTAGGGATTGTTTTCATGGTCAAATGAGGCAAGAATGATCCTACTAGAGTTTACAAGTTGTTTCCATGTTCAAACGAGTCAAGAATGAAGCTAAAAGTTGTTTCCAAATTTGAACGAGTCAAGAATGAAGTCTCAAGTTGTTAATAAATGTTGTCATGTTCAAATGAGCCAAGAATGATCCTATAATACCGTACAAGTTGTTTCGATGGTCAAACAAGTCAGGAATGAAGGTACAAGTTGTTTCCAAGTTCGAACGAGTCAAGAATGCATTCTCAAGTTGTTACGGATTGTTTTCATGTTCAAATGAGCCAAGAATGATCCTATAAGACCTTACAAGTTGTTTCCATGGTCAAACATGTCAAGAATGAAGGTACAAGTTATTTCCAAGTTCGAAGAGTCAAGAATGAATTCTCAAGTTGTTACGGATTGTTTTCATGTTGAAATTAGCAAAGAATGATCTTATAAGACCTTACAAGTTGTTTCCATGGTCAAACATGTCAAGAATGAAGGTAAAAGTTATTTACAAGTTCGAACGAGTCAAGAATGAATTCTCAAGTTGTTACGGATTGTTTTCATGTTCAAATGAGCCAAGAATAATCCTATAAGAGTTTACAAGTTGTTTCCATGTTCAAACGAGTTAAGCATGAAGCTAAAAGTTATTTCCAAATTCGAATGAGTCAAGAATGAAGCTATAAGTTAATTCCAAGTTCGAACGAGTCAAGAATGAAATCTCAAGTTGTTATGGAATGTTTCATGGTCAAATGAGCCAAGAATGATCCTACAAGAGTTTACAAGTTGTCTCCATGTTCAAACGAGTCAAGCATAAAGTCTCAAGTTGTTAGGGATTGTTTTCATGGTCAAATGAGGCAAGAATGATCCTACTAGAGTTTACAAGTTGTTTCCATGTTCAAACGAGTCAAGAATGAAGCTAAAAGTTGTTTCCAAATTTGAACGAGTCAAGAATGAAGTCTCAAGTTGTTAATAAATGTTGTCATGTTCAAATGAGCCAAGAATGATCCTATAATACCGTACAAGTTGTTTCGATGGTCAAACAAGTCAGGAATGAAGGTACAAGTTGTTTCCAAGTTCGAACGAGTCAAGAATGCATTCTCAAGTTGTTACGGATTGTTTTCATGTTCAAATGAGCCAAGAATGATCCTATAAGACCTTACAAGTTGTTTCCATGGTCAAACATGTCAAGAATGAAGGTACAAGTTATTTCCAAGTTCGAAGAGTCAAGAATGAATTCTCAAGTTGTTACGGATTGTTTTCATGTTGAAATTAGCAAAGAATGATCTTATAAGACCTTACAAGTTGTTTCCATGGTCAAACATGTCAAGAATGAAGGTAAAAGTTATTTACAAGTTCGAACGAGTCAAGAATGAATTCTCAAGTTGTTACGGATTGTTTTCATGTTCAAATGAGCCAAGAATAATCCTATAAGAGTTTACAAGTTGTTTCCATGTTCAAACGAGTTAAGCATGAATCTAAAAGTTATTTCCAAATTCGAACGAGTCAAGAATGAAGCTACAAGTTACTTTCAAGTTCGAACGAGTCAAGAATTAAATCTCAAGTTATTATGGTATGTTTTCTTGTTCAAATGAGCTAAGAATAATCCTACAAGGGTTTACAAGTTGTCTCCATGTTCAAATGAGTCAAGGATAAAGTCTCAAGTTGTTAGGGATTGTTTTCATGTTCAAATGAGGCAAGAATGATCCTACTCGAGTTTACAAGTTGTTTCCATGTTCAAACGAGTTAAGCATGAAGCTAAAAGTTATTTCCAAATTCGAACGAGTCAAGAATGAAGCTACAAGTTACTTCCAAGTTCGAACGAGTCAAGAATGAAATCTCAAGTTGTTATGGAATGTTTCATGTTCAAATGAGCCAAGAATGATCCTTCAAGAGTTTACAAGTTGTCTCCATGTTCAAATGAGTCAAGCATAAAGTCTAAAGTTGTTAGGGATTGTTTTCATGGTCAAATGAGGCAAGAATGATCTTACTAGAGTTTACAAGTTGTTTCCATGTTCAAACGAGTCAAGAATGAAGCTAAAATTTGTTTCAAAATTCGAACGAGTCAAGAATGAAGTCTCAAGTTGTTAATAAATGTTTTCATGTTCAAATAATCCTATAATACCTTACAAGTTGTTTCCCTGGTCAAACAAGTCAAGAATGAAGGTACAAGTTGTTTCCAAGTTCGAACGAGTCAAGAATGAATTCTCAAGCTGTTACGGATTGTTTTCTTTTTCAAATGAACCAAGAATGATCCTATAAGAGTTTACAAGTTGTTTCCATTTTCAAACGAGTCAAGCATGAAGCTAAAAGTTGTTTCCAAATTTGAACGAGTCAAGAATGAAACTACAAGTTGGTTCCAAGTTTGAACAAGTCAAGAGTAAAATCTCAAGTTGTTAAGGAATGTTTTCATGTTCTAATGAGCCAAGAATGATCCTACAAGTGTTTACAAGTTGTCTCCATGTTCGAATGAGTCAAGAATTAAGTCGTAAGTTGTTAGGGATTGTTTTCATGTTCAAATGAGGCAAGAATGATCCTACTAGAGTTTACAAGTTATTTCCATGTTCAAACGAGTCAAGAATGAAGCTAAAAGTTGTTTCCAAATTCGAACGAGTCAAGAATGAAGCTACAAGTTGCTTCCAAGTTCGAACGAGTCAAGAATGAATTCTCAAGTTGTTACGGATTGTTTTCATGTTCAAATGAGCCAAGAATGATCCTATAAGACCTTACAAGTTGTTTCCATGGTCAAACATGTCAAGAATGAAGGTACAAGTTGTTTCCAAGTTCGAACGAGTCAAGAATGAATTCTCAAGTTGTTACGGATTGTATTCATGTTCAAATGAGCCAAGAATAATCCTATAAGAGTTTACAAGTTGTTTCCTTGTTCAAACGAGTTAAGCATGAAGCTAAAATTTATTTCCAAATTCGAACGAGTCAAGAATGAAGCTACAAGTTACTTCCAAGTTCGAACGAGTCGAGAATGAAATCTCAAGTTGTTATGGAATGTTTCATGTTCAAATGAGCCAAGAATGATCCTTCAAGAGTTTACAAGTTGTCTCCATGTTCAAACGAGTCAAGCGTAAAGTCTCAAGTTGTTAGGGATTGTTTTCATGGTCAAATGAGGCAAGAATGATCCTACTAGAGTTTACAAGTTGTTTCCATGTTCAAACGAGTCAAGAATGAAGCTAAAAGTTGTTTCCAAATTCGAACGAGTGAAGAATGAAGTCTCAAGTTGTTAATAAATGTTTTCATGTTCAAATGAGCCAAGAATGATCCTATAATACCTTACAAGTGTTTTCCATGGTCAAACAAGTCAAGAATGAAGGTACAAGTTGTTTCCAAGTTCGAACGAGTCAAGAATGCATTCTCAAGTTGTTACGAATTGTTTTCATGTTCAAATGAGCCAAGAATGATCCTATAAGACCTTACAAGTTGTTTCCATGGTCAAACATGTCAAGAATGAAGGTACAAGTTGTTTCCAAGTTGGAACGAGTCAAGAATGAATTCTCAAGTTGTTACGGATTGTTTTCATGTTCAAATGAGCCAAGAATAATCCTATAAGAGTTTACAAGTTGTTTCCATGTTCAAACGAGTTAAGCATGAAGCTAAAAGTTATTTCCAAATTCGAATGAGTCAAGAATGAAGCTACAAGTTACTTCCAAGTTCGAACGAGTCAAGAATGAAATCTCAAGTTGTTATGGAATGTTTCATGTTGAAATGAGCCAAGAATGATCCTACAAGAGTTTACAAGTTGTCTCCATGTTCAAACGAGTCAAGCATAAAGTCTCAAGTTGTTTGGGATTGTTTTCATGGTCAAATGATGCAAGAATGATCCTACTAGAGTTTACAAGTTGTTTCCATGTTCAAACGAGTCAAGAATGAAGCTAAAAGTTGTTTCCAAATTTGAACGAGTCAAGAATGAAGTCTCAAGTTGTTAATAAATGTTGTCATGTTCAAATGAGCCAAGAATGATCCTATAATACCGTACAAGTTGTTTCCATGGTCAAACAAGTCAAGAATGAAGGTACAAGTTGTTTCCAAGTTCGAACGAGTCAAGAATGCATTCTCAAGTTGTTACGGATTGTTTTCATGTTCAAATTAGCCAAGAATGATCCTATAAGACCTTACAAGTTGTTTCCATGGTCAAACATGTCAAGAATGAAGGTACAAGTTATTTCCAAGTTCGAAGAGTCAAGAATGAATTCTCAAGTTGTTACGGATTGTTTTCATGTTGAAATTAGCAAAGAATGATCTTATAAGACCTTACAAGTTGTTTCCATGGTCAAACATGTCAAGAATGAAGGTAAAAGTTGTTTACAAGTTCGAACGAGTCAAGAATGAATTCTCAAGTTGTTACGGATTGTTTTCATGTTCAAATGAGCCAAGAATAATCCTATAAGAGTTTACAAGTTGTTTCCATGTTCAAATGAGTTAAGCATGAATCTAAAAGTTATTTCCAAATTCGAACGAGTCAAGAATGAAGTTACAAGTTACTTTCAAGTTCGAACGAGTCAAGAATTAAATCTCAAGTTGTTATGGTATGTTTTGTTGTTCAAATGAGCTAAGAAAGATCCTACAAGGGTTTACAAGTTGTCTCCATGTTCAAATGAGTCAAGGATAAAGTCTCAAGTTGTTAGGGATTGTTTTCATGTTCAAATGAGGCAAGAATGATCCTACTCGAGTTTACAAGTTGTTTCCATGTTCAAACGAGTTAAGCATGAAGCTAAAAGTTATTTCCAAATTCGAACGAGTCAAGAATGAAGCTACAAGTTACTTTCAAGTTCGAACGAGTCAAGAATGAAATCTCAAGTTGTTATGGAATCTTTCATGTTCAAATGAGCCAAGAACGATCCTTCAAGAGTTTACAAGTTGTCTCCATATTCAAAGGACTCAAGCATAAAGTCTAAAGTTGTTTGGGATTGTTTTCATGGTCAAATGAGGCAAGAATGATCCTACTAGAGTTTACAAGTTGTTTCCATGTTCAAACGAGTCAAGAATGAAGCTAAAAGTTGTTTCTAAATTCGAACGAGTCAAGAATGAAGTCTCAAGTTGTTAATAAATGTTTTCATGTTCAAATGATCCTATAATACCTTACAAGTTGTTTCCACAGTCAAACAAGTCAAGAATGAAGGTACAAGTTGTTTCCAAGTTCGAACGAGTCAAGAATGAATTCTCAAGCTGTTACGGATTGTTTTCATTTTCAAATGAGCCAGGAATGATCCTATAAGAGTTTACAAGTTGTTTCTATTTTCAAACGAATCAAGCATGAAGCTAAAAGTTGTTTTCAAATTCGAACGAGTCAAGAATGAAGCTACAAGTTGGTTCCAAGTTTGAACGAGTCAAGAATAAAATCTCAAGTTGTTAAGGAATGTTTTCATGTTCTAATGAGCCAAGAATGATCCTACAAGAGTTTACAAGTTGTCTCCATGTTCGAAGGAGTCAAGAATTAAGTCGCAAGTTGTTAGGGATTGTTTTCATGTTCAAATGAGGCAAGAATGATCCTACTAGAGTTTACAAGTTGTTTCCATGTTCAAACGAGTCAAGAATGAAGCTAAAAGTTGTTTCCAAATTCGAACGAGTCAAGAATGAAGCTACAAGTTGCTTCCAAGTTCGAACGAGTCAAGAATGAATTCTCAAGTTGTTACGGATTGTTTTCATGTTCAAATGAGCCAAGAATGATCCCATAAGACCTTACAAGTTGTTTCCATGGTCAAACATGTCAAGAATGAAGGTACAAGTTATTTCCAAGTTCGAACGAGTCAAGAATGAATTCTCAAGTTGTTACGGATTGTTTTCATGTTCAAATGAGCCAAGAATAATCCAATAAGAGTTTACAAGTTATTTCCATGTTCAAACGAGTTAAGCATGAAGCTAAAAGTTATTTCCAAATTCGAACGAGTCAAGAATGAAGCTACAAGTTACTTCCAAGTTCGAACGAGTCAAGAATGAAATCTCAAGTTGTTATGGAATGTTTCATGTTCAAATGAGCCAAGAATGATCCTACAAGAGTTTACAAGTTGTCTCCATGTTCAAACGAGTCAAGCGTAAAGTCTCAAGTTGTTAGGGATTGTTTTCATGGTCAAATGAGGCAAGAATGATCCTACTAGAGTTTATAAGTTGTTTCCATGTTCAAACGAGTTAAGCATGAAGCTAAAAGTTATTTCCAAATTCGAACGAGTTAAGAATGAAGCTATAAGTTACTTCCAAGTTCGAACGAGTTAAGAATGAAATCTCAAGTTGTTATGGAATGTTTCATGTTCAAATGAGCCAAGAATGATCCTACAAGAGTTTACAAGTTGTCTCCATGTTCAAATGAGTCAAGCATTAAGTCTCAAGTTGTTAGGGATTGTTTTCATGGTCAAATGAGGCAAGAATGATCCTACTAGAGTTTACAAGTTGTTTCCATGTTCAAACGAGTCAAGAATGAAGCTAAAAGTTGTTTCCAAATTCGAACGAGTGAAGAATGAAGTCTCAAGTTGTTAATAAATGTTTTCATGTTCAAATGAGCCAAGAATGATCCTATAATACCTTACAAGTTATTTCCATGGTCAAACAAGTCAAGAATGAAGGTACAAGTTGTTTCCAAGTTTGAACGAGTCAAGAATGCATTCTCAAGTTGTTACGGATTGTTTTCATGTTCAAAAAAGCCAAGAATGATCCTATAAGACCTTACAAGTTGTTTCCATGGTCAAACATGTCAAGAATGAAGGTACAAGTTGTTTCCAAGTTTGAACGAGTCAAGAATGAATTCTCAAGTTGTTACGGATTGTTTTCATGTTCAAATGAGCCAAGAATAATCCTATAAGAGTTTACAAGTTGTTTCCATGTTCAAACGAGTTAAGCATAAAGCTAAAAGTTATTTCCAAATTCGAACGAGTCAAGAATGAAGCTACAAGTTACTTCCAAGTTCAAACGAGTCAAGAATGAAATCTCAAGTTGTTATGGAATGTTTCATGTTCAAATGAGCCAAGAATGATCCTACAAGAGTTTACAAGTTGTCTCCATGTTCAAACGAGTCAAGCATAGAGTCTCAAGTTGTTAGGGATTGTTTTCATGGTCAAATGAGGCAAGAATGATCCTACTAGAGTTTACAAGTTGTTTCCATGTTCAAACGAGTCAAGAATGAAGCTAAAAGTTGTTTCCAAATTCGAACGAGTCAAGAATGAAGTCTCAAGTTGTTAATAAATGTTTTCATATTCAAATGAGCCAAGAATGATCCTATAATACCTTACAAGTTGTTTCCATGGTGAAACAAGTCAAGAATGAAGGTACAAGTTGTTTCCAAGTTCGAACGAGTCAAGAATGCATTCTCAAGTTGTTATGGATTGTTTTCATGTTCAAATGAGCCAAGAATGATCCTATAAGACCTTACAAGTTGTTTCCATGGTCAAACATGTCAAGAATGAAGGTACAAGTTGTTTCCAAGTTCGAACGAGTCAAGAATGAATTCTCAAGTTGTTACGGATTGTTTTCATGTTCAAATGAGCCAAGAATAATCCTATAAGAGTTTACAAGTTGTTTCCATGTTCAAACGAGTTAAGCATGAATCTAAAAGTTGTTTCCAAATTCGAACGAGTCAAGAATGAAGTCTCAAGTTGTTAATAAATGTTTTCATGTTCAAATGAGCCAAGAATGATCGTATAATACCTTACAAGTTGTTTCCATGGTCAAACAAGTCAAGAATGAAGGTACAAGTTGTTTTCAAGTTCGAACGAGTTAAGAATGCATTCTCAAGTTGTTACAGATTATTTTCATGCTCAAATGAGCCAAGAATAATCCTATAAGAGTTTACAAGTTGTTTCCATGTTCAAATGAGTTAAGCATGAATCTAAAAGTTATTTCCAAATTCGAACGAGTCAAGAATGAAGTTACAAGTTACTTTCAAGTTCGAACGAGTCAAGAATTAAATCTCAAGTTGTTATGGTATGTTTTGTTGTTCAAATGAGCTAAGAAAGATCCTACAAGGGTTTACAAGTTGTCTCCATGTTCAAATGAGTCAAGGATAAAGTCTCAAGTTGTTAGGGATTGTTTTCATGTTCAAATGAGGCAAGAATGATCCTACTCGAGTTTACAAGTTGTTTCCATGTTCAAACGAGTTAAGCATGAAGCTAAAAGTTATTTCCAAATTCGAACGAGTCAAGAATGAAGCTACAAGTTACTTTCAAGTTCGAACGAGTCAAGAATGAAATCTCAAGTTGTTATGGAATCTTTCATGTTCAAATGAGCCAAGAACGATCCTTCAAGAGTTTACAAGTTGTCTCCATATTCAAATGACTCAAGCATAAAGTCTAAAGTTGTTTGGGATTGTTTTCATGGTCAAATGAGGCAAGAATGATCCTACTAGAGTTTACAAGTTGTTTCCATGTTCAAACGAGTCAAGAATGAAGCTAAAAGTTGTTTCTAAATTCGAACGAGTCAAGAATGAAGTCTCAAGTTGTTAATAAATGTTTTCATGTTCAAATGATCCTATAATACCTTACAAGTTGTTTCCACAGTCAAACAAGTCAAGAATGAAGGTACAAGTTGTTTCCAAGTTCGAACGAGTCAAGAATGAATTCTCAAGCTGTTACGGATTGTTTTCATTTTCAAATGAGCCAGGAATGATCCTATAAGAGTTTACAAGTTGTTTCTATTTTCAAACGAATCAAGCATGAAGCTAAAAGTTGTTTTCAAATTCGAACGAGTCAAGAATGAAGCTACAAGTTGGTTCCAAGTTTGAACGAGTCAAGAATAAAATCTCAAGTTGTTAAGGAATGTTTTCATGTTCTAATGAGCCAAGAATGATCCTACAAGAGTTTACAAGTTGTCTCCATGTTCGAAGGAGTCAAGAATTAAGTCGCAAGTTGTTAGGGATTGTTTTCATGTTCAAATGAGGCAAGAATGATCCTACTAGAGTTTACAAGTTGTTTCCATGTTCAAACGAGTCAAGAATGAAGCTAAAAGTTGTTTCCAAATTCGAACGAGTCAAGAATGAAGCTACAAGTTGCTTCCAAGTTCGAACGAGTCAAGAATGAATTCTCAAGTTGTTACGGATTGTTTTCATGTTCAAATGAGCCAAGAATGATCCCATAAGACCTTACAAGTTGTTTCCATGGTCAAACATGTCAAGAATGAAGGTACAAGTTATTTCCAAGTTCGAACGAGTCAAGAATGAATTCTCAAGTTGTTACGGATTGTTTTCATGTTCAAATGAGCCAAGAATAATCCAATAAGAGTTTACAAGTTATTTCCATGTTCAAACGAGTTAAGCATGAAGCTAAAAGTTATTTCCAAATTCGAACGAGTCAAGAATGAAGCTACAAGTTACTTCCAAGTTCGAACGAGTCAAGAATGAAATCTCAAGTTGTTATGGAATGTTTCATGTTCAAATGAGCCAAGAATGATCCTACAAGAGTTTACAAGTTGTCTCCATGTTCAAACGAGTCAAGCGTAAAGTCTCAAGTTGTTAGGGATTGTTTTCATGGTCAAATGAGGCAAGAATGATCCTACTAGAGTTTATAAGTTGTTTCCATGTTCAAACGAGTTAAGCATGAAGCTAAAAGTTATTTCCAAATTCGAACGAGTTAAGAATGAAGCTATAAGTTACTTCCAAGTTCGAACGAGTTAAGAATGAAATCTCAAGTTGTTATGGAATGTTTCATGTTCAAATGAGCCAAGAATGATCCTACAAGAGTTTACAAGTTGTCTCCATATTCAAATGAGTCAAGCATTAAGTCTCAAGTTGTTAGGGATTGTTTTCATGGTCAAATGAGGCAAGAATGATCCTACTAGAGTTTACAAGTTGTTTCCATGTTCAAACGAGTCAAGAATGAAGCTAAAAGTTGTTTCCAAATTCGAACGAGTGAAGAATGAAGTCTCAAGTTGTTAATAAATGTTTTCATGTTCAAATGAGCCAAGAATGATCCTATAATACCTTACAAGTTATTTCCATGGTCAAACAAGTCAAGAATGAAGGTACAAGTTGTTTCCAAGTTTGAACGAGTCAAGAATGCATTCTCAAGTTGTTACGGATTGTTTTCATGTTCAAAAAAGCCAAGAATGATCCTATAAGACCTTACAAGTTGTTTCCATGGTCAAACATGTCAAGAATGAAGGTACAAGTTGTTTCCAAGTTTGAACGAGTCAAGAATGAATTCTCAAGTTGTTACGGATTGTTTTCATGTTCAAATGAGCCAAGAATAATCCTATAAGAGTTTACAAGTTGTTTCCATGTTCAAACGAGTTAAGCATAAAGCTAAAAGTTATTTCCAAATTCGAACGAGTCAAGAATGAAGCTACAAGTTACTTCCAAGTTCAAACGAGTCAAGAATGAAATCTCAAGTTGTTATGGAATGTTTCATGTTCAAATGAGCCAAGAATGATCCTACAAGAGTTTACAAGTTGTCTCCATGTTCAAACGAGTCAAGCATAGAGTCTCAAGTTGTTAGGGATTGTTTTCATGGTCAAATGAGGCAAGAATGATCCTACTAGAGTTTACAAGTTGTTTCCATGTTCAAACGAGTCAAGAATGAAGCTAAAAGTTGTTTCCAAATTCGAACGAGTCAAGAATGAAGTCTCAAGTTGTTAATAAATGTTTTCATATTCAAATGAGCCAAGAATGATCCTATAATACCTTACAAGTTGTTTCCATGGTGAAACAAGTCAAGAATGAAGGTACAAGTTGTTTCCAAGTTCGAACGAGTCAAGAATGCATTCTCAAGTTGTTATGGATTGTTTTCATGTTCAAATGAGCCAAGAATGATCCTATAAGACCTTACAAGTTGTTTCCATGGTCAAACATGTCAAGAATGAAGGTACAAGTTGTTTCCAAGTTCGAACGAGTCAAGAATGAATTCTCAAGTTGTTACGGATTGTTTTCATGTTCAAATGAGCCAAGAATAATCCTATAAGAGTTTACAAGTTGTTTCCATGTTCAAACGAGTTAAGCATGAATCTAAAAGTTGTTTCCAAATTCGAACGAGTCAAGAATGAAGTCTCAAGTTGTTAATAAATGTTTTCATGTTCAAATGAGCCAAGAATGATCGTATAATACCTTACAAGTTGTTTCCATGGTCAAACAAGTCAAGAATGAAGGTACAAGTTGTTTTCAAGTTCGAACGAGTTAAGAATGCATTCTCAAGTTGTTACAGATTATTTTCATGCTCAAATGAGCCAAGAATAATCCTATAAGAGTTTACAAGTTGTTTCCATGTTCAAACGAGTTAAGCATGAAGCTAAAAGTTATTTCCAAATTCGAACGAGTCAAGAATGAAGCTACAAGTTACTTTCAAGTTCGAACGAGTCAAGAATTAAATCTCAAGTTGTTATGGAATGTTTTCTTGTTCAAATGAGCTAAGAATGATCCTACAAAAGTTTACAAATTGTCTCCATGTTCAAATGAGTCAAGGATAAAGTCTCAAGTTGTTAGGGATTGTTTTCATGTTCAAATGAGGCAAGACTGATCCTACTAGAGTTTACAAGTTGTTTTCATGTTCAAACGAGTCAAGAATGAAGCTAAAAGTTGTTTCCAAATTCGAACGAGTCAAGAATGAAGCTACAAGTTACTTCCAAGTTCGAACGAGTCAAGAATGAAATCTCAAATTGGTACGGAATGTTTTCATGTTCAAATGAGCCAAGAATGATCCTACAAGAGTTTACAAGTTGTGTCCAAGTTTGAACGAGTCAAGAATGAAGTCTCAAGTTGTTACGGAATGTTTTCATCTTCAAATGAGCCAAGGATGATCCTATAAGAGCTTACAAGTTATTTCCATGTCAAACACGTCAAAAATGAAGGTACAAGGTGTTTCCAAGTTCGAATGAGTCAAGAATGAATTCTCAAGTTGTTACGGATTGTTTTCACGTTCAAATGAGCAGAGAATGATCTTATAAGACCTTACAAGTTGTTTTATTGGTTAACCATGTCAAGAATGAAGGTGTAAGTTGTTTCCATATTCGAACGAGTCAAGAATGAATCCTCAAGTTGTTACAGATTGTTTTCATGTTAAAATGAGCCAAGTATGATCCTATAAGAGTTTACAAGTTGTTTCCATTTTCAAACGAGTCAAGCATGACGCTAAAAGTTGTTTCCAAATTCGAATGAGTCAAGAATGAAGCTACAAGTTGGTTCCAAGTTTGAACGAGTCAAGAATAAAATCTCTAGTTGTTACGGAATGTTTTCATGTTCTAATGAGCCAAGAATGATCCTACAAGAGTTTACAAGTTGTCTCCATGTTCAAATGAGTCAAGCATAAAGTATCAAGTTGTTAGGGATTGTTTTCATGGTCAAATGAGGCAAGAATGATCCTACTAGAGTTTACAAGTTGTTTCCATGTTCAAACGAGTCAAGAATGAAGCTAAAAGTTGTTTCCAAATTCGAACGAGTCAAGAATGAAGTCTCAAGTTGTTAATAAATGTTTTCATGTTCAAATGAGCCAAGAATGATCCTATAATACCTTACAAGTTGTTTCCATGGTCAAACAAGTCAAGAATGAAGGTACAAGTTGTTTCCAAGTTCGAACGAGTCAAGAATGCATTCTCAAGTTGTTACGGATTGTTTTCATGTTCAAATGAGCCAAGAATAATCCTACAAGAGTTTACAAGTTGTTTCCATGTTCAAACGAGTTAAGCATGAAGCTAAAAGTTATTTCCAGATTCGAACGAGTCAAGAATGAAGCTACAAGTTACTTCCAAGTTCGAACGAGTCAAGAATGAAATCTCAAGTTGTTATGGAATGTTTTCTTGTTCAAATGTGCCAAGAATGATCCTACAAGAGTTTACAAGTTGTCTCCATGTTCAAATGAGTCAAGCATAAAGTATCAAGTTGTTAGGGATTGTTTTCATGGTCAAATGAGGCAAGAATGATCCTACTAGAGTTTACAAGTTGTTTCCATGTTCAAACGAGTCAAGAATGAAGCTAAAAGTTGTTTCCAAATTCGAACGAGTCAAGAATGAAGTCTCAAGTTGTTAATAAATGTTTTCATGTTCAAATGAGCCAAGAATGATCCTATAATACCTTACAAGTTGTTTCCATGGTCAAACAAGTCAAGAATGAAGGTACAAGTTGTTTCCAAGTTCGAACGAGTCAAGAATGCATTCTCAAGTTGTTACGGATTGTTTTCATGTTCAAATGAGCCGAGAATGATCCTATAAGACCTTACAAGTTGTTTCCATGGTCAAACATCTCAAGAATGAAGGTACAAGTTGTTTCCAAGTTCGAACGAGTCAAGAATGAATTCTCAAGTTGTTACAGATTGTTTTCATGTTCAAATGAGCCAAGAATAATCCTATAAGAGTTTACAAGTTATTTCCATGTTCAAACGAGTTAAGCATGAAGCTAAAAGTTATTCCCGAATTCGAACGAGTCAAGAATGAAGCTACAAGTTACTTCCAAGTTCGAACGAGTCAAGAATGAAATCTCAAGTTGTTACGGAATGTTCCATGTTCAAATGAGCTAAGAATGATCCTACAAGAGTTTACAAGTTGTCTCCTTGTTCAAATGAGTCAAGCATAAAGTCTCAAGTTGTTAGGGATTGTTTTCATGGTCAAATGAGGCAAGAATGATCCTACTAGAGTTTACAAGTTGTTTCCATGTTCAAACGAGTCAAGAATGAAGCTAAAAGTTATTTCCAAATTCGAACGAGTCAAGAATGAAACTACAAGTTGCTTCCAAGTTCGAACGAGTCAAGAATAAATTCTCAAGTTGTTACGGATTGTTTTCATGTTCAATTGAGCCAAGAATGATCCTATAAGACCTTACAAGTTGTTTCTATGGTCAAACATGTCAAGAATGAAGGTACAAGTTGTTTCCAAGTTTGAACGAGTCAAGAATGAATTCTCAAGTTGTTACAGATTGTTTTCCTGTTCAAATGAGCAAAGAATGATCTTATAAGACCTTACAAGTTGTTTCCATGGTCAAACATGTCACGAATGAAGGTACAAGTTGTTTCCAAGTTCGAACAAGTCAAGAATGAATTCTCAAGTTGTTACGGATTGTTTTCATGTACAAATGAGCCAAGAATAATCCTATAAGAGTTTACAAGGTGTTTCCATGTTCAAACGAGTTAAGCATGAAGCTAAAAGTTATTTCCAGATTCGAACGAGTCAAGAATGAAGCTACAAGTTACTTCCAAGTTCGAACGAGTCAAGAATGAAATCTCAAGTTGTTATGGAATGTTTTCTTGTTCAAATGTGCCAAGAATGATCCTACAAGAGTTTACAAGTTGTCTCCATGTTCAAATGAGTCAAGCATAAAGTATCAAGTTGTTAGGGATTGTTTTCATGGTCAAATGAGGGAAGAATGATCCTACTAGAGTTTACAAGTTGTTTCCATGTTCAAACGAGTCAAGAATGAAGCTAAAAGTTGTTTCCAAATTCGAACGAGTCAAGAATGAAGTCTCAAGTTGTTAATAAATGTTTTCATGTTCAAATGAGCCAAGAATGATCCTATAATACCTTACAAGTTGTTTCCATGGTCAAACAAGTCAAGAATGAAGGTACAAGTTGTTTCCAAGTTCGAACGAGTCAAGAATGCATTCTCAAGTTGTTACGGATTGTTTTCATGTTCAAATGAGCCGAGAATGATCCTATAAGACCTTACAAGTTGTTTCCATGGTCAAACATGTCAAGAATGAAGGTACAAGTTGTTTCCAAGTTCGAACGAGTCAAGAATGAATTCTCAAGTTGTTACAGATTGTTTTCATGTTCAAATGAGCCAAGAATAATCCTATAAGAGTTTACAAGTTGTTTCCATGTTCAAACGAGTTAAGCATGAAGCTAAAAGTTATTCCCAAATTCGAACGAGTCAAGAATGAAGCTACAAGTTACTTCCAAGTTCGAACGAGTCAAGAATGAAATCTCAAGTTGTTATGGAATGTTCCATGTTCAAATGAGCCAAGAATGATCCTACAAGAGTTTACAAGTTGTCTCCTTGTTCAAATGAGTCAAGCATAAAGTCTCAAGTTGTTAGGGATTGTTTTCATGGTCAAATGAGGCAAGAATGATTCTACTAGAGTTTACAAGTTATTTCCATGTTCAAACGAGTCAAGAATGAAGTTAAAAGTTGTTTCCAAATTCCAACAAGTCAAGAATGAAGTCTCAAGTTGTTAATAAATGTTTTCATGTTCAAATGAGCCAAGAATGATCCTATAATACCTTACAAGTTGTTTCCATGGTCAAACAAGTCAAGAATGAAGGTACAAGTTGTTTCCAAGTTCGAACGAGTCAAGAATGCATTCTCAAGTTGTTACGGATTGTTTTCATGTTCAAATGAGCCAAGAATAATCCTACAAGAGTTTACAAGTTGTTTCCATGTTCAAACGAGTTAAGCATGAAGCTAAAAGTTATTTCCAGATTCGAACGAGTCAAGAATGAAGCTACAAGTTACTTCCAAGTTCGAACGAGTCAAGAATGAAATCTCAAGTTGTTATGGAATGTTTTCTTGTTCAAATGTGCCAAGAATGATCCTACAAGAGTTTACAAGTTGTCTCCATGTTCAAATGAGTCAAGCATAAAGTATCAAGTTGTTAGGGATTGTTTTCATGGTCAAATGAGGCAAGAATGATCCTACTAGAGTTTAAAAGTTGTTTCCATGTTCAAACGAGTCAAGAATGAAGCTAAAAGTTGTTTCCAAATTCGAACGAGTCAAGAATGAAGTCTCAAGTTGTTAATAAATGTTTTCATATTCAAATGAGCCAAGAATGATCCTATAATACCTTACAAGTTGTTTCCATGGTCAAACAAGTCAAGAATGAAGGTACAAGTTGTTTCCAAGTTCGAACGAGTCAAGAATGCATTCTCAAGTTGTTACGGATTATTTTCATGTTCAAATGAGCCGAGAATGATCCTATAAGACCTTACAAGTTGTTTCCATGGTCAAACATGTCTAGAATGAAGGTACAAGTTGTTTCCAAGTTCGAACGAGTCAAGAATGAATTCTCAAGTTGTTACAGATTGTTTTCATGTTCAAATGAGCCAAGAATAATCCTATAAGAGTTTACAAGTTGTTTCCATGTTCAAACGAGTTAAGCATGAAGCTAAAAGTTATTCCCGAATTCGAACGAGTCAAGAATGAAGCTACAAGTTACTTCCAAGTTCGAACGAGTCAAGAATGAAATCTCAAGTTGTTACGGAATGTTCCATGTTCAAATGAGCTAAGAATGATCCTACAAGAGTTTACAAGTTGTCTCCTTGTTCAAATGAGTCAAGCATAAAGTCTCAAGTTGTTAGGGATTGTTTTCATGGTCAAATGAGGCAAGAATGATCCTACTAGAGTTTACAAGTTGTTTCCATGTTCAAACGAGTCAAGAATGAAGCTAAAAGTTGTTTCCAAATTCGAACGAGTCAAGAATGAAACTACAAGTTGCTTCCAAGTTCGAACGAGTCAAGAATAAATTCTCAAGTTGTTACGGATTGTTTTCATGTTCAATTGAGCCAAGAATGATCCTATAAGACCTTACAAGTTGTTTCCATGGTCAAACATGTCAAGAATGAAGGTACAAGTTGTTTCCAAGTTTGAACGAGTCAAGAATGAATTCTCAAGTTGTTACAGATTGTTTTCCTGTTCAAATGAGCAAAGAATGATCTTATAAGACCTTACAAGTTGTTTCCATGGTCAAACATGTCACGAATGAAGGTACAAGTTGTTTCCAAGTTCGAACGAGTCAAGAATGAATTCTCAAGTTGTTACGGATTGTTTTCATGTACAAATGAGCCAAGAATAATCCTATAAGAGTTTACAAGGTGTTTCCATGTTCAAACGAGTTAAGCATGAAGCTAAAAGTTATTTCCAGATTCGAACGAGTCAAGAATGAAGCTACAAGTTACTTCCAAGTTCGAACGAGTCAAGAATGAAATCTCAAGTTGTTATGGAATGTTTTCTTGTTCAAATGTGCCAAGAATGATCCTACAAGAGTTTACAAGTTGTCTCCATGTTCAAATGAGTCAAGCATAAAGTATCAAGTTGTTAGGGATTGTTTTCATGGTCAAATGAGGCAAGAATGATCCTACTAGAGTTTACAAGTTGTTTCCATGTTCAAACGAGTCAAGAATGAAGCTAAAAGTTGTTTCCAAATTCGAACGAGTCAAGAATGAAGTCTCAAGTTGTTAATAAATGTTTTCATGTTCAAATGAGCCAAGAATGATCCTATAATACCTTACAAATTGTTTCCATGGTCAAACAAGTCAAGAATGAAGGTACAAGTTGTTTCCAAGTTCGAACGAGTCAAGAATGCATTCTCAAGTTGTTACGGATTGTTTTCATGTTCAAATGAGCCGAGAACGATCCTATAAGACCTTACAAGTTCTTTCCATGGTCAAACATGTCAAGAATGAAGGTACAAGTTGTTTCCAAGTTCGAACGAGTCAAGAATGAATTCTCAAGTTGTTACAGATTGTTTTCATGTTCAAATGAGCCAAGAATAATCCTATAAGAGTTTACAAGTTGTTTCCATGTTCAAACGAGTTAAGCATGAAGCTAAAAGTTATTCCCAAATTCGAACGAGTCAAGAATGAAGCTACAAGTTACTTCCAAGTTCGAACGAGTCAAGAATGAAATCTCAAGTTGTTATGGAATGTTCCATGTTCAAATGAGCCAAGAATGATCCTACAAGAGTTTACAAGTTGTCTCCTTGTTCAAATGAGTCAAGCATAAAGTCTCAAGTTGTTAGGGATTGTTTTCATGGTCAAATGAGGCAAGAATGATTCTACTAGAGTTTACAAGTTATTTCCATGTTCAAACGAGTCAAGAATGAAGTTAAAAGTTGTTTCCAAATTCCAACAAGTCAAGAATGAAGTCTCAAGTTGTTAATAAATGTTTTCATGTTCAAATGAGCCAAGAATGATCCTATAATACCTTACAAGTTGTTTCCATGGTCAAACAAGTCAAGAATGAAGGTACAAGTTGTTTCCAAGTTCGAACGAGTCAAGAATGCATTCTCAAGTTGTTACGGATTGTTTTCATGTTCAAATGAGCCAAGAATAATCCTACAAGAGTTTACAAGTTGTTTCCATGTTCAAACGAGTTAAGCATGAAGCTAAAAGTTATTTCCAGATTCGAACGAGTCAAGAATGAAGCTACAAGTTACTTCCAAGTTCGAACGAGTCAAGAATGAAATCTCAAGTTGTTATGGAATGTTTTCTTGTTCAAATGTGCCAAGAATGATCCTACAAGAGTTTACAAGTTGTCTCCATGTTCAAATGAGTCAAGCATAAAGTATCAAGTTGTTAGGGATTGTTTTCATGGTCAAATGAGGCAAGAATGATCCTACTAGAGTTTACAAGTTATTTCCATGTTCAAACGAGTCAAGAATGAAGCTAAAAGTTGTTTCCAAATTCGAACGAGTCAAGAATGAAGTCTCAAGTTGTTAATAAATGTTTTCATATTCAAATGAGCCAAGAATGATCCTATAATACCTTACAAGTTGTTTCCATGGTCAAACAAGTCAAGAATGAAGGTACAAGTTGTTTCCAAGTTCGAACGAGTCAAGAATGCATTCTCAAGTTGTTACGGATTATTTTCATGTTCAAATGAGCCGAGAATGATCCTATAAGACCTTACAAGTTGTTTCCATGGTCAAACATGTCAAGAATGAAGGTACAAGTTGTTTCCAAGTTCGAACGAGTCAAGAATGAATTCTCAAGTTGTTACAGATTGTTTTCATGTTCAAATGAGCCAAGAATAATCCTATAAGAGTTTACAAGTTGTTTCCATGTTCAAACGAGTTAAGCATGAAGCTAAAAGTTATTCCCGAATTCGAACGAGTCAAGAATGAAGCTACAAGTTACTTCCAAGTTCGAACGAGTTAAGAATGAAATCTCAAGTTGTTACGGAATGTTCCATGTTCAAATGAGCTAAGAATGATCCTACAAGAGTTTACAAGTTGTCTCCTTGTTCAAATGAGTCAAGCATAAAGTCTCAAGTTGTTAGGGATTGTTTTCAAGGTCAAATGAGGCAAGAATGATCCTACTAGAGTTTACAAGTTGTTTCCATGTTCAAACGAGTCAAGAATGAAGCTAAAAGTTGTTTCCAAATTCGAACGAGTCAAGAATGAAACTACAAGTTGCTTCCAAGTTCGAACGAGTCAAGAATAAATTCTCAAGTTGTTACGGATTGTTTTCATGTTCAATTGAGCCAAGAATGATCCTATAAGACCTTACAAGTTGTTTCCATGGTCAAACATGTCAAGAATGAAGGTACAAGTTGTTTCCAAGTTTGAACGAGTCAAGAATGAATTCTCAAGTTGTTACAGATTGTTTTCCTGTTCAAATGAGCAAAGAATGATCTTATAAGACCTTACAAGTTGTTTCCATGGTCAAACATGTCACGAATGAAGGTACAAGTTGTTTCCAAGTTCGAACGAGTCAAGAATGAATTCTCAAGTTGTTACGGATTGTTTTCATGTTCAAATGAGCCAAGAATAATCCTATAAGAGTTTACAAGGTGTTTCCATGTTCAAACGAGTTAAGCATGAAGCTAAAAGTTATTTCCAGATTCGAACGAGTCAAGAATGAAGCTACAAGTTACTTCAAAGTTCGAACGAGTCAAGAATGAAATCTCAAGTTGTTATGGAATGTTTTCTTGTTCAAATGTGCCAAGAATGATCCTACAAGAGTTTACAAGTTGTCTCCATGTTCAAATGAGTCAAGCATAAAGTATCAAGTTGTTAGGGATTGTTTTCATGGTCAAATGAGGCAAGAATGATCCTACTAGAATTTACAAGTTATTTCCATGTTCAAACGAGTCAAGAATGAAGCTAAAAGTTGTTTCCAAATTCGAACGAGTCAAGAATGAAGTCTCAAGTTGTTAATAAATGTTTTCATGTTCAAATGAGCCAAGAATGATCCTATAATACCTTACAAGTTGTTTCCATGGTCAAACAAGTCAAGAATGAAGGTACAAGTTGTTTCCAAGTTCGAACGAGTCAAGAATGCATTCTCAAGTTGTTACGGATTGTTTTCATGTTCAAATGAGCTGAGAATGATCCTATAAGACCTTACAAGTTGTTTCCATGGTCAAACTTGTCAAGAATGAAGGTACAAGTTGTTTCCAAGTTCGAACGAGTCAAGAATGAATTCTCAAGTTGTTACAGATTGTTTTCATATTCAAATGAGCCAAGAATAATCCTATAAGAGTTTACAAGTTGTTTCCATGTTCAAACGAGTTAAGCATGAAGCTAAAAGTTATTCCCAAATTCGAACGAGTCAAGAATGAAGCTAAAAGTTACTTCCAAGTTCGAACGAGTCAAGAATGAAATCTCAAGTTGTTATGGAATGTTCCATGTTCAAATGAGCCAAGAATGATCCTACAAGAGTTTACAAGTTGTCTCCTTGTTCAAATGAGTCAAGCATAAAGTCTCAAATTGTTAGGGATTGTTTTCATGGTCAAATGAGGCAAGAATGATCCTACTAGAGTTTACAAGTTATTTCCATGTTCAAACGAGTCAAGAATGAAGTTTAAAGTTGTTTCCAAATTCCAACAAGTCAAGAATGAAGTCTCAAGTTGTTAATAAATGTTTTCATGTTCAAATGAGCCAAGAATGATCCTATAATACCTTACAAGTTGTTTCCATGGTCAAACAAGTCAAGAATGAAGGTACAAGTTGTTTCCAAGTTCGAACGAGTCAAGAATGCATTCTCAAGTTGTTACGGATTGTTTTCATGTTCAAATGAGCCAAGAATGATCCTATAAGACCTTACAAGTTGTTTCCATGTTCAAACATGTCAAGAATGAAGGTACAAGTTGTTTCCAAGTTCGAACGAGTCAAGAATGAATTCTCAAGTTGTTACGGATTGTTTTCATGTTCAAATGAGCCAAGAATAATCCTACAAGAGTTTACAAGTTGTTTCCATGTTCAAACGAGTTAAGCATGAAGCTAAAAGTTATTTCCATATTCGAACGAGTCAAGAATGAAGCTACAAGTTACTTTCAAGTTCGAACGAGTCAAGAATTAAATCTCAAGTTGTTATGGTATGTTTTCTTGTTCAAATGAGCTAAGAATGATCCTACAAGAGTTTACAAGTTGTCTCCATGTTCAAATGAGACAAGGATAAAGTCTCAGGTTGTTAGGGATTGTTTTCATGTTCAAATGAGGCAAGAATGATCCTACTAGAGTTTACAAGTTGTTTCCATGTTCAAACGAGTCAAGAATGAAGCTAAAAGTTGTTTCCAAATTCGAACGAGTCAAGAATGAAGTCTCAAGTTGTTAATAAATGTTTTCATGTTCAAATGAGCCAAGAATGATCCTATAATACCTTACAAGTTGTTTCCATGGTCAAACAAGTCAAGAATGAAGGTACAAGTTGTTTCCAAGTTCGAACGAGTCAAGAATGCATTCTCAAGTTGTTACGGATTGTTTTCATGTTCAAATGAGCCAAGAATAATCCTACAAGAGTTTACAAGTTGTTTCCATGTTCAAACGAGTTAAGCATGAAGCTAAAAGTTATTTCCAGATTCGAACGAGTCAAGAATGAAGCTACAAGTTACTTCCAAGTTCGAACGAGTCAAGAATGAAATCTCAAGTTGTTATGGAATGTTTTCTTGTTCAAATGTGCCAAGAATGATCCTACAAGAGTTTACAAGTTGTCTCCATGTTCAAATGAGTCAAGCATAAAGTATCAAGTTGTTAGGGATTGTTTTCATGGTCAAATGAGGCAAGAATGATCCTACTAGAGTTTACAAGTTATTTCCATGTTCAAACGAGTCAAGAATGAAGCTAAAAGTTGTTTCCAAATTCGAACGAGTCAAGAATGAAGTCTCAAGTTGTTAATAAATGTTTTCATATTCAAATGAGCCAAGAATGATCCTATAATACCTTACAAGTTGTTTCCATGGTCAAACAAGTCAAGAATGAAGGTACAAGTTGTTTCCAAGTTCGAACGAGTCAAGAATGCATTCTCAAGTTGTTACGGATTATTTTCATGTTCAAATGAGCCGAGAATGATCCTATAAGACCTTACAAGTTGTTTCCATGGTCAAACATGTCAAGAATGAAGGTACAAGTTGTTTCCAAGTTCGAACGAGTCAAGAATGAATTCTCAAGTTGTTACAGATTGTTTTCATGTTCAAATGAGCCAAGAATAATCCTATAAGAGTTTACAAGTTGTTTCCATGTTCAAACGAGTTAAGCATGAAGCTAAAAGTTATTCCCGAATTCGAACGAGTCAAGAATGAAGCTACAAGTTACTTCCAAGTTCGAACGAGTTAAGAATGAAATCTGAAGTTGTTACGGAATGTTCCATGTTCAAATGAGCTAAGAATGATCCTACAAGAGTTTACAAGTTGTCTCCTTGTTCAAATGAGTCAAGCATAAAGTCTCAAGTTGTTAGGGATTGTTTTCAAGGTCAAATGAGGCAAGAATGATCCTACTAGAGTTTACAAGTTGTTTCCATGTTCAAACGAGTCAAGAATGAAGCTAAAAGTTGTTTCCAAATTCGAACGAGTCAAGAATGAAACTACAAGTTGCTTCCAAGTTCGAACGAGTCAAGAATAAATTCTCAAGTTGTTACGGATTGTTTTCATGTTCAATTGAGCCAAGAATGATCCTATAAGACCTTACAAGTTGTTTCCATGGTCAAACATGTCAAGAATGAAGGTACAAGTTGTTTCCAAGTTTGAACGAGTCAAGAATGAATTCTCAAGTTGTTACAGATTGTTTTCCTGTTCAAATGAGCAAAGAATGATCTTATAAGACCTTACAAGTTGTTTCCATGGTCAAACATGTCACGAATGAAGGTACAAGTTGTTTCCAAGTTCGAACGAGTCAAGAATGAATTCTCAAGTTGTTACGGATTGTTTTCATGTTCAAATGAGCCAAGAATAATCCTATAAGAGTTTACAAGGTGTTTCCATGTTCAAACGAGTTAAGCATGAAGCTAAAAGTTATTTCCAGATTCGAACGAGTCAAGAATGAAGCTACAAGTTACTTCAAAGTTCGAACGAGTCAAGAATGAAATCTCAAGTTGTTATGGAATGTTTTCTTGTTCAAATGTGCCAAGAATGATCCTACAAGAGTTTACAAGTTGTCTCCATGTTCAAATGAGTCAAGCATAAAGTATCAAGTTGTTAGGGATTGTTTTCATGGTCAAATGAGGCAAGAATGATCCTACTAGAATTTACAAGTTATTTCCATGTTCAAACGAGTCAAGAATGAAGCTAAAAGTTGTTTCCAAATTCGAACGAGTCAAGAATGAAGTCTCAAGTTGTTAATAAATGTTTTCATGTTCAAATGAGCCAAGAATGATCCTATAATACCTTACAAGTTGTTTCCATGGTCAAACAAGTCAAGAATGAAGGTACAAGTTGTTTCCAAGTTCGAACGAGTCAAGAATGCATTCTCAAGTTGTTACGGATTGTTTTCATGTTCAAATGAGCTGAGAATGATCCTATAAGACCTTACAAGTTGTTTCCATGGTCAAACTTGTCAAGAATGAAGGTACAAGTTGTTTCCAAGTTCGAACGAGTCAAGAATGAATTCTCAAGTTGTTACAGATTGTTTTCATATTCAAATGAGCCAAGAATAATCCTATAAGAGTTTACAAGTTGTTTCCATGTTCAAACGAGTTAAGCATGAAGCTAAAAGTTATTCCCAAATTCGAACGAGTCAAGAATGAAGCTAAAAGTTACTTCCAAGTTCGAACGAGTCAAGAATGAAATCTCAAGTTGTTATGGAATGTTCCATGTTCAAATGAGCCAAGAATGATCCTACAAGAGTTTACAAGTTGTCTCCTTGTTCAAATGAGTCAAGCATAAAGTCTCAAATTGTTAGGGATTGTTTTCATGGTCAAATGAGGCAAGAATGATCCTACTAGAGTTTACAAGTTATTTCCATGTTCAAACGAGTCAAGAATGAAGTTTAAAGTTGTTTCCAAATTCCAACAAGTCAAGAATGAAGTCTCAAGTTGTTAATAAATGTTTTCATGTTCAAATGAGCCAAGAATGATCCTATAATACCTTACAAGTTGTTTCCATGGTCAAACAAGTCAAGAATGAAGGTACAAGTTGTTTCCAAGTTCGAACGAGTCAAGAATGCATTCTCAAGTTGTTACGGATTGTTTTCATGTTCAAATGAGCCAAGAATGATCCTATAAGACCTTACAAGTTGTTTCCATGTTCAAACATGTCAAGAATGAAGGTACAAGTTGTTTCCAAGTTCGAACGAGTCAAGAATGAATTCTCAAGTTGTTACGGATTGTTTTCATGTTCAAATGAGCCAAGAATAATCCTACAAGAGTTTACAAGTTGTTTCCATGTTCAAACGAGTTAAGCATGAAGCTAAAAGTTATTTCCATATTCGAACGAGTCAAGAATGAAGCTACAAGTTACTTTCAAGTTCGAACGAGTCAAGAATTAAATCTCAAGTTGTTATGGTATGTTTTCTTGTTCAAATGAGCTAAGAATGATCCTACAAGAGTTTACAAGTTGTCTCCATGTTCAAATGAGACAAGGATAAAGTCTCAGGTTGTTAGGGATTGTTTTCATGTTCAAATGAGGCAAGAATGATCCTACTAGAGTTTACAAGTTGTTTCCATGTTCAAACGAGTCAAGAATGAAGCTAAAAGTTGTTTCCAAATTCGAACGAGTCAAGAATGAAGTCTCAAGTTGTTAATAAATGTTTTCATGTTCAAACGAGCCAAGAATGATCCTATAATACCTTACAAGTTGTTTCCATGGTCAAACAAGTCAAGAATGAAGGTACAAGTTGTTTCCAAGTTCGAACGAGTCAAGAATGCATTCTCAAGGTGTTACGGATTGTTTTCATGATCAAATGAGCCGAGAATGATCCTATAAGACCTTACAAGTTGTTTCCATGGTCAAACATGTCAAGAATGAAGGTACAAGTTGTTTCCAAATTCGAACGAGTCAAGAATGAATTCTCAAGTTGTTACGGATTGTTTTCATGTTCAAATGAGCCAAGAATAATCCTATAAGAGTTTACAAGTTGTTTCCATGTTCAAACGAGTTAAGCATGAAGCTAAAAGTTATTTCCAAATTCTAACGAGTCAAGAATGAAGTCTCAAGTTGTTACGGATTGTTTTCATGTTCAAATGAGCCAAGAATAATCCTACAAGAGTTTACAAGTTGTTTCCATGTTCAAACGAGTTAAGCATGAAGCTAAAAGTTATTTCCAGATTCGAACGAGTCAAGAATGAAGCTACAAGTTACTTTCAAGTTCGAACGAGTCAAGAATTAAATCTCAAGATGTTATGGTATGTTTTCTTGTTCAAATGAGCTAAGAATGATCCTACAAGACTTTACAAGTTGTCTCCATGTTCAAATGAGTCAAGGATAAAGTCTCAGGTTGTTAGGGATTGTTTTCATGTTCAAATGAGGCAAGAATGATCCTACTAGAGTTTACAAGTTGTTTCCATGTTCAAACGAGTTAAGCATGAAGCTAAAAGTTATTTCCAAATTCGAACGAGTCAAGAATGAAGCTACAAGTTACTTCCAAGTTCGAACGAGTTAAGAATGAAATCTCAAGTTGTTATGGAATGTTTCATGTTCAAATGAGCCAAAAATGATCCTACATGAGTTTACAAGTTGTCTCCATGTTCAAATGAGTCAACCATAAAGTCTCAAGTTGTTAGGGATTGTTTTCATGGTCAAATGAGGCAAGAATGATCCTACTAGAGTTAACAAGTTGTTTCCATGTTCAAACGAGTCAAGAATGAAGCTAAAATTTGTTTCCAAATTCGAATGAGTCAAGAATGAAGTCTCAAGTTGTTAATAAATGTTTTCATGTTCAAATGAGCCAAGAATGATCCTATAATACCTTACAAGTTGTTTCCATGGTCAAACAAGTCAAGAATGAAGGTACAAGTTGTTTCCAAGTTCGAACGAGTCAAGAATACATTCTCAAGTTGTTACGGATTGTTTTCATGTTCAAATGAGCCAAGAATGATCCTACTAGACCTTACAAGTTGTTTTCATGGTCAAACATGTCAAGAATGAAGGTACAAGTTGTTTCCAAATTCGAACGAGTCAAGAATGAATTCTCAAGTTGTTACGGATTGTTTTCATGTTCAAATGAGCCAAGAATAATCCTATAAGAGTTTACAAGTTGTTTCCATGTTCAAACGAGTTAAGCATGAAGCTAAAAGTTATTTCCAAATTCGAACGAGTCAAGAATGAAGCTACAAGTTACTTTCAAGTTCGAACGAGTCAAGAATTAAATCTCAAGTTGTTATGGTATGTTTCTTGTTCAAATGAGCTAAGAATGATCCTACAAAACTTTACAAGTTGTCTCCATGTTCAAATGAGTCAAGGATAAAGTCTCAGGTTGTTAGGGATTGTTTTCATGTTCAAATGAGGCAAGAATGATCCTATTAGAGTTTCCAAGTTATTTTCATGTGCAAACGAGTTAAGCATGAAGCTAAAAGTTATTTCCAAATTCGAACGAGTCAAGAATGAAGCTACAAGTTACTTTCAAGTTCGAACGAGTCAAGAATTAAATCTCAAGTTGTTAGGGTATGTTTTCTTGTTCAAATGAGCCAAGAATGATCCTATAAGAGTTTACAAGTTGTCTCTGTTAGTCCCAAATATCGTAGAAGGGGGGTTGAATACGATATTGTCCAATTTATAAAATAATCGCGGAATGATTTGTTATGGACTAATTGACAGTTCGAACAGTTATTAAATCAAACACAAGGTATGCAGACAGTTAAGATAAACACAGTTCGTTCGGGAAATATATCGTTTTATTAATATAAACCACGAAGGTGCTACACAACTCTAATCCGTAGATTAGCTTCAACTGATTCACTAGTACAGTTACAATATAACAACAACAATCAATACGAACAAATATTATGACACTAGCTCAAACGACGTTAATGGCTTCTCTGTGTCTCTCTTCTTTGCTCTGTATATTTTCGCTCTGTAACTGAATGAATTTATGTATTCGTGAATGAATCACAAAGGCTTGGCTTTGCTGCTTTATTGTGTAGGCTTTTTCAATCTTCTACGTGGCCTTCTGAGAACCAAGTAAATAGATTGCTTCTCACTTCTTGAATTAACAACCGTCGAGACATTTAATTTATAACCATCGGTGAGTCTGTTGATAACCGTCGAGACTGAAATAATCACTTAAAACAATTCTTCTCAAGGATATCAAAGATATGTGGCATGCTGTGGCTGGCTGTAGATTAAACAATCTTAAACCCTCAACTATCGAAGTGCCATAACTATCGAGTGACTTAACCGTCGATGGAATAAATAATCTGGATATTTATCTGAGTCCCTTAACTATCGAGATGCTGTAACCGTCGAGTGAAATAAGACGAAACAGTCAAACCAAATATCAGTTATAACTATCGACTCAAAAGAATTATTAAAACCATAACCGTCGAGTGAAATGGAATTAATAATATATCCAAAAATGGTAACCGTCGAGTGATTTGCTAACCGTCGGTAAATAAGACGAAATAGCCAAACAGGAGAACCAACCGTCGGTGAATAAGACAAAACAGTCAAACAGCTAAACGGTAGTTCACCTTAGCCATTTTTCCAACGATTCAAAGCTCTGCAATATAATCTTTCACTGCAACCAAGTTAATAAATTTACCTTTACTACTTGAACTTGATTTTCTCCGAGCTATAGCACACAACGGTTATACAACCAATTCTTTTCTAACATAGATGCGGTTCTCAATTCCTTTTGTGCTGACATTTAGTGCAACTGGTCTGGTTCACAAACGACTAACACGAACTTGATCTTCACATCTTCTTGACTATTCAATTGGCCCTGTTTCTCTAGCTGTTAAGAAGTGCTTCTGTAATTCACTGGAATCCCTTGACTTCTCTGTTGTAAAACCTCTGACATCTTCTGAACCTCTGAAACACTATATCTTTATTCTTCACTGAGGCTTGAACATGTTAATGAACTTCTTTCAGTGATCTTCAATGTCTTCAAAGCTTTATCTAATGTTTTGGTCTTTTGTATTCAACTTGTAAACTATTCACAGTCGATTCCGTGCTTCATTTTAATATAAGTTACCGACCATCAGTGTTGAGTTAGTTTCCTCGGTTACATGTTACGTTACGTTACATTATGCTTTACAATCTCCCCCTATTTGATTGTTAGAGTTCGACAAGCAAATCCCTTAAGAGGATAACTCAACTAACTTACAAGAAAAAGTAAACAGAAGACGGTAAACTAATATTAAACAAATTCTGGATTACATAACACATTTCCAGATTTCAAAAACAATTACAATGTAGAATGTATGTTCCTCTAGCCTGAACTGATATACATTATGTCATTCTCATTGTACAAGACTTGCAAGCTGGTCATTCACTAGATCCAGCGCTTCTTCTTCTAGCATATTACTTGGCTTGGGATCTGACAAAGCTTCCTGAAGTGTTTGCAAGACAGCTACTCTTCTGATCTGCTTAACTTGTTCGAATGTAAATTCAAGAACTTTCGTCTTTCCTTTAATACTCAACCTTTTTGGAACTGCTTTAACCCGATCAGTGTTGTAACATGATTCTGCTCCCAACTTCTCCATGTAAAGCTTAGAGATTTCTGCCAATGCTGATTTGTCTTTATAGTTCGTCGAAGTCTTGATTTGATCAAGTATAAAACCCAGTTCCCTAGAAGTCATGTATGACATCTTGTGGATATCAACTATTTCAGTTTTTCCTTTGGGGTTCTTATACCTGATTGCTGGAGGATCCTTTAGCACCATTGTCTCTGTCTCCTTGATTATATCAAAATCTGGAAAGACAATCGGAAAATCTGGCTTTTCTGCATATTCGAACACCTTCCCTGGATGATTAAATCTAAATTCAGTCATTGCCTTGACTTTTTCAAAGTCCCAATCTCCTTCTTCTCTTGTATACACAGGCAACTTTGGTTGAGATCCATTTGAAGGATCTATTCTTCCGACCTTGGAAATATCTACAGATTGATTTGATAAGACATTTAGTCTATAAGCATAAATGCGCTCTGCAGCTTTCCATTTTTCTTCTGTTCTAAGTCCTTCACTCCTAAGAAGCCCTTCAACATATTTCAGACGCTTCAGAGGATATAGGCTCAGTCTTTCATCACTCAAACACAATGTCTGAACTAACTTGTCTTTGTAGAATATCACTGTATAAGGAGTTGTGTGAACTTCAGCTGATGTTTTGTTCATCTGATCTTCAATCAAATCAGTAAGAAGTTCATTCACATGAGATCTCTTGTCCGTCCTAATCTTCATGACATACAATTCTGTTAGAGACCTCAACTTGATGAAATTCGAAGAAATGGTCTTTGTGGTCGAATTATTGAACTGAATCTGAATCTTCCATCCATTGATGTTGGTCGTGATGAATATCAATTTGATAGTTTGTCTTAGTGCATGAAAGAACTGGTTTATTGATGGATGACTCTTGTGAGCTTCTTGCAGTGCTTCCAGAACTTTTTGATCTTCATTTTGAATTATTCCTAATTCTGGTTTCTGCAAAAGACTCCTAGCCTGATCCCATGCACTTCCTTCTCTTGATAACATCAACGGCCTTTGTCTCCTTTCAATGTAGTGGTTGAAGTGTTCTTTTCTGATTTTTTCCTGAGACATTCGAGCTATTTCACATGCCCTTATCATGGATTGATTTGCATCTAGCAAACCAAATGTTTCCACAAAATCCGTTTCGGTGAACTGATAAGCGGCATCATTGACAAATTCATCAAACACATCATCTTCCTGAGCTGTAGGAGCTGTATGAGAAGGTTCCCATATTTCTCCTTCTTCAAGTGTAAGCCTAACCTCCAGCGGTATTTCTTGCTCCCCCTGAGATGTGATGTTTGCTTCTTCCTCTACCAACTTTCCTTTACCTTTGTCTTTACTCCTCATTTCTGCACCAGATTCTTTTTCTTGTTCTCGCACTATCATCTCCCCCTTAGTTGTGTTATCCTCCGAAACAGGGATTTGAGTAGTTTGAGATTTATACATTTCAAACAAATCTGTAACAAACTTCTTCATATCAGTCTTGAAATTCTGTAAATCCTGCAACATGTTGTACTGAACAGATTTTATTTCCATGACATTGCTGTGAAATTCAGATTTCATTTCGGTGACAGTAGTCTCCAGGTTATAAACCCTTTGACTTAGAGATTGTGTGTGCATTGTGAGGGTATTTATTTGGCTGGTAGGTGTCTCACTGACAGGTTCTGTAGGTGTTTGTCTCTCAATTCTCTCGCTCGGTCTTAGAGGTGTGGGTGAATTATGATCACTCAAACGTTCTGTTGGTGTTTCACTCACTCTCATTGACTCCAGCAAGTCTTCTGTACCTGCAGTGAAAATCCTAAATGGCTCATCCGAAGAACTATTGCCAAGTAGTTGCTTCTCCTTTCCACTAATAGTGGTGGAGACCTCCTTATTAGGAGCCAGGAATGTTCCTCCTGGGGGGCTTATCACATTGGATCCTGTAATGTTTAGCAATGAAGGACCCGTGACTCCCGCAATAGCCTGTGAAGGCATGACCTGTACAGGATCTACCTGCATAGGTTCTGCTACAGTAGTAGCAACATCCGTCAATTCCTCCTGTGTGTGTGCTCCTTTCAGTGCAACATATAACTTGGTTGGAGGCTCAATTATTGACACTCGTTCAGATGCCCTGGCCGACGGGCGAATTTCAATAGGTTCACCCTGTTGAGAGGATGTATCCAGAGACTGTGTATTTGCCTTTTTCAGCTCTATATCCTTTTGAGAGGGTATAGATGGGCTAACAGATACCTCAGGTTCTTCTAATCGACGTCTAGTCAGAGGTAGAGCTGTTGGGGTTCCCTCACCTTCCTTATGTGGTGCTTCTGAGGCACTATCTCCCTCACTCACAAATTTTCTTTTTAGGGGTTGGAGAGAAGATAAAGGTAAGGTGTTTATAGTGTTTGGTTCTGAGGCAGTGGTTAGAATCTGTTGGGTTTCAGATTCATTGCCTTGTCCTACAGCCACAGAGGGCTCAACTGATAGGTTCATGACACTTTCTCCAAAAAGATCCTGCAAATTAGAATAAGCTGAGGAGTCAGAGACATGAAGACTACCTTGAGTACTACCTGTAGGAGTCCAAGGATGATATGATTTCTGACTGTCAGCATGACCTATAGAATCTCCTCCAGATATACTATGAAATCCATCTCCTGAAATTTGTAATTCCTCTGTCACCTGAACCACTTCCTCTTCTTGAGCTAAATCCTCGACAGGAGTAGCTACTGGAACTGATTCTTGCACTGGTTCAGGGACCTGATCATTTTCTTGAGGCCCTTGAGGCTCGTCTCTTTCCATGTCCACTACACAACCCTGCATGTATTCAGTCATTTGAGCAGGTGCTTCGTTGATGTAGTTTCTGTTATTGTTCAGAGTGGTGGCTATCCTGTTTTTCTGTTTCATACACAGAGAGGTAACACTACTAGTATATAGTAGTTTTTCCTCGTTAGTCGTTAGATCATTAAGGATAAGCTGTAGGAATCGTGGAAAGTAACACTCCACATTAGTGACTTGAAGGTTTCTGTACTCCACCGATCCCATAACATACAACATCTGATTCAATAATAACCTACCAAAATTTATCCTACAATTATTAGCAACACTGAAGCCTAAAGTTCGATAAAAACTTGAAATACTGTGTGTGTTGAACTTTTTGTAAGAGAAACATTGCATAAGAGTGTGGAAAAAGAAATTCCATTCCTTAGGTAAATGATGTTTACACCTTTCACCTGAGTCGTGGAGATTAGGATTTACGTAGTTGATAGTCGTGAAGAACTGAGTTAATTGATCGGAATTGGGATAAGGGACTAGATTATGCTCAGGGAATCTTAATATACGATTCAAATCTAGCTCCGTCACCCGGATTTCCCGATTAGCAATACTAAATGTAAAAGCCAGTTCATCAACAGCTGAAGAGTTATATGCAGAACAGTAACAGTCTCGTAGCATATTATGATTTAATATCACGTCTGTTACTAAGGCATACCTCACTCGAGAATATTCGAGTAACACTCGTGCCCAGGCCCGATAATTAGCGGGAAGGGACTGAATGTCAAACTCGGCAACTAAATTCGTTTTGGTAATAGTAAAAATTCCAACCATTTTAACTAGTAAAAATTATTGAAAATTTTAACTTTAAACAATTAATTACGAATTTAATTAGACTCGATAACGAACCGAAAACACTAAAATTCAAAACTCCTCCAAAAATCGTGAAAAAAATATATGCTAAACTAGGAGAGATTTGAACGGTGAAACTATTTTTTTGTGATTTTTGGACCTCAAACAAACCCTAGAAAAAATCCCAAAGTTTGAAATACCCGAAACAAAACTGAAACCAAACGATACAAGGCTGGTATCAAATAATTCGGGATGACTAGATCTACAATTCTATGGGTTTAGATTTTCAAAACTAGTACTAGAATGGTAGAAAAAGAGGAAAGAAAATCAGTTTTCTGGTCGATGGTTAAGAATAGCAGTGTTTATTTTAAAAGCTGAAACTGGCGAGTAGAATATGTATGTTTACTAACTGGCGAGATGGTAGATATATGTTTACTAACTGGCGAAAGAAAAAAAACTATATATATGTAATCACTTAACTGGCGACTTGTTTTTGTTTTTTTGTTTTTTGTTTTTTGTTTTTTTTGTTTTTTGTTTTTTTTTGTTTTTGTTTTTTTAAGCAACTCGATGGTTAGCAAAAATAATAAAATAAAGGTAACTATCGAGATGGACACTAATATATAATACGTAACTATCGAAAGATTAATTAATAAAATTAGCCACTTCGACGGTTAGAAAAAAAATAACTATCAAGGCAGATAAAATAATTAACCAGATAGATATAGTAACTATCGAGATGGATAGTTTATTTATTTATTTATTCATTTATTATATATATATTAACCAAAAGACTACTTCGACTGTTATAATATAATATATATATATATTTTTTATAACTATCGAGTACTGTTTAAAACCACTTCGATGGTTACGAAAAAAAATATATCTAATTGTAACTGTCGAGAGTTTTAAAAATAGAAATCATTTAAATACACTTACAAAATAATTTCAAATATTCATAAAATTAATTAAATAGAGATTTCTTAAATTAATTAATTAATATTCCTAAAATAGAAATATTAAAATCTTAATTTGGAAATAACTATCGAATTAATAATAGTCCAATTTGAAATCCACAAACAGACAATATTAATAATTATTATAATAATACTAATAAACACAGGTGGTTGCTTTAAAATCTTTGGAACCAAAAAAAAATTTTGTTCCATATTCTGTTACTTTTAAAATTTCCAAAAATTTTAAACCAACCCAATCACAATCCAAACGATCATACAAGCATACTATTAATTAACATAATGTCAGTTATGCAAAATAAGATCATGAAAAGTAATTGCTACACATTTTTTCCAGTGAGAACCAGTACATTAAATAAGCAAGTCTGTACAACCAATTTCTCACCAAAAAAAAACACAACCTGTCTGATATAGAATCTCTCAGCCAGATCTCATTGCATTGAAATCCACCAATTAATTCTAAACCACAGACTGTTATGCTTCTTGTTAACTACAAACACTTATGTAGCAGTTAACTACTTATGCTATATCGAATAATTACCACACAGCATAACTGGTATACTTATGATAATTAATATTGATATTCATAAGCCCGAGATTATAAGTTAGATTGGAGGTCACAAGTCCTTTGGATATAAAAATTCAATAACTTGTGAATCCATACAACTCCTCGCAAACAAAAATTAATTTAAATTTAACATCCCTAATTCACTAACCAACCTAGAGAAAGTGGATTCGTCTAGTGGTTTCGTGAAGATGTCTGCAAGTTGTTGTTCTGTGGGTACAAAATGCAACTCCACAATTCCATTCATGACATGCTCTCGTATAAAGTGATACCTGATATCAATGTGCTTGGTTCGTGAGTGCTGAACCGGATTGTTGGTTATAGCTATGGCGCTTGTGTTGTCGCAGAATATTGGAATCTTGTTCAACATAAAGCCATAGTCTTGGAGTTGGTTTCTCATCCATAGGATCTGAGCACAACAGCTACCTGCTGCGATGTATTCTGCCTCTGCTGTTGAGGTAGACACTGAGTGCTGCTTCTTGCTATACCATGAGACCAATCTTCTTCCCAAGAATTGACAGCTTCCAGAAGTACTCTTCCTGTCAATCTTACAACCTGCAAAATCCGAGTCTGTATAGCCGATTAGGTCAAAACCAGTACCTTTAGGATACCAAATTCCCAAATTTGGAGTACCCTTCAGGTATCTAAAAATTCTTTTGACAGCTATAAGGTGAGACTCTTTTGGGTTAGCTTGGAACCGTGCACATAAGCAAGTTGAAAACATAATATCTGGTCTACTTGCAGTTAAGTAAAGTAGAGATCCAATCATACCTCTGTAGCTTGTGATGTCAACAGATTTACCTGATTTGTCCTCATCAAGCTTTGTGGCAGTTGGCATTGGAGTCTTGGCGGGGGCTGAATCTTCAAGTCCATACTTCTTTAGAAGATCTCTAATGTACTTTGCCTGGCAAATGAAGATCCCATCTTTCTTCTGACTCACATGTAGTCCAAGGAAGAAAGTAAGCTCGCCCATCATACTCATCTCGTACCTACTCTGCATTAACTTAGCAAATCTCTTGCATAGCTCATCATTAGTAGAACCGAATATAATATCATCAACATACACTTGTACTAATATCATAGCATCTTTATGCATTTTATGAAAGAGAGTCTTATCTATAACACCTCTGATAAAACCATTTTCAATTAAGAATTCAGATAGTGTTTCATACCATGTTCGAGGCGCCTGCTTGAGTCCATAAAGAGCTTTAAAAAGGAAGTACACAAAGTTCATATGATCTTTGTTCTCGAAACCCGGAGGTTGCTCTACATATACTTCTTCTTCCAGCTCCCCATTCAGGAATGCACTCTTCACATCCATTTGATAAACTTTAAAGTCAGAATGTGTTGCGAATGCCAAAAACATCCTGATGGCTTCAAGTCTTGCTACTGGTGCATAGGTCTCGTCATAATCTATTCCTTCTTCTTGAGAATACCCCTTAGCAACCAGTCTAGCCTTGTTCCTCGTAACAATGCCATCTTCATCCAACTTATTCCTGAATACCCATTTAGTGCCAATAACAGATTTGTCTTTAGGTCTGGGTACCAGTTTCCAAACTTTCTGCCTATCAAACTGATTGAGTTCATCTTGCATCGCAATCACCCAATCTGGATCTTCTAGAGCATCTTCAACCTTTTTAGGTTCTTCCTCTGATAGAAAACCAGAGTACAGACATTCATTCTCCGTTGCTCTTCTAGTCCTCACACCACTTTCTGGGTCACCAATGATTAATTCAAAGGGATGATCTCTGTTCCATACCCTCTGTCTAGGCAGATTAACCCTTGATGATTGTCCTTCTTCGTAGTTGTGTTGAGAGCGACTAGCTGATCCTTCTTCACCTCCCCCTGAGTTGTTGCCTTCATTATTTGATGATCCACCAGTTGAGCTAGCAGGTTCAGTAACAGACTGATTTTGAAATACAGACTGTGACTGTGACTGTGTGGTATTACCAACACTTCCACTGCTTTGCTCTGGATTATCAATCTCCGTGTTTTCATGACTACCAGATGCAGCACCAGGTACGTCTTCATCTCCTAAGTAGTATTCTGATAGATTTTCAATTTCCAGAGATTCAGAATTTTTATCATTTTGAAGACTTGGGAGTTTGGTGTCGTCAAACGTTACATTAAGGCTTTCAATGACCTTATGAGTTTCAATCACATATACCCTGTACGTCTTAGACTCCAGTGAGTAACCAAGGAAAATCCCTTCATCTGCTTTAGCATCAAACTTGCCCAGATGTTCATCTTTCAATACATAGCATTTTCCACCAAACACATGAAAGTACTTCAGTGATGGCTTTCTGTTGGTCATAATCTCATAGGATGTCTTTTCTAGATCTTTATTAATCAGGGTTCTGTTCTGAGTGTAACAAGCTGTGTTGACTGCTTCTGCCCAAAAATATGTAGGTAGCTTTGATTGGCTTAGCATTGTCCTTGCTGCTTCAATCAAAGTCCTATTTTTCCTTTCTACCACTCCATTCTGCTGTGGAGTTCTTGGGGCTGAGTATTGTCTTGAAATTCCTTGCTCCGTGCAGAATTCATTTAGAACTGTATTTCTGAATTCAGTTCCATTATCTGATCTGATCGTCCGCACAGGCAATCCAGCTTCCACCTCAATCTTTTTAATGTGATCGATTACCATTTGAGGTGTTTCATCCTTAGAATGCAAAAACAACACCCACGTGTACTTGGAGTCGTCGTCGACAATCACTAATGCATATTTCTTCTTTAAAACTGACATGACATTAACCGGTCCAAACAGATCCATATGAATCAACTGGAGAGGTTCGCTGATGCTTGACATGTCCTTACTTCTATGTGACGCCTTCTTTGACTTACCCTTTTCACATGCTTCACAGAGTCCTTCTTGGTAGAATTCCATCTGTGGTAACCCTCTCACCAATTCTCTTCTTACTAAAGAATTCATCGCCTTGAAGTTCAGGTGAGATAGTTTTCTGTGCCATAACCAACTCAATTCAGAGGATGCTTTACTGTAGAAACAATTTGCTTCTCCTCTGCTTGCAGTGTTTAAGTCAGCTACGAACAGATTTCCTTTTCTTACTCCTTTAAGAGCAAGCTTTTCATCTTTCCTGTTGGTGATCAGACACTTTTCCTTCCTGAAGTCCACATTATATCCTTTATCTGTAAATTGACTGACGCTCAGCAAGTTGTGCTTCAGACCGTCAACAAGAGAGATATTTTCAATGATGACATTTCCAACTTCCAGACTACCATATCCCTTAGTAAAGCCTTTGCTGTCATCTCCAAAGGTTACAACTGGGCCGGTCTTCTCAACCACATTGGTCAGCAGGGACTTGTCTCCTGTCATGTGCCTTGAACATCCACTATCCAGAATCCACATGACTTTTTCATTAGTATCTATGCCCTGCAACCACAAAGTGATTAAGGTTTCTTTGGAACCCAAACTTGTTTGGGTCCAAGAAATTTAGAGGTTCTTGCAGATGGTGTAATAGGTTCAGTTTTCACATCTTTAAGTTCTACTTTGACTGAACTCGAATCATGTTCCTTTGCCTTGACAGATTTGTCTTTTGGCTTAGGAGATTGAGTCTCCTTCCTAACCTTAGGAGGACTATCAGTCTTTGCCCTTACCTTTTTCTTATTCATGCTTCTTTCTATGCCTATGCAATTACTAGAAGTAGATGCATTCATCAAATTAAAATAAGCATGCATAATATTAAAAGCACATGGCATACATCCAGTAATACCACAAGGCAAATGAAAACTATTCATGCTAAACATGTTCTGCACAACAGGAACATTAGATTCTACTTTAACCTTATTACATGCATGACTAAGGTGTCCAGCAGAATTGCAATTAGTACACAATTTCCTAGGTGCAGTGGGTGCAGGTGTAGCAGAATTAGCAATTTTAACACCTACTTTCCCATTCCTATTACTATTTGACTTGTTCTTGTTACCACCTAATTCAGTTTTAGCATATTCAGTTTTAACTGGCTCATTAGGTGTAACTTCTTCTACATTATTTTCCTCAACTTCTTTCTCTTTTAACTTATCCTCAACAAGCATTTCTTGTTTCCATACGATAGTATCTTCGTCTAAGGGTTCTGAGAGTGGGAGCTTAAAGACAGGATTACTACTCTTCTTAATGACAAAAGGAACATTTTCATTTTCTAATAAAACAGTACTAGAAGCATTGAAAATTATATTCCTTTTATCCTTTTTCTTATTCCTTTTATGTTCATCGTAGTTAAAGCCTATACATGTCTTATTATCTAAGCTCTGCTTATCCATTATGTCTTTAGCAATATTAGCTGAGTTCTTAAAAGCTTCCAATTTTAACTCTAGCTCAGAAATCTTAGCCATAAGTGCTGTCTCAACCTCTGCATTACAGTTAACCTTATTCTCTAAATATTCATTTCTTTCCTTAAGGTTATTAACTGTGATTCCTACAAGCTCTAGTTGTTCCTTTCCAGATTCTAGCTTTTTAATCTTCGCAACTAGTCTAGCATTTTCTGCTTCAGAAGCTAGCATGCTTGTATGAATGTTAAACATCTCTATACTCAAGTCATTAACTGTATTTTTATATTCAGATAGAGACATATCTACAGTGGTGAGAATAGGTACCTGTGACGATGATGGAGATTCTTCTGAAGTATCTGCCATTAATGCAAGATTTCCATATTCTTCTTCTTCAGAATCTGTGTCATCCCAGCTTCTACCTTCAGCAATGTAAGCCTTGCCTTGTTGTTTTGCAATCAAAGCATCCAATCTCTGTTTCAACTTCTCATTCTCCCTTTTCAACTCATCATAGCTTTTCTTCTCGTAGGAACTCTTCTTCTCATAAACCTTCTTGTCTTTTGCTTGTCTCAGTTTCTTACATTCAGTGGCGAAATGCCCTAGTTCATTGCAGTTGTAGCACCGGAACTTACTACGGTCTACCATGTTTGACTTGTAACCACCTCTTGAGTTGGATCCCGAAAATGATCCTGTCTTCTGAAATCTGCTACCAAAACTTTTCTTGTACTTGGGATTCCTTCTGAATCTTATATGCTTGAAACGCCCTGCCAAGTACGCCATAGATTTGTCTTCCATCTCATCAAGCTCTTCCAATGTATAAAAATCATCTTCCTCTTCAGCTTGTGATTCTGTAGCCATTTCAGCTTCAATGATCAATTCTCCACCAATCTTGGTTTCAACAACCTTTGCTTCAGAAGTCTTCACTTCATCTGCCACAAGAGCTGTGGTCTTCATTAGTGCTGCACTCTTACTGTCCACTGAGCCGGAACCATAGATAATCAACCTCTGTTCTTGTTCCATTTCATAAGTCTTCAATTTTCCATATAGCTTTTCAAGGGGCATAACATTGAAGTTGTCCCTTTCTCTAATTGAAGAAACCTTATGCTCAACATGATGTGGAAGAGTCAACATAAACTTCCTGTTCGTTTCCCTTAATGGATAGTTCTTCCCCTGGATACTCAATTCATTTAACAATTTATTATATCGCTCAAAGACTTGAGTGATTGTTTCTCCAGGAGTAGATTTGAACGCTTCATATCTTGATGTCAGTATATCCAACCGGTTCTCTTTCACTTCTTCTGTTCCTTCCATAATCAGTTCGATGGTTTCCCACATGTGCTTTCCAGATATGCAATTAAGAATTTGATGGCACATGTCTTCATCCATTGAGTCAACAATAATCAACTGAAGGCCTGTGTCCAATGCAACAATTTCTTTCTCTGTATCAGTGAACTCTGTAGGATCCTTTGGAGTAGACCTTTGAGGAACTCTTACTCCGTCCACTGTAGATTCAGGAATCATCTTTATTGGTACAAACGGTCCGTTCTCTAAGATACCCATGTACAACAGATTTGCAGCCTTAATAAACAGGGTCATCTTCTTTTTCCAGAGATTATAATTCACTCTATCAAACTGAGGAACCTTAATACTTCCTACTTTCTGAGAACTCATGATATTGAACTTTTCAAAATTATTTAAAGTTCAAAAAATTTCTGAGTGAAATATTTTGAAAATTAAAAAATTCGCTAAAAATTCCAGAAGCTTAATACTGAAGTCCGAACAATAGATCCTGATTTGTAAACTCAATCAGTAAGCTCTGATACCAATTGTTAGTCCCAAATATCGTAGAAGGGGGGTTGAATACGATATTGTCCAATTTATAAAATAATCGCGGAATGATTTGTTATGGACTAATTGACAGTTCGAACAGTTATTAAATCAAACACAAGGTATGCAGACAGTTAAGATAAACACAGTTCGTTCGGGAAATATATCGTTTTATTAATATAAACCACGAAGGTGCTACACAACTCTAATCCGTAGATTAGCTTCAACTGATTCACTAGTACAGTTACAATATAACAACAACAATCAATACGAACAAATATTATGACACTAGCTCAAACGACGTTAATGGCTTCTCTGTGTCTCTCTTCTTTGCTCTGTATATTTTCGCTCTGTAACTGAATGAATTTATGTATTCGTGAATGAATCACAAAGGCTTGGCTTTGCTGCTTTATTGTGTAGGCTTTTTCAATCTTCTACGTGGCCTTCTGAGAACCAAGTAAATAGATTGCTTCTCACTTCTTGAATTAACAACCGTCGAGACATTTAATTTATAACCATCGGTGAGTCTGTTGATAACCGTCGAGACTGAAATAATCACTTAAAACAATTCTTCTCAAGGATATCAAAGATATGTGGCATGCTGTGGCTGGCTGTAGATTAAACAATCTTAAACCCTCAACTATCGAAGTGCCATAACTATCGAGTGACTTAACCGTCGATGGAATAAATAATCTGGATATTTATCTGAGTCCCTTAACTATCGAGATGCTGTAACCGTCGAGTGAAATAAGACGAAACAGTCAAACCAAATATCAGTTATAACTATCGACTCAAAAGAATTATTAAAACCATAACCGTCGAGTGAAATGGAATTAATAATATATCCAAAAATGGTAACCGTCGAGTGATTTGCTAACCGTCGGTAAATAAGACGAAATAGCCAAACAGGAGAACCAACCGTCGGTGAATAAGACAAAACAGTCAAACAGCTAAACGGTAGTTCACCTTAGCCATTTTTCCAACGATTCAAAGCTCTGCAATATAATCTTTCACTGCAACCAAGTTAATAAATTTACCTTTACTACTTGAACTTGATTTTCTCCGAGCTATAGCACACAACGGTTATACAACCAATTCTTTTCTAACATAGATGCGGTTCTCAATTCCTTTTGTGCTGACATTTAGTGCAACTGGTCTGGTTCACAAACGACTAACACGAACTTGATCTTCACATCTTCTTGACTATTCAATTGGCCCTGTTTCTCTAGCTGTTAAGAAGTGCTTCTGTAATTCACTGGAATCCCTTGACTTCTCTGTTGTAAAACCTCTGACATCTTCTGAACCTCTGAAACACTATATCTTTATTCTTCACTGAGGCTTGAACATGTTAATGAACTTCTTTCAGTGATCTTCAATGTCTTCAAAGCTTTATCTAATGTTTTGGTCTTTTGTATTCAACTTGTAAACTATTCACAGTCGATTCCGTGCTTCATTTTAATATAAGTTACCGACCATCAGTGTTGAGTTAGTTTCCTCGGTTACATGTTACGTTACGTTACATTATGCTTTACAGTCTCCATGTTCAAATGAGTCAACCATAAAGTCTCAAGTTGTTAGGGATTGTTTTCATGGTCAAATGAGGCAAGAATGATCCTACCAGAGTTTACAAGTTGTTTCCATGTTCAAACGAGTCAAGAATGAAGCTAAAAGTTGTTTCCAAATTCGAATGAGTCAAGAATGAAGTCTCAAGTTGTTAATAAATGTTTTCATGTTCAAATTAGCCAAGAATGATCCTATAATCCCTTACAAGTTGTTTCCATGGTCAAACAAGTCAAGAATGAAGGTACAAGTTGTTTCCAAGTTCGAACGAGTCAAGAATGCATTCTCAAGTTGTTACAGATTGTTTTCATGTTCAAATGAGCCAAGAATGATCCTACAAACCTTACAAGTTGTTTCCATGGTCAAACATGTCAAGAATGAAGGTACAAGTTGTTTCCAAATTCGAACGAGTCAAGAATGAATTCTCAAGTTGTTAAGGATTGTTTTCATGTTCAAATGAGCCAAGAATAATCCTATAAGAGTTTACAAGTTGTTTCCATGTTCAAACGAGTTAAGCATGAAGCTAAAAGTTATTTCCAAATTCGAACGAGTCAAGAATGAAGCTACAAGTTACTTTCAAGTTCGAACGAGTCAAGAATTAAATCTCAAGTTGTTAAGGTATGTTTTCTTGTTCAAATGAGCTAAGAATAATCCTACAAGAGTTTACAAGTTGTCTCCATGTTCAAATGAGACAAGGATAAAGTCTCAGGTTGTTAGGGATTGTTTTCATGTTCAAATGAGGCAAGAATGATCCTACTAGAGTTTACAAGTTGTTTCCATGTTCAAACGAGTTAAGCATGAAGCTAAAAGTTATTTCCAAATTCGAAAGAGTCAAGAATGAAGCTACAAGTTACTTCCAAGTTCGAACGAGTTAAGAATGAAATCTCAAGTTGTTATGGAATGTTTCATGTTCAAATGAGCCAAGAATGATCCTACAAGAGTTTACAAGTTGTCTCCATGTTCTAATGAGTCAAGCATAAAGTCTCAAGTTGTTAGGGATTGTTTTCATGGTCAAATAAGACAAGAATGATCCTACTAGAGTTTACAAGTTGTTTCCATGTTCAAATGACTCAAGAATGAAGCTAAAAGTTGTTTCCAAATTCGAACGAGTCAAGAATGAAGTCTCAAGTTGTTAATAAATATTTTCTTGTTCAAATGAGCCAAGAATGATCCTATTATACCTTACAAGTTGTTTCCATGGTCAAACAAGTCAAGAATGAAGGTACAAGTTGTTTCCAAGTTCGAACGAGTCAAGAATGCATTCTCAAGTTGTTACGGATTGTTTTCATGTTCAAATGAGCCAAGAATGGTCCTACAAACCTTACATGTTATTTCCATGGTCAAACATGTCAAGAATGAAGGTACAAGTTGTTTCCAAATTTGAACGAGTCAAGAATGAATTCTCAATTTGTTACGGATTGTTTTCATGTTCAAATGAGCCAAGAATAATCCTATAAGAGTTTACAAGTTGTTTCCATGTTCAAACGAGTTAAGCATGAAGCTAAAAGTTATTTCCAAATTCGAACGAGTCAAGAATGAAGCTACAAGTTACTTTCAAGTTCGAACGAGTCAAGAATTAAATCTCAAGTTGTTATGGTATGTTTTCTTGTTCAAATGAGCTAAGAATAATCCTACAAGAGTTTACAAGTTGTCTCCATGTTCAAATGAGACAAGGATAAAGTCTCAGGTTGTTAGGGATTGTTTTCATGTTCAAATGAGGCAAGAATGATCCTACTAGAGTTTACAAGTTGTTTCCATGTTCAAACGAGTTAAGCATGAAGCTAAAAGTTATTTCCAAATTCGAAAGAGTCAAGAATGAAGCTACAAGTTACTTCCAAGTTCGAACGAGTTAAGAATGAAATCTCAAGTTGTTATGGAATGTTTCATGTTCAAATGAGCCAAGAATGATCCTACAAGAGTTTACAAGTTGTCTCCATGTTCAAATGAGTCAAGGTTAAAGTCTCAGGTTGTTAGGGATTGTTTTCATGTTCAAATGAGGCAAGAATGATCCTACTAGAGTTTACAAGTTGTTTCCATGTTCAAACGAGTTAAGCATGAAGCTAAAAGTTATTTCCAAATTCGAAAGAGTCAAGAATGAAGCTACAAGTTACTTCCAAGTTCGAACGAGTTAAGAATGAAATCTGAAGTTGTTATGGAATGTTTCATGTTCAAATGAGCCAAGAATGATCCTACAAGAGTTTACAAGTTGTCTCCATGTTCAAATGAGTCAAGCATAAAGTCTCAAGTTGTTAGGGATTGTTTTCATGGTCAAATGAGGCAAGAATGATCCTACTAGAGTTTACAAGTTGTTTCCATGTTCAAACGAGTCAAGAATGAAGCTAAAAGTTGTTTCCAAATTCGAACGAGTCAAGAATGAAGTCTCAAGTTGTTAATAAATATTTTCATGTTCAAATGAGCCAAGAATGATCCTATTATACCTTACAAGTTGTTTCCATGGTCAAACAAGTCAAGAATGAAGGTACAAGTTGTTTCCAAGTTCGAACGAGTCAAGAATGCATTCTCAAGTTGTTACGGATTGTTTTCATGTTCAAATGAGCCAAGAATGGTCCTACAAACCTTACAAGTTATTTCCATGGTCAAACATGTCAAGAATGAAGGTACAAGTTGTTTCCAAATTCGAACGAGTCAAGAATGAATTCTCAATTTGTTACGGATTGTTTTCATGTTCAAATGAGCCAAGAATAATCCTACAAGAGTTTACAAGTTGTTTCCATGTTCAAACGAGTTAAGCATGAAGCTAAAAGTTATTTCCAAATTCGAACGAGTCAAGAATGAAGCTACAAGTTACTTTCAAGTTCGAACGAGTCAAGAATTAAATCTCAAGTTGTTATGGTATGTTTTCTTGTTCAAATGAGCTAAGAATAATCCTACAAGAGTTTACAAGTTGTCTCCATGTTCAAATGAGACAAGGATAAAGTCTCAGGTTGTTAGGGATTGTTTTCATGTTCAAATGAGGCAAGAATGATCCTACTAGAGTTTACAAGTTGTTTCCATGTTCAAACGAGTTAAGCATGAAGCTAAAAGTTATTTCCAAATTCGAAAGAGTCAAGAATGAAGCTACAAGTTACTTCCAAGTTCGAACGAGTTAAGAATGAAATCTCAAGTTGTTATGGAATGTTTCATGTTCAAATGAGCCAAGAATGATCCTATAAGAGTTTACAAGTTGTCTCCATGTTCAAATGAGTCAAGGTTAAAGTCTCAGGTTGTTAGGGATTGTTTTCATGTTCAAATGAGGCAAGAATGATCCTACTAGAGTTTACAAGTTGTTTCCATGTTCAAACGAGTTAAGCATGAAGCTAAAAGTTATTTCCAAATTCGAAAGAGTCAAGAATGAAGCTACAAGTTACTTCCAAGTTCGAACGAGTTAAGAATGAAATCTGAAGTTGTTATGGAATGTTTCATGTTCAAATGAGCCAAGAATGATCCTACAAGAGTTTACAAGTTGTCTCCATGTTCAAATGAGTCAAGCATAAAGTCTCAAGTTGTTAGGGATTGTTTTCATGGTCAAATGAGGCAAGAATGATCCTACTAGAGTTTACAAGTTGTTTCCATGTTCAAACGAGTCAAGAATGAAGCTAAAAGTTGTTTCCAAATTCGAACGAGTCAAGAATGAAGTCTCAAGTTGTTAATAAATATTTTCATGTTCAAATGAGCCAAGAATGATCCTATTATACCTTACAAGTTGTTTCCATGGTCAAACAAGTCAAGAATGAAGGTACAAGTTGTTTCCAAGTTCGAACGAGTCAAGAATGCGTTCTCAAGTTGTTACGAATTGTTTTCATGTTCAAATGAGCCAAGAATGATCCTACAAACCTTACAAGTTATTTCCATGGTCAAACATGTCAAGAATGAAGGTACAAGTTGTTTCCAAATTCGAACGAGTCAAGAATGAATTCTCAAGTTGTTACGGATTGTTTTCATGTTCAAATGAGCGAAGAATATTCCTATAAGAGTTTACAAGTTGTTTCCATGTTCAAACGAGTTAAGCATGAAGCTAAAAGTTATTTCCAAATTCGAACGAGTCAAGAATGAAGCTACAAGTTACTTTCAAGTTCGAACGAGTCAAGAATTAAATCTCAAGTTGTTAGGGTTTGTTTTCTTGTTCAAATGAGCTAAGAATGATCCTACAAGAGTTTACAAGTTGTCTCCATGTTCAAATGAGACAAGGATAAAGTCTCAGGTTGTTAGGGATTGTTTTCATGTTCAAATGAGGCAAGAATGATCCTACTAGAGTTTACAAGTTGTTTCCATGTTCAAACGAGTTAAACATGAAGCTAAAAGTTATTTCCAAATTCGAAAGAGTCAAGGATAAAGCTACAAGTTACTTCCAAGTTCGAACGAGTTAAGAATGAAATCTCAAGTTGTTATGGAATGTTTCATGTTCAAATGAGCCAAGAATGATCCTACAAGAGTTTACAAGTTGTCTCCATGTTCAAATGAGTCAAGCATAAAGTCTCAAGTTGTTAGGGATTGTTTTCATGGTCAAATGAGGCAAGAATGATCCTACTAGAGTTTACAAGTTGTTTCCATGTTCAAACGAGTCAAGAATGAAGCTAAAAGTTGTTTCCAAATTCGAACGAGTCAAGAATGAAGTCTCAAGTTGTTAATAAATGTTTTCATGTTCAAATGAGCCAAGAATGATCCTATAATACCTTACAAGTTGTTTCCATGGTCAAACAAGTCAAGAATGAAGGTACAAGTTGTTTCCAAGTTCGAACGAGTCAAGAATGCATTCTCAAGTTGTTACGGATTGTTTTCATGTTCAAATGGGCCAAGAATGATCCTACAAACCTTAGAAGTTGTTTCCTTGGCCAAACATGTCAAGAATGAAGGTACAAGTTGTTTCCAAATTCAAACGAGTCAAGAATGAATTCTCAAGTTGTTACGGATTGTTTTCATGTTCAAATGAGCCAAGAATAATCCTATAAGAGTTTACAAGTTATTTCCATGTTCAAACGAGTTAAGCATGAAGCTAAAAGTTATTTCCAAATTCGAACGAGTCAAGAATGAAGCTACAAGTTACTTTTGTTAGAGATTACGAAGCTGTATAAATAGAAATCGTGATAACTCAACACTAGAACAGGACAAGTAAATAATACTACGCCTACACAGAAATCAGGAAGAATTGAAGACATGGCAAATACAGTGAATCAAGACATTAGAAGAAGTTTTGGAGTCTACTACAGGTCACTGAAAGAAGTTCATTTATATGTTCATGCCTCAGTGAAGAATAATGGTTGAAGACTTTCAGGGTTTCAGAAGTATTGAAGATTCAGTATAGAAGTGCCACTAGAAGATTTCAGTGTAAAGGCATTGATTGAAGATAGACAGTGTTCGAAGCATAGGAATCTAGAAGGATTGAAGACATGGTAAAGACAAAGGTTAAAGAAGACAGCTGCAGTCTTGGAGATATACTCACTGAAAGAAGTTCATTTGTATGTTCAAGCGTCAGTGAAGAACAGAGAATGAAGTATTCAAGATTGTGGTAATAATGGAGACGTTGTCTAAGTACCAGAAAAGATTCCAGTGAAAGTACAGTGTTTATTGACAGTCAGTGTTCGAAGCAATGAAGTTACTGCAAACTTAACAATGTACGTAAGACAATAATACGAAGACCTAGATCGAAGTTAGTCGTCTGTGAACCAGACCAGTTGCACTAGGCGTCAGCAGTCTGTGAAAGGAATCTGAGTATTAACTATAGAAGAATTGTTAAGTTGAAGAACGTACCTGGAAAGAACGGTTATTTATTAAGGTACGAAAAAGTAATTTGTAAAGGCTACAGCCAAACAGCTAAACAGCTAACAGCTTAACAGCTAAATAGCTCAAAGGGTGCAGGGTGCAAAGTGTCACAACCTTGGTACGAAAAGTGAAAGTTTCTAATCTACAGTCGAAGAACGGAAACAGCTCAAGGTACAGGGTGTAATGTGGCAAGACTTTGATACAAGAAATGGAAGTTGGCAAACTTAAGTCAAGGAGTGAATAGATGGTCAAAGTGCAGTGACCAAACTACACTTTGACCATGGTAATGAAACTCACGCGCACAAAACCTTCAGCGCAACATACTCATTTGACTTAACCAAATTGAAGCTTCATTCTATGTGGCGCCTCCCCTGTGCTTCCCCTGTAGTGGCGCCACTTGCAATTAATAAATATATTGATTGAAGTTTTAAGTGGCGCCTCCCCTGTATATCAGCTGTGTAAGCGCCACTCAGCCCTTAGCCAATCAAATTCAAGCAGCTACTTTATTTGATTTAAAGTCTACACCAATCAAAAAGAAGAGTCGTCTTCTCCAACAAAAATTATGTAGAGAGCAACTGCCATGGCCGGAGCAAGAGATACAATTTATACACACCTATACCTTGCTCTTGGTCAGATATTAGGACCCGGTTCTTAAACGAAAAATGCTCAGGGCTCCTAGATATCACTCCCTACGGACTCAGTTTTTCCTTGTACTAATTTAGATATATTTGTATAGGAACTGAGCCTTATATTTTTGTGTTAGTAGCAAAGAATTAATTTATTCTTTGGAAGCCAGTTAATTTTAACTGGGTGTAGCAAAACCCTCTGGGATTAATACGAGAGTAATATTCCCGGAAACTTGTCTCCATAATTTACCTGCTAATTTTCTTGAACCTAATTGATTTATCCGGACACACAGAAAATTAGTAGGCAGCTCACCTAAACACTATAAATGGCCAAACCCACTCTGAAGCAATAATTTATTTATCCGCAAATTCTGAAAAGAATTTAAATTATTGTGAGTATCGTATTCAACCCCCCTTCTACGATACTTCGGGACCCAACAATTGGTATCAGAGCAGACTGATTGATATACAAATCAAGATCCATTAGCTCAGTAATGCTCATCGTGCCATAGCTGCTTACTCAGGAGGAGGCCTTGTTAGATAAGTTTAATTATAAACTTTTAATAAATTTATTTTATAAACTTTTATAAAATTTGTTTTATAAACTTTTATTAGTTTATATTATAAATTTTATTTAGTTTATTTTATAAGCTTATTATTAAATTTATTTTATAAACTTTTATAAAATTTGTTTTATAAACTTTTATTAGTTTATATTATAAATTTTAATTAGTTTATTTTATAAACTTAATATTAAATTTATTTTATAAACTTTTATAAAATTTATTTTATAAGCTTTTATTAGTTTATATTATAAATTTTAATTAGTTTATTTTATAAATTTAATAAAGATTAACCAATTAAACAAATATAACATGGCCAGTAAATGGACGAGTTGGTCTTTGAAATAAGGTGCAACAAAAATTCACTCACGCGCGGCAAAGTGTAGCAGTGTAAGATTTTAGCACAACATAATTTTACACGAGCAGCGCCACAAGTTCAGTACACGCGCTTGTACTTGTAAAAATTCTCAATGAGAATTAAGTTGCGCCTTTCCTCTTGTTCGACTGTGCTGGCGCCACTAGGAAAAATAAAAAAATAAAAATCAAGTCACTTGGTTTTTGTTGCGCCTGTACAGGGAGTTAACTGTACAGGCGCCACTAAATTCCTAGGCGCCACTTATTCCCAAAATGCAGTTTGGTACCCCAAGTTTTGTACTCTTTAATTTTTATTTTAGATTTATTTATTTTTTCAGAAAATTTAAAATTCTTGAAAACTAAAATTTTTCTTAAAATAGTAATTTACGGATTTTTAATTTTTAAGAAATTTCAAATATTCTTGAAAATTAATTATTTGTACATTTTTATTTTTGATTAATTTATTTTCTAAGAAAATTAAAATATTCTGTAAATTTAAATTTTTCTTAAATATTAATTCGAGGGTGCTCAAGGAGCAGTAGTTGAAGATTTTTCCGGGCATTGAAGACAACTGAGATTGACTGAAGATTATCCGATGAAGTTAATTCTGGAACAGGTTGAAGAAATTGTGGTACTAATTTCCTCAGAGGTTTACTCCATAGGATCCCACTAATATTTTGGAAGCTGCAAAAGAAGAAATTAATTTGGGTACAGTTTTGGTTAATTTGAGTTGAATTTTTGGATGAAAAATCTTAGGGGTTGAAGTAGTGAAAGGAGAACATACTGGACAACCTGAAATCTCAGTACAAGACTTAAAGATTATTCTACAGGGAGATTACAGGAAGTTCGTGCTAACACTGCAGATCATCTGGAACACAGGATACAGTCAACAGGGATTTAAGGATACAACCACATTGTCTGTAAAAGTCATGTATGTGCTGAAGGCCTGTGAACTAGAACAAGAGCTGAAGAAGATAATATTTGGTAAAGCAGGTTGTTAGCATATCCACTGTTTTTGTGACCTAGGAACCAAATTTGATTGACCTCAAGGTTGAGAACCTCTGGACAGATACGAATTGTTCCTAGAAGCTGAATTGAAGATGTTGTAGCTCGAGGTAGTGGTCAAGGTGTTATAAGTGAATCTTACACTTTGGAATAACTTGAGAACTGGACTGCAAGTCAAGCCTGCAGGGCAACAGGAAGTTCAGTGACATCAGATTCAGACGGAATCGAAATTCTTAATCTAAGGTCATTACCTATAGATTCCATAGAGGAGATTTTCAAGAACAGTTTAAGAGGCGGTTGCAAAACAGGGATGGTTGATTATAAAAGACAAGATCAGGGTTTGCTACACAGTTTGAAGAAGACGGTACAAGCAAATGATGACAGACACTATGTTGGGTTAAAGCAGGAATATCAAGCATTAGTGAGGATGCAGCAAGAGAAAGCATTTGTTGATGAAGTTAAATGCAAGGATGATTCTATCAGTGACAGTGATGAACTAAATGAATATCTGGCATCAATGACCAACACTGGAGATGAATCACTAAGCACTTCACAGGTACACATTCTAACTAGTATACGTTTATCTAATTCAAAACTGTATGAGTTTTAAGTATTGGAATGTATTATATTCATGACAGCATGTTAGCATCTTAGGACTTAAATGCTCAATTGATTGCTAAGGATAAGATTGCATGCTAGGGTTCATGAGTTTAATTAGTACATTTCATACTTGATTTTATATGCAGTAAAATGAATATCTGGAGAATTAGATAAGGTGTTTTAGACGGTTAGTTGTATCCCTTAAAACATTTGCTGGAACTTGAGTTAAATCTTATGTGATTTAATACCTCTGCTAATGTTGTGAAAATTGCTAATAGACAAACAGGTCATAGATCAGATATTTTATATTTGCTCTTATTAATGACTTGTTAAGTGTATGTAGAATTTGATATTGCTCATAATGTCTTATTCAAATATTCTGCATATACTTGAAATTGTTTATGTGCTTATTTTCATATGATTTACTATTACTCACATGGTTGCACTTAAATGTCATATCATATCATGTATTGCTTGTTAGGGATAGAATAATAAAAGATGGTAGAATTATCTAAGTAGTTAGTAAGCCATGTAGATTCGAAGCTAAATCTAAAACTGACTTAGGTAATTAGAGATAGTTAAAAATGCTAGACAATGACAGAATGGATTAGAAAGAATTAGTAATTAATTTATTAGTTCTTCTATCCATGTGCTTTTAGAAAATTATTGAATATTTGTAAATCTGCTTTATATCTGTTACACTTGTGTAGAATGATTAAAGTAGATAGTACTAAATTTTCCAATATGCATAACATGCCTGAATTGCATAATTCTTATCTTTAATGCTTTAAAGCTAAATGTTTACCATGTGTTCTTATTTCCATGCTTGCTTAGTTATTTGAAAATGCATATCTTAGGACTTGCATAATCTTAGACAAAGCATGCATAAGAATCACAATAGGGTAAAGACTGCTAGTCCACCTTAAGTTAGGTTGGAATCACTAATCTCATAGCCTAAAGACTACTTTGTCAAGGCTGCTGTAAATGAAAAGTGATCAGTCAAAGATAAGTTTGTGCATGTTTAGGTTGAATCTGTTGTTACCTTTGATAATATCTCTAACCCATCTGGACTCAATAAAAGTTGAGTACCAAGAAGCTTGATCATTTGTAATTGCAGAGTATGTTATGAAAGGCAAAAGTTATGTGACTTCGTGACATTTACTGTTCGAGGCACATGATTAAGATTAAAGCTCTGACATCAAAGTTGATTGAGAAGGCCTCCCCGATGGTAACCTTTGGAGATGACAGCAAAGGATGTACAAGGGATATGGCTATCATGTTTTAAGAACTGTCATCAGTGGAAGCATCTTTCTTGTTGAAAGAGTTAAGCACTTTTTAGAGGACACTAGGGAATTCTTCGTCAAGGGTTTTCTGGAGAAGTGTTTGATCTCAAGCAAGAAGGTTGGAAGCTCGCTCAACTGAGAGTGAGGAAGTTTGTTCGTAGCTGACATGGAATTTGGATGCAAAGGTGAAGTCAACTTTTTAGTAAAGCTTCATCAATGAAGAGTTAGCTATGGCAAAAGAAGCTCTTACACTTGTCAGTCTACAAGGCAATGGATTCTTTGTTAAAAGATGAAATTGGTGAGAGGACTGCTTCATTTGGAATTCTATTCAGAAGGACATTTTGAAGTGTGTCACATAGGGAAGTCAATGAAAACATCACACTGAAGGAAAGTCATATGCTTAGTGGTGATTGAAATTGATAACCCTAATAACAAATTGGTGATGTTCGTGCATTCAACAGACAAAATGTCACAAATGGTGATTGATCAAATCAGGTAGATCGAGTTGGAAGCAAAGTAAGCTGTGAGAACTTTGAAGTCAGATAATGGAACTGAATTTCGCGAGTGAAGTTCTATATGAATTCTGCACTGAAAAAGGTACTTTGAAGCTGAAGCAATTAACACAGCATGCTGCTTTAATCAACAAGATCGTGAAAAGACATCATTTGAGTTAATGGCCAACCAGAAGCAAACACTGAAGCTCTTTCGTGTGTTTGGAGGAAATTGATAATTATTGAAGATTTAAAGGAGTATCTTGACAACATGGTGAGACTCAAGGAACAATTCTCCTCGGCTACTCATTAATGATGTAGAACCAGAAGGTAATTAAAAGTCTGAATGTTTCGACCTACTACACCAAGCTCCCAAGCATTCAAATGAAAGACTATTCTGAATCTTTGAAGTTTGACATCCCGTCAGAGTCAAATTCAGATACTGATGATGAAACTAAGGTTGCAGAAGGAATCAATGATAATGATGATGATTCAGATCCTAATAGTGGAAATGGTAGTGAAACTACACATCTCGTGGACTTTAACAGAAACCACTGAAAAAGGTGAAGGATCTTCAACACATCCTAGCAGCAACTTAGGGGGAGCAAATGAAAGAAGGATCTACTAGTCATACTCAACAATGAAGATCAAAGGATTTCATTAAGAACATTTCTGCCAAGACAAAAGGTTTGAAATCAAATTCTATCCTGGAGTCTCGTTCTTAGTGATCCGGATTCTTGTGTAGAGGCTAGAAGTGTTGATCAAGATGAACATATATTCTTCGGAACCTAACAGTTGGGAAAGAGCAATTGTCAACATCTAACAATTGGTATCACCCATCAATTGGTATCCCAAAGAATACTGAAGATGCACAGATTGATCCAGATTGAGTGATTGTTATGCAAAATGATCTCAATCAGCTAGAAGGCAGAAAACAATAAAGCTGGAACTCAGACCACAGACCACTAAAGTCGAAGCTGAAATTGGTACAGTAGGGGTTCACAGAAACTGGATGACTATTGGCATTGTTATGAGGGACAAAACCAAACTGGTTGCTACAGGACTTTAAAGCAGAAGGTATCGACGATGATGGAAACAGAATCTTCGGGACTTTCTAGATCAAGCAGTAAGCACCAGTGACGAGACTTGATCCTTTGGGACTCATCAATGGGGACCTAACAATTTTCAGGGACCCAACGATTAGGACCAAACAATTGGTATCCCAAGCACATGTGGAGCATTCAAGCATAAAGATCTAACAGATGAATGTGAACAAGTGCACTCCTGAATGGTGAGCTAGAAGATGAAGGTGCAGATCCGTTACAATTTGTATATCATTCTCTTCGCAAGCTTTTCTATGACGGAGGTAAAGGATTCAAGCAAAACGTCAAGGACACGGTATGACTCTCTAACTGTGAATTACTTAAAAGTGATTTCTTAATAGAGTTGTTATACATATCTCTCTAGAAATGCTAGGCACACACAATGACATATATATGTGCAAGTATATCTTAATTCTCGATATGCCTATGTGCAAGTTTCTAAGTGGATACTAGAGAATCTTATCTTATAGCTAAGTTATGAATTGTTAGATATCTTAGGGGATCTCCAATTCTTGGAATCTGAGATTGAAAGGCATAGGTGTACTAACTTGTAACACTTAATTATTTTGTAACTCAACTAAGTAAAAGATAAAACAACAGCAAAACAAGAGAAACTGAAGAAGCACATGGAATCAATCAACTGAAGAAATGGTAATGATACTTGGTAACTACAAGTAACTAATTTGGTTAATCAAGGATGCATAAGTGAGAAGAAGTTCAATCTGAGTATTGCTCATGCCCTAACTTATCTAATGGAGAATCAAATTAATGTCAAGGAAGTATCAAGAAGGCCAAAGTGATTTCATGTAATGTATATCAACATCTGGATAATGTAAAGGTTAATCAACAAATGAGAACTGACATTCAGAAGCAAGAACCCCTACAAGACTAGTCACTTATGAACCAGACCATTGCATCAAGTGTCAGGACATTGGAGGCAAGTTCGTGTCAGTAATAGAAGATCTCATTTGAATTGAGTGAGGAAAAGAAATTGAAGAAGCTAAGGAAACTTGCTCACAAAGGTTAATTCTCAATTAGTCACTAAAGAAGGTCAACATTGGATGTGTGCATATTTGCCAAGGCAAATGTCGATCCACAGCAGATCGAGATGCGGATCGAGATTTACAAGTGAAGTAAAACACTGCAAAGGCAAATCTCGATCCAGGCGATAGATCGAGATCGAGATTCTCCCAGATCGAGATCGAGATTTTCACAGATCGAGATCGAGATTTTCACAGATCGAGATCGAGATTTTCACAGATCGAGATCGAGATTTTCACAGATCGAGATCGAGATTTTCATAGATCGAGATCGAGATGGGTCCAGGCGAAGATCGAGATGCGGGTAGAAATGTAACATTTAATGTTCAAGGGACAAGTGGCTTATTGTGAACGGTTGATCCAGAGTTGTTGGGAAAGTACTTTTTGTTGTCGAAGTCCTGATTGGGCCACGTACACAAAAAGGACAAGATCAAGACTACATGACATTATAAAAGCAGCACTTTGTTTGTATTTTTAGAAGTAACTTGTATCTCTGTATTTTAAACTATAATTTTTAAGAGAGAGCATTTACTGTAAAACAAAAAGTGAGAGAGAGAGGATCAGTTGAATCTAGCTTTAATTGCTGTATTTATTGTTCAACTGATCATGATGCTTTTATGAATGTTGTAGCAAATCCATCAATGAATATAATGATATATTCTTGAAATTCTGAGTCATCATTTATTACTTGCACATTGTTTATTCTCTCATAAATTTTAAACAGTTGTATTCACCCCCCCCTCTACAACACCTTGGACCTAACAATTGGTATCAGAGCTGCTGTTAAACACATCTAACAGAGATCCTACTGTGTTGTTTGAGTTGGTTCTTGAAAATCCCAGATCTAATTTTTCCTTGAAGTTTGTGCCGAAAGTTTTTATTTGTTTCTTCTTGAAAAAAAAATATCGTAGATCTAAAAAGTTCTGAGCCATGGTGTAAGGAATACTTGTACAAAATTCCAAAATACTGTACTTTAGAGCTTTGTGGATTTTCTTGTGGTCAAAAACTGGAATCAACTGATTGGCTAAACAAAAAGGACAATTTCGAACTTCTGTCAACTAGAAAGTGGACACCTTTTTGTTTGGACTTGAAAAATTGTGGACCCTGCTACTGTTCCTGTGATTAAAACTAACTTGCTTGAATCTTAAGTGCAGAATCCGTTGGATATTAATTGTTGGACATTTAAAGTGAGATAATTAATTTTTCAAGTAAATACAATTTATTGTAATTTGAAAAGTGTATTATCTTAATTTTAAACTTTATTAAAATGGCCGCCGCACACAGATTTAAGATACCTCCGTTTGATGCACAACATTATGACGAATGGACCGGAAGGATGAAAGCTTACCTTGAATCAATAAACAAGGTATACTTGAGAATATTGGAAAACGGTCCATACATACCCATGAGAATTGAGCCAGAGCGAATGGAAGGAGGGATACTAATTCCATCCCGGTCTGTTCCTAAAGAGGAAATGGAGTTTTCAGACGCAGATAAGGAATTGGTTGGTATGGATGCGTCATTACGCAACGTCATAATTGAATCCCTAAACTCAGAGTACTATGTTCAAATAAAGGGATTAAAAACAGCTAAAGCCATGTGGGATAAACTGGCTGTGGTGATGGAGGGGACCGAGGAAGTTAGAGATAATCACAAACGCATTCTGATATCTGAATATGAATCGTTCAGATGCGAACGAGGAGAAAGCGTAGCAGATGTTTACAAACGTTACAGTAAATTGCTTATAGAGCTGAGTATAAGAGATAAAGTCTATCCACTAGCAGATTCAAATATCAAGTTTCTCTTGAATTTGCCTAAACATCTGGAACACAGGATCACTGCCATTCGAGAGTCAAGAGACTTGAAAAATACTTCTCTTGAAAAGCTGTATGGTGTTTTGAAGACCTACGAGCTGGAGCAGGAACAAAATGACAGAAGAAGATCCTACAATAGTGGAGAAAACAAAGCGGTAAGTGAGTCTGGACTTGTAGCTGAAGAATCTGCTGTAAAGGCACTTGCAGCTGTCTCATTGAAAAATGATAATCCTGAAAGGGTGGTATTAGACATTGAAGATCCATCCGAAGAAAGTGAGGATGAATACTATACCCTTGAAGAGCTGGACAAATTAGAAGACAAGTCATATGCTTGTATTGCTCGAGAATTTGCTCATATCAGCTTCAGGAAGCAAAGAAGTGGTAAAGGACGATTTGGTAGTTCTTTCAGCCGAAGAGGCAGGAGAGGCAGTAGTGTAAGTGGTAGTGGAAGTTACAGCGGTCGGAGTAGCACATCTGGTAGTGGCTACAGACCTAACCTGGTAGACAAGAACAAGTTCAGATGCTACAACTGCAATGAATTGGGGCACTTCGCAACAGAGTGCAAGAAGCCCAAGTACGTTCATCCCAAGGAATCCTATGCTGATTTGAAAAAGAAATATGATGCCTTGGTTAGCAAGCAACAGAAGGGAAGCCGGGCGTATGTTGTGACTGAAGGGAAGGGTTGGGACGAGTCTGATGAAGATGAAGATCAGGAGCTATGCAACTTTGCTTTAATGGCAAAATCTTCAGAACAATCAGAGGTACCAATTCTAACCGTAAATGAAATGTCTATTCCTGAGTACCAAAATGAATTAGCTGCCATGACTAAAGATATGTACAATCTCCAACTTAATCTAATTGCTGTTAATGAGGAAAATGCTAAACTCTCCCTTAAGAATAGACTTCTCGAGGCCAGGGTAGAGGAATTAGAATCAGGAGAAAGAAAGGAAAGGCAGTTAATGAATCAGGTAGATGTTTTAGAACACAAGCTTAAGATTAGGGAAGACCTTAACGAAGAACTTAAAAATGAATTAGCTGAGCTTAAAGTAACATGTAAATCTTTTGAAGAAGCCGCTAATAAAGTTTTCGTAGAAAGGGACATATACATGAAACTGGCAGGCAAGAGCAAAAATGAAAAAGTTAACATAGGACTTGACTACACACAGAAAAAGAAAAATAGGGCTGCTGAGTTGTTAGAGCCAGTGTTAGTCAAAGAAAATGTGCCTGAGGTTTTAATGGATGTTAGAAAACCTATCTTTAAACATTTTGAGCCTAGGACCATAGATCCTGTTGCTACTGAAATTGAACATGAGATTAAAATTGAAAGAGATTCAGAAGAAAAAGTAGTAGAACCTACAACTTCTAAAAGAGCTAGTAAGATTGCTTATGCTAAGAGAGGTGTAGGAACCAAGGAGGCTAAGACGGTGTCATATAAACAATGGGTAGCAGGGTCAGACCAAATGAAAGCACCTGTAAAGGCAGTTAAAACTGAACCTGCATCTGTATCTACATCTACACGAGCTAGAAAAGCATGCTATATCTGTAATCAAACTGATCATTTGTCTTACTATTGCCCGTTCTATGTAGAGGAAGAAAAATCTGTTGGTTGTAAAACCATGCCTGCAACTACTGCTGTGCCTAACATGCATGCAAATCATGCTAAATGCAATCATCCTAATTGTATGCCATGTGCTGTAAACATCATGCATGCTTATTTTAATTTAATGAATACTGCTAGTGCATCTGTTGAACATACATCTAGTAGTGGTAAGAAAAAGCATGTGGGGTCAAAAACTAAGACTTCAAGTCCTCCTAAAGTTAGGAGTGACCAGTCTACTTCCAAACATGACAAACCAGTCAAGGTTGACAAGGGAAAAGACAAAGTCAAGATGAATGCCCCTGATGGCATCAAGGCAAAGCCTTCTGTATCTGAAAAGAAAAAGGAAATTATTGATGCCGGGCCCAAACATCATTGGGTTCCGAAGAACACCTAACCTTTCTGGATTTGCAGGGCAGTGTACAGGAAAAGAGTAAAGTCATATGGGTGCTGGACAGTGGAGCATCGAGGCATATGACCGGCAATAAGTCCCTGCTAACAGATTTGGTGTTGAGAGCCGGCTCCGTGGTTACTTTTGGAGATAACAGCAAAGGTTACACCAGGGGATATGGCAAGATCGTTTGTGGAAATGTTATCATTGAGGATGTATCTTTTGTGGAAGGATTGCGACATAATCTTCTCAGCGTTAGTCAGTTCACCGACAAGGGTTTTGACGTCAACTTTGGGAAGCATGATTGTTCGATTCGAAGCAAAAAGGATGGAAGCCTTGCTCTCAAAGGAGTAAGGAAGTCAAATTTGTTCATAGCTGACATGAATTCTGCTGATCAGTCTGAAGTCACGTGTTTCTACAGCAAGGCTTCTGCTGATGAAAGTTGGCTATGGCATAAAAGATTATCTCACCTGAACTTTAAAGCAATGAATAATCTCGTAAGAAGAGAATTGGTGAGAGGGCTGCCGCAGATGGAGTTCACTCCAGATGGACTCTGCGAAGCATGTGAGATGGGAAAATCAAAAAGAGCCTCGCATAAGGATAAACAAGTGAATAGCATTACCGAGCCCCTACAACTCCTTCACATGGATTTGTTTGGACCTGTTAATGTTATGTCAATGTCAAGGAAAAGATATGCGCTGGTAATTGTCGATGACTTTTCCAAATACACATGGGTGAAGTTTGTGACATCGAAAGATGAAGTGCCACATGAGATCATTAGACATGTACTGGTAATTGAAAACGTAGCAAGTCTGACTGTGAAGACTATCCGATCCGACAATGGGACAGAATTCAAGAACTCAGTGTTAATGGATTTCTGCATATCTAAAGGGATCAGACGACAGTATTCAGCACCGAGAACACCACAGCAAAATGGGGTGGTAGAAAGGAAGAACAGGACACTGGTTGAAGCAGCTAGGACAATGCTGTATGAGTCAAAACTTCCTTTATATTTTTGGGCTGAAGCAGTTAACACGGCTTGTTATACACAGAACAGAACCCTGATTATAAAGGACCATAATGAGACGCCGTATTATATGATGAATAAACGAAAACCATCTATCAAGTACTTTCACGTATTTGGTGCCAAATGCTTTGTGTTAAGAGACAATGCACAACTTGGAAAGTTTGATGCCAAAGCAGATGAAGGGTTTTTCATTGGATATTCTCTTGAAGTAGTAGCAGCGTACAGGGTGTTTGTGCTTAATGATCGCAAGGTGGTTGAAAGCCTTAATGTCACATTCGACGACTCAAGGCTCCCTTCTATACAAAAAGAAGATAGTGAGCCCACTTCCCTAAGATTTGAAAATATGGATGTTGATGAATTGGATACAGTTCCTGAGACAGTAGTGCAGGGTAGTGATCCAACTATAAATAATGAAATTAATCAAGAGTCTAGTGTTTCGCAAACTCAAAACACTAGGACTGAGGGATCACCTTCCGTCAGACCTGGTACTAACTCAGGGGGAGTCAGTATGCACTCAGGGGGAGCAGCTCACTCAGGTGGAGCCAGTACTAGCTCAAGGGAAGCTAGTGAAAGTGCTTCTAGACTAAGTCACCTTCACTTACAAGATCAAGCTGAATCATCAAGAACATTTGCTAGGGATCGCACTTGGAACAAGGACCATCCGTTCGAGCTAATTATTGGTGATCCAGAGGCCGGAGTGACTACTAGAGGAAAAGCTAGAGCTGAAATTGCCACTGAGAATGAATGTCTATATTCAGTGTTCCTTTCCCAGATAGAACCTAAAGTGGTGGAAGAAGCTCTAGATGACGCTGATTGGGTGATTGCTATGCAAGAGGAACTCAATCAGTTTGAAAGGCAGAAGGTGTGGAAGCTGGTACCCAGACCAAAGAATAGATCTGTTGTTGGGACAAAATGGGTATTCAGGAACAAGCTGGATGAAGACGGACGTGTAACACGAAATAAAGCTCGCCTGGTTGCTAAGGGTTATACTCAAAGAGAAGGAATTGATTATGATGAAACCTATGCACCAGTAGCAAGGCTAGAGGCAGTAAGGATGTTCTTGGCATTCGCAGCACATCATGGTTTTAAAGTCTATCAAATGGATGTCAAGAGTGCATTCTTAAACGGTGAACTGGATGAAGAGGTGTATGTCGAGCAACCTCCCGGGTTTATCGATATCAAATATTGTGATTATGTTTATCGACTCTTCAAATCAGTATATGGCCTTAAGCAGTCTCCGCGGAAGTGGTATGAAACTCTGTCAGACTTCTTACTAGAAAGTGGTTTTACAAGAGGAGTAATCGACAAGACGCTTTTCTACAAGAAATGCAAAGATGATCTAATAATGGTGCAAGTATATGTGGATGACATTATCTTTGGGTCTGCAAATGAGAAGCTGTGTGCTAAATTCGCTAAGTTAATGCAATCAAGGTATGAGATGAGCATGATGGGAGAGCTGACGTTCTTTCTGGGCATTCAAGTTAGTCAGAAGAAGGACGGAATATTTATCTGCCAGACCAAGTACATTCATGATCTATTGAAGAAGTATGGTCTCCAAGATGTATCACAAGCAAAGACTCCTATGGCAACAGCCACGAAACTTGACGAGGACAAATCGGGTAAACCTGTAGACATCTCAAGCTATCGAGGTATGATCGGCTCACTTTTGTATTTAACTGCTAGTAGACCTGATATTATGTTCTCTACATGCTTATGTGCAAGGTTCCAAGCGGATCCTAGAGAGTCACATCTCATAGCCGTAAAGCGCATTTTTAGGTATCTCAAGGGAACATCAAATCTCGGGATTTGGTACCCAAGAGATACAGGGTTTAATCTTGTTGGCTATTCGGATTCAGATTACGCAGGTTGTAGAATAGATAGGAAGAGTACTTCAGGAAGCTGTCAGTTCCTTGGAAGAAGGTTGGTGTCTTGGCAAAGCAAGAAACAACACACAGTATCTACCTCGACAGCTGAAGCAGAATATATTGCTGCTGGAAGCTGTGTGGCCCAGATACTGTGGATGAAGAACCAACTCAAGGACTACGGTGTGGAAGTATCTAAGATTCCTATCATGTGTGACAACACAAGTGCTATTGCAATGACCAACAATCCTGTGGATCACTCAAGGACCAAGCATATTGACATCAGGTATCATTTTATTAGAGAGCATGTAGAAAATGGAACTGTAGAGTTGCATTTTGTGTCTACTGAACGTCAAATAGCAGATATATTCACTAAACCCCTAGACGAATCAACATTTTCTAGATTGGTTGGTGAATTAGGGATGCTTAACACCTGTTAGTTTTGCTACCTATCTGTTATAATTAAGCTTGTGTACATATTATTGTTATTCATGAATATTCATAATTAATAATGTGTACTTAACTTCATAAATGTATGTGTTGCATATCATAAGGAGTTAGAAAGTTTCATGACATTAATCTTGTGCTGATCTGTATATCATTATGGTTAGTGTCTAAATGAAGTAATGAGAAATTTTCTATGGCAAATCTCGATCTATCCACATCAAGATCGACATCGAGATGTAGATCGAGATGCGGATCGAGATCGACATCCAGATCGACATCTAGATGTAGATCGAGATGCGGATCGAGATCGACATCCAGATCGACATCTAGATGTAGATCGAGATGCGGATCGAGATCGACATCTAGATCGACATCTAGATGTAGATCGAGATGCGGATCGAGATCGACATCTAGATCGACATCTAGATGTAGATCGAGATGCGGATCGAGATCGACATCTAGATCGACATCTAGATGTAGATCGAGATGCGGATCGAGATCGACATCTAGATCGACATCTAGATGTAGATCGAGATGCGGATCGAGATCGACATCTAGATCGACATCTAGATGAGGATCGAGATGCGGATCTCGAGATCGAGATGTGACGTGTCTTTTCAGTCATTTTTTTTGGCGTGCAGGTATATATTATAGCATTAAAAAGGCTGTTCATTATTTACATTAACTTTCTTTCTCTCCAAAAGCTTAAGCTCTTCAGATACACTCGCGTATACATACATTACATCAAGTTTTCTTGTGATTTTCTTAAACAAAAATCACTAACTGTTACTTAAAAGCATCAATAACTAAAACGAAACTCTGCTAAAATTTTGTTTACAACTGTTGAACTTCTTGCGTTGTTTTTATCGTTATTACTGTTCTTGTAATTAGTTCTTTAGTTTTCTTCTTCATTCGAGTGAGTTTGGTTTTTGTTTCGTGCTTTCTTATTCTTAAGTACTTTTGTGTTCTTGAGCAAAATAGTTGTGAGTACTACTGGTTAATCCTTAAAGTGCAACTTTACCGCCGTATTTGTGGTTTTTCTGGAAAAATAATTTATTTTGTAACGGCTGTTCACTTTAATTTTCGAAAACTCAACCGTCAATCATTAGTGGGGAGTTAAGTGGTCATTAGTGGGCAGTTAATTTGTTTTAATTTGTGTCACTAATTACGTGGGGTAATTAGTGGGGTTCGTGTACGTTTTTTTGTTGTTTAAATTTAGAACTTGTTCTCTAAAAATTTCCATTGCCAAACCATTTCAGAACATTTCTTTTCTCAAACACAACTTTAAAATGGCAAACCCAAATTTCACAATTCCCAAGACCAACTTTGTTAATCTCTCTGCTGATCGAGCAACTGGTAGATTTATTCACTATCAGTTCTGGATTGAATCCCTCAACAACACATCAATCATAAGTCACGCGTTAACCGCCTCTCCCATCCTGAATGTCGAAGCCCTTCAAGCTGCTTACTCTACACTAGAGATTCAGGGTGGAAAAGCCAATCCAACAGGATTATCCTTTACTATTGGTGGTGTCAAATATGAAGTCAGTCTGCGGAAGTTCAATGAGTTACTCGGGCTTCCTACAGAAGATTATGCTCCGGAACCCACTATGGAGGATATGTTGCAATTATTCACGGAGATAGGTTGTCGCCCTCCCACGGGTCCTATCAAGGTAACAAAGGTTAACACCGGTATGCTACCAGCTGAGTGGGATTATGTAGTTCAGGCCATTCAGCGCTGCATGTTCCCAAAAGACAAAGACTACAGGCCAATGAACAACAGCTGCCGGGTAATACTATATGGAGTGGCAAACAACAGGAGAGTGAATGTGGGCAAACATCTGTTGATTCAGTTACATGAGAGGTGGGCATTGGAAAAAAATGCCTCAAGGAATCCAGAAGATGGTCCAGTCAAATGCTGGATGCCAAGATTTCTTCAGATTGTTCTGGATGACGTCCTTTCAGAGGAACACAGAAGAATATTTCAAGGCTCTGAAAGGATGGCATGTTTTGATATGACTCTAAAGAGTATCTCCACCATGGAAACCCAGCAAAAGTCAAGACTTTTTGAGTTGCGCCTGACTCCGTACTTCCAGGATCTGCAAGATGAGTATGCTAGGAGGCATGTTTCTCAGTTTACTGCAGTAGAAGCTGAGAGTAGCGGTAACGAAGCTGAAGGTGGAGATCCAGTGCCTAGAACTTTGGAACAAGCAAGAATGGATGTTGATATGGCCGAGGCAAATGTTGCAGAAGCTGGAGCTGACAAGGATGACGATCTTCTTAGTCAGGTACCTATTCTTGCTAATCTTGATCAATCATCAATTCAACCTGTTTTCTACAGCCGTGGGCCTGAAAACCCCCAGGCTCTATCCCAGGCTGCAAGCCCTTCTGTTCATAAACGTTCAGCCAGCCCTAAAACTGGTGATAAAAGGAAGGCAAGCTTATCTGAGTCGAGTGATTCGAGTGGAGGGAGTGTAGGAGTTGAGAGAGTAGTCACTTCAGCAGCTCTGCCACCTTCAAAGAAGCAAAAGGTGGATTCAAACCCAGTGGTAACTGCACAACCTGTTAAGGCTAGTTCACCTCTCACAGCCACCACACCTCACGCTGGTGGCTCTCCTCTCCAAATCATTTCAACACATTCGCACTCGCCTAGGCATGTTGGTGAGAGTCAAGAAGGGGGTCCATCTCAACAGCCAATAGGAGCTGGCCCTACCTTCCCTGAGTTGTCCGCTCAGGGCTCTTTGAGCAATTTCTCGGAAGGGGAATGGCAAACTGAGACTAGCACTTCTGATACTAGTATCTCAGGCAGTTTTAATGAGGAAGAGTCTGTCGAATCCAGTACGGATGACGCTTCCTCATCTAAATCAGAAAACAAGTTGCTTGCAGAGCAACGACATCTGGTGACTGGTGGGTCTACGCCTCCAGAACAGCCCAGCGAACCAGAAAAGGTTCTAAGTGATCAAGGGGATGACATGGTCATAACGTCATCTCCCGTCGTAGACACAGCGCTTAAAGGCTCAGTCTCACTGACCGATATCGCCGACCAACTCACCGCTAGTCCCCAGAGATTAGTGGATGAGGCTCTAGTACTGTTAGGCTCTAAACACGAGGGAGAGACAGGGAGAGTAGATCCCTTCTTTTTAGGGATCTTGAGTGAAACAGAACCCGGCGAGAGTAAACAGTCTAACCCAAGCCAAACACCGTCCCCCAAATTGCAGGATCTAGTGAAGAAAGTGGAGGCTTTGGAGGCTGGAGTTGCTGGTGTTACTGCTGCTGTCTCTTCTCACTCTGGAAGATTGGAGGTTGGAGCTCAGTTCATGGAGAACCTGATTGCCGTCCAAAATCAGATGATTGACAAGATAAACAATCTCGGATTGGCACAAGTGGAGGTCGGGAGGTCAGTAGATGATGTCACTTATGGCATGTCTCAGGTTTGGACGAAACTGCATGAACTACTTGATGCTGTCTTTGGACGTAACAAGGATGGACCTGGTCCTTCAACTGGTGGTGGTGGTGACGATAATAATGATGATGATGCTCCTGATGAGGATAACACACCTAAGGGGGAGAAAGAGGATCAGGGTCTGAAAAAGCTGACTAGTAAGGGTCCGGTGATCGAGTCCTCAAACAAATCTGGTGAAAAGGTGGAGGAGGCTCAACCGGCTCTTAAGGACAAAGGCAAGCAGAAGATGGTAGCTGAAGAAGAAGCTGAGAAAGAAACACCTCTTGTTGATACATTTATGGGAGACTTTATTGAAGATTCTGATGATGACGAGATGGATGTAGAAGCCTTAGTGGCAAGGAGGTCGAGACTCGAGCAACGAGCAAGAGAATGGGAACAAGAAAGAGGTCTAAATCCTGGCGGATCTGGCGCAGGAGTTGCAGGTGATGCAGGAGACCACTCGGTTGCTGACGAGCATGTTCCAGAAGAAGAAGTTGATGAAGCGGAGATGCAAGGAGAGATTTTCAGGGAAGCCAGAGAAAGAGTAAATGAAGAAATTCTACAAGGGATAGTTGAAAAAGAACTAATGGCAAAGGAGAAGAGAGCGGCTCAGAAAACTCAGCATGAGTTTGAAATGAAAAAGATCAATGATCCTAAGGTCCAGGCTGACATAAGGAGGGAAGGTCCCGAGTGGGACAAGGCTAGAGAAGCCTTAGCTGGACCAAGAGCCTATGCTCATGACTCAGGAAGATTGAGCTTTCTTCTTCATAAGCTAGAAAATCTAAACCCTGGGCTGCTGAATTATCTAAATTGCATAAGACAGGGATGCACCTCCGTACAAGTCATATTCAAGGAGAAGGCATGGAATCTGATGATCACTTGGACACCCATAACAAAAATCGGGCCGTGTATGGTCGATGAAGCTTTCTTCCATGAAAGGGGTGCAAGTGAACTGGTAGAATTCGCTCACAAGGTAGACACCTCTGTCAAGACTGGAGTGCTGTTTAAGGAGAAATTGTTGAAGATGGCTGAAGACAGAGGGGTTGACATCATTCTAAATCCCTACCAGATCAGATATGTCCATGACAAGGTCTTGAGGATCGTAAATCTGCATGATTCGAAACTAACTCCGAGCGGAAATGTGCTGAAGGCAGTTGCAAAGCTAGTTCTCTCTAAGGGTTTTCTAACAAAGGAAAAGAAGCTGGTGGCTAAGGACTTGGAGAAGCTGATAAGAAGGCAAGATTCTAGATACAAGTTGCCTGAAGCTACACTACCAGTGGTTAAGAAGGAACCTGAAGACTATGCATTCGAGCTGCAAAACGAGGCAATAAGAGAGCATGTGCAAAGATACGGAGATCCAAGGATAGACATTCCAGAAGAAGGGGAAATAAGAAAGGAAGCTAGTGCAGTGGTTAGTGCAAATGTCAAGTTTGTCAAGAGCAAAGCTGAGAATGAGAATGATCTGCTGATCTATACAGACAAGCATAAGGTGGAAACCATCATTGAAATCAAGTACGACATCTTTGCAGAACACAGTCATGAAACACTGTGTAGTATAAGAGAATTGATTGAGGAGATGGATGATATTGACGAGTTTGATCAGGATTATCTGAGGGTCACGTTTGATAACTTCTGTAAGAGAAGACAACAACTTGATATTCAGAGGCTACAGCAATGCACCACCGCTATTGTCATTGGATACCCTAAGCAGCTGGTCATACGGAAGAAAGGGGAAAAGGGGTACCCTGACAAAGTCACAAAGCTGAGGTTTGAAGACATTCCCACGAAGCTTACCACTCGCAGCATGGTTGAAAGGTGGTTGAGGTTGTTTCGAAATTACAAGATCAGAAATCATGTGGAAGCAGAAGGACTTAATCTTCTCAAGAAAAGAATGGATGAAGTCTGCAACCCTGAGTTCATGAAGAAAGAAAAAGCAGCCAAGAAGAAAGCTCGTGAGGAAGAGGAGCGCAAGAAATAAAAGTTTTAATGTATCATGCTTGTAATGTTTCTTTGCGTTATAATTTGTTTTCTTGTTTTCCTGCATTGTAAAAATATATTATCTGTTGTCTTGTGTAGTGTAAGGTAGAAGTTAGTTAGCTAAGTGTCTTGAAACTGGTTTATATAAGGCATCAATTATTTCGCGAAGTTCGGCGGTGGTAATACTGCTAAAAGGACTTCAGAAGGATAATTGAAGATTGAGTGGACCGTGCTCTTAAAGTACTTAGAGAAAATCTCTAGAAGAGCATGAAGCCATTTAATCGAGCCAACAGGTGTCCAATTTTGGCACTTGAAGTATCAGTAATAGACATGAAGTTAATTAATCAAGCCAAGCATTATGCAAGTTGACATGATCTTTTATGAATGTTATTTTATCTTTTTCAGTCCCTGTTTAGTTGAGTTATCCTCATTGTGAATTTGGTTGTCATTGTTAGACAATCAAATAGGGGGAGATTGAAAGGCATAGGTGTACTAACTTGTAACACTTAATTATTTTGTAACTCAACTAAGTAAAAGATAAAACAACAGCAAAACAAGAGAAACTGAAGAAGCACATGGAATCAATCAACTGAAGAAATGGTAATGATACTTGGTAACTACAAGTAACTAATTTGGTTAATCAAGGATGCATAAGTGAGAAGAAGTTCAATCTGAGTATTGCTCATGCCCTAACTTATCTAATGGAGAATCAAATTAATGTCAAGGAAGTATCAAGAAGGCCAAAGTGATTTCATGTAATGTATATCAACATCTGGATAATGTAAAGGTTAATCAACAAATGAGAACTGACATTCAGAAGCAAGAACCCCTACAAGACTAGTCACTTATGAACCAGACCATTGCATCAAGTGTCAGGACATTGGAGGCAAGTTCGTGTCAGTAATAGAAGATCTCATTTGAATTGAGTGAGGAAAAGAAATTGAAGAAGCTAAGGAAACTTGCTCACAAAGGTTAATTCTCAATTAGTCACTAAAGAAGGTCAACATTGGATGTGTGCATATTTGCCAAGGCAAATGTCGATCCACAGCAGATCGAGATGCGGATCGAGATTTACAAGTGAAGTAAAACACTGCAAAGGCAAATCTCGATCCAGGCGATAGATCGAGATCGAGATTCTCCCAGATCGAGATCGAGATTTTCACAGATCGAGATCGAGATTTTCACAGATCGAGATCGAGATTTTCACAGATCGAGATCGAGATTTTCACAGATCGAGATCGAGATTTTCATAGATCGAGATCGAGATGGGTCCAGGCGAAGATCGAGATGCGGGTAGAAATGTAACATTTAATGTTCAAGGGACAAGTGGCTTATTGTGAACGGTTGATCCAGAGTTGTTGGGAAAGTACTTTTTGTTGTCGAAGTCCTGATTGGGCCACGTACACAAAAAGGACAAGATCAAGACTACATGACATTATAAAAGCAGCACTTTGTTTGTATTTTTAGAAGTAACTTGTATCTCTGTATTTTAAACTATAATTTTTAAGAGAGAGCATTTACTGTAAAACAAAAAGTGAGAGAGAGAGGATCAGTTGAATCTAGCTTTAATTGCTGTATTTATTGTTCAACTGATCATGATGCTTTTATGAATGTTGTAGCAAATCCATCAATGAATATAATGATATATTCTTGAAATTCTGAGTCATCATTTATTACTTGCACATTGTTTATTCTCTCATAAATTTTAAACAGTTGTATTCACCCCCCCCTCTACAACACCTTGGACCTAACAGAGATCCTTAAGATAATAGGTTTAACCTAATTGGCTATATAGATATAGATAACGCAGGTTGTACGAAAGACAGGGAAGTCATTCCTAGAAGCTGTCAAATTCTAGCAACTCTGTTGAAGCTCTTAACACCACTGAAGGAACAAGCGCATGGACACCAGGTATCATTTCTTTTGAGAGCTGTCCATAATCGAATAACTTGCAGATTTTTGCTAAATGACTTGATGAATTTATTTTATCTAAGTTGGTTAGTAAACGTGGGATATTATTAATATGCATATTTGTTGAAAATCCCATCTGCAAGGAATTCTCAAATGAGTTCACAAGTATTACTTTTTCCCGATCCAAAGGACTTGTGAATTTATTTGAAATCCAGATCCTCATACTTTTTGCTATTAGTTTAATTATCATGCTTACATTGTTATATGCATAAGTGGTAGTTAAATTACTTAGCATAAGTAAGAAGCATAATTATTTGTATGTTTTAAATATTTGATGAGTATTAGTCAATGATATCTTGCTTAATTGCTCTGATATTTTGCTCTGATATTCTGATATATTTTATTACAAATAATTGTGATGCTTTTGATATTAGTGACGGTATTTAGAATTTCTGTTCTAAATAATTAATGCATATTTCAAAACTCACTAATATTGGAAGACGAAATATTTTCTAAAGTTAGGTGTATAAAATTCTCAATGTTTTATATACTTAGAAAATATTTCTAAAATTGAGTTTATAGCGAGGGGTTGTAAAAAGAATCACAAGTATTACTTTTTCCCTATATAAAGGACTTGTGAATTTCTTTTCAACTATTACCTCGAGCTTACGTATATCAATTAGTAATTGTTATGAGTACGCTTACAATGTGCAAAGTAACAATTATTAGATATGGCGTAGGAAGTTAAATGCTAATATTCAATCCAATGAATATTTTAGTGTTTAGCGAATTTATTTTATCTTATCAAAATTATGGATTGAAGCTATTCAATATTTATGAGTTTCATAATTTTGATTTGATAAAATAACAGAAGCATAGTTTCTTGCATTCGTGCACTTAACTGTGATATTTTTAATATTAGTGATAATACAACTTAATGTTTATTTAACATCACTAATAATAAAAATATATTACAATGCTTATTGTTCTGCTGAATGATTGCCATGTTTAGTTGATACATATGCATGTGATTGGCAATTACTTAGTATAGCATAAGAATTTAATTTATTTTGATTTATTTAAATCATGATGATATAAAACAATTCAGTGGAATATCTGTTCCATGATTTAAATAAATTAAAATAAATAAGAAGCATAATTATTCGTAGTATAAATATTCTCTTTTATTACTTTGTGATAATTGAATAATATTTTATTACAAAATAATTATGATATATAGTTTTCTTTCTTTGACTGGTTACGATTCTGAATGTATTTAAAAAGAAATTTTTGTCTATTTCTTTTTCAAAATGTTTTATTCAAAGATACATTCATTTTCCTATCAGTTTTAGTTAAGAAAACTTAAGAATTCTTTTTCAAAACTTCTCCTTTGAAAAACTTTTCTTGAGGATAATTTTTCTCTAATCTCGGAATATTTTATCCTCTTCCAAAAGCTGGTTTTAAATGCTATATTTTTCAAAACCGTTTTTCTCTCTAATTTTTTCTTTGTAAAGTAGTAGGAACTTTGTGACTGCTATTTTATTTGGAAAAGTTGTTTTAACTTCAAGGTATCAATCACTTGTAAAATTATTTGTTTTCAAATACTTGTTTCAATGTATGTTTCACATTGATTCATAGTACCAAAACAGTGATTGTTGCTTTGAAGGCCTAGTACTGTTATGTTAAGCATTCATCCTAACCCCAATTGTCATGTTTTTATTTAAAGTCGGGGAAACTATCAGGCAGACGAAAATGATGTAAATCATAATTGCATTATGAGTCGGAAAATCATTGTCTTCTATCTGATAAGGATGTTTTGCAAAATTGTTTTCAAAACATACAGTGCTTAGGTTTAATGGAAAAGAGTCATTTTATTGAGATATAATTTGGTAGAAGAGTTGAATTTCTTCTTTGGTGTAAATTCCCGCGTTTTATTATGGGAAGTTTTCCTTATAAGAAATTCATAAGGGATAGATTTTTTCTCTGATACACATTCCCGCGTTTTATTATGGGATAAGTATTTTAAAGAAAATTTCTATTGATGTCATGCTCTTAAATGTCAAATCTTTATAACCGACAAAACTCTTTTATTAAAAGTGCTTTAACGCAATCAATTACCATTCCTTCATATATTTTTCTTTCTCATTGAGATGAAAAATATGTTTTGGAATGTTAATTGATTATTTTGTTCTATCTTATTTAAATGATTTTATCCGTTTAGCCCCCAGTGGCTACAGAAGCTGGCCAGGAGGTTGAAAACCCATCAATCTCTTACCCAGGCCTGAATACCAAACACTGATTCATCCACTTCCATATATTAACCCCTGGAGTTATAAGGAACAAATGTTACTTAGAGGTTGATAAGGGAGAAACTGCACTTGATGCAGCAAATAAGGATGAAGTCGGAAGTGCACCCACAGCTCTACCTCCAGCGAAGTAAAGAAGTATATAACTGAGGTATCTGTAAGCTCATCTGCATCTTCTCAAAAGGATGCAGAGCTGAAAAGGCAATAAAACTGTCTCTGGAATCATTCTCTCAACAGGATGAGTCCATTGAAATTCGCTCGTCAGCCAGAGCATCTTGTAATGAGTCAAGCACACCACCGGCACTCACGCTGATGGTAAGCCTAAACAGATATATACTAGGAACCTTATATAATTTTTGGGACCTAACAATCCTAACAGTTATACTAGGGACCTAACAATTGGACACATTGCAAGGCGTGCACAGTGTGAGGTATAGGCATGTTAACAAAATACCCGTCATTGGGTTAAGAGGGAAACGTAGACTCTAATTTACCATTCATTACATTGTCTACTACGTCGCCCCTCCTGGAAGGAACATTTCCAGATCCTGAAAAGGAATGTCCACCTCCCGTTTACAGAGAAGGTGTGAGGCAACTCCTTGATAGAACAAGGCAGGATTCCCAAAAAGATTTTAAAATCTTGGGATAACCCATCTCAAAGAGGTGAGGCTCCACTAGATAGTGATTTAGCAATTGCTATTGAGTCTGGTGTGGGACAGTGCTTATGCATGATAGATCAAGAACACCTCTACGAGGCAATTCCCCACTTGATAGTGATTCAGTTCATTCTGATGAATCAGGTGTTGGGAATGTATGAATTGACGGATTTCACTTGCAGGTACAGAAGGCTAAATTTGGAATGCAGAGTGAAAGTGAGAGAGAGAAACACTTGAGTGAAAGTGAGGGAGAGATACACTTGAGTGAGAGATAGGGAGAGAAAGAGTGAAACACTTCTAAGTGCTCGACACTTGAGTGTAAACACTAACAGAACGTAGTAGAAGTGAGGAAACCATAAGCCAAACACTTACCCTTGCTACTTGCTACTTCAGAAAGAAAAGTTACTATATTTTTCCCGTTCAACGTCAGACGAGAACCTTCTTTGGAAGACAAACCATTCAAAAGTGGACCTAACAATATAGTGTTATCTTTAAAAGTGGGCCATTGGAGGATTTCTCAACTAAGGGGGAGAAGTTTTAATGTTATAGCTATAACAAGAAAAAGGTGAAGTTAATAAGTCTTATCTTCGTACTTCGGAAAAGTTAATATCCTAAAGGGGTTCGTATCCTGGACTCTTAAGGTAAGTTCCTGGATCCTGGTGTTATTAAGGGGTTAGTATCCTGGAAGATACTTGGGAAAAAGGGGTTCGTATCCTTGGGAGAAGTTAATATCCTTAGGGGGAGATTTTAGACACGAAAAAGAAAATCTTATTTTCTGATCCTGAGGGGAAACAACAGATATATGGGAGAATCAAGAAGCTGTATTCTATACTTGGAAGAACAGAAATGACTATTCCATTGATTTTCTAAAGGGAGAAGAAGAATAAGAAGGAGAATCACATTCGTAGGGGGAGAACATCATTTGAGCTATGTTCAGTATTGATTGAAGACATACCCAGGAATAATGATTCTTATGAAGCTCTGTTCGTGATAAGTTCTTTAAGTTCACACTATGAAGGATTTTGAAATGGAGAAAGCTCAAACAGACAGAAATGAAGATGATACCACTTGAATATCAGTTCAGTGTCAGAGGAACAAGCATCTCTCATTTCAGTTACATAAGAAATCTGGAAATGCATTATCTGATCCAGAAAAACCAGTAGCATTATTTACAAGTCTCGGGCGATTACTTTTTCTAGTTGTTAGTTGAGTTATCCTCCCTAGGTGATTTGTTTGCTAAGGTTTAACAATCAAATAGGGGGAGATTGTTGGAGATTACGAAGCTGTATAAATAGAAATCGTGATAACTCAACACTAGAACAGGACAAGTAAATAATACTACGCCTACACAGAAATCAGGAAGAATTGAAGACATGGCAAATACAGTGAATCAAGACATTAGAAGAAGTTTTGGAGTCTACTACAGGTCACTGAAAGAAGTTCATTTATATGTTCATGCCTCAGTGAAGAATAATGGTTGAAGACTTTCAGGGTTTCAGAAGTATTGAAGATTCAGTATAGAAGTGCCACTAGAAGATTTCAGTGTAAAGGCATTGATTGAAGATAGACAGTGTTCGAAGCATAGGAATCTAGAAGGATTGAAGACATGGTAAAGACAAAGGTTAAAGAAGACAGCTGCAGTCTTGGAGATATACTCACTGAAAGAAGTTCATTTGTATGTTCAAGCGTCAGTGAAGAACAGAGAATGAAGTATTCAAGATTGTGGTAATAATGGAGACGTTGTCTAAGTACCAGAAAAGATTCCAGTGAAAGTACAGTGTTTATTGACAGTCAGTGTTCGAAGCAATGAAGTTACTGTAAACTTAACAATGTACGTAAGACAATAATACGAAGACCTAGATCGAAGTTAGTCGTCTGTGAACCAGACCAGTTGCACTAGGCGTCAGCAGTCTGTGAAAGGAATCTGAGTATTAACTATAGAAGAATTGTTAAGTTGAAGAACGTACCTGGAAAGAACGGTTATTTATTAAGGTACGAAAAAGTAATTTGTAAAGGCTACAGCCAAACAGCTAAACAGCTAACAGCTTAACAGCTAAATAGCTCAAAGGGTGCAGGGTGCAAAGTGTCACAACCTTGGTACGAAAAGTGAAAGTTTCTAATCTACAGTCGAAGAACGGAAACAGCTCAAGGTACAGGGTGTAATGTGGCAAGACTTTGATACAAGAAATGGAAGTTGGCAAACTTAAGTCAAGGAGTGAATAGATGGTCAAAGTGCAGTGACCAAACTACACTTTGACCATGGTAATGAAACTCACGCGCACAAAACCTTCAGCGCAACATACTCATTTGACTTAACCAAATTGAAGCTTCATTCTATGTGGCGCCTCCCCTGTAGTGGCGCCACTTGCAATTAATAAATATATTGATTGAAGTTTTAAGTGGCGCCTCCCCTGTATATCAGCTGTGTAAGCGCCACTCAGCCCTTAGCCAATCAAATTCAAGCAGCTACTTTATTTGATTTAAAGTCTACACCAATCAAAAAGAAGAGTCGTCTTCTCCAACAAAAATTATGTAGAGAGCAACTGCCATGGCCGGAGCAAGAGATACAATTTATACACACCTATACCTTGCTCCTGGTCAGATATTAGGACCCGGTTCTTAAACGAAAAATGCTCAGGGCTCCTAGATATCACTCCCTACGGACTCAGTTTTTCCTTGTACTAATTTAGATATATTTGTATAAGAACTGAGCCTTATATTTTTGTGTTAGTAGCAAAGAATTAATTTATTCTTTGGAAGCCAGTTAATTTTAACTGGGTGTAGCAAAACCCTCTGGGATTAATACGAGAGTAATATTCCCGGAAACTTGTCTCCATAATTTACCTGCTAATTTTCTTGAACCTAATTGATTTATCCGGACACACAGAAAATTAGTAGGAAGCTCACCTAAACACTACAAATGGCCAAACCCACTCTGAAGCAATAATTTATTTATCCGCAAATTCTGAAAAGAATTTAAATTATTGTGAGTATCGTATTCAACCCCCCTTCTACGATACTTCGGGACCCAACAACTTTCAAGTTCGAACGAGTCAAGAATTAAATCTCAAGTTGTTATGGTATGTTTTCTTGTTTAAATGAGCTAAGAATGATCCTACAAGAGTTTACAAGTTGTCTCCATGTTCAAATGAGTCAAGGTTAAAGTCTCAGGTTGTTAGGGATTGTTTTCATGTTCAAATGAGGCAAGAATGATCCTACTAGAGTTTACAAGTTGTTTCCATGTTCAAACGAGTTAAGCATGAAGCTAAAAGTTATTTCCAAATTCGAAAGAGTCAAGAATGAAGCTACAAGTTACTTCCAAGTTCGAACGAGTTAAGAATGAAATCTGAAGTTGTTATGGAATGTTTCATGTTCAAATGAGCCAAGAATGATCCTACAAGAGTTTACAAGTTGTCTCCATGTTCAAATGAGTCAACCATAAAGTCTCAAGTTGTTAGGGATTGTTTTCATGGTCAGATGAGGCAAGAATGATCCTACTAGAGTTTACAAGTTGTTTCCATGTTCAAACGAGTCAAGAATGAAGCTAAAAGTTGTTTCCAAATTCGAACGAGTCAAGAATGAAGTCTCAAGTTGTTAATAAATGTTTTCATGTTCAAATGAGCCAAGAATGATCCTATAATACCTTACAAGTTGTTTCCATGGTCAAACAAGTCAAGAATGAAGGTACAAGTTGTTTCCAAGTTCGAACGAGTCAAGAATGCAATCTCAAGTTGTTATGGATTGTTTTCATGTTCAAATGGGCCAAGAATGATCCAACAAACTTTAGAAGTTGTTTCCTTGGCCAAATATGTCAAGAATGAAGGTACAAGTTGTTTCCAAATTCAAACGAGTCAAGAATGAATTCTCAAGTTGTTACGGATTGTTTTCATGTTCAAATGAGCCAAGAATAATCCTATAAGAGTTTACAAGGTATTTCCATGTTCAAACGAGTTAAGCATGAAGCTAAAAGTTATTTCCAAATTCGAACGAGTCAAGAATGAAGCTACAAGTTACTTTCAAGTTCGAACGAGTCAAGAATTAAATCTCAAGTTGTTATGGTATGTTTTCTTGTTTAAATGAGCTAAGAATGATCCTACAAGAGTTTACAAGTTGTCTCCATGTTCAAATGAGTCAAGGTTAAAGTCTCAGGTTGTTAGGGATTGTTTTCATGTTCAAATGAGGCAAAAATGATCCTACTAGAGTTTACAAGTTGTTTCCATGTTCAAACGAGTTAAGCATGAAGCTAAAAGTTATTTCCAAATTCGAAAGAGTCAAGAATGAAGCTACAAGTTACTTCCAAGTTCGAACGAGTTAAGAATGAAATCTGAAGTTGTTATGGAATGTTTCATGTTCAAATGAGCCAAGAATGATCCTACAAGAGTTTACAAGTTGTCTCCATGTTCAAATGAGTCAACCATAAAGTCTCAAGTTGTTAGGGATTGTTTTCATGGTCAAATGAGGCAAGAATGATCCTACTAGAGTTTACAAGTTGTTTCCATGTTCAAACGAGTCAAGAATGAAACTAAAAGTTGTTTCCAAATTCGAACGAGTCAAGAATGAAGTCTCAAGTTGTTAATAAATGTTTTCATGTTCAAATGAGCCAAGAATGATCCAATAATACCTTACAAGTTGTTTCCATGGTCAAACAAGTCAAGAATGAAGGTACAAGTTGTTTCCAAGTTCGAACGAGTCAAGAATGCATTCTCAAGTTGTTACGGATTGTTTTCATGTTCAAATGGGCCAAGAATGATCCTACAAACCTTAGAAGTTGTTTCCTTGGTCAAACATGTCAAGAATGAAGGTACAAGTTGTTTCCAAATTCGAACGAGTCAAGAATAAATTCTCAAGTTGTTACGGATTGTTTTCATGTTCAAATGAGCCAAGAATAATCTTATAAGAGTTTACAAGTTGTTTCCATGTTTAAACGAGTTAAGCATGAAGCTAAAAGTTATTTCCAAATTCGAACGAGTCAAGAATGAAGCTACAAGTTACTTTCAAGTTCGAACGAGTCAAGAATTAAATCTCAAGTTGTTAGGGTATGTTTTCTTGTTCAAATGAGCTAAGAATGATCCTACAAGAGTTTACAAGTTGTCTCCATGTTCAAATGAGTCAAGGATAAAGTCTCAGGTTGTTAGGGATTGTTTTCATGTTCAAATAAGGCAAGAATGATCCTACTAGAGTTTACAAGTTGTTTCCATGTTCAAACGAGTTAAGCTTGAAGCTAAAAGTTATTTCCAAATTCGAACGAGTCAAGAATGAAGCTACAAGTTACTTCCAAGTTCGAACGAGTTAAGAATGAAATCTCAAGTTGTTATGGAATGTTTCATGTTCAAATGAGCCAAGAATGATCCTAAAAGAGTTTACAAGTTGTCTCCATGTTCAAATGTGTCAAGCATATAGTCTCAAGTTGTTAGGGATTGTTTTCATGGTCAAATGAGGTAAGAATGATCCTAATAGAGTTTACAAGTTGTTTTCATGTTCAAACGAGTCAAGAATGAAGCTAAAAGTTGTTTCCAAATTCGAACGAGTCAAGAATGAAGTCTCAAGTTGTTAATAAATGTTTTCATGTTCAAATGAGCCAAGAATGATCCTATAATACCTTACAAGTTGTTTCCATGGTCAAACAAGTCAAGAATGAAGGTACAAGTTGTTTCCAAGTTCGAACGAGTCAAGAATGCATTCTCAAGTTGTTACAGATTGTTTTCATGTTCAAATGAGCCAAGAATAATCCTATAAGAGTTTACGAGTTGTTTCCATGTTCAAACGAGTTAAGCATGAAGCTAAAAGTTATTTCCAAATTCGAACGAGTCAAGAATGAAGCTACAAGTTACTTTCAAGTTCGAACGAGTCAAGAATTAAATCTCAAGTTGTTATGGTATGTTTTCTTGTTCAAATTAGCTAAGAATGATCCTACAAGAGTTTACAAGTTGTCTCCATGTTCAAATGAGTCAAGGATAAAGTCTCAGGTTGTTAGGGATTGTTTTAATGTTCAAATACGGCAAGAATGATCCTATTAGAGTTTCCAAGTTGTTTCCATGTTCAAACGAGTTAAGCATGAAGCTAAACGTTATTTCCAAATTCGAACGAGTCAAGAATGAAGCTACAAGTTACTTCCAAGTTCGAACGAGTTAAGAATGAAATCTCAAGTTGTTATGGAATGTTTCATGTTCAACTGAGCCAAGAATGATCCTACAAGAGTTTACAAGTTGTCTCCATGTTCAAATGAGTCAAGCATAAAGTCTCAAGTTGTTAGGGATTGTTTTCATGGTCAAATGAGGCAAGAATGATCTTACTAGAGTTTACAAGTTGTTTCCATGTTCAAACGAGTCAAGAATGAAGTCTCAAATTGTTAATAAATGTTTTCATGTTCAAATGAGCCAAGAATGATCCTATAATACCTTACAAGTTGTTTCCATGGTCAAACAAGTCAAGAATGAAGGTACAAGTTTTTTCCAAGTTCGAACGAGTCAAGAATGCATTCTCAAGTTGTTACGGATTGTTTTCAAGTTCAAATGAGCCATGAATAATCCTATAAGAGTTTACAAGTTGTTTCCATGTTCAAACGAGTTAAGCATGAAGCTAAAAGTTATTTCAAAATTCGAACGAGTCAAGAATGAAGCTACAAGTTACTTTCAAGTTCGAACGAGTCAAGAATTATATCTCAAGTTGTTATGGAATGTTTTCTTGTTCAAGTGAGCTAAGAATGATCCTAGAAGAGTTTACAAGTTGTCTCCATGTTCAAATGAGTCAAGGATAAAGTCTCAAGTTGTTAGGGATTGTTTTCATGTTCAAATGAGGCAAGAATGATCCTACTAGAGTTTACAAGTTGTTTTCATGTTCAAACGAGTCAAGAATGAAGCTAAAAGTTGTTTCCAAATTCGAACGAGTCAAGAATGAAGCTACAAGTTACTTCCAAGTTCGAACGAGTTAAGAATGAAATCTCAAGTTGTTATGGAATGTTTCATGTTCAAATGAGCCAAGAATGATCCTAGAAGAGTTTACAAGTTGTCTCCATGTTCAAATGAGTCAAGCATAAAGTCTCAAGTTGTTAGGGATTGTTTTCATCGTCAAATGAGGCAAGAATGATCTTACTAGAGTTTACAAGTTGTTTCCATGTTCAAACGAGTCAAGAATGAAGCTAAAAGTTGTTTCCAAATTCGAACGAGTCAAGAATGAAGTCTCAAGTTGTTAATAAATGTTTTCATGTTCAAATGAGCTAAGAATGATCCGATAATACCTTACAAGTTGTTTCCATGGTCAAACAAGTCAAGAATGAAGGTACAAGTTGTTTCCAAGTTCGAACGAGTCAAGAATGCATTCTCAAGTTGTTACGGATTGTTTTCATGTTCAAATGGGCCAAGAATGATCCTACAAACCTTAGAAGTTGTTTCCTTGGTCAAACATGTCAAGAATGAAGGTACAAGTTGTTTCCAAATTCGAACGAGTCAAGAATAAATTCTCAAGTAGTTACGGATTGTTTTCATGTTCAAATGAGCCAAGAATAATCCTATAAGAGTTTACAAGTTGCTTCCATGTTTAAACGAGTTAAGCATGAAGCTAAAAGTTATTTCCAAATTCGAACGAGTCAAGAATGAAGCTACAAGTTACTTTCAAGTTCGAACGAGTCAAGAATTAAATCTCAAGTTGTTAGGGTATGTTTTCTTGTTCAAATGAGCTAAGAATGATCCTACAAGAGTTTACAAGTTGTCTCCATGTTCAAATGAGTCAAGGATAAAGTCTCAGGTTGTTAGGGATTGTTTTCATGTTCAAATGAGGCAAGAATGATCCTACTAGAGTTTACAAGTTGTTTCCATGTTTAAACGAGTTAAGCATGAAGCTAAACGTTATTTCCAAATTCGAACGAGTCAAGAATGAAGCTACAAGTTACTTCCAAGTTCGAACGAGTTAAGAATGAAATCTCAAGTTGTTATGGAATGTTTCATGTTCAAATGAGCCAAGAATGATCCTACAAGAGTTTACAAGTTGTCTCCATGTTCAAATGAGTCAAGCATAAAGTCTCAAGTTGTTAGGGATTGTTTTCATGGTCAAATGAGGCAAGAATGATCTTACTAGAGTTTACAAGTTGTTTCCATGTTCAAACGAGTCAAGAATGAAGTCTCAAATTGTTAATAAATGTTTTCATGTTCAAATGAGCCAAGAATGATCCTATAATACCTTACAAGTTGTTTCCATGGTCAAACAAGTCAAGAATGAAGGTACAAGTTTTTTCCAAGTTCGAACGAGTCAAGAATGCATTCTCAAGTTGTTACGGATTGTTTTCAAGTTCAAATGAGCCAAGAATAATCCTATAAGAGTTTACAAGTTGTTTCCATGTTCAAACGAGTTAAGCATGAAGCTAAAAGTTATTTCAAAATTCGAACGAGTCAAGAATGAAGCTACAAGTTACTTTCAAGTTCGAACGAGTCAAGAATTAAATCTCAAGTTGTTATGGAATGTTTTCTTGTTCAAGTGAGCTAAGAATGATCCTAGAAGAGTTTACAAGTTGTCTCCATGTTCAAATGAGTCAAGGATAAAGTCTCAAGTTGTTAGGGATTGTTTTCATGTTCAAATGAGGCAAGAATGATCCTACTAGAGTTTACAAGTTGTTTTCATGTTCAAACGAGTCAAGAATGAAGCTAAAAGTTGTTTCCAAATTCGAACGAGTCAAGAATGAAGCTACAAGTTACTTCCAAGTTCGAACGAGTTAAGAATGAAATCTCAAGTTGCTATGGAATGTTTCATGTTCAAATGAGCCAAGAATGATCCTACAAGAGTTTACAAGTTGTCTCCATGTTCAAATGAGTCAAGCATAAAGTCTCAAGTTGTTAGGGATTGTTTTCATCGTCAAATGAGGCAAGAATGATCTTACTAGAGTTTACAAGTTGTTTCCATGTTCAAACGAGTCAAGAATGAAGCTAAAAGTTGTTTCCAAATTTGAATGAGTCAAGAATGAAGTCTCAAGTTGTTAATAAATGTTTTCATGTTCAAATGAGCTAAGAATGATCCGATAATACCTTACAAGTTGTTTCCATGGTCAAACAAGTCAAGAATGAAGGTACAAGTTGTTTCCAAGTTCGAACGAGTCAAGAATGCATTCTCAAGTTGTTACAGATTGTTTTCATGTTCAAATGGGCCAAGAATGATCCTACAAACCTTAGAAGTTGTTTCCTTGGTCAAACATGTCAAGAATGAAGGTACAAGTTGTTTCCAAATTCGAACGAGTCAAGAATAAATTCTCAAGTAGTTACGGATTGTTTTCATGTTCAAATGAGCCAAGAATAATCCTATAAGAGTTTACAAGTTGTTTCCATGTTTAAACGAGTTAAGCATGAAGCTAAAAGTTATTTCCAAATTCGAACGAGTCAAGAATGAAGCTACAAGTTACTTTCAAGTTCGAACGAGTCAAGAATTAAATCTCAAGTTGTTAGGGTATGTTTTCTTGTTCAAATGAGCTAAGAATGATCCTACAAGAGTTTACAAGTTGTCTCCATGTTCAAATGAGTCAAGGATAAAGTCTCAGGTTGTTAGGGATTGTTTTCATGTTCAAATAAGGCAAGAATGATCCTACTACAGTTTACAAGTTGTTTCCATGTTCAAACGAGTTAAGCATGAAGCTAAAAGTTTTTTCCAAATTCGAACGAGTCAAGAATGAAGCTACAAGTTACTTCCAAGTTCGAACGAGTTAAGAATCAAATCTCAAGTTGTTATGGAATGTTTCATGTTCAAATGAGCCAAGAATGATCCTACAAGAGTTTACAAGTTGTCTCCATGTTCAAATGAGTCAAGCATATAGTCTCAAGTTGTTAGGGATTGTTTTCATGGTCAAATGAGGCAAGAATGATCCTACTAGAGTTTACATGTTGTTTCCATGTTCAAACGAGTCAAGAATGAAGCTAAAAGTTGTTTCCAAATTCGAACGAGTCAAGAATGAAGTCTCAAGTTGTTAATAAATGTTTTCATGTTCAAATGAGCCAAGAATGATCCTATAATACCTTACAAGTTGTTTCCATGGTCAAACAAGTCAAGAATGAAGGTACAAGTTGTTTCCAAGTTCGAACGAGTCAAGAATTCATTCTCAAGTTGTTACGGATTGTTTTCATGTTCAAATGAGCCAAGAATAATCCTATAAGAGTTTACGAGTTGTTTCCATGTTCAAACGAGTTAAGCATGAAGCTAAAAGTTATTTCCAAATTCGAACGAGTCAAGAATGAAGCTACAAGTTACTTTCAAGTTCGAACGAGTCAAGAATTAAATCTCAAGTTGTTAGGGTATGTTTTCTTGTTCAAATGAGCTAAGAATGATCCTACAAGAGTTTACAAGTTGTCTCCATGTTCAAATGAGTCAAGGATAAAGTCTCAGGTTGTTAGGGATTGTTTTCATGTTCAAATGAGGCAAGAATGATCCTACTAGAGTTTACAAGTTGTTTCCATGTTTAAACGAGTTAAGCATGAAGCTAAACGTTATTTCCAAATTCGAACGAGTCAAGAATGAAGCTACAAGTTACTTCCAAGTTCGAACGAGTTAAGAATGAAATCTCAAGTTGTTATGGAATGTTTCATGTTCAAATGAGCCAAGAATGATCCTACAAGAGTTTACAAGTTGTCTCCATGTTCAAATGAGTCAAGCATAAAGTCTCAAGTTGTTAGGGATTGTTTTCATGGTCAAATGAGGCAAGAATGATCTTACTAGAGTTTACAAGTTGTTTCCATGTTCAAACGAGTCAAGAATGAAGTCTCAAATTGTTAATAAATGTTTTCATGTTCAAATGAGCCAAGAATGATCCTATAATACCTTACAAGTTGTTTCCATGGTCAAACAAGTCAAGAATGAAGGTACAAGTTTTTTCCAAGTTCGAACGAGTCAAGAATGCATTCTCAAGTTGTTACGGATTGTTTTCAAGTTCAAATGAGCCAAGAATAATCCTATAAGAGTTTACAAGTTGTTTCCATGTTCAAACGAGTTAAGCATGAAGCTAAAAGTTATTTCAAAATTCGAACGAGTCAAGAATGAAGCTACAAGTTACTTTCAAGTTCGAACGAGTCAAGAATTAAATCTCAAGTTGTTATGGAATGTTTTCTTGTTCAAGTGAGCTAAGAATGATCCTAGAAGAGTTTACAAGTTGTCTCCATGTTCAAATGAGTCAAGGATAAAGTCTCAAGTTGTTAGGGATTGTTTTCATGTTCAAATGAGGCAAGAATGATCCTACTAGAGTTTACAAGTTGTTTTCATGTTCAAACGAGTCAAGAATGAAGCTAAAAGTTGTTTCCAAATTCGAACGAGTCAAGAATGAAGCTACAAGTTACTTCCAAGTTCGAACGAGTTAAGAATGAAATCTCAAGTTGCTATGGAATGTTTCATGTTCAAATGAGCCAAGAATGATCCTACAAGAGTTTACAAGTTGTCTCCATGTTCAAATGAGTCAAGCATAAAGTCTCAAGTTGTTAGGGATTGTTTTCATCGTCAAATGAGGCAAGAATGATCTTACTAGAGTTTACAAGTTGTTTCCATGTTCAAACGAGTCAAGAATGAAGCTAAAAGTTGTTTCCAAATTTGAATGAGTCAAGAATGAAGTCTCAAGTTGTTAATAAATGTTTTCATGTTCAAATGAGCTAAGAATGATCCGATAATACCTTACAAGTTGTTTCCATGGTCAAACAAGTCAAGAATGAAGGTACAAGTTGTTTCCAAGTTCGAACGAGTCAAGAATGCATTCTCAAGTTGTTACAGATTGTTTTCATGTTCAAATGGGCCAAGAATGATCCTACAAACCTTAGAAGTTGTTTCCTTGGTCAAACATGTCAAGAATGAAGGTACAAGTTGTTTCCAAATTCGAACGAGTCAAGAATAAATTCTCAAGTAGTTACGGATTGTTTTCATGTTCAAATGAGCCAAGAATAATCCTATAAGAGTTTACAAGTTGTTTCCATGTTTAAACGAGTTAAGCATGAAGCTAAAAGTTATTTCCAAATTCGAACGAGTCAAGAATGAAGCTACAAGTTACTTTCAAGTTCGAACGAGTCAAGAATTAAATCTCAAGTTGTTAGGGTATGTTTTCTTGTTCAAATGAGCTAAGAATGATCCTACAAGAGTTTACAAGTTGTCTCCATGTTCAAATGAGTCAAGGATAAAGTCTCAGGTTGTTAGGGATTGTTTTCATGTTCAAATAAGGCAAGAATGATCCTACTACAGTTTACAAGTTGTTTCCATGTTCAAACGAGTTAAGCATGAAGCTAAAAGTTATTTCCAAATTCGAACGAGTCAAGAATGAAGCTACAAGTTACTTCCAAGTTCGAACGAGTTAAGAATCAAATCTCAAGTTGTTATGGAATGTTTCATGTTCAAATGAGCCAAGAATGATCCTACAAGAGTTTACAAGTTGTCTCCATGTTCAAATGAGTCAAGCATATAGTCTCAAGTTGTTAGGGATTGTTTTCATGGTCAAATGAGGCAAGAATGATCCTACTAGAGTTTACATGTTGTTTCCATGTTCAAACGAGTCAAGAATGAAGCTAAAAGTTGTTTCCAAATTCGAACGAGTCAAGAATGAAGTCTCAAGTTGTTAATAAATGTTTTCATGTTCAAATGAGCCAAGAATGATCCTATAATACCTTACAAGTTGTTTCCATGGTCAAACAAGTCAAGAATGAAGGTACAAGTTGTTTCCAAGTTCGAACGAGTCAAGAATTCATTCTCAAGTTGTTACGGATTGTTTTCATGTTCAAATGAGCCAAGAATAATCCTATAAGAGTTTACGAGTTGTTTCCATGTTCAAACAAGTTAAGCATGAAGCTAAAAGTTATTTCCAAATTCGAACGAGTCAAGAATGAAGCTACAAGTTACTTTCAAGTTCGAACGAGTCAAGAATTAAATCTCAAGTTGTTATGGTATGTTTTCTTGTTCAAATTAGCTAAGAATGATCCTACAAGAGTTTACAAGTTGTCTCCATGTTCAAGTGAGTCAAGGATAAAGTCTCAGGTTGTTAGGGATTGTTTTAATGTTCAAATGCGGCAAGAATGATCCTACTAGAGTTTACAAGTTGTTTCCATGTTCAAACGAGTTAAGCATGAAGCTAAACGTTATTTCCAAATTCGAACGAGTCAAGAATGAAGCTACAAGTTACTTCCAAGTTCGAACGAGTTAAGAATGAAATCTCAAGTTGTTATGGAATGTTTCATGTTCAAATGAGCCAAGAATGATCCTACAAGAGTTTACAAGTTGTCTCCATGTTCAAATGAGTCAAGCATAAAGTCTCAAGTTGTTAGGGATTGTTTTCATGGTCAAATGAGGCAAGAATGATCTTACTAGAGTTTACAAGTTGTTTCCATGTTCAAACGAGTCAAGAATGAAGTCTCAAATTGTTAATAAATGTTTTCATGTTCAAATGAGCCAAGAATGATCCTATAATACCTTACAAGTTGTTTCCATGGTCAAACAAGTCAAGAATGAAGGTACAAGTTTTTTCCAAGTTCGAACGAGTCAAGAATGCATTCTCAAGTTGTTACGGATTGTTTTCAAGTTCAAATGAGCCATGAATAATCCTATAAGAGTTTACAAGTTGTTTCCATGTTCAAACGAGTTAAGCATGAAGCTAAAAGTTATTTCAAAATTCGAACGAGTCAAGAATGAAGCTACAAGTTACTTTCAAGTTCGAACGAGTCAAGAATTATATCTCAAGTTGTTATGGAATGTTTTCTTGTTCAAGTGAGCTAAGAATGATCCTAGAAGAGTTTACAAGTTGTCTCCATGTTCAAATGAGTCAAGGATAAAGTCTCAAGTTGTTAGGGATTGTTTTCATGTTCAAATGAGGCAAGAATGATCCTACTAGAGTTTACAAGTTGTTTTCATGTTCAAACGAGTCAAGAATGAAGCTAAAAGTTGTTTCCAAATTCGAACGAGTCAAGAATGAAGCTACAAGTTACTTCCAAGTTCGAACGAGTTAAGAATGAAATCTCAAGTTGTTATGGAATGTTTCATGTTCAAATGAGCCAAGAATGATCCTAGAAGAGTTTACAAGTTGTCTCCATGTTCAAATGAGTCAAGCATAAAGTCTCAAGTTGTTAGGGATTGTTTTCATCGTCAAATGAGGCAAGAATGATCTTACTAGAGTTTACAAGTTGTTTCCATGTTCAAACGAGTCAAGAATGAAGCTAAAAGTTGTTTCCAAATTCGAACGAGTCAAGAATGAAGTCTCAAGTTGTTAATAAATGTTTTCATGTTCAAATGAGCTAAGAATGATCCGATAATACCTTACAAGTTGTTTCCATGGTCAAACAAGTCAAGAATGAAGGTACAAGTTGTTTCCAAGTTCGAACGAGTCAAGAATGCATTCTCAAGTTGTTACGGATTGTTTTCATGTTCAAATGGGCCAAGAATGATCCTACAAACCTTAGAAGTTGTTTCCTTGGTCAAACATGTCAAGAATGAAGGTACAAGTTGTTTCCAAATTCGAACGAGTCAAGAATAAATTCTCAAGTAGTTACGGATTGTTTTCATGTTCAAATGAGCCAAGAATAATCCTATAAGAGTTTACAAGTTGCTTCCATGTTTAAACGAGTTAAGCATGAAGCTAAAAGTTATTTCCAAATTCGAACGAGTCAAGAATGAAGCTACAAGTTACTTTCAAGTTCGAACGAGTCAAGAATTAAATCTCAAGTTGTTAGGGTATGTTTTCTTGTTCAAATGAGCTAAGAATGATCCTACAAGAGTTTACAAGTTGTCTCCATGTTCAAATGAGTCAAGGATAAAGTCTCAGGTTGTTAGGGATTGTTTTCATGTTCAAATGAGGCAAGAATGATCCTACTAGAGTTTACAAGTTGTTTCCATGTTTAAACGAGTTAAGCATGAAGCTAAACGTTATTTCCAAATTCGAACGAGTCAAGAATGAAGCTACAAGTTACTTCCAAGTTCGAACGAGTTAAGAATGAAATCTCAAGTTGTTATGGAATGTTTCATGTTCAAATGAGCCAAGAATGATCCTACAAGAGTTTACAAGTTGTCTCCATGTTCAAATGAGTCAAGCATAAAGTCTCAAGTTGTTAGGGATTGTTTTCATGGTCAAATGAGGCAAGAATGATCTTACTAGAGTTTACAAGTTGTTTCCATGTTCAAACGAGTCAAGAATGAAGTCTCAAATTGTTAATAAATGTTTTCATGTTCAAATGAGCCAAGAATGATCCTATAATACCTTACAAGTTGTTTCCATGGTCAAACAAGTCAAGAATGAAGGTACAAGTTTTTTCCAAGTTCGAACGAGTCAAGAATGCATTCTCAAGTTGTTACGGATTGTTTTCAAGTTCAAATGAGCCAAGAATAATCCTATAAGAGTTTACAAGTTGTTTCCATGTTCAAACGAGTTAAGCATGAAGCTAAAAGTTATTTCAAAATTCGAACGAGTCAAGAATGAAGCTACAAGTTACTTTCAAGTTCGAACGAGTCAAGAATTAAATCTCAAGTTGTTATGGAATGTTTTCTTGTTCAAGTGAGCTAAGAATGATCCTAGAAGAGTTTACAAGTTGTCTCCATGTTCAAATGAGTCAAGGATAAAGTCTCAAGTTGTTAGGGATTGTTTTCATGTTCAAATGAGGCAAGAATGATCCTACTAGAGTTTACAAGTTGTTTTCATGTTCAAACGAGTCAAGAATGAAGCTAAAAGTTGTTTCCAAATTCGAACGAGTCAAGAATGAAGCTACAAGTTACTTCCAAGTTCGAACGAGTTAAGAATGAAATCTCAAGTTGCTATGGAATGTTTCATGTTCAAATGAGCCAAGAATGATCCTACAAGAGTTTACAAGTTGTCTCCATGTTCAAATGAGTCAAGCATAAAGTCTCAAGTTGTTAGGGATTGTTTTCATCGTCAAATGAGGCAAGAATGATCTTACTAGAGTTTACAAGTTGTTTCCATGTTCAAACGAGTCAAGAATGAAGCTAAAAGTTGTTTCCAAATTTGAATGAGTCAAGAATGAAGTCTCAAGTTGTTAATAAATGTTTTCATGTTCAAATGAGCTAAGAATGATCCGATAATACCTTACAAGTTGTTTCCATGGTCAAACAAGTCAAGAATGAAGGTACAAGTTGTTTCCAAGTTCGAACGAGTCAAGAATGCATTCTCAAGTTGTTACAGATTGTTTTCATGTTCAAATGGGCCAAGAATGATCCTACAAACCTTAGAAGTTGTTTCCTTGGTCAAACATGTCAAGAATGAAGGTACAAGTTGTTTCCAAATTCGAACGAGTCAAGAATAAATTCTCAAGTAGTTACGGATTGTTTTCATGTTCAAATGAGCCAAGAATAATCCTATAAGAGTTTACAAGTTGTTTCCATGTTTAAACGAGTTAAGCATGAAGCTAAAAGTTATTTCCAAATTCGAACGAGTCAAGAATGAAGCTACAAGTTACTTTCAAGTTCGAACGAGTCAAGAATTAAATCTCAAGTTGTTAGGGTATGTTTTCTTGTTCAAATGAGCTAAGAATGATCCTACAAGAGTTTACAAGTTGTCTCCATGTTCAAATGAGTCAAGGATAAAGTCTCAGGTTGTTAGGGATTGTTTTCATGTTCAAATAAGGCAAGAATGATCCTACTACAGTTTACAAGTTGTTTCCATGTTCAAACGAGTTAAGCATGAAGCTAAAAGTTTTTTCCAAATTCGAACGAGTCAAGAATGAAGCTACAAGTTACTTCCAAGTTCGAACGAGTTAAGAATCAAATCTCAAGTTGTTATGGAATGTTTCATGTTCAAATGAGCCAAGAATGATCCTACAAGAGTTTACAAGTTGTCTCCATGTTCAAATGAGTCAAGCATATAGTCTCAAGTTGTTAGGGATTGTTTTCATGGTCAAATGAGGCAAGAATGATCCTACTAGAGTTTACATGTTGTTTCCATGTTCAAACGAGTCAAGAATGAAGCTAAAAGTTGTTTCCAAATTCGAACGAGTCAAGAATGAAGTCTCAAGTTGTTAATAAATGTTTTCATGTTCAAATGAGCCAAGAATGATCCTATAATACCTTACAAGTTGTTTCCATGGTCAAACAAGTCAAGAATGAAGGTACAAGTTGTTTCCAAGTTCGAACGAGTCAAGAATTCATTCTCAAGTTGTTACGGATTGTTTTCATGTTCAAATGAGCCAAGAATAATCCTATAAGAGTTTACGAGTTGTTTCCATGTTCAAACGAGTTAAGCATGAAGCTAAAAGTTATTTCCAAATTCGAACGAGTCAAGAATGAAGCTACAAGTTACTTTCAAGTTCGAACGAGTCAAGAATTAAATCTCAAGTTGTTATGGTATGTTTTCTTGTTCAAATTAGCTAAGAATGATCCTACAAGAGTTTACAAGTTGTCTCCATGTTCAAGTGAGTCAAGGATAAAGTCTCAGGTTGTTAGGGATTGTTTTAATGTTCAAATGCGGCAAGAATGATCCTACTAGAGTTTACAAGTTGTTTCCATGTTCAAACGAGTTAAGCATGAAGCTAAACGTTATTTCCAAATTCGAACGAGTCAAGAATGAAGCTACAAGTTACTTCCAAGTTCGAACGAGTTAAGAATGAAATCTCAAGTTGTTATGGAATGTTTCATGTTCAAATGAGCCAAGAATGATCCTACAAGAGTTTACAAGTTGTCTCCATGTTCAAATGAGTCAAGCATAAAGTCTCAAGTTGTTAGGGATTGTTTTCATGGTCAAATGAGGCAAGAATGATCTTACTAGAGTTTACAAGTTGTTTCCATGTTCAAACGAGTCAAGAATGAAGCTAAAATTGTTTCCAAATTCGAACGAGTCAAGAATGAAGTCTTAAATTGTTAATAAATGTTTTCATGTTCAAATGAGCCAAAAATGATCCTATAATACCTTACAAGTTGTTTCCATGGTCAAACAAGTCAAGAATGAAGGTACAAGTTGTTTCCAAGTTCGAACGAGTCAAGAATGCATTCTCAAGTTGTTACGGATTGTTTTCAAGTTCAAATGAGCCAAGAATAATCCTATAAGAGTTTACAAGTTGTTTCCATGTTCAAACGAGTTAAGCATCAAGCTAAAAGTTATTTCTAAATTCGAACGAGTCAAGAATGAAGCTACAAGTTACTTTCAAGTTCGAACGAGTCAAGAATTAAATCTCAAGTTGTTATGGAATGGTTTCTTGTTCAAGTGAGCTAAGAATGATCCTAGAAGAGTTTACAAGTTGTCTCCAAGTTCAAATGAGTCAAGGATAAAGTCTGAAGTTGTTAGGGATTGTTTTCATGTTCAAATGAGGCAAGAATGATCCTACTAGAGTTTACAAGTTGTTTTCATGTTCAAACGAGTCAAGAATGAAGCTAAAAGTTGTTTCCAAATTCGAACGAGTCAAGAATGAAGCTACAAGTTACTTCCAAGTTCGAACGAGTTAAAAATGAAATCTCAAGTTGTTATGGAATGTTTCATGTTCAAATGAGCCAAGAATGATCCTACAAGAGTTTACAAGTTGTCTCCATGTTCAAATGAGTCAAGCATAAAGTCTCAAGTTGTTAGGGATTGTTTTCATCGTCAAATGAGGCAAGAATGATCTTACTAGAGTTTACAAGTTGTTTCCATGTTCAAACGAGTCAAGAATGAAGCTAAAAGTTGTTTCCAAATTTGAACGAGTCAAGAATGAAGTCTCAAGTTGTTAATAAATGTTTTCATGTTCAAATGAGCTAAGAATGATCCGATAATACCTTACAAGTTGTTTCCATGGTCAAACAAGTCAAGAATGAAGGTACAAGTTGTTTCCAAGTTCGAACGAGTCAAGAATGCATTCTCAAGTTGTTACGGATTGTTTTCAAGTTCAAATGAGCCAAGAATAATCCTATAAGAGTTTACAAGTTGTTTCCATGTTCAAACGAGTTAAGCATGAAGCTAAAAGTTATTTCCAAATTCGAACGAGTCAAGAATGAAGCTACAAGTTACTTTCAAGTTCGAATGAGTTAAGAATCAAATCTCAAGTTATTATGGAATGTTTTCTTGTTTAAATGAGCTAAGAATGATCCTACAAGAGTTTATAAGTTGTCTCCATGTTCAAATGAGTCAAGGATAAAGTCTCAAGTTGTTAGGGATTGTTTTCATGTTCAAATGAGGCAAGAATGATCCTGCTAGAGTTTACAAGTTGTTTTCATGTTCAAACGAGTCAAGAATGAAGCTAAAAGTTGTTTCCAAATTCGAACGAGTCAAGAATGAAGCTACAAGTTGCTTCCAAGTTCGAACGAGTCAAGAATGAAATCTCAAGTTGGTACGGAATGTTTTCATGTTCAAATGAGCCAAGAATGATCCTACAAGAGTTTACAAGTTGTGTCCAAGTTTGAACGAGTCAAGAATGAAGTCTCAAGTTGTTACGGAATGTTTTCATCTTCAAATGAGCCAAGGATGATCCTATAAGAGCTTACATGTTATTTCCATGTCAAACACGTCAAAAATGAAGGTACAAGTTGTTTCCAAGTTCGAATGAGTCAAGAATGAATTCTCAAGTTGTTACGGATTGTTTTCATGTTCAAATGAGCAAAGAATGATCTTATAAGACCTTACAAGTTGTTTTAATGGTCAAACATGTCAAGAATGAAGGTGTAAGTTGTTTCCATATTCGAACGTGTCAAGAATGAATCCTCAAGTTGTTACAGAGTGTTTTCATGTTAAAATGAGCCAAGAATGATCCTATAAGAGTTTACAAGTTGTTTCCATTTTCAAACGAGTCAAGCATGAAGCTAAAAGTTGTTTCCAAATTCGAACGAGTCAAGAATGAAGCTACAAGTTGGTTCCAAGTTTGAACGAGTCAAGTATAAAATCTCAAGTTGTTACGGTATGTTTTCATGTTCTAATGAACCAAGAATGATCCTACAAGAGTTTACAAGTTGTTTCCATGTTCAAACGAGTCAAGAATGAAGCAACAAGTTCTTTCCAAGTTCGAACGAGTAAAGAATGAAGTCTCAAGTATTTATAGAATGTTTTCATGTTCAAATGAGCCAAGAATGATCCTGCAAGCGTTTACAAGTTGTGTCCAAGTATGAACAAGTCAAGAATGAATTCTCAAGTTGTTAAGGATTGTTTTCATGTTCAAATGAGCAAAGAATGATCTTATAAGACCTTACAAGTTGTTTCCATGGTTAAACATGTCAAGAATGACGTTACAAGTGTTAGTAATTGTGCTCTAGAGACAATACTTTTTATATTTTAAGGAAAATATTTATTATTAAGGATTATGTTTTATTGATTATTATTTATTTATTATGTTTTATTTACTGCGTAATAAATTGAAAGCATAATAAATGTCCTTGGAATTTTGATACGTATTATATATCTTTAAGTATGTGACTTAAAAATGAGATTATATGAATAGTATCTTATTCCTAAAATTCCCTAGTTGAGTATTATTATTTAAGGACAATAATAATGCACAAAGACTAGTATGTTTCTTGACAGATGACCACATCTCATTGGTCATAGGTATGGCGATACTAAAGTCAAGAACATAAGTGCATGTATTAATGCATGGCACTGGAATGACCCGCCGTGAGATTCTACATGTTAAGTAAGTGTCATAAGTAATTCTCACTGTGATAATGGTGTAATGATCCTTAGACCTGAAATCAATATATTTCTATACGAGAATTAATATACTTTGATTACATTAAAAGTTACCTTTGACGGGGTGATGATAAAAGTGGACATTGGGTATATTATGAATCGTATGAGAAATATGAATGATCTAGATGGGATTTAATCCTCCTAATTTTAGGAGTGATATTATTGGCCTCTTGTTTGAGTGAGACTATGAAATGCACGGCTGTGCTCAAATGTTGATTTGATTTTAATAGTCTACTCATCGATCAAGAAAATAAAGATTAAATTATGAAGAGGATGACACGAGACATGCCTTGAGTTTAATCTATAATATCAAGATTAAAGGGATTATATTACATGGAACATTATTCACGAAAAGCTTAATCGAATCACCGATTTATTATTATTACTTGGGTAGCAATGATGTATTACTAGATGCCGCTCATTGTTTACAATTTTAATTAGATATTAAAATTGTTGTCAACATAATAATAACCTATAGGGTCACACACAAAGAACGCTTGAAGGAGAAATAATTTAAATTATGAATTTAAATTAAATAAGTAATTTATTTTATTTATGATATTAATTAAGTATGACTTAATTAATTATATAAATAGAATAAATGAATTACTTAAACTAATTCCAAAATTAATAATTAATTAATTAAGTGAGACTTAATTAAATAATTTAGAATTTTGGATTAGTATTAATTATAATTGGATTATAATTAGAAAACTTATTCCTCTCTCTATATAATCTCTTTATGGGCTGATTTAATAAAATAGAGATTTTACAAAAACCCTAGCCGTTCTGAGAGAGGAGGAAGATAGAGAGAGAAGAAGTTTTCGGGTGCTAGTACACATCAATCCTTCATGAAAAGTGTTCGTGTGGATACCGTAGAGCGTAGATCGCGAGAGCGGGATACGTGGTGATTAAACAAGCTTTGGACCTCCATTAATGAACTGTTAAAGCTTCTAAAGGTATTTATTCTTTATCTCCGAATTAAATCTTTTGTTTTCGCATGGATCCTGCGGAGGGTTTCGCTATTTTGATTTATTTTTCGCGTTTATTCTGCTGCGTTTGTGTCACGAAACCCTACAATGGCATCAGAGCTACTTGCGAAACGTTTTAATTCGGTTATGTGCTTAACAGTTTTTGATATATAAGCATGTATGCGATCTATCATGATTTTATATTGATATAATATGTATATGTTTATATATATTATGAATATATGATATTCATATGATGTATAATCATGTGATGATTATGTGTGTTGATGTATGTATATGATACATGTTTGTTCTTATTATGGGAATCGTATTCGATACGAATTCTGAAACGGCTGCCGTAGATTTTTTGAAATCTGTGTCCAATGTCCGATTTTTGCAACCAATATGTGTTTTCTAACTGGAATCGGGTCACTGAGCAATACTGACTCAGTCAGCTTTGCGTATGTAAGCCACTAGATGTCGTTACAGCCCCCAAAACGGTGATTTATTATTTTCTGAAAATTATTTAATTTTCTAAAATTTTTGAATATATGTATGTATATATTATGAATATATGATATTCATGTGATGTATAATCATATGATGATTGTATGTATCACTGTGTATGTATATATGATATATGCTTGTTCTTGTTATGAGAATTGTATATGATACGATTTCTGAAACACCGTCAGATTTGGAGAAATCTGACTGTAGTATCCGAGTTTCGTAAACGATATGTGTTTTCAGACTGGAATCGGGCCAATGAACAAAACTGATAAAAATGCTATCACCGACGGGTCTGTAAGGCGTTTGACGTCGTTAAGAGCCTCGAAATAGCGATTTATTGTCTTTAGAAATCTGTTTTAATTTTCTGAAATTTCGAAATTTGTTATATATGATTATATGATATGATTATATAATATGAGATATATTATATGTGTTATATGATAGCATGGTGGATGGTTATGGCCTAAAGACCCATAGGATAGTGGTTTTGATTTATGGTTTTGGTTTTTAAATACGACTTGCATGTCGTTTATTCATTGTAATTTAATTATCTCGAATGTAACTCGAGTTCTTCTTGTAATTTCATTAGAATAGTTTTATTTTTATTATTCAATGTAATTATCAATGAAGACTTGCAAGCAAGGAGGCGATCCAAAAGGGGATGATGGAGCAATGAAGAAATAAGACATGTAATAGATAGTATTTTTAAAACCACCATAGACTGACCTTGATATTTCCATTAGCTTGGAAATATCATATAGGATGGGGCCATAACCAAACACGTTTAATTTACGCACATTACATATATGTATATGATTGCATGTATTGGTATGTATGCGTAGATATAATTGAAATGCATGCTTAATATTGATTAATCATGTATGTATTAGATACGACACCCATGCCATGTTTGCTTAAACAAGATAAAATCTGTAACGATTCAAGATTTTAAAATTAACAAACGATCATGAGATTCTTGTGTTTATGAAATATGGATTTTTAAAACACGGAATTAAATATGGATTTTTGATATCTATAATTGGGATTTTCTGACAAAAGCGGATATGCGTATTCGTAAGGCTGATGGGTTTTAAGTGTGACCATTGGTATCCTCCATCTACCTGGGAAATGAACAATTTAAGATGTCGATTTGAAATATTTGGTTCAAGAAAAAATTGAGGATCTCTTTATGATGTGATCATGATCGTTATAATTTTTTTAAAATCCCTTAACAAAATATTAAGTTTTACTCGGATGCTTTCCAATGAATGAACACTCATCGAATCCTAGATCGATAAGGGGAAGGACTGTCAGTGGCAGGGGACTCCTATCTATCGTGGTGAGATGCGACGAATATAAACGGTTATATTCGGCCGTTGTATCATTGGGTCTAACTTAACTGAGTCGTCATAATAAGTGAAAATAAACGGTTATATTCAACTATTATGAACTTAGAAGCATAGAGTTTGGTTAAAAGTCTATTAGATAGATAAGATCAATCGTTGTTCACCAAACTATCCAGGAATTATATATGATATAATTGACAACTGTTGTCTACCTAAATAATCATTTTCTAAGGACTTCCAGTGGTTGACTTAGGACATGACGAAATATGGATCTTGGCTCACTAGAAAGAATTATGGGATATACTTTCCAAATTAATAGTAAGGGCTATTAGTTTGATAAAAATAGTGGGAGGTATATGATGATATACCATAATCACTTAAACATAATTAATATTAAATTTGCAATCTAGTTTATTTTATGCACTTTAATATTGTAGATATCAAATGATAAACACAAACAACTTCTCTATGCGATCAGTTCTTGAGAAGGACAAGTTGACGAGAATATATTTCCTTGACTGACATAGGAGCTTGAGGATCGTCCTCGGGCACCACGATATTAGTCAAATCTCTTCCCCTGCTCTTAAAGTTGAGAATGTAACATGTGCAAATCATAGTGCTTATTGGAAGCAAATTGATGTTGCGACTGATGTTTCATGTCTCATGCTCACAAATATATGTGCTGAGCTTAAGAAGCAATACAAGCATATAGATGCTTATGAAACGATTGAGCACAAGATATATTTGAAAGGGCACTATACACTTACAAGTAGGGAGAGTGAGACCCGGTTACACCACATGTTCTAAAGATTATAGTGTATAATGAATACCATTGATATTTTGGGTTTCCAGATTGGTCTGGAGACAGTTAGATTTGATCTTACAATCTGCGGACAAATATTATTCTTATTTTATTATGAACAATAAAGTGAATAAGATTGGTAAAACACCCATTGAGTTGCTAAGCATGTTAAGAACTGCTGAAAGTAATATGATAAATGCACGAACTACTACTATATTGATGGTAAACATAGGGAATGCAAAAAGGGAAAGGAAAATGGAAAGGCAAGGAGAAGATTTGATCTAGTTCCGTTGTCAAATCAAAGTCCAATCCCTAAAGCAGACTCTAAAGTCTGAATGAGGTGTTGATAAAGAAAACGATTGTCACTTCTGTGGAAAGTTGGGAGACTGGAAATTAAACTGTCATGCTTAATTGGAAGATCGGAAGATGATGATCAATAAGGGTCAAGCTTAAGGTATCGGGTTGGAATTGGAGTAAAGATAGTTGCTCTGGTTCGAGGAACTCGTTACTTAATTTTTGGCCTATAAGGAAAATTTAGAACATAATAATTGTTATAGCGTGCTTGCAATTGGCAGAGACATTATTTCAGTTTCTTGTTTGGACAAGAAAGGCTTTTTCATTTTATAACAATAGTTGTTTATTCTATTTTGATGATGAGCCTTATAATGTTGCACATCTAATTAACAATTTATATGTTCTAAAGTGACTCAAATCAAATATTACCTTTGGCACTGTCGCTGAGGCCATATTAATGAGAAACGCATTTCCAGAATACATAAGGATGCATTCATGGATAAGTTTGATTATGAATCATACCAAAGGATACGAATCTTGGTTTATTTGGTAAAATGACTAAAGCTCCTTTTACCGGACATGATGAAGGGATCATTGAATGGGTATGACTTATACATAGTGATGTATGTGGTCATATGTGTACGATGACAAAAGGTAGATTTTATTAACTTCATAAAATTTACTAAATACGGATATATGTATCTTTTGAAGAACTAATCCGAATCATTTGAAAAGTTCAAAGACTATAAAGATGAAGTAGAAAATATCAAAGAATTTTTTTTTTTGATAGGAGAGATCACACCTTGTTGGACATGGTGCGATCAATGTTGAGTTAATGAATCTTCCAATTAGTTTCTGGGGTTGCACCCTGGAAACGGCTCCACATACACTTAACTGTGTTCCTACTAAATTGGTTCAAAAGACTCCTTATGAGATATGGACTGAGCAACGTCACAGCATGTCATTTATAAAATTTTGGGGATGTGAAGCGTTTGTGAAACGTCTAATCTCTGACTAGCTAGGACCAAAATCAAACAAATGTAATTTTGTGGAATACCCAACTGAAACAAGGGGTTATTCTTTCTATAATCCTTCCGAGAACAAAGTGTTTGTTGCTCGAACTGCTGAGAGACAGTGGGAGGATAATAGATCTCAATGAAGTTTGAGACCCACATGATAACGTTGAACCAGTGGAGGAACCTGAGTAGAATGTACAAGAAAAATAATACTGCTCAAGAGACACATGTGTTCGTAGGTTTAGTAGGATTCGCCATGAGCCCGAGAGATAATATGGATTTCTCTTGACTCAAGATGGTGATGTGATGCTTGTGGATGAAGATGAGCCTCTAACCTACCTAGATACTATAAACACTCCAGATTCTAAGAGATGGCTGGATGCCATTAAATCTGAGATGGAATCCATGTATACTAATCAAGTATGGACTTTGGTTGATCCACCTGAAGGGGTAAAACCTATAGGGTGCAAGTGGGTTTTCAAGAAGAAGACTGACATGGATGCTAATGTACAGACCTATAAGGCACGATTGGTGGCAAAAGGTTTCAAGAAAATTCATGGTATTGACTATGATGAGACCTTTTCACCAGTTGTTATGGTCATGTCCATCAGGATTTTGCTTGCTATAGCTGCTTACTATGACTATGAAATCTGGCAAATGGATGTCAAAACCGCTTTCTTAAATGAGAGCCTTGAAGAAGATATGGATGTGTACATGACACACCCTAAGGGTTTTGTTGATCTAAAGGATGCTGGAAATGTATGTAAGTTGCGTCGATCCATTTATGGATTAAAGCAGGCCTCGAGGAGATGGAACATTTGTTTTCATGAAACAGTCAAAAAGTGTTTGAGTTTATTCAAAATGAAGATGAAACTTGTGTTTACAAGAAGTTTAGTGGGAGCCATGTGGCATTCCTAGTATTATATGTTGATGATATATTACTAATAGGGAATGACATTCCTTCTCTACAGACTGTGAAGACTTGGTTGAGAAAAAATTTCTCAATGAAAGACTTAGGCGATGTGACATATATATTAGGGATCGAGATCTATAGAGATAGATCAAGGTGATTGATCGGCCTAATTTAGAGTACATACATTGACAAAGTTTTGCATCGATTTCAAATGCAAAGAGACTAAAATGGATATGTCCCAATGTCTCATGGGATAGTGATCTCAAAATAAAATTTGTCCTAAATCATTGGATGATAGGGACTGCATGAGTTAAATTCCATATGCGTCAGCAATTGGTTTTATAATGTATGCAATGATATGTACTTGTCCTGATGTCTCGTATGCTTTAACCATGATGAGTAGATACCGATCTAATCCAGGTGAAGGTCACTGGACGACAGTCAAGAATATTCTTAAGTACTTAAAGAGGACTAAAGATTCATTCTTGTTATATAGAGGAGATGTGAAGCTAGTTGTAAGAGGTTTCAGTGATACTGGTTTCTAGACAGATAACGATAATTTAATGTTTCTGTCTGGCTTTGTGTTTTATTGAGATGTTGTATGCTGGAATGGTTCACAGCAAAGACAATTGTTGATTTTACAATAGAACCTGAGTATATTGATGCTTGTGAAACTGCCAAGGAGGCTGTTTGGGCATGTACTTAGGAGATATCACCTAATTAATGAGATTAATGATCAAGGAGATATACATATATGTAAAGTGTATACTAATAATAATATTGCAGACACACTGACTAAGGCTTTGTCGCAGCAGAAGCACGAAAGTCACACTAGTTCCATGAGTATTGGATACTTGGGTAATTGGCTCTAGTGCAAGTGGGAGATTGTTAGTAATTGTGCTCTAGAGACAATACTTTTTATATTTTAAGGAAAATATTTATTATTAAGGATTATGTTTTATTGATTATTATTTATTTATTATGTTTTATTTACTGCGTAATAAATTGAAAGCATAATAAATGTCCTTGGAATTTTGATACGTATTATATATCTTTAAGTATGTGACTTAAAAATGAGATTATATGAATAGTATCTTATTCCTAAAATTCCCTAGTCGAGTATTATTATTTAAGGACAATAATAATGCACAAAGACTAGTATGTTTCTTGACAGATGACCACATCTCATTGGTCATAGGTATGGGGATACTAAAGTCAAGAACAAAAGTGCATGTATCAATGCATGGCACTGGAATGACCCGCCGTGAGATTCTACATGTTAAGTAAGTGTCATAAATAATTCTCACTGTGATAATGGGGTAATGATCCTTAGACCTGAAATCATTATATTTCTATACGAGAATTAATATACTTTGATTACATTAAAAGTTACCTTTGACGGGGTGATGATAAAAGTGGACATTGGGTATATTATGAATCGTATGAGAAATATGAATGATCTAGATGGGATTTAATCCTCCTAATTTTAGGAGTGATATTATTGGCCTCTTGTTTGAGTGAGACTATGAAATGCACGGCCGTGCTCAAATGTTGATTTGATTTTAATAGTCTACTCATCGATCAAGAATGAAGGTACAAGTTGTTTCCAAGTTCGAACGAGTCAAGAATGAATTCTCAAGTTGTTACGGATTGTTTTCATTTTCAAATGAGCCAAGAATGATCCTATAAGACCTTACAAGTTGTTTCCATGGTCAAACATGTGAAGAATGAAGGTACAAGTTGTTTTCAAGTTCGAATGAGTCAAGAATGAATTATCAAGTTGTTACGAATTGTTTTCATGTTCAAATGAGCATAGAATGATCTTATAAGACCTTACAAGTTGTTTCCATGGTCGAACATGTCAAGAATGAAGGTACAAGTTGTTTCCAAGTTCGAACGAGTCAAGAATGAATTCTCAAGTTGTTACGGATTGTTTTCATGTTCAAATGAGCCAAGAATAATCCTATAAGAGTTTACAAGTTGTTTCCATGTTCAAACGAGTTAAGCATGAAGCTAAAAGTTATTTCCAAATTCGAACGAGTCAAGCATGAAGCTAAAAGTTATTTCCAAATTCGAACGAGTCAAGAATGAAGCTACAAGTTACTCCCAAGTTCGAACGAGTCAAGAATGAAATCTCAAGTTGTTATGGAATGTTTCATGTTCAAATGAGCCAAGAATGATCCTACAAGAGTTTACAAGTTGTCTCCATGTTCAAATGAGTTAACCATAAAGTCTCAAGTTGTTAGGGATTGTTTTCATGTTCAAATGAGGCAAGAATGATCCTACTAAGTTGTTTCCATGTTCAAACGAGTCATGAATGAAGCTAAAAGTTGTTTCCAAATTCGAACGAGTCAAGAATGAATCTACAAGTTGCTTCAAAGTTCGAACGAGTCAAGAATGAAATCTCAAGTTGTTACAGAATGTTTTCATGTTCAAATGAGCCAAGAATGATCCTACAAGAGTTTACAAGTTGTGTCCAAGTTCGAACGAGTCAAGAAAGAATTTTCATGTTGTTACGGATTGTTTTCATGTTCAATTGAGCCAAGAATGATCCTTCAAGAGTTTACAAGTTGTGTCCAAGTTCGAACGAGTCAAGAATGAATTCTCAAGTTGTTAATAAATTTTTTCATGTTCAAATGAGCCAAGAATGATCCTATAAGACTTTACAAGTTGTTTTAATGGTCAAACATGTCAAGAAGGAAGGTACAAGTTGTTTCCAAGTTTGAATGAGTCAAGAATGAATTCTCATGTTGTTACGGATTGTTTTCATGTTCAAATAAGCAAAGAATGATCTTATAAGACCTTACAAGTTGTTTCAATGGTCAAACATGTCAAGAATGAAGGTACAAGTTGTTTCCAAGTTCGAACGAGTCAAGAATAAATTCTCAAGTTGTTACGGATTGTTTTCATTTTCAAATGAGCCAAGAATGATCCTATAAGAGCTTACAAGTTATTTCCATGGTCAAACATGTCAAGAATGAAGTTTCAAGTTGTTTCCGAGTTCGAACGAGTCAAGAATGAATTATCAAGTTATTACGGATTATTTTCATGTTTAAATGAGCCAAGAATGATCCTATAAGAGCTTATAAGTTGTTTCCATGGTCAAACATGTCAAGAATGAAGTTTCAAGTTGTTTCCAAGTTCGAACAAGTCAAGAATATATTATCAAATTTTTTCGGATTATTTTCATGTTCAAATGAGCCAAGAATGATCCTATAAGAGCTTATAAGTTGTTTCCACGTTCAAACATGTCACGAATGAAGGTTCAAGTTGTTTCCAAGTTCGAACGAGTCAAGAATGAATTTGAAGTTGTTACAAGACTGTTTTCATGATCAAATGAGCCAAGAATGATCCTACAAGAGTTTACAAATTGTTTCCAGGTTGGAACGAGTCAATAATGAAGTCTCAAGTTGTTACAGAATGTTTTCATGTTCAATTGAGCCAAGAATGATCCTACAAGAGTTTACAAGTTTTTTCATGTTCAAACGAGTCAAGAATGAATCTAAAAGTTGTTTCCAAGTTCTAACGAGGCAATAATGAAGTCTCAAGTTGTTAATAAATTTTTTCATGTTCAAATGAGCCAAGAATGATCCTATAAGACCTTACAAGTTGTTTCCATGGTCAAACATGTCAAGAAGGAAGGTACAAGTTGTTTCCAAGTTCGAATGAGTCAAGAATGAATTCTCAAGTTGTTACGGATTGTTTTCATGTTCAAATGAGCAAAGAATGATCTTATAAGACCTTACAAGTTGTTTCAATGGTCAAACATGTCAAGAATGAAGGTACAAGCTGTTTCCAAGTTCGAACGAGTCAAGAATGAATTCTCAAGTTGTTACGGATTGTTTTCATTTTCAAATGAGCCAAGAATGATCCTATAAGAGCTTACAAGTTATTTCCAAGGTCAAACATGTCAAGAATGAAGGTTCAAGTTGTTTCCAAGTTCGAACGAGTCCAGAATAAATTCTCAAGTTATTACGGATTATTTTCATGTTCAAATGAGCCAAGAATGATCCTATAAGAGCTTATAGGTTGTTTCCATGGTCAAACAAGTCAAGAATGAAGTTTCAAGTTGTTTCAAAGTTCGAACAAGTCAAGAATAAATTATCAAATTTTTTCGGATTATTTTCATGTTCAAATGAGCCAAGAATGATCCTATAAGAGCTTATAAGTTGTTTTCACATTCAAACATGTCACGAATGAAGGTTCAAGTTGTTTCCAAGTTCGAATGAGTCAAGAATGAATTCTCAAGTTATTACAAGACTGTTTTCATGTTCAAATGAGCCAAGAATGATCCTACAAGAGTTTACAAATTAATTCCATGTTCGAACGAGTCAATAATAAAGTCTCAAGTTGTTACGGAATGTTATCATGTTCAATTGAGCCAAGAATGATCCTACAAGAGTTTACAAGTTTTTTCATGTTCAAACGAGTCAAGAATGAATCTAAAAGTTGTTTCCAAGTTCGAACGAGTTAATAATGAAGTCTCAAGTTGTTAATAAATTTTTTCATGTTCAAATGAGCCAAGAATGATCCTATAAGACCTTACAAGTTGTTTCCATGGTCAAACATGTCAAGAAGGAAGGTACAAGTTGTTTCCAAGTTCGAATGAGTCAAGAATGAATTCTCAAGTTGTTACGGATTGTTTTCATGTTCAAATGAGCAAAGAATGATCTTATAAGACCTTACAAGTTGTTTCAATGGTCAAACATGTCAAGAATGAAGGTACAAGTTGTTTCCAAGTTCGAACGAATCTAGAATGAATTCTCAAGTTGTTACAGATTATTTTCATTTTCAAATGAGCCAAGAATGATCCTATAAGAGCTTACAAGTTATTTTCATGGTCAAACATGTCAAGAATGAAGTTTCAAGTTGTTTCCAAGTTCGAACGAGTCAAGAATAAATTTTCAAGTTATTACAGATTATTTTCATGTTCAAATGAGCCGAGAATGATCCTATAAGAGCTTATAAGTTGTTTCCATGGTCAAACATGTCAAGAATGAAGTTTCAAGTTGTTTCCAAGTTCGAACAAGTCAAGAATATATTATCAAATTTTTTCGGATTATTTTCATGTTCAAATGAAACAAGAATGATCCTATAAGAGCTTATAAGTTGTTTCCACGTTCAAACATGTCACGAATGAAGGTTCAAGTTGTTTCCAAGTTCGAACGAGTCAAGAATGAATTTTCAAGTTGTTACAAGACTGTTTTCATATTCAAATGAGCCAAGAATGATCCTACAAGAGTTTACAAATTGTTTCCATGTTCGAACGAGTCAATAATGAAGTCTCAAGTTGTTACGGAATGTTTTCATATTCAATTGAGCCAAGAATGATCCTATAAGAGTTTACAAGTTTTTTCTTGTTCAAACGAGTCAAGAATGAATCTAAAAGTTGTTTCCAAGTTCGAACGAGTCAATAATGAAGTCTCAAATTGTTAATAAATTTTTTCATGTTCAAATGAGCCAAGAATGATCCTATAAAACCTTGCAAGTTGTTTCCAATGTCAAACATGTCAAGAAGGAAGGTACAAGTTGTTTCCAAGTTCGAACGAGTCAAGAATGAAATCTCAAGTTTTTACGGATTGTTTTCATTTTCAAATGAGCCAAAAATGATCCTATAAGAGCTTACAAGTTATTTCCATGGTCAAACATGTCAAGAATGAAGGTTCAAGTTGTTTCCAAGTTTAAACGAGTCTAGAATAAATTCTCAAGTTATTACGGATTATTTTCATGTTCAAATGAGCCAAGAATGATCCTATAAGAGCTTATAAGTTGTTTCCATGGTCAAACATGTCAAGAATGAAGTTTTAAGTTGTTTCAAAGTTCGAACAAGTCAAGAATAAATTATCAAATTTTTCGGATTATTGTCATGTTCAAATGAGCCAAGAATGATCCTATAAGAGCTTATAAATTGTTTCCACGTTCAAACATGTCACGAATGAAGTTTCAAGTTGTTTCCAAGTTCGAACGAGTCAAGAATAAATTTTCAAGTTATTACAGATTATTTTCATGTTCAAATGAGCCAAGAATGATCCTATAAGAGCTTATAAGTTGTTTCCATGGTCAAACATGTCAAGAATGAAGTTTCAAGTTGTTTCCAAGTTCGAACAAGTCAGGAATAAATTATCAAATTTTTTTCGGATTATTTTCAGGTTCAAATGAGACAAGAATGATCCTATAAGAGCTTATAAGTTATTTTCACGTTCAAACATGTCACGAATGAAGGTTCAAGTTGTTTCCAAGTTCGAACGAGTCAAGAATGAATTTTCAAGTTGTTACAAGACTGTTTTCATGTTCAAATGAGCCAAGAATGATCCTACAAGAGTTTACAAATTGTTTCCTTGTTCGAACGTGTCAATAATGAAGTCTCAAGTTGTTACGGAATGTTTTCATGTTCAATTGAGCCAAGAATGATCCTAGAAGAGTTTACAAGTTTTTCATGTTCAAACGAGTCAAGAATGAATCTAAAAGTTATTTCCAAGTTCGAACGAGCCAATAACGAAGTATCAAATTGTTAATAAATTTTTTCATGTTCAAATAAGCCAAGAATGATCCTATAAGACATTACAAGTTGTTTCCATGGTCAAACATGTCAAGAAGGAAGGTACAGGTTGTTTCCAAGTTCGAATGAGTCAAGAATGAATTCTCAAGTTGTTACGGATTGTTTTCATGTTCAAATGAGCAAAGAATGATCTTATAAGACCTTACAAGTTGTTTCAATGGTCAAACATGTCAAGAATGAAGGTACAAGTTGTTTCCAAGTTCGAACGAATCAAGAATGAATTCTCAAGTTGTTACGGATTATTTTCATTTTCAAATGAGCCAAGAATGATCCTATAAGAGCTTACAAGTTATTTTCAAGGTCAAACATGTCAAGAATGAAGTTTCAAGTTGTTTCCAAGTTCGAACGAGTCAAGAATAAATTTTCAAGTTATTACAGATTATTTTCATGTTCAAATGAGCCAAGAATGATCCTATAAGAGCTTATAAGTTGTTTCCATGGTCAAACATGTCAAGAATGAAGTTTCAAGTTGTTTCCAAGTTCGAACAAGTCAAGAATATATTATCAAATTTTTTAGATTATTTTCATGTTCAAATGAGCCAAGAATGATCCTATAAGAGCTTATAAGTTGTTTCCACGTTCAAACATGTCACGAATGAAGGTTCAAGTTGCTTTCAAGTTCGAACGAGTCAAGAATGAATTTTCAAGTTATTACAAGACTGTTTTCATGTTCAAATGAGCCAAGAATGATCCTACAAGAGTTTACCAATTGTTTCCATGTTCGAACGAGTCAATAATGAAGTCTCAAGTTGTTACGGAATGTTTTCATATTCAATTGAGCCAAGAATGATCCTACAAGAGTTTACAAGTTTTTTCATGTTCAAACGAGTCAAGAATGAATCTAAAAGTTGTTTCCAAGTTCGAACGAGTCAATAATGAAGTCTCAAATTGTTAATAAATTTTTTCATGTTTAAATGAGCCAAGAATGATCCTATAAGACCTTACAAGTTGTTTCCAATGTCAAACATGTCAAGAAGGAAGGTACAAGTTGTTTCCAAGTTCGAACGAGTCAAGAATGAAATCTCAAGTTTTTACGGATTGTTTTCATTTTCAAATGAGCCAAAAATGATCCTATAAGAGCTTACAAGTTATTTCCATGGTCAAACATGTCAAGAATGAAGGTTCAAGTTGTTTCCAAGTTTAAACGAGTCTAGAATAAATTCTCAAGTTATTACGGGTTATTTTCATGTTCAAATGAGCCAAGAATGATCCTATAAGACCTTACAAGTTGTTTCCAATGTCAAACATGTCAAGAAGGAAGGTACAAGTTGTTTCCAAGTTCGAACGAGTCAAGAATGAAATCTCAAGTTTTTACGGATTGTTTTCATTTTCAAATGAGCCAAAAATGATCCTATAAGAGCTTACAAGTTATTTCCATGGTCAAACATGTCAAGAATGAAGGTTCAAGTTGTTTCCAAGTTTAAACGAGTCTAAAATAAATTCTCAAGTTATTACGGATTATTTTCATGTTCAAATGAGCCAAGAATGATCCTACAAGAGTTTACAAATTGTTTCCTTGTTCGAACGTGTCAATAATGAAGTCTCAAGTTGTTACGGAATGTTTTCATGTTCAATTGAGCCAAGAATGATCCTAGAAGAGTATAAAAGTTTTTCATGTTCAAACGAGTCAAGAATGAATCTAAAAGTTATTTCCAAATTCGAACGAGCCAATATCGAAGTATCAAATTGTTAATAAATTTTTTCATGTTCAAATGAGCCAAGAATGATCCTATAAGACATTACAAGTTGTTTCCATGGTCAAACATGTCAAGAAGGAAGGTACAAGTTGTTTCCAAGTTCGAATGAGTCAAGAATGAATTCTCAAGTTGTTACGGATTGTTTTCATGTTCAAATGAGCAAAGAATGATCTTATAAGACCTTACAAGTTGTTTCAATGGTCAAACATGTCAAGAATGAAGGTACAAGCTGTTTCCAAGTTCGAACGAGTCAAGAATGAATTCTCAAGTTGTTACGGATTGTTTTCATTTTCAAATGAGCCAAGAATGATCCTATAAAGCTTACAAGTGATTTCCATGGTCAAACATGTCAAGAATGAAGGTTCAAGTTGTTTCTAAGTTTGAACGAGTCAAGAATAAATTCTCAAATTATTACGGATTATTTTCTTGTTCAAATGAGCCAAGAATGATCCTATAAGAGCTTATAAGTTGTTTTCATGGTCAAACATGTCAATAATGAAGGTTCAAGTTGTTTCAAAGTTCGAACAAGTCAAGAATAAATTATCAATTTTTTCCGGATTGTTTTCATGTTCAAATGAGTCAAGAATGCTCTTTAAAGAGCTTATAAGTTGTTTTCACGTTCAAACATGTCACGAATGAAGGTTCAAGTTGTTTCCAAGTTCGAACGAGTCAAGAATGAATTTTCAAGTTGTTACAAGACTGTTTTCATGTTCAGATGAGCCAAGAATGATCCTACAAGAGTTTATAAATTGTTTCCATGTTCGAACGAGTCAATAATGAAGTCTCAAGTTGTTACGGAATGTTTTCATGTTCAATTGAGCCAAGAATGATCCTAGAAGAGTTTACAAGTTTTTTCATGTTCAAACGAGTCAAGAATGAATCTAAAAGTTATTTCCAAGTTCGAACGAGCCAATAATGAAGTATCAAATTGTTAATAAATTTTTTCATGTTCAAATGAGCCAAGAATGATTCTATAAGACATTACAAGTTGTTTCCATGGTCAAACATGTCAAGAAGGAAGGTACAAGTTGTTTCCAAGTTCGAATGAGTCAAGAATAAATTCTCAAGTTGTTACGGATTGTTTTCATGTTCAAATGAGCAAAGAATGATCTTATAAGACCTTACAAGTTGTTTCAATGGTCAAACATGTCAAGAAGGAAGGTACAAGTTGTTTCCAAGTTCGAATGAGTCAAGAATGAATTCTCAAGTTGTTACGGATTGTTTTCATGTTCAAATGAGCAAAGAATGATCTTATAAGACCTTACAAGTTGTTTCAATGGTCAAACATGTCAAGAATGAAGGTACAAGCTATTTCCAAGTTCGAACGAGTCAAGAATGAATTGTCAAGTTGTTACGGATTGTTTTCATTTTCAAATGAGCCAAGAATGATCCTATAAGAGCTTACAAGTTATTTCCATGGTCAAACATGTCAAGAATGAAGGTTCAAGTTGTTTCTAAGTTCGAACGAGTCAAGAATAAATTCTAAAGTTATTACGGATTATATTCATGTTCAAATGAGCCAAGAATGATCCTATAAGAGCTTATAAGTTGTTTTCATGGTCAAACATGTCAAGAATGAAGTTTCAAGTTGTTTCAAATTTCGAACAAGTAAAGAATAAATTATCAAATTTTTTCGGATTATTTTCATGTTCAAATGAGCCAAGAATGATCTTTAAAGAGCTTATAAGTTGTTTCCACGTTCAAACATGTCACGAATGAATGTTCAAGTTGTTTCCAAGTTCGAACAAGTCAAGAATTAATTCTCAAGTTGTTACAAGCTGTTTTCATGTTCAAATGAGCCAAGAATGATCCTACAAGAGTTTACAAATTGTATCCATGTTCGAACGAGTCAATAATGAAGTCTCAAGTTGTTACGGAATGTTTTCATGTTCAATTGAGCCAAGAATGATCCTACAAGATTTTACAAGTTTTTTCATGTTCAAACAAGTCAAGAATGAATCTAAAAGTTGTTTCCAAGTTCGAACGAGTCAATAATGAAGTCTCAAGTTGTTAATAAAAATTTTTATGTTCAAATGAGCCAAGAATGATCCTTTAAGACGTTACAAGTTGTTTCCATGGTCAAACATGTCAAGAAGGAAGGTACAAGTTGTTTCCAAGTTCGAACGAGTCAAGAATGAATCTAAAAGTTATTTCCAAGTTCGAACGAGCCAATAATGAAGTATCAAATTGTTAATAAATTTTTTCATGTTCAAATGAGCCAAGAATGATTCTATAAGACATTACAAGTTGTTTCCATGGTCAAACATGTCAAGAAGGAAGGTACAAGTTGTTTCCAAGTTCGAATGAGTCAAGAATGAATTCTCAAGTTATTACGGATTGTTTTCATGTTCAAATGAGCAAAGAATGATCTTATAAGACCTTACAAGTTGTTTCAATGGTCAAACATGTCAAGAAGGAAGGTACAAGTTGTTTCCAAGTTCGAATGAGTCAAGAATGAATTCTCAAGTTGTTACGGATTGTTTTCATGTTCAAATGAGCAAAGAATGATCTTATAAGACCTTACAAGTTGTTTCAATGGTCAAACATGTCAAGAATGAAGGTACAAGCTATTTCCAAGTTCGAACGAGTCAAGAATGAATTGTCAAGTTGTTACGGATTGTTTTCATTTTCAAATGAGCCAAGAATGATCCTATAAGAGCTTACAAGTTATTTCCATGGTCAAACATGTCAAGAATGAAGGTTCAAGTTGTTTCTAAGTTCGAACGAGTCAAGAATAAATTCTCAAGTTATTACGGATTATATTCATGTTCAAATGAGCCAAGAATGATCCTATAAGAGCTTATAAGTTGTTTTCATGGTCAAACATGTCAAGAATGAAGTTTCAAGTTGTTTCAAATTTCGAACAAGTCAAGAATAAATTATGAAATTTTTTCAGATTATTTTCATGTTCAAATGAGCCAAGAATGATCTTTAAAGAGCTTATAAGTTGTTTCCACGTTCAAACATGTCACGAATGAATGTTCAAGTTGTTTCCAAGTTCGAACGAGTCAAGAATTAATTCTCAAGTTGTTACAAGCTGTTTTCATGTTCAAATGAGCCAAGAATGATCCTACAAGAGTTTACAAATTGTATCCATGTTCGAACGAGTCAATAATGAAGTCTCAAGTTGTTACGGAATGTTTTCATGTTCCATTGAGCCAAGAATGATCCTACAAGATTTTACAAGTTTTTTCATGTTCAAACAAGTCAAGAATGAATCTAAAAGTTGTTTCCAAGTTCGAACGAGTCAATAATGAAGTCTCAAGTTGTTAATAAAAATTTTTATGTTCAAATGAGCCAAGAATGATCCTATAAGATGTTACAAGTTGTTTCTGTGGTCAAACATGTCAAGAAGGAAGGTACAAGTTGTTTTCATTTTCAAATGAGCCAAGAATGATCCTATAAGAGCTTACAAGTTATTTCCATGGTCAAACATGTCAAGAATGAAGGTTCAAGTTGTTTCTAAGTTCGAACGAGTCAAGAATAAATTCTCAAGTTATTACGGATTATTTTCTTGTTCAAATGAGCCAAGAATGATCCTATAAGAGCTTATAAGTTGTTTTCATGGTCAAACATGTCAAGAATGAAGTTTCAAGTTGTTTCAAATTTCGAACAAGTCAAGAATAAATTATCAATTTTTTTCGGATTATTTTCATGATCAAATGAGCCAAGAATGATCTTTAAAGAGCTTATAAGTTGTTTCCACGGTCAAACATGTCACGAATGAATGTTCAAGTTGTTTCCAAGTTCGAACGAGTCAAGAATTAATTCTCAAGTTGTTACATGCTGTTTTCATGTTCAAATGAGCCAAGAATGATCCTACAAGAGTTTACAAATTGTATCCATGTTCGAACGAGTCAATAATGAAGTCTCAAGTTGTTACGGAATGTTTTCATGTTCAATTGAGCCAAGAATGATCCTACAAGATTTTACAAGTTTTTTCATGTTCAAACAAGTCAAGAATGAATCTAAAAGTTGTTTCCAAGTTCGAACGAGTCAATAATGAAGTCTCAAGTTGTTAATAAAAATTTTTATGTTCAAATGAGCCAAGAATGATCCTATAAGACGTTACAAGTTGTTTCCATGGTCAAACATGTCAAGAAGGAAGGTACAAGTTGTTTCCAAGTTCGAACGAGTCAAGAATGAATTCTCAAGTTGTTACGGATTTTTTTCATTTTCAAATGAGCCAAGAATGATCCTATAAGAGCTTACAAGTTATTTCCATGGTCAAACATGTCAAGAATGAAGGTTCAAGTTGTTTCCAAGTTTGAACGAGTCTAGAATAAATTCTAAAGTTGTTACGGATTATTTTCATGTTCAAATGAGCCAAGAATGATGCTATAAGAGCTTATAAGTTGTTTCCATGGTCAAACATGTCAAATATGAAGTTTTAAGTTGTTTCAAAGTTCGAACAAGTCAAGAACAAATTATCAAATTTTTCGGATTTTTTTCATGTTGAAATGAGCCAAGAATGATCCTATAAGAGCTTATAAGTTGTTTCCACGTTCAAACTTGTCACGAATGAAGGTTCAAGTTGTTTCCAAGTTCGAACGAGTCAAGAATTAATTCTCAAGTTGTTACAAGCTGTTTTCATGTTCAAATGAGCCAAGAATGATCCAACAAGAGTTTACAAATTGTATCCATGTTCGAACGAGTCAATAATGAAGTCTCAAGTTGTTACGGAATGTTTTCATGTTCAATTGAGCCAAGAATGATCGTAGAAGAGTTTACAAGTTTTTTCATGTTCAAACGAGTCAAGAATGAATCTAAAAGTTATTTCCAAGTTCGAATGAGCCAATAATGAAGTATCAAATTGTTAATAAATTTTTTCATGTTCAAATGAGCCAAGAATGATTCTATAAGACATTACAAGTTGTTTCCATGGTCAAACATGTCAAGAAGGAAGGTACAAGTTGTTTCCAAGTTCGAATGAGTCAAGAAAGAATTCTCAAGTTGTTACGGATTGTTTTCATGTTCAAATGAGCAAAGAATGATCTTATAAGACCTTACAAGTTGTTTCAATGGTCAAACAAGTCAAGAATGAAGGTACAAGCTATTTCCAAGTTCGAACGAGTCAAGAATGAATTGTCAAGTTGTTACGGATTGTTTTCATTTTCAAATGAGCCAAGAATGATCCTATAAGAGCTTACAAGTTATTTCCATGGTCAAACATATCAAGAATGAAGGTTCAAGTTGTTTCTAAGTTCGAACGAGTCAAGAATAAATTCTCAAGTTATTACGGATTATATTCATGTTCAAATGAGCCAAGAATGATCCTATAAGAGCTTATAAGTTGTTTTCATGGTCAAACATGTCAAGAATGAAGTTTCAAGTTGTTTCAAATTTCGAACAAGTCCAGAATAAATTATCAAATTTTTTCGGATTATTTTCATGTTCAAATGAGCCAAGAATGATCTTTAAAGAGCTTATAAGTTGTTTCCACGGTCAAACATGTCACGAATGAATGTTCAAGTTGTTTCCAAGTTCGAACGAGTCAAGAATTAATTCTCAAGTTGTTACAAGCTGTTTTCATGTTCAAATGAGCCAAGAATGATCCTACAAGAGTTTACAAATTGTATCCATGTTCGAACGAGTCAATAATGAAGTCTCAAGTTGTTACGGAATGTTTTCATGTTCCATTGAGCCAAGAATGATCCTACAAGATTTTACAAGTTTTTTCATGTTCAAACAAGTCAAGAATGAATCTAAAAGTTGTTTCCAAGTTCGAACGAGTCAATAATGAAGTCTCAAGTTGTTAATAAAATTTTTTATGTTCAAATGAGCCAAGAATGATCCTATAAGACGTTACAAGTTGTTTCCATGGTCAAACATGTCAAGAAGGAAGGTACAAGTTGTTTCCAAGTTCGAACGAGTCAAGAATGAATTCTCAAGTTGTTACAGATTGTTTTCATTTTCAAATGAGCCAAGAATGATCTTATAAGAGCTTACAAGTTATTTCCATGGTCAAACATGTCAAGAATGAAGGTTCAAGTTGTTTCCAAGTTAGTACGAGTCTAGAATAAATTCTAAAGTTGTTACGGATTATTTTCATGTTCAAATGAGCCAAGAATGATGCTATAAGAGCTTATAAGTTGTTTCCATGGTCAAACATGTCAAGAATGAAGTTTTAAGTTGTTTCAAAGTTCGAACAAGTCAAGAACAAATTATCAAATTTTTCGGATTATTTTCTTGTTCAAATGAGCCAAGAATGATCCTATAAGAGCTTATAAGTTGTTTCCACGTTCAAACATGTCACGAATGAATGTTCAAGTTGTTTCCAAGTTCGAACGAGTCAAGAATTAATTCTCAAGTTGTTACAAGCTGTTTTCATGTTCAAATGAGCCAAGAATGATCCTACAAGAGTTTACAAATTGTATCCATGTTCGAACGAGTCAATAATGAAGTCTCAAGTTGTTACGGAATGTTTTCATGTTCCATTGAGCCAAGAATGATCCTACAAGATTTTACAAGTTTTTTCATGTTCAAACAAGTCAAGAATGAATCTAAAAGTTGTTTCCAAGTTCGAACGAGTCAATAATGAAGTCTCAAGTTGTTAATAAAATTTTTTATGTTCAAATGAGCCAAGAATGATCCTATAAGACGTTACAAGTTGTTTCCATGGTCAAACATGTCAAGAAGGAAGGTACAAGTTGTTTCCAAGTTCGAACGAGTCAAGAATGAATTCTCAAGTTGTTACGGATTGTTTTCATTTTCAAATGAGCCAAGAATGATCCTATAAGAGCTTACAAGTTATTTCCATGGTCAAACATGTCAAGAATGAAGGTTCAAGTTGTTTCCAAGTTAGTACGAGTCTAGAATAAATTCTAAAGTTGTTACGGATTATTTTCTTGTTCAAATGAGCCAAGAATGATGCTATAAGAGCTTATAAGTTGTTTCCATGGTCAAACATGTCAAGAATGAAGTTTTAGAGTTCGAACAAGTCAAGAACAAATTATCAAATTTTTCGGATTATTTTCTTGTTCAAATGAGCCAAGAATGATCCTATAAGAGCTTATAAGTTGTTTCCATGTTCAAACTTGTCACGAATGAAGGTTCAAGTTGTTTCCAAGTTCGAACGAGTCAAGAATTAATTCTCAAGTTGTTACAAGCTGTTTTCATGTTCAAACAAGTCAAGAATGAATCTAAAAGTTGTTTCCAAGTTCGAACGAGTCAATAATGAAGTCTCAAGTTGTTAATAAAAATTTTTATGTTCAAATGAGCCAAGAATGATCCTATAAGACGTTACAAGTTGTTTCTGTGGTCAAACATGTCAAGAAGGAAGGTACAAGTTGTTTTCATTTTCAAATGAGCCAAGAATGATCCTATAAGAGCTTACAAGTTATTTCCATGGTCAAACATGTCAAGAATGAAGGTTCAAGTTGTTTCTAAGTTCGAACGAGTCAAGAATAAATTCTCAAGTTATTACGGATTATTTTCTTGTTCAAATGAGCCAAGAATGATCCTATAAGAGCTTATAAGTTGTTTTCATGGTCAAACATGTCAAGAATGAAGTTTCAAGTTGTTTTAAATTTCGAACAAGTCAAGAATAAATTATCAAATTTTTTCGGATTATTTTCATGTTCAAATGAGCCAAGAATGATCTTTAAAGAGCTTATAAGTTGTTTCCACGGTCAAACATGTCACGAATGAATGTTCAAGTTGTTTCCAAGTTCGAACGAGTCAAGAATTAATTCTCAAGTTGTTACATGCTGTTTTCATGTTCAAATGACCCAAGAATGATCCTACAAGAGTTTACAAATTGTATCCATGTTCGAACGAGTCAATAATGAAGTCTCAAGTTGTTACGGAATGTTTTCATGTTCAATTGAGCCAAGAATGATCCTACAAGATTTTACAAGTTTTTTCATGTTCAAACAAGTCAAGAATGAATCTAAAAGTTGTTTCCAAGTTCGAACGAGTCAATAATGAAGTCTCAAGTTGTTAATAAAATTTTTTATGTTCAAATGAGCGAAGAATGATCCTATAAGACGTTACAAGTTGTTTCCATGGTCAAACATGTCAAGAAGGAAGGTACAAGTTGTTTCCAAGTTCGAACGAGTCAAGAATGAATTCTCAAGTTGTTACGGATTGTTTTCATTTTCAAATGAGCCAAGAATGATCCTATAAGAGCTTACAAGTTATTTCCATGGTCAAACATGTCAAGAATGAAGGTTCAAGTTGTTTCCAAGTTTGAACGAGTCTAGAATAAATTCTAAAGTTGTTACGGATTATTTTCATGTTCAAATGAGCCAAGAATGATGCTATAAGAGCTTATAAGTTGTTTCCATGGTCAAACATGTCAAATATGAAGTTTTAAGTTGTTTCAAAGTTCGAACAAGTCAAGAACAAATTATCAAATTTTTCGGATTTTTTTCATGTTGAAATGAGCCAAGAATGATCCTATAAGAGCTTATAAGTTGTTTCCACGTTCAAACTTGTCACGAATGAAGGTTCAAGTTGTTTCCAAGTTCGAACGAGTCAAGAATTAATTCTCAAGTTGTTACAAGCTGTTTTCATGTTCAAATGAGCCAAGAATGATCCTACAAGAGTTTACAAATTGTATCCATGTTCGAACGAGTCAATAATGAAGTCTCAAGTTGTTACGGAATGTTTTCATGTTCCATTGAGCCAAGAATGATCCTACAAGATTTTACAAGTTTTTTCATGTTCAAACAAGTCAAGAATGAATCTAAAAGTTGTTTCCAAGTTCGAACGAGTCAATAATGAAGTCTCAAGTTGTTAATAAAATTTTTTATGTTCAAATGAGCGAAGAATGATCCTATAAGACGTTACAAGTTGTTTCCATGGTCAAACATGTCAAGAAGGAAGGTACAAGTTGTTTCCAAGTTCGAACGAGTCAAGAATGAATTCTCAAGTTGTTACGGATTGTTTTCATGTTCAAATGAGCCAAGAATGATCCTATAAGAGCTTACAAGTTATTTCCATGGTCAAACATGTCAAGAATGAAGGTTCAAGTTGTTTCCAAGTTTGAACGAGTCTAGAATAAATTCTAAAGTTGTTACGGATTATTTTCATGTTCAAATGAGCCAAGAATGATGCTATAAGAGCTTATAAGTTGTTTCCATGGTCAAACATGTCAAATATGAAGTTTTAAGTTGTTTCAAAGTTCGAACAAGTCAAGAACAAATTATCAAATTTTTCGGATTTTTTTCATGTTGAAATGAGCCAAGAATGATCCTATAAGAGCTTATAAGTTGTTTCCACGTTCAAACTTGTCACGAATGAAGGTTCAAGTTGTTTCCAAGTTCGAACGAGTCAAGAATTAATTCTCAAGTTGTTACAAGCTGTTTTCATGTTCAAATGAGCCAAGAATGATCCTACAAGAGTTTACAAATTGTATCCATGTTCGAACGAGTCAATAATGAAGTCTCAAGTTGTTACGGAATGTTTTCATGTTCAATTGAGCCAAGAATGATCCTACAAGATTTTACAAGTTTTTTCATGTTCAAACAAGTCAAGAATGAATCTAAAAGTTGTTTCCAAGTTCGAACGAGTCAATAATGAAGTCTCAAGTTGTTAATAAAATTTTTTATGTTCAAATGAGCGAAGAATGATCCTATAAGACGTTACAAGTTGTTTCCATGGTCAAACATGTCAAGAAGGAAGGTACAAGTTGTTTCCAAGTTCGAACGAGTCAAGAATGAATTCTCAAGTTGTTACGGATTGTTTTCATTTTCAAATGAGCCAAGAATGATCCTATAAGAGCTTACAAGTTATTTCCATGGTCAAACATGTCAAGAATGAAGGTTCAAGTTGTTTCCAAGTTTGAACGAGTCTAGAATAAATTCTAAAGTTGTTACGGATTATTTTCATGTTCAAATGAGCCAAGAATGATGCTATAAGAGCTTATAAGTTGTTTCCATGGTCAAACATGTCAAATATGAAGTTTTAAGTTGTTTCAAAGTTCGAACAAGTCAAGAACAAATTATCAAATTTTTCGGATTTTTTTCATGTTGAAATGAGCCAAGAATGATCCTATAAGAGCTTATAAGTTGTTTCCACGTTCAAACTTGTCACGAATGAAGGTTCAAGTTGTTTCCAAGTTCGAACGAGTCAAGAATTAATTCTCAAGTTGTTACAAGCTGTTTTCATGTTCAAATGAGCCAAGAATGATCCTACAAGAGTTTACAAATTGTATCCATGTTCGAACGAGTCAATAATGAAGTCTCAAGTTGTTACGGAATGTTTTCATGTTCCATTGAGCCAAGAATGATCCTACAAGATTTTACAAGTTTTTTCATGTTCAAACAAGTCAAGAATGAATCTAAAAGTTGTTTCCAAGTTCGAACGAGTCAATAATGAAGTCTCAAGTTGTTAATAAAATTTTTTATGTTCAAATGAGCGAAGAATGATCCTATAAGACGTTACAAGTTGTTTCCATGGTCAAACATGTCAAGAAGGAAGGTACAAGTTGTTTCCAAGTTCGAACGAGTCAAGAATGAATTCTCAAGTTGTTACGGATTGTTTTCATGTTCAAATGAGCCAAGAATGATCCTATAAGAGCTTACAAGTTATTTCCATGGTCAAACATGTCAAGAATGAAGGTTCAAGTTGTTTCCAAGTTTGAACGAGTCTAGAATAAATTCTAAAGTTGTTACGGATTATTTTCATGTTCAAATGAGCCAAGAATGATGCTATAAGAGCTTATAAGTTGTTTCCATGGTCAAACATGTCAAATATGAAGTTTTAAGTTGTTTCAAAGTTCGAACAAGTCAAGAACAAATTATCAAATTTTTCGGATTTTTTTCATGTTGAAATGAGCCAAGAATGATCCTATAAGAGCTTATAAGTTGTTTCCACGTTCAAACTTGTCACGAATGAAGGTTCAAGTTGTTTCCAAGTTCGAACGAGTCAAGAATTAATTCTCAAGTTGTTACAAGCTGTTTTCATGTTCAAATGAGCCAAGAATGATCCTACAAGAGTTTACAAATTGTATCCATGTTCGAACGAGTCAATAATGAAGTCTCAAGTTGTTACGGAATGTTTTCATGTTCAATTGAGCCAAGAATGATCGTAGAAGAGTTTACAAGTTTTTTCATGTTCAAACGAGTCAAGAATGAATCTAAAAGTTATTTCCAAGTTCGAATGAGCCAATAATGAAGTATCAAATTGTTAATAAATTTTTTCATGTTCAAATGAGCCAAGAATGATTCTATAAGACATTACAAGTTGTTTCCATGGTCAAACATGTCAAGAAGGAAGGTACAAGTTGTTTCCAAGTTCGAATGAGTCAAGAATGAATTCTCAAGTTGTTACGGATTGTTTTCATGTTCAAATGAGCAAAGAATGATCTTATAAGACCTTACAAGTTGTTTCAATGGTCAAACAAGTCAAGAATGAAGGTACAAGCTATTTCCAAGTTCGAACGAGTCAAGAATGAATTGTCAAGTTGTTACGGATTGTTTTCATTTTCAAATGAGCCAAGAATGATCCTATAAGAGCTTACAAGTTATTTCCATGGTCAAACATATCAAGAATGAAGGTTCAAGTTGTTTCTAAGTTCGAACGAGTCAAGAATAAATTCTCAAGTTATTACGGATTATATTCATGTTCAAATGAGCCAAGAATGATCCTATAAGAGCTTATAAGTTGTTTTCATGGTCAAACATGTCAAGAATGAAGTTTCAAGTTGTTTCAAATTTCGAACAAGTCCAGAATAAATTATCAAATTTTTTCGGATTATTTTCATGTTCAAATGAGCCAAGAATGATCTTTAAAGAGCTTATAAGTTGTTTCCACGGTCAAACATGTCACGAATGAATGTTCAAGTTGTTTCCAAGTTCGAACGAGTCAAGAATTAATTCTCAAGTTGTTACAAGCTGTTTTCATGTTCAAATGAGCCAAGAATGATCCTACAAGAGTTTACAAATTGTATCCATGTTCGAACGAGTCAATAATGAAGTCTCAAGTTGTTACGGAATGTTTTCATGTTCCATTGAGCCAAGAATGATCCTACAAGATTTTACAAGTTTTTTCATGTTCAAACAAGTCAAGAATGAATCTAAAAGTTGTTTCCAAGTTCGAACGAGTCAATAATGAAGTCTCAAGTTGTTAATAAAATTTTTTATGTTCAAATGAGCCAAGAATGATCCTATAAGACGTTACAAGTTGTTTCCATGGTCAAACATGTCAAGAAGGAAGGTACAAGTTGTTTCCAAGTTCGAACGAGTCAAGAATGAATTCTCAAGTTGTTACAGATTGTTTTCATTTTCAAATGAGCCAAGAATGATCTTATAAGAGCTTACAAGTTATTTCCATGGTCAAACATGTCAAGAATGAAGGTTCAAGTTGTTTCCAAGTTAGTACGAGTCTAGAATAAATTCTAAAGTTGTTACGGATTATTTTCATGTTCAAATGAGCCAAGAATGATGCTATAAGAGCTTATAAGTTGTTTCCATGGTCAAACATGTCAAGAATGAAGTTTTAAGTTGTTTCAAAGTTCGAACAAGTCAAGAACAAATTATCAAATTTTTCGGATTATTTTCTTGTTCAAATGAGCCAAGAATGATCCTATAAGAGCTTATAAGTTGTTTCCACGTTCAAACATGTCACGAATGAATGTTCAAGTTGTTTCCAAGTTCGAACGAGTCAAGAATTAATTCTCAAGTTGTTACAAGCTGTTTTCATGTTCAAATGAGCCAAGAATGATCCTACAAGAGTTTACAAATTGTATCCATGTTCGAACGAGTCAATAATGAAGTCTCAAGTTGTTACGGAATGTTTTCATGTTCCATTGAGCCAAGAATGATCCTACAAGATTTTACAAGTTTTTTCATGTTCAAACAAGTCAAGAATGAATCTAAAAGTTGTTTCCAAGTTCGAACGAGTCAATAATGAAGTCTCAAGTTGTTAATAAAATTTTTTATGTTCAAATGAGCCAAGAATGATCCTATAAGACGTTACAAGTTGTTTCCATGGTCAAACATGTCAAGAAGGAAGGTACAAGTTGTTTCCAAGTTCGAACGAGTCAAGAATGAATTCTCAAGTTGTTACGGATTGTTTTCATTTTCAAATGAGCCAAGAATGATCCTATAAGAGCTTACAAGTTATTTCCATGGTCAAACATGTCAAGAATGAAGGTTCAAGTTGTTTCCAAGTTAGTACGAGTCTAGAATAAATTCTAAAGTTGTTACGGATTATTTTCTTGTTCAAATGAGCCAAGAATGATGCTATAAGAGCTTATAAGTTGTTTCCATGGTCAAACATGTCAAGAATGAAGTTTTAAGAGTTCGAACAAGTCAAGAACAAATTATCAAATTTTTCGGATTATTTTCTTGTTCAAATGAGCCAAGAATGATCCTATAAGAGCTTATAAGTTGTTTCCATGTTCAAACTTGTCACGAATGAAGGTTCAAGTTGTTTCCAAGTTCGAACGAGTCAAGAATTAATTCTCAAGTTGTTACAAGCTGTTTTCATGTTCAAACAAGTCAAGAATGAATCTAAAAGTTGTTTCCAAGTTCGAACGAGTCAATAATGAAGTCTCAAGTTGTTAATAAAAATTTTTATGTTCAAATGAGCCAAGAATGATCCTATAAGACGTTACAAGTTGTTTCTGTGGTCAAACATGTCAAGAAGGAAGGTACAAGTTGTTTTCATTTTCAAATGAGCCAAGAATGATCCTATAAGAGCTTACAAGTTATTTCCATGGTCAAACATGTCAAGAATGAAGGTTCAAGTTGTTTCTAAGTTCGAACGAGTCAAGAATAAATTCTCAAGTTATTACGGATTATTTTCTTGTTCAAATGAGCCAAGAATGATCCTATAAGTGTAACGATTGAGGTAATTAAATCTATTTGAATATATGAGGTATATGATTTATGTGTTCTAATGTGTTAAGATATGATATGTGGTGATTTTATATGTCTAGTTGACTGCTCGTTTGACTGTATTATGTTCAAGTGTTTTAATTAAGTGATTAATTGATTTTTCATGCTTAATTGAGTAACTGTTTGATTTTTATAAAATTATTGGTGTGTCCAATAATTATGAAATTTTATATGTAGTTTTTATATGATTTTAGAGACTTTCTAAAAATGGTGATGTATTTAATTCTAGTCTCAGTAATTTTATATAAATCTTTCATTCCTGTGTTATTCTAGAGATATAACTCTTCTAAATTCCATATTAAATTATTGGAATGCCCAAAAATCATGAAACCTGTCTCAAAATGTTTCTTAAATATTTTGAGACTTTTGAAAAATAAAAGTTTATTTTATTTGAGTCCAAAAGTATTTTTATGATTTTTCTATCCTTATTTTCTATTTCTGTGCTAAAATTTCAAAGCTTTTTAGTTAATTATTTATTTACCAGAAAAATATTTCAAAAATATGGGGAAGCTTCTAAATTCATGATCTTAATTTTAAAAATATAAAACTTATTTTTGTACTTCAATTATATAAAAATTCGAATTGTTTAATGGTTTTATTCAGAAAAACAGCAATTGTGAAATTACTGTTTTGCCCTTGTCTTTGTTTGGTAAAAGCCACCGCCCACTAACCATTTCACTTGCTCTGCATTTCTTGGTTGAGGTCTCGTTTCTTCTCTCTTGCGATTTCTTTGCTTCTTCCTCATTTCCTGCGAATTGTTCAATTATTATGTTAATCACCGATTAACACTTGTGACCAAGTTGCTTTGATTGAAATCTTTGATTCATGGGTCCGTTTTATGTACTTGTGACTGCTGCCGTATGTATATATTGGTGTATAGTTGCATGCAATCCATGAAATTAGATGCAATGTGTGTGGTGAGTTCAGATAGTACACAAACTAGCTATGGGAGAGAGATTTGGGTTCGGTGTAGAGAAACCGGAGCAATTCCGGCACTCCACCGGAAACCCGAGTCACCAACGATGAACTCGGTGAGTTGGTGACCCAGGCTATGATGTTCTTGAGCCTAATTAATGCCTAAATTACTCATACTTGTCCATTTATTTAGTTGCATGTCGAATTAAGTGATGCATGTTAGTCGTAACAATTTTCCGGCCATGGTTTTGAAATCTCCGACTTGTAGCCGACTAGTGCAACCTTGTACAGCTTTGTTTTATGTCATGTTAATGCTAGTTGCTGTGTAATTGTCGATGACATGTTAAAAGTCATGATTAGTTCGAATTCTTTATATTTATAAGCAATTGTTCGGCCAAATTGCTAATTGCCGATTCGTAGTAAATGTATATATGTTTAATTTCAAATGTAAGCTTGGTTTTGAGATAAGAGCAGAGTATGCAATTGTTAACTGATTTAATTAAAATGTTATAGCCAATTATGGTCGTTTCTATAGCATTAGTGAAAATTCGAATATATATATATGTGTGTGTTACATTCGAATTTGGTTAATGACAACATAATTTGACTTAGGTTGGTGCTAATTGCCATGCCTAGTTTATGAACAAATTATTTGTGTAGTTTGTATGTAGTAATTCGTATGAGCTATTAAAGATTGTAAATATATCGCTTGGAATAGCAACTATGCAGTTAAGTTAATTGAATTATGCTATGAACTAGGACAAATTGTATAGAGTCTCAATGTTGCATATTGGTCTTGAGTTCTTAATTGATTAATTTCGAATATTATGATTTTTTTTGTTTAGTTGAAATTAACTATGTATGCACATAAGCTAGTACATGGATTACAATTGAGTTAAGTGAATTATTAAATGTTATGATTTATTCGAGTGCTATATGTGCATAAGGGAACTTGCTTGTCTAGTTAAATGAGTTTGTAAATGTTAATTATGAGATTTATGCGAGCATTTCTTTGGAAGGTATGGAATTGATATTATAAGGGGCTAATCATATATGATTGAATGATTGTTTGGGTCGGTTGTATTCCGACAGGTAGCTCTAATTACAAGGGTAGTGCTGCCAAAATTTTCTAAAACCAAAACGAATTTATAAAGTACTATTGGCACACCACTTCTGTATAGGAAATGCTATCAGTCAGGAATATTGTAGATGATCTAATTGTCTATGTGATACTTGTTTGCCAGTGTAGAAGTGATTTTAGTAGTATATGTCTACAGTGGATGATATATGTGTTTAAGGGTTGCATTATCGAAAGGGTAGAGTAGTTAGACGTTAATGAGAACGTCGAGAGTTTATAAGATACTGAAATAGTATTATTATGTGTAGCTACGAAGGATATTGAGGTGAAGGACAAAGGAAAAGCTAAAGTAGAGAGTTAGTGTCTGGTGTAGGCGATCTACCTGTTCCACAGCTGTAGCATTCCTTGTTTGAGGCAAGTAACTACTGCCTAACCTCTTTCAACTTAAACACTGTTTTATGAACTGCTTTATGACCCTGCAATTGTATTATTTTATCTCAACTGTATTACCTTGTTTCAACTGTTTTAAACTATATCATGTCCTACTTTAATTGTTTTATTTAAACTGCAACCTTATATCGGATTCAATTGCACTTTAGACTTTTCAATCCCTGAACTGTTATCGACAACTTATAAACTAGTTTTACAAATCTTAAACCAGTGATCTTGAGCTGTGACTTATGCTATTACCACTTCCTTATCAATAATTGCTTAAACTTAAATCTTAAAAGAACCCTGTTACTTAAGCCTAACTGTTATCCTGAGTAAATGTTTTACATCTGTTTTCAAAAACAACTGTTATACTTATGGATTGACCCTGCACCTTGACTTCATAACTTTAACTTGTTTAAATTTCCAGTTCATGAATTCAGCTTACCCTATTACAACAGAGACTTGTTTTGAGTCATATCTTGGAATAAACTTTACCTCTGTCTAATGATCTTTAAAAAGAGATTTAAATATGAAATCCGACTTTCAAGAAGTCTTTTTCATCAAATGATTTGGTAACTTTAAAAAGAAAAGTTTTTGGTTATTATAGGAATTCCGATCAAAATGGTTTCTGCGGATTCCTATAGGTTGGAGGCGTAAGAGGCCGAGTGACGCCGGTCCAGCACTTTTTATGTGTAGACTATAATGAGATAGTCAATGGCTATAATGAGATAGCCCAAGGCCAATGGCAATAAGTGCCTTTATGAGTACTCCTTATGTCCAGAGGGACTTTAGTCCGTTATGGGGACTTTACGTGGCTGATCACCCGTATTGTCTGGCGTTGTGAGAAAACTTCAACCAAAATGATTGTTTTAAACAGAAAAGGTCCTAATGAGAGGACAGTTTTATAAATGATTTGAAAAGCAAGGTCCTAATGAGAGGACAGTTTTATAAAAATGTTTTGAAAGAATCAAAGGACAGTTTTATACAAATGGACTTTGAAATGATTATTAATGAATAATGAAATGCCTCGTTATAACCTGTCATACAGCTTCAATTATCAGACATATCTTGGGTTGACCTTGTTTCAATTGTTATACATTATTTTCCTGTTATCCATCTAACCCTGCAGATTATTCTTATACTTACACTTGGTTATTACTTTCCAGTTTCTTGTTTACTCTGTACCAGATATTGAAATTGTTTAACCCTGCCAGCAGTTTTATAAAAGAAAGTTTTGCGAGTAATGATTACCCTGACTAGTATGTTAATTACAATTTTGGGACAATGAGGTCCAGTAATGATTTAAAGCATGGTTTTGAGCAAAAGATTTTGTTTTAAATTATATATAAGCCTGTAGAACTGTTTTTAACCAGTATGGTTACTTGCTGAGCTTTTGTAGCTCATCCTTTTATTTTCTAACATCTACAGCTTTTGAGAATCATGGTCTGTATTAAGCAGACTGCTCGGAAGAACATGTCTTACATGAACTTTGCTAGGCTGGCTGAGAGGGAACAGGTAGGATCGAGGCAGAGTTGGAAGGAAAAGACTTTGTTTAGTCTTATACTTTTATTAGTAGATCTTGAGATGTTTCAGGAGTTGTAATATTATTTCGTTGTTGTAAATTTAAATATAAATGAATGTAGTAGTGTGCTTGTTTCATACCATTACCTTGAAAGGTCCAGGCGAGTAGTCGGGGTCATATTTATGCGTATTTTCTATTACTGTTATTTAGGGTGCATGCATATAGAGTGTCAGTGACGCCCCGATCTAGACCCCGGGTCGGGAGGGCGCCACAGGTTGGTATCAGAGCTAAGGTTTTGGTCACTGAAACAAGCCAGGATTAAGTTAAACAAGTAGATCATTTAATAACAGAAGATAGAGTAATGGTAAGATAGGATTAGATATCGAAGAGTGGTTTAGATATTAGGATTTTAACTGTAGATTTAAGGTAATCTTATCCCTTTTTGCTTTACATATTATATTATTGCAGGCTCGTGGTATTGTTTCACAACCACCACCCTCTCCTAGTTCCTCTGATTCTTCTTCTTCGGATTCTGACGATGATGTTATAGTCATATCCAGTTCTGAGAGCGAGGAGGAATTGATTCCTGAGCCCGTTGCTCAGCCTGACCTACCCTCAGGGAGTGCTTGTGCCCCTATTCGCCGTAGAGTTTATAGGCCAGCTATTACCCGAGGCCAGCTGAGAGTTCCCGAGCATCCTGTCGAGTGGTGGGAGGATCGCATTAGAGCTGTTGAGGAGGAGGGACGTAGGCAGATTGCGGCTAGGGCATTTCCAGACGATGTGGCGGAGCGGGCAGGAGAGTTAACCCGTGTGCTTAGTAGACTGCTGATTGGACTCAGGGCAGCCAGAGACAGGGATCACAGGGGTGATTAGATGTCAGGATGTTTGAGTGTTAGAAGGGACATTTGTTAGAGCCCTCTAGCACCCTTGCCTAGATGTTATTTCTGTTTTCTTCCCAGTACTTTTATCTCGTGTTTGTATTTTAACTTATCCTGTACTTTGACACTTTTAGTATCTATGTATGTTTGCTTTTCAGTTCCAGTATCTTCCGATATATCTGTCATTTACTTTTTCGCACATTTGACCATAAACTGTTCCTTTCCTTTACCAGTACCTTATTTATACCTGTTGTGCTAACCTGTTTTCGATAGAACCTTTATATCCTTGTTGTACAGGCAACTTATGTAGTAATGATGCTACAAGATTGATTTCTAAAATAGAGTTTTAATGCTCAAATGGTTTTAAAAGTATTTGAACTGTTTACAATATGGTGTAGTGTATTGCTTAATAAGTTGCTTGTTTCCCTATAGTAAATGCCACCAAGAAAAAGAAACACCTCAAATTCGTCTCAGAACCAAAATACTCAAGATCAAAATCCCATGGACCCTACAGTTGCCCAACTCATTCAGTTGCTACAACAGCAGACAGCTCTTTTAACTCAGCAACAGCAAAGACCTTCTGCACCCCCAGCAGTTACTTTTAAATCTTTTCAAGCCGTGAAACCACCTGAATTTAAAGGATCCACAAACCCAGTAGAAGCCCAGACTTGGCTTAAGGAAATGGAAAAAGCTTTTCAGTTAGTAGACGTAGATGAAGATAAGAAGACTGAGTATGCTAGTTACTTTCTTAAAGCTGAAGCCGGTTACTGGTGGGAGTCTACGAAGATGCTTCAGGGTGAAGGTGTGATTTCTTGGGATCAGTTTACAGAATTGTTTTTAGAAAAGTACTTTCCTAGTTTCATGAAGGACCAGATGGAGATTAAATTTCTAGAATTGAAGCAAGGAGGTATGAGTGTAGCAGAGTACGAGGCCAAGTTTTCTGAGATGGCCAGATTTGTGCCAGAATTTGTCAACACTGACGTCAAAAAGGCCAAGAGGTTTCAGCAAGGCCTAAGGCCATGGATTAGAAGTAGGGTAGCAGTTTTTGAGTTGCAAAGCTTTACTGCAGTAGTTCAAAAAGCAATGATCGTGGAAGGAGAAAGTGACATGTCCCAGAAAGAGAAGGATAACAGAAAAAGAAAGTTTGGTGCTAGGGAAGACAGTCAGGGACATGGTAATTTTAGAAACAAGTTTCATAGAAGGCCAGAAGGTCAGAGAAGTGATTCCCAGCAGATCAAGAATGATAATGATGGAAGAGGAAGACAAAACAATAAAGCTCAAGGTTTCAACCAGCCGAAAGCCATCAGACAGTTTGTTCCTGAGTGCAAAATTTGTGGAAGGAAGCACTCTGGAGTTTGTAATAAGCCCAATATCACCTGCTTCAAATGCAACAGGAAAGGACATTATGCAGCAGAATGCAACAGCCAGAGTCAAAATCAAAATCAAAAGTCAGGGATCAAATGCTATAAGTGTGGCAAGCTGGGTCACATGGCAAGGGAATGCAAAGAACCTACACAGCCTACCAATGTTCTCCGAATAGCTGGAACTCCGTCTCAATCTTCAGCACATCAATCTAGAGCCAGAACCTTTAACATGACTCAGAAAGAAGCTATTCAGGACGTAGATGTGATATCAGGTACACTTCCTGTTAATTCAGTGCAAGCTAGTGTATTGATTGATTCAGGAGCTACTAAATCTTTTGTATCTCAAGATTTTCTTGGTAAATTGCAATGTGAAGTCCGACCTTTGGATCAAGCCTTAGTTATAGAAGTAGCTAACCAGGCAACGATTCCAGTAAGCCAAGTTTGTCCTAGTTGTGACATTGAAATAGGCAGTTGTCATTTTCTTGCTAACTTAATACCTTTTAAGTTAGGTGAATTTGATGTAATTCTAGGGATGGATTGGTTGTCAGAATACAAGGCTCAAATAGATTGTAGAAATAAGAAGTTAAAGTTGAAAACCTTAGAAGGAGAAGAAGTTGAATTCCGAGGTACCCGTCAAGTTAAGAAGTTTTTGAATATTGCTCAGGCAAAGAGATTTCTGCGTCAAGGATGTGAGGCTTACCTAGCCTATGTTGTAGACACTGAGAAGAAGTCAGTTCAGTTAGAAGATGTTCCTATCGTCAATGAATTTCCCGATGTGTTTCCAGATGAATTACCAGGCTTACCTTCCGATAGGGAAATAGAATTCTCCATTGATTTAGCTCCAGGCACTGAGCCAGTTTCCAAAGCTCCGTATAGAATGGCGCCAGTTGAGATGAAAGAATTGGCGAGTCAAATACAAGATCTCTTAGATAAAGGAATTATAAGGCCTAGTGTGTCCCCCTGGGGAGCACCAGTTCTGTTTGTTAAGAAGAAGGATGGAAGCATGAGGTTGTGCATAGATTACCGAGAATTAAATAAGCTAACCATCAAGAACAAGTACCCGTTGCCGAGGATAGATGATCTTTTCGACCAGCTGAAAGGAGCCGAATGGTTCTCAAAAATTGATTTAAGGTCCGGATACCATCAACTCAAGATCAAACCTGAAGATGTATCTAAAACAGCATTCAGAACAAGGTACGGACACTATGAATTTTTAGTTATGGCTTTTGGATTGACAAATGCCCCAGCAGCGTTTATGGATCTAATGAACAGAGTCTTTAAGAAATATTTAGACAAGTTTGTGATTGTTTTCATCGACGATATCCTGATATATTCTAAGTCAGAAGAAGAGCATGCAGATCATTTGAGAATTGCTTTAGAAACTTTACGAAAGGAAAAGCTGTATGCGAAGTTTTCAAAATGTGAATTTTGGTTGAAGGAGGTACAATTCTTAGGTCATGTTGTCAGTAGAGAAGGTATCAAAGTTGATCCGGCAAAGATAGAAGCAGTGATGAAATGGGAAAGGCCACGGACTCCAACAGAAGTCAGAAGTTTTCTGGGTTTAGCGGGATACTATCGTAGATTTGTTCAAGATTTTTCAAAGATAGCTACCCCTATGACCAAATTGACAAGGAAGAACGAAAAATTTGTATGGAATGAGAAATGTGAAGAAAGTTTTGAAGAGTTAAAGCGAAGACTAGTGTCTGCCCCAGTATTGGTGTTACCAGACGATCAAGGAAATTTTGTCATCTACAGTGACGCTTCACTCAAAGGCTTGGGATGTGTTCTGATGCAACATGGGAAAGTTATTGCATATGCTTCCAGGCAGTTAAGACCTCATGAATTGAAGTATCCTACACATGATTTGGAATTAGCTGCCATTGTATTTGCATTGAAGATTTGGAGGCACTATTTGTACGGAGAAAAGTGTGAGATTTTTACTGACCATAAGAGTTTGAAGTATATCTTTACTCAGAAAGAATTGAATATGAGACAGAGAAGATGGTTGGAATTGATCAAGGACTATGACTGCACGATCAACTATCATCCAGGCAAGGCGAATGTCGTAGCAGATGCTTTAAGCAGAAAAGAAAGATTGAATATAATGATTTCGTCTGAAGAATTGATCAAAGAGTTCGAGAAATTGGAAATAGAGGTACGTGATTCGGATTCAGTGGAAGAAATGGTGTATACAATGACTTTTCAGCCAGAATTATTGGAAAAGATCAAGAGATGTCAAGAACAGATGATGAGTCAAGACAGAACCAAGTTGACTGGAGAAGAGTTAAGAAGTCAGCAGGACAGTGAAGGAATCTTTAGGTTTTCCTCACGAATTTGGATTCCCAATGTTCAGGAGCTCAAGAATGAAATTTTGCATGATGCACATAGTTCAAGATACTCTATTCATCCAGGAAGCACAAAGATGTATAAAGACTTGAAGGAAAATTTTTGGTGGCCCAACATGAAAAGAGATGTGGCAGAATGGATCAGTAAATGTTATACATGCCAGAGAGTCAAAGCTGAACACCAGAGGCCCAGCGGATTGTTGCAACCACTAAAGATTCCAGAATGGAAATGGGAGAATCTTGCTATGGATTTTGTAGTAGGTCTACCAAGGACTAAAGCTAATCATGATGCTATCTGGGTAATAATAGACAGATTGACCAAGTCAGCGCACTTTCTACCGATCAACGAAAGATTTTCACTGGACAAGTTGGTTCATTTGTACTTGAAAGAGATTGTGATGAGACATGGTGTTCCTGTATCAATAGTGTCAGACAGAGACCCGAGATTCAATTCAAGATTTTGGAAGAAGTTTCAAGAGTGTTTAGGAACAAAGCTGAATATGAGTACTGCATATCATCCTCAGACAGATGGCCAGAGTGAAAGGACAATCCAAACCATTGAAGATATGTTAAGAGTTTGTGCCTTAGATTTTGAAGGAAGCTGGGACGAGCATCTACCGTTAGTGGAATTTTCTTATAACAACAGTTATCATGCCAGTATTGGGATGCCCCCGTATGAAGCTTTGTATGGAAGAAAATGCAGATCACCAGTGTGTTGGGATGAAGTTGGTGAGCGTAAGATTTTAGGTCCAGAGTTAGTTCAGCAAACTAAAGAAAAGATTGAGTTGATTCAGAAGAGATTGTTAGCTGCTCAGGATAGGCAAAAGAAGTATGCTGACCAGTCAAGGAAAGATATGAATTTTGAAGAAGGTGACCAAGTGTTGTTAAAGATTTCTCCGTGGAAAGGTGTTAGTAGATTTGGCAAGAGAGGAAAGCTTAATCCACGATATATAGGACCTTTTGAAGTTTTGAAGCAAGTTGGGAAAGTTGCATATGAATTGGCTCTACCACCGCAAATGCAGCACATTCACAATGTTTTTCACGTGTCTATGCTTCGAAAGTACAATCCTGATATGAGCCATGTGATAGAATATGAACCCTTGGAGATTCAACCTGACTTGTCCTATGTAGAACAGCCGGTAGAGATTCAGGATCGTAGAGATAAAGTTTTAAGGAATAAGTCTGTTAAGCTTGTAAAGGTTTTGTGGAGAAATCCTCGAGTTGAGGAATCCACCTGGGAACTTGAGAGTGAAATGCTCGAGAAGTATCCCTATTTGTTTACTTAGGCTGATTCTGAGGACAGAATCTTTTTAAGGGGGGGAGAATGTAACGATTGAGGTAATTAAATCTATTTGAATATATGAGGTATATGATTTATGTGTTCTAATGTGTTAAGATATGATATGTGGTGATTTTATATGTCTAGTTGACTGCTCGTTTGACTGTATTATGTTCAAGTGTTTTAATTAAGTGATTAATTGATTTTTCATGCTTAATTGAGTAACTGTTTGATTTTTATAAAATTATTGGTGTGTCCAATAATTATGAAATTTTATATGTAGTTTTTATATGATTTTAGAGACTTTCTAAAAATGGTGATGTATTTAATTCTAGTCTCAGTAATTTTATATAAATCTTTCATTCCTGTGTTATTCTAGAGATATAACTCTTCTAAATTCCATATTAAATTATTGGAATGCCCAAAAATCATGAAACCTGTCTCAAAATGTTTCTTAAATATTTTGAGACTTTTGAAAAATAAAAGTTTATTTTATTTGAGTCCAAAAGTATTTTTATGATTTTTCTATCCTTATTTTCTATTTCTGTGCTAAAATTTCAAAGCTTTTTAGTTAATTATTTATTTACCAGAAAAATATTTCAAAAATATGGGGAAGCTTCTAAATTCATGATCTTAATTTTAAAAATATAAAACTTATTTTTGTACTTCAATTATATAAAAATTCGAATTGTTTAATGGTTTTATTCAGAAAAACAGCAATTGTGAAATTACTGTTTTGCCCTTGTCTTTGTTTGGTAAAAGCCACCGCCCACTAACCATTTCACTTGCTCTGCATTTCTTGGTTGAGGTCTCGTTTCTTCTCTCTTGCGATTTCTTTGCTTCTTCCTCATTTCCTGCGAATTGTTCAATTATTATGTTAATCACCGATTAACACTTGTGACCAAGTTGCTTTGATTGAAATCTTTGATTCATGGGTCCGTTTTATGTACTTGTGACTGCTGCCGTATGTATATATTGGTGTATAGTTGCATGCAATCCATGAAATTAGATGCAATGTGTGTGGTGAGTTCAGATAGTACACAAACTAGCTATGGGAGAGAGATTTGGGTTCGGTGTAGAGAAACCGGAGCAATTCCGGCACTCCACCGGAAACCCGAGTCACCAACGATGAACTCGGTGAGTTGGTGACCCAGGCTATGATGTTCTTGAGCCTAATTAATGCCTAAATTACTCATACTTGTCCATTTATTTAGTTGCATGTCGAATTAAGTGATGCATGTTAGTCGTAACAATTTTCCGGCCATGGTTTTGAAATCTCCGACTTGTAGCCGACTAGTGCAACCTTGTACAGCTTTGTTTTATGTCATGTTAATGCTAGTTGCTGTGTAATTGTCGATGTAAAGCAAAATGTAACGTAAAGTAACATGTAACCGAGGAACTAACTCAACACTACAAGTCGGTAACTTATATTAAAGTGAAGCACGGAATCGACTGCAAATCGTTTATAAGTTGAATACGAAAAACCAAAATATTAGAGGAAGCTTTGAAGACATTGAAGATCACTGAAAGAAGTTCATTAACATGTTCAAGCCTCAGTGAAGAATAAAGTTAAAGTGTTTCAAAGGTTCTGAAGATGAAGAAGGTTTTACTACAGAGAAAGCAGAAGATTCCAGTGAAATTTAAGAAGCACTTCTTAACATGATGGAACAGGTCAATTGCATAGCAAAGAAGATGTGAAGATCAAGTTTTTGCTAGTCGGTTGTGAACCAGACCAGTTGCACTAATCGACAGCACAAAAGAGGTTGAGAACTACATCACTGATTCAGAAGAATTGACCAGATACTGAGATGAGTAACCTAAGTGGTATGTGATTAAGCCCAGAATAAATCAAGTTCGAATTAACAGGGAAATATTTATTTGACTTGGTTGCAGTGGAAGAAATTATGTTAAAGGGCTTAACACATTCGAAATATGGCTAAGTGAACAAGACTACAGAAGCTGTATCCAGAAGTCATTGGTCAAGCTATTTCGTCTTATTCCTGTTTTGTCTTATTCACCAATGGTTAATAACCATCGGGTGAGTTAAATGAATAAGCAAACAAATGGTGAATATGCACAGCAACTTCCCGATAGTTATTAACTATCGGGTAAAGGAAAAACTAGAAGGAACTTTCTATGATTTACTAACTATCGGATAAAACAAATAAAAAGAAAATCTATTTATTCCGATAGTTAATAAATCAAGTAATATTTCCGATAGTTAACATATCTCCGATAGTTACTCAGTTTGAAGTAATTAATTTTATTTCATGAATTGTTTTAAGTGTCCGATAGTTGTTTCACAGACTCATCGATACTTAAACAATTACTCAGAAATTGTTCCCGATACTTAAGAGTAAACAGAAGTGAAGATGCAACTTACTTTACTTGGCACAGAATGGGCCACGTATCGAGAGTTGAAAAAGTCTACACAAAAGCAGCAAAGCATTGTCTTTGAAGATATTCATTCAGTTAACAGACGAAGATACACAGAGCAATTTAAGAGAGAAACACAGAGAGCATTCAAGAGAAGTAAACACAGAAGCCATTAATTTTGTACTCAGCTGTTGTTACTTTGATTGTTCTTATTAAAGCTTGTTATCTAACTGATGTACTAGTGAATCATTGTAACTAATCGAAAGATTAGATTTGTGGAGCACCTCAGGGTTTATATAAATCAAAAGATATATTCCCCGAACTGTTGTGATTGCTTACCTTGTGTTTGATTTAATATCTGTTCAAACTGTTTAAAGTCCATCAAGAACCATTCCGCGAATATTTTATAAATTGGACAATATCGTATTCAACCCCCCTTCTACGATATTTGGGACTAACAATTGGTATCAGAGCTTACTGATTGAGTTTACAAATCAGGATCTATTGTTCGGACTTCAGTATTAAGCTTCTGGAATTTGTAGCGAATTTTTTTAATTTTCAAAATATTTCACTCAGAAATTTTTTGAACTTTAAATAATTTTGAAAAGTTCAATATCATGAGTTCTCAGAAAGTAGGAAGTATTAAGGTTCCTCAGTTTAATAGAGTGAATTATAATCTCTGGAAAAAGAAGATGACCCTGTTTATTAAGGCTGCAAATCCGTTGTACATAGGCATCTTAGAGAACGGACCGTTTGTACCAATGAAGATGATTCCTGAATCTACAGTGGACGGAGTAAGAGTTCCTCAAAGGTCTACTCCAAAGGATCCTACAGAGTTCACTGATACAGAGAAAGAAATTGTTGCATTGGACACAGGCCTTCAGTTGATTATTGTTGACTCAATGGATGAAGACATGTGCCATCAAATTCTAAATTGTATATCTGGAAAGCACATGTGGGAAACCATTGAACTGATTATGGAAGGAACAGAAGAAGTAAAAGAGAACCGGTTGGATATACTGACATCAAGATATGAAGCGTTCAAATCTACTCCTGGAGAAACAATCACTCAAGTCTTTGAGCGATATAATAAATTATTAAATGAGTTGAGTATCCAGGGGAAGAACTATCCGTTAAGGGAAACGAACAGAAAGTTTATGTTGACTCTTCCACATCATCTTGAGCATAAAGTTTCTTCAATTAGAGAAAGGGACAACTTCAATGTCATGCCCCTTGAAAAGCTATATGGAAAATTGAAGACTTATGAAATGGAACAAGAACAGAGGTTGATTATCTATGGTTCCGGCTCAGTGGACAGTAAGAGTGCAGCATTACTGAAGACCACAGCTCTTGTGGCAGATGAAGTGAAAACTTCTGAAGCAAAGGTTGTTGAAACCAAGATTGGTGGAGAATTGATCATTGAAGCTGAAATGGCTACAGAATCACAAGCGGAAGAGGAAGATGATTTCTATACATTGGAAGAGCTTGATGAGTTGGAAGACAAATCCATGGCGTACTTGGCAGGGCGTTTCAAGCATATAAGATTCAGAAGGAATCCCAAGTACAAGAAAAGTTTTGGTAGCAGATTTCAGAAGTCAGGATCATTTTCGGGATCCAACTCAAGAGGTGGTTACAAGTCAAACATGGTAGACCGTAGTAAGTTCCGGTGCTACAATTGCAATGAACTAGGGCATTTCGCCACTGAATGCAAGAAACCGAAACAAGCAAAAGACAAGAAGGTTTATGAAAAGAATAGTTCATACGAGAAGAAAAGCTATGATGAGTTGAAAAGGGAGAATGAGAAGTTGAAACAGAGATTGGATGCTTTGGTTGCAAAACAACAAGGCAAGGCTTACATTGCTGAAGGTAGAAGCTGGGATGACACAGATTCTGAAGAAGAAGAATATGGAAATCTTGCATTAATGGCAGACACTTCAGAAGAATCTCCATCATCGTCACAGGTACCTATTCTCACCACTGTAGATATGTCTCTATCTGAATATAAAAATACTGTTAATGACTTGAGTATAGAGATGTTTAACATTCATACAAGCATGCTAGCTTCTGAAGCAGAAAATGCTAGACTAGTTGCGAAGATTAAAAAGCTAGAATCTGGAAAGGAACAACTAGAGCTTGTAGGAATCACAGTTAATAACCTTAAGGAAAGAAATGAATATTTAGAGAATAAGGTTAACTGTAATGCAGAGGTTGAGACAGCACTTATGGCTAAGATTTCTGAGCTAGAGTTAAAATTGGAAGCTTTTAAGAACTCAGCTAATATTGCTAAAGACATAATGGATAAGCAGAGCTTAGATAATAAGACATGTATAGGCTTTGACTACGATGAACATAAAAGGAAAAACAAGAAGGATAAAAGGAATATAATTTTCAATGCTTCTAGTACTGTTTTATTAGAAAATGAAAATGTTCCTTTTGTCATTAAGAAGAGTAGTAATCCTGTCTTTAAGCTCCCACTCTCAGAACCCTTAGACGAAGATACTATCGTATGGAAACAAGAAATGCTTGTTGAGGATGAATTGAAAAGAAAAGAAATTGAGGAAAGTAATGTAGAAGTAGTTACACCTAAAGAACCAGTTAAAATTGAATCTGTTAAAACTGAATTAGGTGGTAACAAGAACAAGTCAAAAAGTAATAGGAATGGGAAAGTAGGTGTTAAAATTGCTAATTCTGCTACACCTGCACCCACTGCACCTAGGAAATTGTGTACTAATTGCAATTCTGCTGGACACCTTAGTCATGCATGTAATAAGGTTAAAGTAGAATCTGATATTCCTATTGTGCAGAACATGTTTAACATAAATAGTTCTCATTTGCCTTGTGGTATTACTGGATGTATGCCTTGTGCTTTTAATATTATGCATGCTTATTTTAATTTGATGAATGCATCTACTTCTAGTAATTGCATTGGAATACAAAGAAGCATGAATAAGAAAAAGGTAAGGGCAAAGACTGCTAGTCCTCCTAAGGTTAGGAAGGAGACTCAATCTCCTAAGCCAAAAGACAAATCTGTCAAGGCAAAGGAACAAGATTCGAGTTCAGTCAAAATAGAACTTAAAGATGTTAAAACTGAACCTGTTACACCATCTGCAAGAACTTCTAAATTTCTTGGACCCAAACAAGTTTGGGTGCCAAAGAAACCTTAATCACTTTGTGGTTGCAGGGCATAGGTTCTAATGAAAAAGTCATGTGGATTCTGGATAGTGGATGTTCAAGGCATATGACAGGAGACAAGTCCCTGCTGACAAATGTGGTTGAGAAGACCGGCCCAGTTGTAACCTTTGGAGATGACAGCAAAGGATTTACTAAGGGATATGGTAGTCTGGAAGTTGGAAATGTCATCATCGAAAATATCTCTCTTGTTGACGGTCTGAAGCACAACTTGCTGAGCGTCAGTCAATTCACAGATAAAGGATATAATGTGGACTTCAGGAAGGAAAAGTGTTTGATCACCAACAGGAAAGATGAAAAGCTTGCTCTTAAAGGAGTAAGAAAAGGAAATCTGTTCGTAGCTGACTTAAACACTGCAAGCAGAGGAGAATCAAGTTGTTTCTACAGTAAAGCATCCTCTGAGTTAAGTTGGTTATGGCACAGAAAACTATCTCACCTGAACTTTAAAGCAATGAATTCTTTAGTTAGAAGAGAATTAGTGAGAGGGTTACCACAGATGGAATTCTACCAAGAAGGACTCTGTGAAGCATGTGAAAAGGGTAAGTCAAAGAAGGCATCACATAGAAGTAAGGACATGTCAAGCATCAGCGAACCTCTCCAGTTGATTCATATGGATCTGTTTGGACCGGTTAATGTCATGTCAGTTTCGAAGAAGAAATATGCATTAGTGATTGTCGACGACTACTCCAAGTACACGTGGGTGTTGTTTTTGCATTCTAAGGATGAAGCACCTCAAATGGTAATCGATCACATTAAAAAGATTGAGGTGGAAGCTGGATTGCCTGTGCGGACGATCAGATCAGATAATGGAACTGAATTCAAAAATGCAGTTCTAAATGAATTCTGCACGGAGCAAGGCATCTCAAGACAATACTCAGCCCCAAGAACTCCACAGCAGAATGGAGTGGTAGAAAGGAAAAATAGGACTTTGATTGAAGCCGCAAGGACAATGCTAAGCCAGTCAAAGCTACCTACATATTTTTGGGCAGAAGCAGTCAACACAGCTTGTTACACTCAAAACAGGACCCTGATTAATAAAGATCTAGAAAAGACATCCTATGAGATTATGACCAATAGAAAGCCATCACTGAAGTACTTTCATGTGTTTGGTGGAAAATGCTATGTATTGAAAGATGAACATCTGGGCAAGTTTGATGCTAAAGCAGATGAAGGGATTTTCCTTGGTTACTCACTGGAGTCTAAGTCATACAGGGTATATGTGATTGAATCTTATAAGGTCATTGAAAGCCTTAATGTAACGTTTGACGACACCAAACTCCCAAGTCTTCAAAAGGATAAAGATTCTGAATCTTTGGAAATTGAAAATCTATCAGAATACTACTCAGGAGATGAAGACATACCTGGTGTTGCATCTGGTAGTCATGAATACACGAATATTGATAATCCAGAGCAAAGCAGTGGAAGTGTTGGTAATACCACACAGTCACAGTCTCAGTCTGTTACTGAACCTGCTAGCTCAACTGGTGGATCATCAAACAATGGAGGCAACAACTCAGGGGGAGGTGAAGAAGGATCAGCTAGTCGCTCTCAACACAACTACGAAGAAGGACAATCATCAAGGGCTAATCTGCATAGACAGAGGGTATGGAACAGAGATCATCCCTTTGAATTAATCATTGGTGACCCAGAGAGTGGTGTGAGGACTAGAAGAGCAACAGAGAATGAATGTCTGTACTCTGGTTTTCTATCAGAGGAAGAACCTAAAAAGATTGAAGATGCTCTAGAAGATCCAGATTGGGTGATTGCGATGCAAGATGAACTCAATCAATTTAATAGGCAGAAAGTGTGGAAACTGGTACCCAGACCTAAAGACAAATCTGTGATTGGCACTAAATGGGTATTCAGGAATAAGTTGGACGAAAATGGCATTGTTACGAGGAACAAGGCCAGACTGGTTGCTAAGGGGTATTCTCAAGAAGAAGGAATAGATTATGACGAGACCTATGCACCAGTAGCAAGACTTGAAGCCATCAGGATGCTATTGGCATTCGCAGCACATTCAGACTTTAAAGTTTATCAAATGGATGTGAAGAGTGCATTCCTGAACGGGGAGCTGGAAGAAGAAGTATATGTAGAGCAACCTCCGGGTTTCGAGAACAAAGACTATATGGACTTTGTGTACTTCCTTTTTAAAGCTCTTTATGGACTCAAGCAGGCACCTCGGACATGGTATGAAACACTATCTGAATTTTTAATTGAAAATGGTTTTATCAGAGGTGTCATAGATAAGACTCTCTTTCATAAAATGCATAAAGATGCTATGATATTAGTACAAGTATATGTTGATGATATAATATTCGGTTCTACTAATGATGAGCTATGCAAGAGATTTGCTAAGTTAATGCAGAGTAGGTACGAGATGAGTATGATGGGCGAGCTGACATTCTTTCTTGGACTACAAGTAAGTCAGAAGAAAGATGGGATCTTCATTTGTCAGACAAAGTACATCAGAGATCTTCTGAAGAAATATGGACTTGAAGATTCAGCTCCAGCCAAAACTCCAATGCCAACTGCCACAAAGCTTGATGAGGACAAATCAGGTAAATCTGTCGACATCACAAGCTATAGAGGTATGATTGGATCTCTACTCTACTTAACTGCAAGTAGACCAGATATTATGTTTTCCACTTGCTTATGTGCACGGTTCCAAGCTAACCCAAAAGAGTCTCACCTTATAGCTGTCAAAAGAATTTTTAGATACCTGAAGGGTACTCCAAATTTGGGAATTTGGTATCCTAAAGGTACCGGTTTTGACCTAATCGGCTATACAGACTCGGATTTTGCAGGTTGTAAGATTGACAGGAAGAGCACTTCTGGAAGCTGTCAATTCTTGGGAAGAAGATTGGTCTCATGGTATAGCAAGAAGCAGCACTCAGTGTCTACCTCAACAGCAGAGGCAGAATACATCGCAGCAGGTAGCTGTTGTGCTCAGATTCTATGGATGAGAAACCAGCTTCAAGACTATGGCTTTATGTTGAACAAGATTCCAATATTCTGCGACAACACAAGCGCCATAGCTATAACCAACAATCCGGTTCAGCACTCACGGACAAAGCATATTGATATCAGGTATCACTTTATTCGAGAGCATGTCATAAATGGAATTGTGGAGTTGCATTTTGTACCCACAGAACAACAACTTGCAGACATCTTCACGAAACCACTAGACGAATCCACTTTCTCTAGGTTGGTTAGTGAATTAGGGATGTTAAATTTAAATTAATTTTTGTTTGCGAGAAGTTTTGTGGATTCACAAGTTATTGAATCTTTATATCCAAAGGACTTGTGAAATCCAGTCTAACTTATGAACTCGGGCTTATGAATATCAATATTAATTATTATAAGTATACCAGTTATGCTTTGTGATAATTACTCGATATAGCATAAGTAGTTAACTGCTACATCATTGTCTGTAGTTAACAAGAAGCATAACAGTCTGTGGTTTAGAATTAATTGGTGGATTTCAATGTCATGAAATCTTGCTGAGAGATTCTATATCAGACAGGTTGTGATCTTTAGTGAGAAATTGGTAGTACTGACTTGCTTATTTAATTTGCTGGCTCTCACTGATAGAATATGTAGCAATTACATTTCATGTTATTATTTTGCATAACTGCCCCTGTACTGCCTGTATGGTTTATTCAGTATGCTTGCATAATTAATTGAATTGTAATTGGGTTGCTTGTTTTAAATTTTTTTTGGAAATCTCAAATGCAACAAAGTATGGAACAAATTTTTTTTTGGGTTTTTCAAAATCTTTAAAACAACCACCAGTAAATATTATATATTTATATGTCAGTATGTGTAATTCAAAATGAATTATATTTAATTTTTAGTTATTTCTAAATTAAAATTTTAATAATTCTATTTTAGAAATATTAAATTTTTAATTCAAGAAATCTCTATTTAATTAAGTTTATGACAATTTGAATTTATTCGTTTTAAATTATTTGGTAAATGCAAGTTTATTTTATTTCTTAAATCATCAGTATTTTAAATATTAATGATTTTCTAAATAAAATTAAACTTACATAAATCGATAGTTGTTAACTATCGGAAATATTTTGGTTAATTAATTGCATGTTCCGATAGTTAAGAATGTTTTGTTTTAATATTTTTAGTTTGCATGTCCCGATAGTTAGTAAGTATCGGAATGTTTTTTTATGGTCCGATATTTAAAAACCATCGGACAATATGTACCAACAGTTAACTACTATATTTATATATATATTGTTGTTGTCCTGTTACTTAGCATAGAAAATAAATAGTTAATATATATATATATAGCTTTTGCATGACAGTGCATGTTCCGATACATGATGTACATATATATATATTATTGTTTTACTTTTGCCGATAGTTAGCTGCTATACTAATATACATACATTTCGACAGTTAACAAATATCGGAAGAAAATTGATCTTTTGTCTTCGAAAATCTATATTTCCATTACTTATTTTGCAAATCTAAAACCGTAGAAGTGTAGATCTGTTAACTAGCTTCATTTCCATACTAATTTTGTTTAATTTGGTTTCGAAAAATTTACGAATATTTCGAGCTTTGGGAATTTTTCTAGGGTTAACTAGAAGTCAAAAAATCAAAATAAAAATAGTGGTGTATTTCAAATCTCTCCTAGTTTATCATATATTATTTTTAGAATTTTTGGAGAAGTTTGAAATATTGGGTATTTTTGGTTCGTAATCGATTAAACTAAGTTCGTTTTTGTTTCGAAAAAGTTAAAAATTTTGGTAATTTTTACTTGTTAAAAATGGCTGGAATTTTTAATATTACTCGTACGAATTTAGTTGCCGAATATAATATTCAAACCCTACCTGCTGATTATCGGGCTTGGGCACGAATATTAATCGAATATTCTAGGATCAGGTATGCTTTAGTGACAGACGTGCTATTAAATCATAATATGTTGCGTGACTGTTACTGCTCTGCTACTGACTCCTCAGAGGGTGAAGTGTTGGCTTTTACTTTTCAATTAGGCAATCGGGAAATTAGGGTTACTGAACATGATTTGAATCGTATTCTTCGATTCCCACAGGATAATTTTGTTCAAAACCCTACACCCGAACAATTAGCTGATTTCTGTACTTTTGCCAACTACTTCAATTTCGAAGTTCGTGACTTAGGTGAAATGTATAAACAACATTTTCCTAAGGCATGGAATTTCTTTTTCCATACCATTATTCAGTGTTTTTCCTTTAAGAAAACTAGCACCCATGGTGTTCCTTATTTTTATCAAGCTATTGGATATGGTGTTGCTAATAATCTTAGGTTAAACTATGGTCACTTGTTAATGCATAAAATTCTTAGCGTAATGGGACTTCCGGATAACAGAAACCTCCAACTTCGCAATGTGGACTGTTTCTTTCCAAGGTTCCTACAGCTTGTTATTAATGATTTATCCACTAACGAGGAAAAGCTACGCTATTATAGCAGTCCTACTTCTTTTCCTGTGAAGCAGAAGAACAAGATTGCTACAACGTTGCAGAACAACAATGACTATAACAACAACTCACCAGCACTAATGACAGATTTTATGATGAGGTGTGTTGTTGATATGGACAGAGACGTCCCTCTTGGACCGCAAGAAGATATTCAAATCCCTGAACAAGATCAAGAACGAGATCAAGTGCCTACCCCTGAATTGGAGTTGTCACAAGAAGAAAATGTTCAGGTGACCGAAGAGGTACAAGTTACATCTGGAGGAGATTCACTTGGGAATGCTGATAGTCAAGATTCATATCATCCCATATCTCTAACAGGTAGTCAAACAGGTAGTCCAACTGAATCTACATCTTCACTGTTTATTAATTTGCAGAATTTGTTTGAAGCTGCTGGAATGGAACTTGCTGCTGAGCCCTCTGTGGCATTAGGAACAGGCAATGAATCTGCAAACCAACAGATTCTAACCCCTGCCTCAGAACCAAACACTACTCAATCCTTACCGTTATCTTCTCTCCAACCCCTAAAAAGAAAATTTATGAGTGAGGGAGATAGTGCCTTAGAAGCACCACATAAGGAAGGTGAGGGAACCCAAACAGCTCTACCTCTGACTAGAAGGAGATTAGAAGAACCTGAGGTATCTGTTAGCCCATCTATGCCCTCTAAACAGGACATAGAGCTGAAAAAGGCAAATACACAGTCTCTGGGGACATCCTCTCAACAGGGTGAACCTATTGAAATTCGCCCGTCAGCCAGGGCATCTGAACGAGTGTCAATAATTGAGCCTCCAACCAAGTTAAATGTTGCACTGAAAGGAGCACACACACATGAGGAATTGACGGATATTGCTACTACAGTAGCAGAACCTATGCAGGTAGATCCTGTACAGGTCATGCCTTCACAGGCTATTGCGGGAGTCACGGGTCCTTCATTGCTAAACATTACAGGATCCAATGTGATAAGCCCCCCAGGAGGAACATTCCTGGCTCCTCATAAGGAGGTCTCCACCACTATTAGTGGAAAGGAGAAGCAACTACTTGGCAATAGTTCTTCGGATGAGCCATTTAGGATTTTCACTGCAGGTACAGAAGACTTGCTGGAGTCAAGGAGAGTGAGTGAAACACCAACAGAACGATTGAGTGATCATAATTCACCCACACCCCTAAGACCGAGCGAGCGAATTGAGAGACAAACACTTACAGAACCTGTCAGTGAGACACCTACCAACCAAATAAATACCCTCACAATGCACACACAATCTCTAAGTCAAAGGGTTTATAACCTGGAGACTACTGTCACCGAAATGAAATCTGAATTTCACAGCAATATCATGGAAATAAAATCTGTTCAGTATAACATGTTGCAGGATTTACAGAATTTCAAGACGGATATGAAGAAATTTGTTACAGATTTGTTTGAAAAGCATCAATCTCAATCTACTCAAATCCCTGCTTCGAAGGATAACACAACTAAGGGGGAGATGATAGTGCGAGAACAAGAAAAAGAATCTGGTGCAGAAATGAGGAGTAAAGACAGAGGTAAAGGAAAGTTGGTAGAGGAAGAAGCAAACATCTATTCATCTCAGGGGGAGCAAGATATACCGCTGGAGGTCAGGCTTACACTTGAAGAAGGAGAAATATGGGAACCTTCTCATACAGCTCCTACAGCTCAGGAAGATGATGTGTTTGATGAATTCGTAAATGATGCCGCTTATCAGTTCACTGAAACGGACTTCGTGGAAACATTTGGTTTGCTCGATGCGAATCAATCCATGATAAGGGCATATGAAGTTGCACGCATGTCTCAGGAGAAAATCAGAAGGGAACACTATAACCACTACATTGAAAGGAGACAAAGGCCGTTGATGTTATCAAGAGAAGGAAGTGCATGGGATCAGGCTAGGAGTCTTTTGCAGAAACCAGAATTAGGAATAATTCAAAATGAAGATCAAAAAGTTCTGGAAGCACTGCAAGAAGCTCACAAGAGTCATCCATCAATAAACCAGTTCTTTCATGCACTAAGACAAACTATCAAGTTGATATTCATCACGACCAACATAAATGGATGGCAGATTCAAATTCAGTTCAATAATTCGACCACAAAGACCATTTCTTCGAATTTCATCAAGTTGAGGTCTCTAACAGAATTGTATGTCATGAAGATTAGGACGGACAAGAGATCTCATGTGAATGAACTTCTTACTGATATGATTGAAGATCAGATGAGCAAAACAGTAGCTGAAGTTCACACAACTCCTTACACAGTGATATTCTACAAAGACAAGTTGGTTCAAACACTGTGTTTGAGTGATGAAAGACTGAGCCTATATCCTATAAAGCGTCTGAAATATGTTGAAGGGCTTCTTAGGAGTGAAGGACTTAGGACAGAAGAAAAATGGAAAGCTGCAGAGCGCATTTATGCTTATAGACTTAATGTCTTATCAAGTCAATCTGTAGATATTTCCAAGGTCGGGAGAATAGATCCTTCAAATGGATCTCAACCAAAATTGCCTGTGTACACAAGAGAAGAAGGAGATTGGGACTTTGAAAAAGTCAAGGCAATGACTGAATACAGATATAATCATCCAGGGAAGGTGTTCGAGTACGCAGAAAAGCCAAATTTTCCAATTGTCTTTCCAGATTTTGATATAATCAGGGAGACAGAGACAATGGTGCTAAAGGATCCTCCAGCTATCAGGTATAAGAACCCCAAAGGAAAAACTGAAATAGTTGATATCCACAAGATGTCTTATATGACTTCTAGGGAACTGGGTTTTATACTTGAACAAATCAAGACTTCAACGAACTACAAAGACAAATCAGCATTGGCAGAAATCTCTAAGCTTTACATGGAGAAGTTGAGAGCAGAAACATACTACAACACTGATCGGGTTAAAGCAGTACCAAAAAGTTTGAGTGTTAAAGGAAAGACGAAAGTTCTTGAATTTACATTCGAACAAGTTAAGCAGATCAGAAGAGTAGCTGTCTTGCAAACACTTCAGGAAGCTTTGTCAGATCCCAAGCCAAGTAATATGCTAGAAGAAGAAGCGCTGGATCTAGTGAATGACCAGCTTGCAAGTCTTGTACAGTGAGAATGACTAAATGTATATCAGTTCAGGCTAGAGGAACATTCATTCTACATTGTAATTGTTTTTGAAATCTGGAAATGTTTAATGTAATCCAGAATTTGTTTAATATTAGTTTACCGTCTTCTATTTACTTTTTCTTGTAAATTAGTTGAGTTATCCTCTTAAGGGATTTGCTTGTCGAACTCTAACAATCAAATAGGGGGAGATTGTAAAGCAAAATGTAACGTAAAGTAACATGTAACCGAGGAACTAACTCAACACTACAAGTCGGTAACTTATATTAAAGTGAAGCACGGAATCGACTGCAAATCGTTTATAAGTTGAATACGAAAAACCAAAATATTAGAGGAAGCTTTGAAGACATTGAAGATCACTGAAAGAAGTTCATTAACATGTTCAAGCCTCAGTGAAGAATAAAGTTAAAGTGTTTCAAAGGTTCTGAAGATGAAGAAGGTTTTACTACAGAGAAAGCAGAAGATTCCAGTGAAATTTAAGAAGCACTTCTTAACATGATGGAACAGGTCAATTGCATAGCAAAGAAGATGTGAAGATCAAGTTTTTGCTAGTCGGTTGTGAACCAGACCAGTTGCACTAATCGACAGCACAAAAGAGGTTGAGAACTACATCACTGATTCAGAAGAATTGACCAGATACTGAGATGAGTAACCTAAGTGGTATGTGATTAAGCCCAGAATAAATCAAGTTCGAATTAACAGGGAAATATTTATTTGACTTGGTTGCAGTGGAAGAAATTATGTTAAAGGGCTTAACACATTCGAAATATGGCTAAGTGAACAAGACTACAGAAGCTGTATCCAGAAGTCATTGGTCAAGCTATTTCGTCTTATTCCTGTTTTGTCTTATTCACCAATGGTTAATAACCATCGGGTGAGTTAAATGAATAAGCAAACAAATGGTGAATATGCACAGCAACTTCCCGATAGTTATTAACTATCGGGTAAAGGAAAAACTAGAAGGAACTTTCTATGATTTACTAACTATCGGATAAAACAAATAAAAAGAAAATCTATTTATTCCGATAGTTAATAAATCAAGTAATATTTCCGATAGTTAACATATCTCCGATAGTTACTCAGTTTGAAGTAATTAATTTTATTTCATGAATTGTTTTAAGTGTCCGATAGTTGTTTCACAGACTCATCGATACTTAAACAATTACTCAGAAATTGTTCCCGATACTTAAGAGTAAACAGAAGTGAAGCTGCAACTTATTTTACTTGGCACAGAATGGGCCACGTATCGAGAGTTGAAAAAGTCTACACAAAAGCAGCAAAGCATTGTCTTTGAAGATATTCATTCAGTTAACAGACGAAGATACACAGAGCAATTTAAGAGAGAAACACAGAGAGCATTCAAGAGAAGTAAACACAGAAGCCATTAATTTTGTACTCAGCTGTTGTTACTTTGATTGTTCTTATTAAAGCTTGTTATCTAACTGATGTACTAGTGAATCATTGTAACTAATCGAAAGATTAGATTTGTGGAGCACCTCAGGGTTTATATAAATCAAAAGATATATTCCCCGAACTGTTGTGATTGCTTACCTTGTGTTTGATTTAATATCTGTTCGAACTGTTTAAAGTCCATCAAGAACCATTCCGCGAATATTTTATAAATTGGACAATATCGTATTCAACCCCCCTTCTACGATATTTGGGACTAACAGTCGATGACATGTTAAAAGTCATGATTAGTTCGAATTCTTTATATTTATAAGCAATTGTTCGGCCAAATTGCTAATTGCCGATTCGTAGTAAATGTATATATGTTTAATTTCAAATGTAAGCTTGGTTTTGAGATAAGAGCAGAGTATGCAATTGTTAACTGATTTAATTAAAATGTTATAGCCAATTATGGTCGTTTCTATAGCATTAGTGAAAATTCGAATATATATATATGTGTGTGTTACATTCGAATTTGGTTAATGACAACATAATTTGACTTAGGTTGGTGCTAATTGCCATGCCTAGTTTATGAACAAATTATTTGTGTAGTTTGTATGTAGTAATTCGTATGAGCTATTAAAGATTGTAAATATATCGCTTGGAATAGCAACTATGCAGTTAAGTTAATTGAATTATGCTATGAACTAGGACAAATTGTATAGAGTCTCAATGTTGCATATTGGTCTTGAGTTCTTAATTGATTAATTTCGAATATTATGATTTTTTTTGTTTAGTTGAAATTAACTATGTATGCACATAAGCTAGTACATGGATTACAATTGAGTTAAGTGAATTATTAAATGTTATGATTTATTCGAGTGCTATATGTGCATAAGGGAACTTGCTTGTCTAGTTAAATGAGTTTGTAAATGTTAATTATGAGATTTATGCGAGCATTTCTTTGGAAGGTATGGAATTGATATTATAAGGGGCTAATCATATATGATTGAATGATTGTTTGGGTCGGTTGTATTCCGACAGGTAGCTCTAATTACAAGGGTAGTGCTGCCAAAATTTTCTAAAACCAAAACGAATTTATAAAGTACTATTGGCACACCACTTCTGTATAGGAAATGCTATCAGTCAGGAATATTGTAGATGATCTAATTGTCTATGTGATACTTGTTTGCCAGTGTAGAAGTGATTTTAGTAGTATATGTCTACAGTGGATGATATATGTGTTTAAGGGTTGCATTATCGAAAGGGTAGAGTAGTTAGACGTTAATGAGAACGTCGAGAGTTTATAAGATACTGAAATAGTATTATTATGTGTAGCTACGAAGGATATTGAGGTGAAGGACAAAGGAAAAGCTAAAGTAGAGAGTTAGTGTCTGGTGTAGGCGATCTACCTGTTCCACAGCTGTAGCATTCCTTGTTTGAGGCAAGTAACTACTGCCTAACCTCTTTCAACTTAAACACTGTTTTATGAACTGCTTTATGACCCTGCAATTGTATTATTTTATCTCAACTGTATTACCTTGTTTCAACTGTTTTAAACTATATCATGTCCTACTTTAATTGTTTTATTTAAACTGCAACCTTATATCGGATTCAATTGCACTTTAGACTTTTCAATCCCTGAACTGTTATCGACAACTTATAAACTAGTTTTACAAATCTTAAACCAGTGATCTTGAGCTGTGACTTATGCTATTACCACTTCCTTATCAATAATTGCTTAAACTTAAATCTTAAAAGAACCCTGTTACTTAAGCCTAACTGTTATCCTGAGTAAATGTTTTACATCTGTTTTCAAAAACAACTGTTATACTTATGGATTGACCCTGCACCTTGACTTCATAACTTTAACTTGTTTAAATTTCCAGTTCATGAATTCAGCTTACCCTATTACAACAGAGACTTGTTTTGAGTCATATCTTGGAATAAACTTTACCTCTGTCTAATGATCTTTAAAAAGAGATTTAAATATGAAATCCGACTTTCAAGAAGTCTTTTTCATCAAATGATTTGGTAACTTTAAAAAGAAAAGTTTTTGGTTATTATAGGAATTCCGATCAAAATGGTTTCTGCGGATTCCTATAGGTTGGAGGCGTAAGAGGCCGAGTGACGCCGGTCCAGCACTTTTTATGTGTAGACTATAATGAGATAGTCAATGGCTATAATGAGATAGCCCAAGGCCAATGGCAATAAGTGCCTTTATGAGTACTCCTTATGTCCAGAGGGACTTTAGTCCGTTATGGGGACTTTACGTGGCTGATCACCCGTATTGTCTGGCGTTGTGAGAAAACTTCAACCAAAATGATTGTTTTAAACAGAAAAGGTCCTAATGAGAGGACAGTTTTATAAATGATTTGAAAAGCAAGGTCCTAATGAGAGGACAGTTTTATAAAAATGTTTTGAAAGAATCAAAGGACAGTTTTATACAAATGGACTTTGAAATGATTATTAATGAATAATGAAATGCCTCGTTATAACCTGTCATACAGCTTCAATTATCAGACATATCTTGGGTTGACCTTGTTTCAATTGTTATACATTATTTTCCTGTTATCCATCTAACCCTGCAGATTATTCTTATACTTACACTTGGTTATTACTTTCCAGTTTCTTGTTTACTCTGTACCAGATATTGAAATTGTTTAACCCTGCCAGCAGTTTTATAAAAGAAAGTTTTGCGAGTAATGATTACCCTGACTAGTATGTTAATTACAATTTTGGGACAATGAGGTCCAGTAATGATTTAAAGCATGGTTTTGAGCAAAAGATTTTGTTTTAAATTATATATAAGCCTGTAGAACTGTTTTTAACCAGTATGGTTACTTGCTGAGCTTTTGTAGCTCATCCTTTTATTTTCTAACATCTACAGCTTTTGAGAATCATGGTCCGTATTAAGCAGACTGCTCGGAAGAACATGTCTTACATGAACTTTGCTAGGCTGGCTGAGAGGGAACAGGTAGGATCGAGGCAGAGTTGGAAGGAAAAGACTTTGTTTAGTCTTGTACTTTTATTAGTAGATCTTGAGATGTTTCAGGAGTTGTAATATTATTTCGTTGTTGTAAATTTAAATATAAATGAATGTAGTAGTGTGCTTGTTTCATACCATTACCTTGAAAGGTCCAGGCGAGTAGTCGGGGTCATATTTATGCGTATTTTCTATTACTTTTATTTAGGGTGCATGCATATAGAGTGTCAGTGACGCCCCGATCTAGACCCCGGGTCGGGAGGGCGCCACAATAAGAGCTTATAAGTTGTTTTCATGGTCAAACATGTCAAGAATGAAGTTTCAAGTTATTTTAAATTTCGAACAAGTCAAGAATAAATTATCAAATTTTTTCGGATTATTTTCATGTTCAAATGAGCCAAGAATGATCTTTAAAGAGCTTATAAGTTGTTTCCACGGTCAAACATGTCACGAATGAATGTTCAAGTTGTTTCCAAGTTCGAACGAGTCAAGAATTAATTCTCAAGTTGTTACATGCTGTTTTCATGTTCAAATGAGCCAAGAATGATCCTACAAGAGTTTACAAATTGTATCCATGTTCGAACGAGTCAATAATGAAGTCTCAAGTTGTTACGGAATGTTTTCATGTTCAATTGAGCCAAGAATGATCCTACAAGATTTTACAAGTTTTTTCATGTTCAAACAAGTCAAGAATGAATCTAAAAGTTGTTTCCAAGTTCGAACGAGTCAATAATGAAGTCTCAAGTTGTTAATAAAATTTTTTATGTTCAAATGAGCCAAGAATGATCCTATAAGACGTTACAAGTTGTTTCCATGGTCAAACATGTCAAGAAGGAAGGTACAAGTTGTTTCCAAGTTCGAACGAGTCAAGAATGAATTCTCAAGTTGTTACGGATTGTTTTCATTTTCAAATGAGCCAAGAATGATCCTATAAGAGCTTACAAGTTATTTCCATGGTCAAACATGTCAAGAATGAAGGTTCAAGTTGTTTCCAAGTTTGAACGAGTCTAGAATAAATTCTAAAGTTGTTACGGATTATTTTCATGTTCAAATGAGCCAAGAATGATGCTATAAGAGCTTATAAGTTGTTTCCATGGTCAAACATGTCAAGAATGAAGTTTTAAGTTGTTTCAAAGTTCGAACAAGTCAAGAACAAATTATCAAATTTTTCGGAATTTTTTCATGTTCAAATGAGCCAAGAATGATCCTATAAGAGCTTATAAGTTGTTTCCACGTTCAAACTTGTCACGAATGAAGGTTCAAGTTGTTTCCAAGTTCGAACGAGTCAAGAATTAATTCTCAAGTTGTTACAAGCTGTTTTCATGTTCAAATGAGCCAAGAATGATCCTACAAGAGTTTACAAATTGTATCCATGTTCGAACGAGTCAATAATGAAGTCTCAAGTTGTTACGGAATGTTTTCATGTTCAATTGAGCCAAGAATGATCTTAGAAGAGTTTACAAGTTTTTTCATGTTCAAACGAGTCAAGAATGAATCTAAAAGTTATTTCCAAGTTCGAATGAGCCAATAATGAAGTATCAAATTGTTAATAAATTTTTTCATGTTCAAATGAGCCAAGAATGATTCTGTAAGACATTACAAGTTGTTTCCATGGTCAAACATGTCAAGAAGGAAGGTACAAGTTGTTTCCAAGTTCGAATGAGTCAAGAATGAATTCTCAAGTTGTTACGGATTGTTTTCATGTTCAAATGAGCAAAGAATGATCTTATAAGACCTTACAAGTTGTTTCAATGGTCAAACATGTCAAGAATGAAGGTACAAGCTATTTCCAAGTTCGAACGAGTCAAGAATGAATTGTCAAGTTGTTACGGATTGTTTTCATTTTCAAATGAGCCAAGAATGATCCTATAAGAGCTTACAAGTTATTTCCATGGTCAAACATGTCAAGAATGAAGGTTCAAGTTGTTTCTAAGTTCGAACGAGTCAAGAATAAATTCTCAAGTTATTACGGATTATATTCATGTTCAAATGAGCCAAGAATGATCCTATAAGAGCTTATAAGTTGTTTTCATGGTCAAACATGTCAAGAATGAAGTTTCAAGTTGTTTCAAATTTCGAACAAGTAAAGAATAAATTATCAAATTTTTTCGGATTATTTTCATGTTCAAATGAGCCAAGAATGATCTTTAAAGAGCTTATAAGTTGTTTCCACGTTCAAACATGTCACGAATGAATGTTCAAGTTGTTTCCAAGTTCGAACGAGTCAAGAATTAATTCTCAAGTTGTTACAAGCTGTTCTCATGTTCAAATGAGCCAAGAATGATCCTACAAGAGTTTACAAATTGTATCCATGTTTGAACGAGTCAATAATGAAGTCTCAAGTTGTTAAGGAATGTTTTCATGTTCAATTGCGCCAAGAATGATCCTACAAGATTTTACAAGTTTTTTCATGTTCAAACAAGTCAAGAATGAATCTAAAAGTTGTTTCCAAGTTCGAACGAGTCAATAATGAAGTCTCAAGTTGTTAATAAAATTTTTTATGTTCAAATGAGCCAATAATGATCCTATAAGACGTTACAAGTTGTTTCCATGGTCAAACATGTCAAGAAGGAAGGTACAAGTTGTTTCCAAGTTCGAACGAGTCAAGAATGAATTCTCAAGTTGTTACGGATTGTTTTCATTTTCAAATGAGCCAAGAATGATCCTATAAGAGCTTACAAGTTATTTCCATGGTCAAACATGTCAAGAATGAAGGTTCAAGTTGTTTCCAAGTTAGTACGAGTCTAGAATAAATTCTAAAGTTGTTACGGATTATTTTCATGTTCAAATGAGCCAAGAATGATGCTATAAGAGCTTATAAGTTGTTTCCATGGTCAAACATGTCAAGAATGAAGTTTTAAGTTGTTTCAAAGTTCGAACAAGTCAAGAACAAATTATCAAATTTTTCGGATTATTTTCTTGTTCAAATGAGCCAAGAATGATCCTATAAGAGCTTATAAGTTGTTTCCACGTTCAAACTTGTCACGAATGAAGGTTCAAGTTGTTTCCAAGTTCGAACGAGTCAAGAATTAATTCTCAAGTTGTTACAAGCTATTTTCATGTTCAAATGAGCCAAGAATGATCCTACAAGAGTTTACAAATTGTATCCATGTTCGAACGAGTCAATAATGAAGTCTCAAGTTGTTACGGAATGTTTTCATGTTCAATTGAGCCAAGAATGATCCTACAAGATTTTACAAGTTTTTTCATGTTCAAACGAGTCAATAATGAATCTAAAAGTTGTTTCCAAGTTCGAACGAGTCAATAATGAAGTCTCAAGTTGTTAATAAAAATTTTCATGTTCAAATGAGCCAAGAATGATCCTATAAGACGTTACAAATTGTTTCCATGGTCAAACATGTCAAGAAGGAAGGTACAAGTTGTTTCCAAGTTCGAACGAGTCAAGAATGAATTCTCAAGTTGTTACAGATTGTTTTCATTTTCAAATGAGCCAAGAATGATCCAATAAGAGCTTACAAGTTATTTCCATGGTCAAACATGTCAAGAATGAAGGTTCAAGTTGTTTCCAAGTTTGAACGAGTCTAGAATAAATTCTAAAGTTATTACGGATTATTTTCATGTTCAAATGAGCCAAGAATGATCCTATAAGAGCTTATAAGTTGTTTCCATGGTCAAACATGTCAAGAATGAAGTTTCAAGTTGTTTCCAAGTTCGAACAAGTCAAGAATAAATTATCAAATTTTTTCGGATTATTTTCATGTTCAAATGAGCCAAGAATGATCCTATAAGAGCTTATAAGTTGTTTCCACGTTCAAACTTGTCACGAATGAAGGTTCAAGTTGTTTCCAAGTTCGAACGAGTCAAGAATGAATTCTCAAGTTGTTACAAGATTGTTTTCAAGTTCAAATGAGCCAAGAATGATCCTACCAGAGTTTACAAATTGTATCCATGTTCGAACGAGTCAATAATGAAGTCTCAAGTTGGTACGGAATGTTTTCATGTTCAATTGAGCCAAGAATGATCGTAGAAGAGTTTACAAGTTTTTTCATGTTCAAACGAGTCAAGAATGAATCTAAAAGTTATTTCCAAGTTCGAATGAGCCAATAATGAAGTATCAAATTGTTAATAAATTTTTTCATGTTCAAATGAGCCAAGAATGATTCTATAAGACATTACAAGTTGTTTCCATGGTCAAACATGTCAAGAAGGAAGGTACAAGTTGTTTCCAAGTTCGAATGAGTCAAGAATGAATTCTCAAGTTGTTACGGATTGTTTTCATGTTCAAATGAGCAAAGAATGATCTTATAAGACCTTACAAGTTGTTTCAATGGTCAAACATGTCAAGAATGAAGGTACAAGCTATTTCCAAGTTCGAACGAGTCAAGAATGAATTGTCAAGTTGTTACGGATTGTTTTCATTTTCAAATGAGCCAAGAATGATCCTATAAGAGCTTACAAGTTATTTTCATGGTCAAACATATCAAGAATGAAGGTTTAAGTTGTTTCTAAGTTCGAACGAGTCAAGAATAAATTCTCAAGTTATTACGGATTATATTCATGTTCAAATGAGCCAAGAATGATCCTATAAGAGCTTATAAGTTGTTTTCATGGTCAAACATGTCAAGAATGAAGTTTCAAGTTGTTTCAAATTTCGAACAAGTCAAGAATAAATTATCAAATTTTTTCGGATTATTTTCATATTCAAATGAGTCAAGAATGATCTTTAAAGAGCTTATAAGTTGTTTCCACGTTCAAACATGTCACGAATGAATGTTCAAGTTGTTTCCAAGTTCGAACGAGTCAAGAATTAATTCTCAAGTTCTTACAAGCTGTTTTCATGTTCAAATGAGCCAAGAATGATCCTACAAGAGTTTACAAATTGTATCCATGTTCGAACGAGTCAATAATGAAGTCTCAAGTTGTTACGGAATGTTTTCATGTTCCATTGAGTCAAGAATGATCCTACAAGATTTTACAAGTTTTTTCATGTTCAAACAAGTCAAGAATGAATCTAAAAGTTGTTTCCAAGTTCGAACGAGTCAATAATGAAGTCTCAAGTTGTTAATAAAAAATTTTATGTTCAAATGAGCCAAGAATGATCCTATAAGACGTTACAAGTTGTTTCCGTGGTCAAACATGTCAAGAAGGAAGGTACAAGTTGTTTTCATTTTCAAATGAGCCAAGAATGATCCTATAAGAGCTTACAAGTTATTTCCATGGTCAAACATGTCAAGAATGAAGGTTCAAGTTGTTTCTAAGTTCGAACGAGTCAAAAATAAATTCTCAAGTTATTACGGATTATTTTCTTGTTCAAATGAGCCAAGAATGATCCTATAAGAGCTTATAAGTTGTTTTCATGGTCAAACATGTCAAGAATGAAGTTTCAAGTTGTTTCAAATTTCGAACAAGTTAAGAATAAATTATCAAATTTTTTCGGATTATTTTCATGTTCAAATGAGCCAAGAATGATCTTTAAAGAGCTTATAAGTTGTTTCCACGGTCAAACATGTCACGAATGAATGTTCAAGTTGTTTCCAAGTTCGAACGAGTCAAGAATGAATTCTCAAGTTGTTACATGCTGTTTTCATGTTCAAATGAGCCAAGAATGATCCTACAAGAGTTTACAAATTGTATCCATGTTCGAACGAGTCAATAATGAAGTCTCAAGTTGTTACGGAATGTTTTCATGTTCAATTGAGCCAAGAATGATCCTACAAGATTTTACAAGTTTTTTCATGTTCAAACAAGTCAAGAATGAATCTAAAAGTTGTTTCCAAGTTCGAACGAGTCAATAATGAAGTCTCAAGTTGTTAATAAAAATTTTTATGTTCAAATGAGCCAAGAATGATCCTATAAGACGTTACAAGTTGTTTCCATGGTCAAACATGTCAAGAAGGAACGTACAAGTTGTTTCCAAGTTCGAACGAGTCAAGAATGAATTCTCAAGTTGTTACGGATTGTTTTCATTTTCAAATGAGCCAAGAATGATCCTATAAGAGCTTACAAGTTATTTCCATGGTCAAACATGTCAAGAATGAAGGTTCAAGTTGTTTCCAAGTTTGAACGAGTCTAGAATAAATTCTAAAGTTGTTACGGATTATTTTCATGTTCAAATGAGCCAAGAATGATGCTATAAGAGCTTATAAGTTGTTTCCATGGTCAAACATGTCAAGAATGAAGTTTTAAGTTGTTTCAAAGTTCGAACAAGTCAAGAACAAATTATCAAATTTTTCGGATTTTTTTCATGTTCAAATGAGCCAAGAATGATCCTATAAGAGCTTATAAGTTGTTTCCAGGTTCAAACTTGTCACGAATGAAGGTTCAAGTTGTTTCCAAGTTCGAACGAGTCAAGAATTAATTCTCAAGTTGTTACAAGCTGTTTTCATGTTCAAATGAGCCAAGAATGATCCTACAAGAGTTTACAAATTGTATCCATGTTCGAACGAGTCAATAATGAAGTCTCAAGTTGTTACGGAATGTTTTCATGTTCAATTGAGCCAAGAATGATCTTAGAAGAGTTTACAAGTTTTTTCATGTTCAAACGAGTCAAAAATGAATCTAAAAGTTATTTCCAAGTTCGAATGAGCCAATAATGAAGTATCAAATTGTTAATAAATTTTTTCATATTCAAATGAGCCAAGAATTATTCTATAAGACATTACAAGTTGTTTCCATGGTCAAACATGTCAAGAAGGAAGGTACAAGTTGTTTCCAAGTTCGAATGAGTCAAGAATGAATTCTCAAGTTGTTACGGATTGTTTTCATGTTCAAATGAGCAAAGAATGATCTTATAAGACCTTACAAGTTGTTTCAATGGTCAAACATGTCAAGAATGAAGGTACAAACTATTTCCAAGTTCGAACGAGTCAAGAATGAATTGTCAAGTTGTTACGGATTATTTTCATTTTCAAATGAGCCAAGAATGATCCTATAAGAGCTTACAAGTTATTTCCATGGTCAAACATGTCAAGAATGAAGGTTCAAGTTGTTTCTAAGTTCGAACGAGTCAAGAATAAATTCTCAAGTTATTACGGATTATATTCATGTTCAAATGAGCCAAGAATGATCCTATAAGAGCTTATAAGTTGTTTTCATGGTCAAACATGTCAAGAATGAAGTTTCAAGTTGTTTCAAATTTTAAACAAGTAAAGAATAAATTATCAAATTTTTTCGGATTATTTTCATGTTCAAATGAGCCAAGAATGATCTTTAAAGAGCTTATAAGTTGTTTCCACGTTCAAACATGTCACGAATGAATGTTCAAGTTGTTTCCAAGTTCGAACGAGTCAAGAATTAATTCTCAAGTTGTTACAAGCTGTTTTCATGTTCAAATGAGCCAAGAATGATCCTACAAGAGTTTACAAATTGTATCCATGTTCGAACGAGTCAATAATGAAGTCTCAAGTTGTTACGGAATGTTTTCATGTTCAATTGAGCCAAGAATGATCCTACAAGATTTTACAAGTTTTTTCATGTTCAAACAAGTCAAGAATGAATCTAAAAGTTGTTTCCAAGTTCGAACGAGTCAATAATGAAGTCTCAAGTTGTTAATAAAATTTTTTATGTTCAAATGAGCCAAGAATGATCCTATAAGACGTTACAAGTTGTTTCCATGGTCAAACATGTCAAGAAGGAAGGTACAAGTTGTTTCCAAGTTCGAACGAGTCAAGAATGAATTCTCAAGTTGTTACGGATTGTTTTCATTTTCAAATGAGCCAAGAATGATCCTATAAGAGCTTACAAGTTATTTCCATGGTCAAACATGTCAAGAATGAAGGTTCAAGTTGTTTCCAAGTTAGTACGAGTCTAGAATAAATTCTAAAGTTGTTACGGATTATTTTCATGTTCAAATGAGCCAAGAATGATGCTATAAGAGCTTATAAGTTGTTTCCATGGTCAAACATGTCAAGAATGAAGTTTTAAGTTGTTTCAAAGTTCGAACAAGTCAAGAACAAATTATCAAATTTTTCGGATTATTTTCTTGTTCAAATGAGCCAAGAATGATCCTATAAGAGCTTATAAGTTGTTTCCACGTTTAAACTTGTCACGAATGAAGGTTCAAGTTGTTTCCAAGTTCGAACGAGTCAAGAATTAATTCTTAAGTTGTTACAAGCTGTTTTCATGTTCAAATGAGCCAAGAATGATCCTACAAGAGTTTACAAATTGTATCCATGTTCGAACGAGTCAATAATGAAGTCTCAAGTTGTTACGGAATGTTTTCATGTTCAATTGAGCCAAGAATGATCCTACAAGATTTTACAAGTTTTTTCATGTTCAAACGAGTCAATAATGAATCTAAAAGTTGTTTCCAAGTTCGAACGAGTCAATAATGAAGTCTCAAGTTGTTAATAAAAATTTTCATGTTCAAATGAGCCAAGAATGATCCTATAAGACGTTACAAGTTGTTTCCATGGTCAAACATGTCAAGAAGGAAGGTACAAGTTGTTTCCAAGTTCGAACGAGTCAAGAATGAATTCTCAAGTTGTTACGGATTGTTTTCATTTTCAAATGAGCCAAGAATGATCCTATAGGAGCTTACAAGTTATTTCCATGGTCAAACATGTCAAGAATGAAGGTTCAAGTTGTTTCCAAGTTTGAACGAGTCTAGAATAAATTCTAAAGTTATTACGGATTATTTTCATGTTCAAATGAGCCAAGAATGATCCTATAAGAGCTTATAAGTTGTTTCCATGGTCAAACATCTCAAGAATGAAGTTTCAAGTTGTTTCCAAGTTCGAACAAGTCAAGAATAAATTATCAAATTTTTTCGGATTATTTTCATGTTCAAATGAGCCAAGAATGATCTTTAAAGAGCTTATAAGTTGTTTCCACGTTCAAACTTGTCACGAATGAAGGTTCAAGTTGTTTCCAAGTTCGAACGAATCAAGAATGAATTCTCAAGTTGTTACAAGATTGTTTTCAAGTTCAAATGAGCCAAGAATGATCCTACAAGAGTTTACAAATTGTTTCCATGTTCGAACGAGTCAATAATGAAGTCTCGAGTTGTTACGGAATGTTTTCATGTTCAATTCAGGCAAGAATGATCCTACAAGAGTTTACAAGTTTTTTCATGTTCAAACGAGTCAAGAATGAATCTAAAAGTGTTTCCAAGTTTGAACGAGTCAATAATGAAGTCTCAAGTTGTTAATAAATTTTTTTATGTTCAAATGAGCCAAGAATGATCCTATAAGACCTTACAAGTTGTTTCCATGGTCAAACATGTCAAGAAGGAAAGTACAAGTTGTTTCCAAGTTCGAATGAGTTAAGTATGAATTCTCAAGTTGTTACGGATTGTTTTCATGTTCAAATGAGCAAAGAATGATCTTATAAGACCTTACAAGTTGTTTCATTGTTCAAACATGTCAAGAATGAAGGTACAAGTTGTTTCCAAGTTCGAACGAGTCAAGAATGAATTCTCAAGTTGTTACGGATTGTTTTCATTTTCAAATGAGCCAAGAATGATCCTATAAGAGCTTACAAGTTATTTCCATGGTCAAACATGTCAAGAATGAAGGTTCAAGATGTTTCCAAGTTCCAACGAGTCAAGAATAAATTCTCAAGTTATTACGGATTATTTTCATGTTCAAATGAGCCAAGAATGATCCTATAAGAGCTTATAAGTTGTTTTCATGGTCAAACATGTCAAGAATGAAGTTTCAAGTTGTTTTCAAGTTCTAACAAGTCAAGAATAAATTATCAAATTTTTTCAGATTATTTTCTTGTTCAAAAGAGCCAAGAATGATCCTATAAGAGCTTATAAGTTGTTTCCACGTTCAAACTTGTCACGAATGAAGGTTCAAGTTGTTTACTAGTTCGAACGAGTCAAGAATGAATTCTCAAGTTGTTACAAGACTGTTTTCATGTTCAAATGAGCCAAGAATTATCCTACAAGAGTTTACAAATTGTTTCCATGTTCGAACGAGTCAATAATGAAGTCTCAAGTTATTACGGAATGTTTTCATGTTCAATTGAGCCAAGAATGATCCTACAAGAGTTTACTAATTTTTTCATGTTCAAACGAGTCAAGAATGAATCTAAAAGTTGTTTCCAAGTTCGAACGAGTCAATAATGAAGTCTCAAGTCGTTAATAAAAATTTTCATGTTCAAATGAGCCAAGAATGATCCTATAAGACGTTACAAGTTGTTTCCATGGTCAAACATGTCAAGAAGGAAGGTACAAGTTATTTCCAAGTTCGAATGAGTCAAGAATGAATTCTCAAGTTGTTACGGATTGTTTTCATGTTCATATGAGCAAAGAATGATCTTATAAGACCTTACAAGTTGTTTCAATGGTCAAACATGTCAAGAATGAAGGTACAAGTTGTTTTCAAGTTCGAACGAGTCAAGAATGTATTCTCAAGTTATTACGGATTATTTTCATGTTCAAATGAGCCAAGAATGATTCTATAAGACCTTAAAAGTTGTTTCCATGGTCAAACATGTCAAAAATGAAGGTGTAAGTTGTTTCCATATTCGAACGAGTCAAGAATGAATTCTCAAGTTGTTAGGGATTGTTTTCATGTTCAAATGAGGCAAGAATGATCCTACTAGAGTTTACAAGTTGTTTCTATGTTCAAACGAGTCAAGAATAAAGCTACAAGTTGTTCCCAAGTTCGAAAGAGTCAACAATGAAGTCTCAAGTAGTTATAGAATATTTTCAGTTTTAAAAGTTGTTTCCATGGTCAAGAATGAATTCTCAAGTTGTTACGGATTGTTTTCATGTTCAAATGAGCCAAGAATGATCCTATAAGAGTTTACAAGTTGTTTCCATGGTCAAACATGTCAAGAATGAAGGTACAAGTTGTGTCCAAGTATGAACGAGTCAAGAATGAATTCTGAAGTTATTACGGATTGTTTTCACGTTCAAATGAGCCAAGAATGATCCCATAAGAGTTTATAAGTTGTTTCCATGTTCAAACGAGTTAAGCATGAAGCTAAAAGTTGTTTCCAAATTCGAACGAGTCAAGAATGAAGCTACAAGTTGCTTCCAAGTTCGGACGAGTCAAGAAAGAAATCTCAAGTTGTTACAGAATGTTTTCATGTTCAAATGAGCCAAGAATGATCCTACAAGAGTTTTCAAGTTGTGTCCAAGTTCGAACGAGTCAAGAATGAAGTCTCAAGTTATTACGGAATGTTTTCATTTTCAAATGAGACAAGGATGATTCTATAAGAGCTTACAAGTTATTTCCATGTCAATCATGTCAAGAATGAAGGTACAAGTTGTTTCCAAGTTCGAACGAGTCAAGAATGAATTCTCAAGTTGTTACGGATTGTTTTCATGTTCAAATGAGCCAAGAATGATCGTATAAGAGTTTACAAGTTGTTTCCATGTTCAAATGAGTCAAGCATGAAGCTAAAAGTTGTTTCCAAATTCGAACGAATCAAGAATGAAGTCTCAAGTAGTTATAGAATGTTTTCATGTTGAAATGAGCCAAGAATGATCCTACAAGAGTTTACAAGTTGTGTCCAAGTTCGAACGAGTCAGGAATGAAGTCTCAAGTTGTTACGGAATATTTTCATTTTCAAATGAGCCACGAATGATCCTATAAGAGCTTACAAGTTATTTCCATGGTCAAACATGTCAAGAATGTAGGTGCAAGTTGTTTCCAAGTTCGAACGAGTCAAGAATGAATTCTAAAGTTGTTACAGATTATTTTCATGTTCAAATGAGCCAAGAATGATCCTATTAGAGGTTACAAGTTGTTTCCATAGTCAAACATGTAAAGAATGAAGGTACAAGTTGTGTCCAAGTTTGAACAAGTCAAGAATGAATTCTGAAGTTGTTACGGACTGTTTTCATGTTAAAATAAGCCAAGAATGATCCTATAAGACCTTACGAGTTGTTTCCATTGTCAAACATGTCAAGAATGTAGGTACAAGTTGTGTCCAAGTTTGAACGAGTCAAGAATGAATTCTGAACTTCTTACGGACTGTTTTCATGTTCAAATGAGCCAAGAATGTTCCTATAAGACCTTACGAGTTGTTTCCATGGTCAAACATGTCAAGAATGAAGGTATAAGTTGTTTCCAAGTTCGAACGAGTCAAGAATGAATTCTCAAGTTGTTACAGATTGTTTCCATGTTCGAACGAGTCAAGAATAAAGTCTCAAGTTGTTACGGATTGTTTTCATGTTCGAATGAGCCAAGAATGATCCAATAAGACCTTACAAGTTATTTCCATGGTCAAACATGTCAAGAATGAAGGTACAAGTTGTTTCCAAGTACGAACGAGTCAAGAATAAATTCTCAAGTTATTACGGATTATTTTCATGTTCAAATGATCCAAGAATGATCCTATAAGAGCTTATAAGTTGTTTCCACGGTCAAACATGTCAAGAATGAAGTTTCAAGTTGCTTCCAAGTTCGAACAAGTCAAGAATAAATTATCAAATTTTTTCAGATTATTTTCTTGTTCAAATGAGCCAAGAATGATCCTATAAGAGCTTATAAGTTGTTTCCACGTTCAAACATGTCACGAATGAAGGTTCAAGTTGTTTCCAAGTTCGAACGAGTCAAGAATGAATTCTCAAGTTGTTACAAGACTGTTTTCTTGTTCAAATGAGCCAAGAATGATCCTACAAGAGTTTTCCAATTGTTTCCATGTTCGAACGAGTCAATAATAAAGTCTCAAGTTGTTACGGAATGTTTACATGTTCAATTGAGCCAAGAATGATCCTACAAGAGTTTACAAGTTTTTTCATGTTCAAACGAGTGAAGAATGAATCAAAAAGTTGTTTCCAAGTTTGAACGAGTCAATAATGAAGTCTCAAGTTGTTAATAAATTTTTTCATGTTCAAATGAGCCAAGAATGATCATATAAGACCTTACAAGTTGTTTCCATGGTCAAACATGTCAAGACTAAAGGTACAAGTTGTTTCCAAGTTCGAATGAGTCAAGACTGAATTCTCAAGTTGTTACGGATTGTTTTCATGTTCAAATGAGCAAAGAATGATCTTATAAGACCTTAGAAGTTGTTTTAATGGTCAAACATGTCAAGAATGAAGGTACAAGTTATTTCCAACTTCGAACGAGTCAAGAATGAATTCTCAAGTTGTTACGGATTGTTTTCATGTTCAAATGAGCCAAGAATGATCCCATAAGAGTTTATAAGTTGTTTCCATGTTCAAACGAGTTAAGCATGAAGCTAAAAGTTGTTTCCAAATTCGAACGAGTCAAGAATGAAGCTACAAGTTGCTTCCAAGTTCGAACGAGTCAAGAAAGAAATCTCAAGTTGTTACGGAATATTTTCATGTTCAAATGAGCCATGAATGATCCTACAAGAGTTTACAAGTTGTGTCCAAGTTCGAACGAGTCAAGAATGAAGTCTCAAGTTATTACGGAATGTTTTCATTTTCAAATGAGCCAAGGATGATTCTATAAGAGCTTACAAGTTATTTCCATGTCAATCATGTCAAGAATGGAGGTACAAGTTGTTTCCAAGTTCGAACGAGTCAAGAATGAATTCTCAAGTTATTACGGATTGTTTTCATGTTCAAATGAGCCAAGAATGATCGTATAAGAGTTTACAAGTTGTTTCCATGTTCAAATGAGTCAAGCATGAAGCTAAAAGTTGTTTCCAAATTCGAACGAATCAAGAATGAAGTCTCAAGTAGTTATAGAATGTTTTCATGTTGAAATGAGCCAAGAATGATCCTACAAGAGTTTACAAGTTGTGTCCAAGTTCGAACGAGTCAGGAATGAAGTCTCAAGTTGTTACGGAATATTTTCATTTTCAAATGAGCCACGAATGATCCTATAAGAGCTTACAAGTTATTTCCATGGTCAAACATGTCAAGAATGTAGGTGCAAGTTGTTTCCAAGTTCGAACGAGTCAAGAATGAATTCTAAAGTTGTTACAGATTATTTTCATGTTCAAATGAGCCAAGAATGATCCTATTAGAGGTTACAAGTTGTTTCCATAGTCAAACATGTCAAGAATGAAGGTACAAGTTGTGTCCAAGTTTGAACAAGTCAAGAATGAATTCTGAAGTTGTTACGGATTGTTTTCATGTTAAAATGAGCCAAGAATGATCCTATAAGACCTTACGAGTTGTTTCCATTCTCAAACATGTCAAGAATGTAGGTACAAGTTGTGTCCAAGTTTGAACGAGTCAAGAATGAATTCTGAAGTTCTTACGGACTGTTTTCATGTTCAAATGATCCAAGAATGTTCCTATAATACCTTACGAGTTGTTTCCATGGTCAAACATGTCAAGAATGAAGGTATAAGTTGTTTCCAAGTTCGAACGAGTCAAGAATGAATTCTCAAGTTGTTACAGATTGTTTCCATGTTCGAACGAGTCAAGAATAAAGTCTCAAGTTGTTACGGATTGTTTTCATGTTCGAATGAGCCAAGAATGATCCAATAAGACCTTACAAGTTATTTCCATGGTCAAACATGTCAAGAATGAAGGTACAAGTTGTTTCCAAGTACGAACGAGTCAAGAATAAATTCTCAAGTTATTACGGATTATTTTCATGTTCAAATGATCCAAGAATGATCCTATAAGAGCTTATAAGTTGTTTCCACGGTCAAACATGTCAAGAATGAAGTTTCAAGTTGCTTCCAAGTTCGAACAAGTCAAGAATAAATTATCAAATTTTTTCAGATTATTTTCTTGTTCAAATGAGCCAAGAATTATCCTATAAGAGCTTATAAGTTGTTTCCACGTTCAAACATGTCACGAATGAAGGTTCAAGTTGTTTCCAAGTTCGAACGAGTCAAGAATGAATTCTCAAGTTGTTACAAGACTGTTTTCTTGTTCAAATGAGCCAAGAATGATCCTACAAGAGTTTTCCAATTGTTTCCATGTTAGAACGAGTCAATAATGAAGTCTCAAGTTGTTACGGAATGTTTACATGTTCAATTGAGCCAAGAATGATCCAAAAAGAGTTTACAAGTTGTTTCATGTTCAAACGAGTGAAGAATGAATCAAAAATTTGTTTCCAAGTTCGAACGAGTCAATAATGAAGTCTCAAGTTGTTAATAAATTTTTTCATGTTCAAATGAGCCAAGAATGATCATATAAGACCTTACAAGTTGTTTCCATGGTCAAACATGTCAAGACTAAAGGTACAAGTTGTTTCCAAGTTCGAATGAGTCAAGACTGAATTCTCAAGTTGTTACAGATTGTTTTCATGTTCAAATGAGCAAAGAATGATCTTATAAGACCTTAGAAGTTGTTTCAATGGTCAAACATGTCAAGAATGAAGGTACAAGTTATTTCCAACTTCGAACGAGTCAAGAATGAATTCTCAAGTTGTTACGGATTGTTTTCATGTTCAAATGAGCAAAGAATGATCTTATAAGAACTTAGAAGTTATTTCAATGGTCAAACATGTCAAGAATGAAGGTACAAGTTATTTCCAAGTTCGAACGAGTCAACAATGAATTCTCAAGTTGTTACGGATTGTTTTCATTTTCAAATGAGCCAAGAATGATCCTAGAAGAGATTACAAGATATTTCCATGGTCAAACATGTCAAGAATGAAGGTTCAAGTTGTTTTCAAGTTCGAACGAGTCAAGAATAAATTCTCAAGTTATTACGGATTATTTTCATGTTCAAATGAGCCAAGAATGATCCTATAAGAGCTTATAAGTTGTTTCCATGGTCAAACATGTCAAGAATGAAGTTTCAAGTTGTTTCCAAGTTCGAACAAGTCAAGAATAAATAATCAAATTTGTTCGGATTATTTTCATGTTCAAATGAACCAAGAATGATCCTACAAGAGCTTATAAGTTGTTTCCACGTTCAAACATGTCAAGAATGTAGGTACAAGTTGTGTCCAAGTTTGAACGAGTCAAGAATGAATTCTGAAGTTCTTACGGACTGTTTTCATGTTCAAATGATCCAAGAATGTTCCTATAATACCTTACGAGTTGTTTCCATGGTCAAACATGTCAAGAATGAAGGTATAAGTTGTTTCCAAGTTCGAACAAGTCAAGAATGAATTCTCAAGTTATTACAAGACTGTTTTCATGTTCAAATGAGCCAAGAATGATCCTACAAGAGTTTACAAATTGTTTCCATGTTCGAACGAGTCAATAATGAAGTCTCAAATTATTACGGAATGTTTTCATGTTCAATTGAGCCAAGAATGATCCTACAAGAGTTTACAAGTTTTTTCATGTTCAAACGAGTCAAGAATGAATCTAAAAGTTGTTTCCAAGTTCGAACGAGTCAATAATGAAGTCTCAAGTTGTTAATAAATTTTTTCATGTTCAAATGAGCCAAGAATGATCCAATAAGACCTTACAAGTTGTTTCCACGGTCAAACATGTCAAGAATGAAGGTACAAGTTGTTTCCAAGTTCGAATGAGTCAAGAATGAATTCTCAAGTTGTTACGGATTGTGTTCATGTTCAAATGAGCAAAGAATGATCTTATAAGACCTTACAAGTTGTTTCAATGGTTAAACATATCAAGAATGAAGGTACAAGTTGTTTCCAAGTTTGAACGAGTCAAGAATGAATTCTCAAGTTGTTACGGATTGTTTTCATTTTCAAATGAGCCAAGAATGATCCTATAAGAGCTTACAAGTTATTTCCATGGTCAAACATGTCAAGAATGAAGGGTCAAGTTGTTTCCAAGTTCGAACGAGTCAAAAATAAATTCTCAAGTTGTTACGGATTGTTTTCATGTTCAAATGAGCCCAGAATGATCTTATAAGAGTTTACAAGTTGTTTACATGGTCAAACATTTTAAGAATGAAGGTACAAGTTGTGTCCAAGTATGAACGAGTCAAGAATGAATTCTGAAGTTATTACGGATTGTTTTGATGTTCAAATGAGCCAAGAATGATCCTATAAGACCTTACGAGTTGTTTCCATGGTCAAACATGTCAAGAATGAAGGTTTAAGTTGTTTCCAAGTTCGAACGTGTCAGGAATGAATTCTCAAGTTGTTACGGATTGTTTTCATGTTCAAATGAGCCAAGAATGATCCCATAAGAGTTTATAAGTTGTTTCCATGTTCAAACGAGTCAAGCATGAAGCTAAAAGTTATTTCAAATTCGAACGAGTCAAGAATGAAGCTACAAGTTGCTTCCAAGTTCGAACGAGTCAAGAAAGAAATCTCAAGTTGTTACGGAATGTTTTCATGTTCAAATGAGCCAAGAATGATCCTACAAGAGTTTACAAGTTGTGTCCAAGTTCGAACGAGTCAAGAATGAAGTCTCAAGTTATTACGGAATGTTTTCATTTTCAAATGAGCCAAGGATGATTCTATAAGAGCTTACAAGTTATTTCCATGTCAATCATGTCAAGAATGAAGGTACAAGTTGTTTCCAAGTTCGAACGAGTCAAGAATGAATTCTCAAGTTGTTACGGATTATTTTCATGTTCAAATGAGCCAAGAATGATCGTATAAGAGTTTACAAGTTGTTTCCATGTTAAAATGAGTCAAGCATGAAGCTAAAAGTTGTTTACAAATTCGAACGAATCAAGAATGAAGTCTCAAGTAGTTATAGAATGTTTTCATCTTGAAATGTGCCAAGAATGATCCTACAAGAGTTTACAAGTTGTGTCCAAGTTCGAACGAGTCAGGAATGAAGTCTCAAGTTGTTACGGAATATTTTCATTTTCAAATGAGCCACGAATGATCCTATAAGAGCTTACAAGTTATTTCCATGGTCAAACATGTCAAGAATGTAGGTGCAAGTTGTTTCCAAGTTCGAACGAGTCAAGAATGAATTCTAAAGTTGTTACAGATTATTTTCATGTTCAAATGAGCCAAGAATGATCCTATTAGAGGTTACAAGTTGTTTCCATAGTCAAACATGTCAAGAATGAAGGTACAAGTTGTGTCCAAGTGTGAACAAGTCAAGAATGAATTCTGAAGTTGTTACGGATTGTTTTCATGTTAAAATGAGCCAAGAATGATCCTATAAGACCTTACGAGTTGTTTCCATTGTCAAACATGTCAAGAATGTAGGTACAAGTTGTGTCCAAGTTTGAACGAGTCAAGAATGAATTCTGAAGTTCTTACGGACTGTTTTCACCTTCAAATGAGCCAAGAATGTTCCTATAAGACCTTACGAGTTGTTTCCATGGTCAAACATGTCAAGAATGAAGGTATAAGTTGTTTCCAAGTTCGAACGAGTCAAGAATGAATTCTCAAGTTGTTACAGATTGTTTCCATGTTCGAACGAGTCAAGAATAAAGTCTCAAGTTGTTACAGATTGTTTCCATGTTCGAACGAGTCAAGAATAAAGTCTCAAGTTGTTACGGATTGTTTTTATGTTCGAATGAGCCAAGAATGATCCAATAAGACCTTACAAGTTATTTCCATGGTCAAACATGTCAAGAATGAAGGTACAAGTTGTTTCCAAGTTCGAACGAGTCAAGAATAAATTCTCAAGTTATTACAGATTATTTTAATGTTCTAATGATCCAAGAATGATCCTATAAGAGCTTATAAGTTGTTTCCACGGTCAAACATGTCAAGAATGAAGTTTCAAGTTGCTTCCAAGTTCGAACAAGTCAAGAATAAATTATCAAATTTTTTCAGATTATTTTCTTGTTCAAATGAGCCAAGAATGATCCTATAAGAGCTTATAAGTTGTTTCCACGTTCAAACATGTCACGAATGAAGGTTCAAGTTGTTTCCAAGTTCGAACGAGTCAAGAATGAATTCTCAAGTTGTTACAAGACTGTTTTCTTGTTCAAATGAGCCAAGAATGATCCTACAAGAGTTTTCCAATTGTTTCCATGTTCGAACGAGTCAATAATGAAGTCTCAAGTTGTTACGGAATGTTTACATGTTCAATTGAGCCAAGAATGATCCTACAAGAGTTTACAAGTTTTTTCATGTTCAAACGAGTGAAGAATGAATCAAAAAGTTGTTTCCAAGTTCGAACGAGTCAATAATGAAGTCTCAAGTTGTTAATAAATTTTTTCATGTTCAAATGAGCCAAGAATGATCATATAAGACCTTACAAGTTGTTTCCATGGTCAAACATGTCAAGACTAAAGGTACAAGTTGTTTCCAAGTTCGAATGAGTCAAGACTGAATTCTCAAGTTGTTACAGATTGTTTTCATGTTCAAATGAGCAAAGAATGATCTTATAACACCTTAGAAGTTGTTTCAATGGTCAAACATGTCAAGAATGAAGGTACAAGTTATTTCCAACTTCGAACGAGTCAAGAATGAATTCTCAAGTTGTTACGGATTGTTTTCATGTTCAAATGAGCAAAGAATGATCTTATAAGAACTTAGAAGTTATTTCAATGGTCAAACATGTCAAGAATGAAGGTACAAGTTATTTCCAAGTTCGAACGAGTCAACAATGAATTCTCAAGTTGTTACAGATTGTTTTCATTTTCAAATGAGCCAAGAATGATCCTAGAAGAGCTTACAAGATATTTCCATGGTCAAACATGTCAAGAATGAAGGTTCAAGTTGTTTTCAAGTTCGAACGAGTCAAGAATAAATTCTCAAGTTATTACGGATTATTTTCATGTTCAAATGAGCCAAGAATGATCCTATAAGAGCTTATAAGTTGTTTCCATGGTCAAACATGTCAAGAATGAAGTTTCAAGTTGTTTCCAAGTTCGAACAAGTCAAGAATAAATAATCACATTTTTTCGGATTATTTTCATGTTCAAATGAACCAAGAATGATCCTACAAGAGCTTATAAGTTGTTTCCACGTTCAAACATGTCACGAATGAAGGTTCAAGTTGTTTCCAAGTTCGAACAAGTCAAGAATGAATTCTCAAGTTATTACAAGACTGTTTTCATGTTCAAATGAGCCAAGAATGATCCTACAAGAGTTTACAAATTGTTTCCATGTTCGAACGAGTCAATAATGAAGTCTCAAGTTGTTACGGAATGTTTTCATGTTCAATTGAGCCAAGAATGATCCTACAAGAGTTTACAAGTTTTTTCATGTTCAAACGAGTCAAGAATGAATCTAAAAGTTGTTTCCAAGTTCGAACGAGTCAATAATGAAGTCTCAAGTTGTTAATAAATTTTTTCATGTTCAAATGAGCCAAGAATGATCCAATAAGACCTTACAAGTTGTTTCCATGGTCAAACATGTCAAGAATGAAGGTACAAGTTGTTTCAAAGTTCGAATGAGTCAAGAATGAATTCTCAAGTTGTTACGGATTGTTTTCATGTTCAAATGAGCAAAGAATGATCTTATACGACCTTACAAGTTGTTTCAATGGTTAAACATATCAAGAATGAAGATACAAGTTGTTTCCAAGTTCGAACGAGTCAAGAATGAATTCTCAAGTTGTTACGGATTGTTTTCATTTTCAAATGAGCCAAGAATGATCCTATAAGAGCTTACAAGTTATTTCCATGGTCAAACATGTCAAGAATGAAGGTTCAAGTTGTTTCCAAGTTCGAACGAGTCAAAAATAAATTCTCAAATTGTTACGGATTGTTTTCATGTTCAAATGAGCCCAGAATGATCTTATAAGAGTTTACAAGTTGTTTACATGGTCAAACATTTTAAGAATGAAGGTTCAAGTTGTTTCCAAGTTCGAACGAGTCAAGAATCAATTATCAAGTTATTATGGATTATTTTCATGTGCAAATGAGCCAAAAATGATCCTATAAGTGTGACGCCCTCCCGACCCGGGGTCTAGATCGGGGAGTCACTGACACTCTATATGCATGCACCCTAAATAACAATAATAGAAAATACGCATATATATGACCCCGACTACTACCCTGAAACTTTCAAGGTAATGGTATGAAACAAGCACACATCTACATTCATTTACATTTACCATAACAAAATAATATTATTACAACTCTTGCAACATCTCAAAATCTACTAGCAAAATACAAGACTTATCAAAGTCTTTTCCTTCCAACTATGCCTTGATCCTACCTGTTCACTGGCAGCCAGCCTGGCATAGTTTATGTAGGACATGTTCTTCCTGGTAGTCTGCTTAATACGTACCATGATTCTCAAAAGCTGTAGAGGTTAGAAAATAAAAGAATGAGCCACAAAAGCTCAGCCAGTAACCATACAGGTAAAAAAAACAGTTCTACAGTGTTATATAAAATTTAGAAATCTATTCTCGTAATCATGCTTGAAAATCATTACTGGGCATCATTGTCCCATAATTATAATCCACAATTCCAGTCAGGGTATTCATTATTCGTAAAACTTTCTTTCATGGTTTTCACTGGTAGAAGTACAAGATATTTGAAAAGTTTAGTTCAGGGTTAATGTTTGTAATAACTGGGGTGTAAGGTATTAAGAAACAGGTAAGTAATAATCATTACAAGGTTTAGGAACACTTTGCAGAGGTTAGATGGATAACAGGAAGTAATGTGCAATAAATGAAACGAAGTAAGAATCAAAATGTAACTGACAGTTCTATGCTACATAAAGCAGGGTATTATAAGGCATTTCAATGTTCATTACTAATCATTTCAATAAACATTCTTGTAAAACTATCATTTCATTAGGACTGAATTTTCCAAATCATTTTATAAAATTGTCCTTTCATTAGGACCTTGCTTTCCAAGTCATTTTATAAAACTGTCCTCTCATTAGGACCTTTACTTATTAAAAACAAATCATTTTGATTGGAGTTTTCTCACAACGCCAGACAATACGGGTGATCAGCCACGTAAAGTCCCCATAACGGACCGAAGTCCCTCTGGACATAAGGAGTACTTATAAAGGCACTTATTGCCATTGGCCTTGGGCTATCTCATTATAGCCACTGACTATCTCATTATAGTCTTCACATAAAAACTGCTGGACCGGCGTCACTCGGCCTCTTACGCCTCCAACCTATAGGAATCCGCAGAAACCATTTTGATCGGAATTCCTATAATATCAACACCATTTCTTTTTAGAAGTTACCAAATCATTTGATGAAAAAGACTTCTTGAAAGTTGGATTTCATATTTAAATCCATTTTAAAAGATCATAGACAGAGGTAAATTTTATTCCAAGATAAGTCTCAAAACAAGTCTCTGTTGTAATAAAATAAGCAGAAATCATGAACTAGGGATCAAAACCGAACTATAGTAGTAAAGTCAGGTTGCAGGGTCAATTCACAGGTATAACAAGATGTTTTGAAAACAGTTGTAAGGCATCTGATTATAATAGTAGTTAGGCAATAGCAACAGGGTACTTTCATGGTTAAAGTTCAAATAAACACAGTTAAGGAAATGGTGAAAACATAAGTCACAATTCAAGGTTAATGGTTTAAGATTTTCAAAATAGTTTATAAGCTGTCAGTAGTAGCTCAGGGATTGAAAAGTTTAAAGTATAATTAAAAACTGGTATAAGGTTGCAGTTTAAGTAAAACAATTAAAGTAAGGCAGGCTGTAACTTAAAACAGTTGAGATAAAGTAAAATAATTGCAGGGTCATAAAACAGTTCGTAAAACAGTGCTCAAGTTTAAAGAGGTTAGGCAGTAGTTCTTGCCTAAAAAAGGAATGCTACAGCTGCTGAACATGTAGATCTCCCTATACCAACACTAACTTTCTACTTTTGCTTTCCCTTTGTCTTTCACCTCAATGTCCTTCGTAGCTACACATAAATAGTACTATATCAGTATCTTATACACGCTCGACGTTCTCTTTAACGTCTAACTATTCTACCCTTTACGAAACCATAGTACTATATTACTATAATACTCATCTTACCACGGAGTTAAAAAACTTGGATCATATAATAGCAGTCATATTCAGTTACTCAAACATTCACTAACTGGCACATCACATAACTCATATCAGACTTTGTTATTACCAGAAAATCCATTTATTAAACAGAAATATATTGGCAACTATATAGCACATAGTATAGTAACAACTTCTTTAATTATTTACTACTATTACTATTCTCAACTGGTAGCATTGCTTTTACAGGGACGATGTGCCAATAATAATTTTAAAGAATCATTTGTTTTTAGAAAAATTCGGCAGCATCTCCCCTATAATTGAAGCTACCCGTCGGAATACAACCGACACAAACAATCATCCAATCGTATATATATCCAGCCAATCACATATTATTCCAAATCTAAATCATACAAAGCAATGTCTATACAATTATATAATTAGCATTACTATTGCCATTTAATTATAAAATTTCGAATATATTATTATATATATATATTCGAAAAATAGGCTATTATAATACAAACTTCCAAGTGCTCAAGCAAATTTGTCCCAAATTCTCATATATCATTCGAATGTCTACCAAAAATTATTAATTAACATCAAACCTCATATAATACTCATATTACATTATTTTCGAAAATAAATATATATGTATATAATTATCATACATTCGAATTTACATAAACAATTGCAATCAACACTAATTCGGCTATATACCAACTAATTAATCCATTTTTCATCTCAATGGCAGCCCCACCAAACTTAGCATGCTTCGAATAAAACATAATACATATGAATTGCCCGGAAAATAAATAATATAAACGGAAATTCAAGAACCAACCGGAATTCGACATGCAGTTCAAATTAATAGCAAGAATTGACATGCAAACCATATATGCTATGAATCACTAATCAACACACCATTAGCAATTACAACGATCGGAAACGAGGCCAAGTTGAATGATTTTGGTCGGGAAAAAAAAAAAAGAAACGAACCAAGAGTCTACATGCAATTCATATAAATTATAAAAGTCATATGTTTGCGGTCACTAGTATTGCTATCACACAAGAACGAAGCAGAACAAGTTCATTCCAGTCGCCGGCTCGCCGGAGCTCATCGCCGGCGACGGCAGTGAATGATTAAAGGTCCAATTTCAGCCCTTTTTCACTCAAACTGCACCTAGGCCGCTTGTTCTAGCTTCAATCCAGCACTACCAACTCGATTATAAGCATGAAGAGGTTTGCATGCAAATAAAAATCCGATCGCCATCATATATACACACGACTCATATATATATATATGCCTAATTTCCATCAAACAGCGATATAAGCAATACAAGTAGTAGGCAATCGGGAAAAAACGAAGAATCGCAGTAAGAACACACACACACAGCACGTAGCAAGGTAAGGAGAAAAATCGTAGCAAAGAGAGAGAGAGGTGACCTGAACAAACTGGTGCAGAGCAAGAATGGGGAGAAATGAGTGCTGCTGTTTTAATAAAAGGCAGGGGCAAATGCGTCATTTCACAATTGCAAATTTCTGATTTAAAAATAATTAATAAATTAAATTTTGATATAAAATGGGTACAAAAATAACTTTTATATTTTTAAAATAAAGAACATAATTGTAGAAGCTCACTCATATTTTTAAAATATTTTTCTAATGAATAAATATTTAAATAAAAATCGGGGAAGTTTAGGCACTTTAAATGGAAATAAGTGTAGAAAAATCCTTAAAAATATTTTGGTGTTCAAATAAAATAAAATTTTATTTTTCAAAAGTCTCAGAATATATAAAGAACATTTTGGAAAAGATTTCATGATTTTTGGACATTCTAATAATTAAATATGGAATTTAGAAGAGAAATATTTTCAGGATAAAACAGGACTGAGAAAATCATATAAAACTATTGGGACTGAATTAAATCACACAATTATTTTTAGAAAGTCTCTAAAATCACATAGAATCTACATATAAAATTTCATAATTATTGAACACACCAATAATTTTATAAAAATCAAACAGTTACTCCATTCAGCATGAAAAATCAATTAATCACCTTAATAAGGCACCTAAACACATTGTGGTCAAACAGGCAGTCAACTAGACATATAAAATAAACACATACCACATCTTATCACATTAGAGCACAAAAATATTATATCTTATATTAATTAAATATATATAAATATCTCAATCGTTACAATAAGAGCTTATAAGTTGTTTCCACGGTCAAACATGTCAAGAATGAATGTTCAAGTTGTTTCCAAGTTCGAACGAGTCAAGAATTAATTCTCAAGTTATTACAAGACTGTTTTCATATTCAAATGAGCCAAGAATGATCCTACAAGAGTTTACAAATTGTTTCCATGTTCAAATGAGCCAAGAATGAAGGTACAAGTTGTTTCCAAGTTCGAACGAGTCAATAATGAAGTCTCAAGTTATTACGGCATGTTTTCATGTTCAAATGAGCCAAGAATGATCCTATAAGAGTTTACAAGTTTTTTTTTTGTAAATAAAATATATTAAGTCAAAAAGATATACATAAAATATTAAGGGCATACCTCTAAGAACGAACAAAGCATAAAGCTAAGAAAAGCAATACAAGCTAAAACAACAAGCAACTACAGAATATGTTCTGCTAAAACATAAGCAGACTAATGGTGGGGTCTTTTACAATATACTTCTGAAAACTAGTTGATGAGTGAACACGTTCACGAACCATTGTCTTTATAACATGAAGCATCTGAGTTGCATTTTTTGCATTAGCACTTTGTTGAACCCTGCCATTTCTTTCCTTCCATACATTGTAGACCATGACTGCAATATATAAGTACCCCAGCTGCTTCCTCATATTGGAATGATTATCACGAAAGAAAACCCCCTATAGCCATGAAGACTAAGATACAGCAACAGTCAACGGACAATTACGAAGAAGAATGAAAGTATAAGGACGGGAAAAGAAAAGATGTTCAGCCGTCTCCACATTGCATTTACAGAGCACAGAAGTTGTATCAATATTAAACCCAAAAGAGTGCAATTTTTCTTTTGTTTGTAACCTGTCTTTAAGCGCCAACCATAAGAATAAAGCTCAATTTTTAATTGCAAGGGGCTGCCAAATAGCATGAATCCAGGGAGGAGAACTTCCCATTCTACGAATAGAATCCCAGACCGTGTTCAGTTTAACTCTTTGAACACCATTCCATAAAATAACATCCCGAGTGTCAACTGTTCTAGACGATAGGAGATGCCGAAATTCTATGGATGAGGAATGATTAGAACCTGGTGGGTTCCAATTGCCATTGTGAATAATCGATGAAACTTTAGCCAAGTAGCTAGACTCCATGATTGAAATAATATTCCTGCCCAGGTGAGAAATAAGAGGTTTATTCAGCAACCACGGATCATGCCATAAAGAAATGGTAGAAAGTGGACCAATTTTATAGGAGATGAACTGAAATGCCTCTTCTCCGTGATTTAGCAGCTTACAAATGCACCAAGCACTTTTATACGGTATCTTCATCGTCCAAAAAGCCTTATTCTTGAAAAGACAATTATGCAGCCAAAGAATCCAACTAGAGACTGTATTAGGTTGAGAAATACGCCATATCTGATACAAAATCGCTTCTCTATTCCATTCAAAGATATCACGAATACCCAAACCTCCCTCGTCGAGAGAAAGACAACAATCCCTCCAAGCCACTTTATGGTGCGTATTCGAAGAATGACTGCCACTCCAAAGAAAATTCACCAAATATACTTGAAGTTGCTTCAAAACTCCCTTTGGTAAGAACAAATACATGGCCCAGTATCCTTGAATACTAAAGAGAATTGATTTTATTAATTGAAGACGTCCAGCCAGCCTTAAAAACTTAACAGTCCACAAGTCTATTTTAGCACAGATTTTGTGAATGACAGGGATGCAGTCAACATCTTTCAAATGAGATGAGAGGAGGGGAAGGCCCAGGTATTTGATTGGGAGAGAACCAACCTGAAAACCAGTACTTTGAACCATAGAATCTATCACTTGCTGTGGAACATTGCTGAAGAAACACAAGCTTTTCTCTGGGTTGGGATGGAGTCCAGAAGCTCTAGAGAACCTGGAAATAGAGTTTAGAACTGCAAAAATAGAATGCTGATCTCCATGGCAGAAAATAAAGATGTCATCAGCAAAGATTAAATGGGAAAGCTTAATCTTTGAAGTACGTCAGTGATAAGAGAAATCACTATTCAGACTCAGGTCATGCTTTAAATATCTCGTTAGAACCTCCATTGCCAAAACAAAAAGGTATGGCGAAAGCGGGTCTCCTTGACGGAGCCCCGATTTGCTTTGAAAATACCCTTCTAGAGATCCATTAACCTTAACCGAATTCATGCTAGAAGTGATGCATTGTCGAATCCAGTCAACAAAGATACTTGGAAACCCCATTTGATCCAGAATAGTGAAAAGAAAATTCCAGTTCAGCGATTCGAAAGCTTTATGAATATCTAATTTGATTGCACATCTTGCAGGGCCATTCGACAAGTGGTAGTCTTTGCAAAGAGCCTGAGCTAGCATAATATTATCCCCTATGCAACGGTGTGGCACAAAAGCAGACTGGTTGTGAGAAAATAAATTGGGCAATATCATCTTCAATCTACCAGCTAAGAGCTTAGAAATACACTTGTATAAAGTGTTACAACAAGAGATTGGACGGTAGTGAGACATGGAAGATGCACCTACAAATTTTGGAATCAAAGCAGTCGCCGTGGAATTGATAATCCTTGGCAGATAATTTGAATGAAAGAAGAAAGATATAGCTTTCACTACATCATCCCCAACAATACTCCAAGCTGCTATATAGAATTCCGAAAAAAACCACCGGGGCCTGGACTTTTATTTTTTGCCATATGCTTAAAAGTACACAGAATATCATCAGCTGAAAACGGTGCAACTATATGCATTTTCTGGACTTCAGATAAACTAGGAAGCTCTAGTTCCTCATCAATTTGATCCACCTGAGTAGCGGTTCCTAACAATGACTCATAATAATTAACTGCAATTTCAGAAATTTTCTTATGAGTTGTGTGAGTTTCACCAGACCCATCCATCATGGAAAGAATTTTATTTGTATTCCACCTTCCTTTATAAGAGTTGAAGAAGAAAGAATTATTACCATCCCCCAACTGCAACCATTTAATTCTAGATTTCTGTTTCAGCAAAATTTCCTCCAAGCGAAGAGCATCAGTCAAGTTTTTACGAAGTGAATTTTCTTTTTGTAGCGTACTAGAAGAAGGAGCAACAGGTAAGCATTCCTCGAACTGAAGAAGAGAATTTCGAGCCATCAAAACATTCTCATGAAGATTACCTTTCAGTCTGTTCAACAAAAGTAGAGCCTGTTTGACACTTTTGAGTTTTTTCGTCAAGACGTACTAGGGATCACCCGAGATATCAATATGCCAAGCAGTTGAAATTGAACTAATAAAATCAGGGGATTCCAATAAGTGTTGATAAACCTGAAACGACTTTTTTATTTTTTCACGATAAATGCCAAGAATGAAGTCTCAAGTAGTTATAAAATGTTTTCATGTTCAAATGAGCCAAGAATGATCCTACAACAGTTTACAAGTTCTGTCCAAGTTCGAACGAGTCAAGAATAAAGTCTCAAGTTGTTACGGAATATTTTCATTTTCAAATGAGCCAAGAATGATCCTATAAGAGCTTACAAGTTATTCCCATGGTCAAACATGTCAAGAATGAAGGTACAAGTTGTTTTCAAGTTCGAACGAGTCAAGAATGAATTCTAAAGTTGTTACAGATTGTTTTTATGTTCAAATGTGCCAAGAATGATCATATAAGAGTTTACAAGTTGTTTACATGGTCAAACATGTCAAGAATGAAGGTACAAGTTGTGTCCAAGTTTGAATGAGTCAAGAATGAAGCTAAAAGTTGTTTCCAAGTTCGATCGAGTAAAGAATTAAGTCTCAAGTTGTTAATGAATGTTTTCATGTTCAAATGAGCCAAGAATGATTTTATAAGACCTTAAAAGTTGTTTCCATGGTCAAACATGTCAAAAATGAAGGTGTAAGTTGTTTCCATATTCGAACGAGTCAAGAATGAATTCTCAAGTTGTTAGGGATTGTTTTCATGTTCAAATGAGGCAAGAATGATCCTATAAGAGCTTACAAGTTATTTCCATGGTCAAACATGTCAAGAATGTAGGTACAAGTTCTTACCAAGTTCGAACAAGTCAAGAATGAATTCTAAAGTTGTTACAAATTGTTTTCATGTTCAAATGAGCCAATAATGATCCTATTAGAGTTTACAAGTTGTTTCCATGGTCAAACATGTCAAGAATGAAGGTACAAATTGTGTCCAAGTTTGAACAAGTCAAGAATGAATTCTGAAGTTGTTACGGATTGTTTTCATGTTCAAATGAGCCAAGAATAATCCTATAAGAACTTACGAGTTGTTTCCATGGTCAAACATGTCAAGAATGTAGGTACAAGTTGTTTCCAAGTTCGAACGAGTCAAGAATAAATTCCAAAGTTGTTACTGATTGTTTTCACGTTCAAATGAGCCAAGAATGATCCTATAAGAGTTTACAAGTTGTTTCCATGGTCAAACATGTCAAGAATGAAGGTACAAGTTGTGTCCATGTTTAAACGAGTCAAGAATGAATTCTGTAGTTGTTATGGATTGTTTTCATGTTCAAATGAGCGAAGAATGATCCTATAAGACCTTACGAGTTGTTTCCATGGTCAAACATGTCAAGAATGAAGGTATAAGTTTTTTCCAAGTTCGAACGAGTCAAGAATGAATTCTCAAGTTGTTACGGATTGTTTTTATGTTCAAATGAGCCAAGAATGATCCTATAAGAGTTTACAAGTTTTTTCCATGTTCAAACGAGTCAAGCATGAAGCTAAAAGTTGTTTCCAAATTCAAACGAGTCAAGAATGAAGCTACAAGTTGCTTCCAAGTTCGAACGAGTCAAGAATGAAATCTCAAGTTGTTACGGAATGATTTCATGTTCAAATGAGCCAAGAATGATCCTACAAGAGTTTACAAGTTATGTCCAAGTTCGAACGAGTCAAGAATGAAGTCTCAAGTTGTTACGGAATGTTTTCATTTTCAAATGAGCCAAGGATGATTCTATAAGAGCTTACAAGTTATTTCCATGTCAATCATGTCAAGAATGAATGTACAAGTTGTTTCCAAATTCGAACGTGTCAAGAATGAACTCTCAAGTTGTTACGGATTGTTTTCATGTTCAAATGAGCCAAGAATGATCGTATAAGAGTTTACAAGTTATTTCCATGTTCAAACGAGTCAAGCATGAAGCTAAAAGTTGTTTCCAAATTCGAACGAGTCAAGAATGAAGCTACAAGTTGCTTCCAAGTTTGAACGAGTCAAGAATGAAATCTCAAGTTGTTACGGAATGTTTTTATGTTCAAATGAGCTAAGAATGATCCTACAAGAGTTTACAAGTTGTCTCCATGTTCTAATGAGTCAAGAATGAAGTCTCAAGTTTTTAGGGATTATTTTCATGTTCAAATGAGGCAAGAATGATCCTACTAGAGTTTACATGTTGTTTCCATGTTCAAACGAGTCAAGAATGAAGCTACAAGTTATCTCCAAGTTCGAACGAGTCAAGAATGAAGTCTCAAGTAGTTATAGAATGTTTTCATGTTCAAATGAGTCAAGAATGATCCACCAAGAGTATACAAATTGTGTCCAAGTTCGAACGAGTCAAGAATAAATTCTCAAGTTGTTACGGATTGTTTTCATGTTCAAATGAGCCAAGAATGATCTTATAAGAGTTTACAAGTTGTTTCCATGGTCAAACATGTCAAGAATGAAGGTACAAGTTGTGTCCAAGTTTGAACGAGTCAAGAATGAAGCTAAATGTTGTTTCCAAGTTTGATCGAGTCAAGAATTAAGTCTCAAGTTGTTAATGAATGTTTTCATGTTCAAATGAGCCAAGAAAGATTCTATAAGACCTTAAAAGTTGTTTCCATGGTCAAACATGTCAAGAATGAAGGTGTAAGTTGTGTCAAAGTTCGAACGAGTCAAGAATGAAATCTCAAGTTGTTAGGGATTGTTTTCATGTTCAAATGATGCAAGAATGATCCTACTAGAGTTTACAAGTTGTTTCCATGTTCAAACGAGTCAAGAATAAAGCTACAAGTTGTTTCCAAGTTCGAACGAGTCAAGAATGAAGTCTCAAGTAAGTATAGAATGTTTTCATGTTCAAATGAGCCAAGATTGATCCTACAAGAGTTTACAAGTTGTTTCCATGTTCGAATGAGTCATGAATAAAGTCTCAAGTAATTACGGAATATTTTCATTTTCAAATGAGCCAAGAATGATCCTATAAGAGGTTACAAGTTATTTCCATGGTCAAACATGTCAAGAATGTAGGTACAAGTTCTTACCAAGTTCGAACAAGTCAAGAATGAATTCTAAAGTTGTTACAAATTGTTTTCATGTTCAAATGAGCCAATAATGATCCTATTAGAGTTTACAAGTTGTTTCCATGGTCAAACATGTCAAGAATGAAGGTACAAATTGTGTCCAAGTTTGAACAAGTCAAGAATGAATTCTGAAGTTGTTACGGATTGTTTTCATGTTCAAATGAGCCAAGAATAATCCTATAAGACCTTACGAGTTGTTTCCATGGTCAAACATGTCAAGAATGTAGGTACAAGTTGTTTCAAAGTTTGAACGAGTCAAGAATGAATTCTAAAGTTGTTACAGATTGTTTTCATGTTCAAATGAGCCAAGAATGATCCTATAAGAGTTTACAAGTTATTTCTATGGTCAAACATGTCAAGAATGAAGGTACAAGTTGTGTCCATGGTTAAACGAGTCAAGAATGAATTCTGTAGTTATGGATTGTTTTCATGTTCAAATTATAACGATCGAGACATTTATAAATATATTTGATTAATATGAGTTATAGTATTTATGTGTTCCAATGTGACAAGAGGTGATATATGATCTTTTTATATGTCTAGTTGACTACCTGTTTGACCGCAACGTGCTTAAGTGTTTTATTTAAGTGATTAATTGATTTTCCATGCTTAATTGAGTAACTGTTTGATTTTTATAAAATTATTAGTGTGTCCAATAATTATGAAATTTTATATGTAGCTTATTTGTTATTTTAGAGACTTTCTAAAAATAGTGGTGTGATTTAATTCAGTTTCATTAATTTTATATGATTTTCTCAATCCTATTTTATCCTGAAAATATTTCTCTTCTAAATTCCATATTTAATTATTGGAATGTCCAAAAATCATGAAATCTTTTCCAAAATGTTCCTTATATATTCTGAGACTTTTGAAAAATAAAATTTTATTTTAATTGAGCCCCAAAATATTTTTAAAGATTTTCTACTCTTATTTCTATTTAAAGTGCCTAAACTTCCCCGATTTTTAATTAATTATTTATTCATCAGAAAAATATTTCAAAAATATGGGTGAACCTCCGGTGAGCCGGTGGAGGGCTGTGATGGCAAACCTGAGCCTACCACACCTTAATTGCTATGTTAATGTTATATTTATGCTGCTAGTTAGCTTAGATTGAGTTGCATGTAGACTTTTGGTTCATTTCTTGATTTTTAGATTAAATTTTTAGAACTGAAGCAAAGAGGTATGAGTGTGGCAGAGTACGAGGCCAAGTTTTCTAAGATGGCCAGGTTTGTCCCAGAATTTGTCAATACTGATATTAAGAAGGCTAAGAGGTTTCAGCAAGGCCTATGGCTATGGATTAGAAGTAGGGTGACAGTTTTTGAGCTGCAAAGCTTTACTGCGATAGTTCAGAAAGCAATGATCGTGGAAAGTGAAAGTGATATGTCCCAGAAGGAGAAGGATAACAAAAAGAGAAAGTTTAGAGCTAGGGAAGACAGTCAGGGACATGGTAGTTTCAGAAACAAGTTTCACAGAAGGCCAGAAGGTCAGAGAAGTGATTTCCAGCAGATCAAGAGTGGTACTGAAGGAAAAGGAAGACAGAACAGTAAAGCTCAAGGTTTCAACCAGCCAAAGGCCATCAGACAGTTTGTCCCTGAGTGCAAGATTTGTGGAAAGAAGCACTCTAGAGTTTGTAATAAGCCCAATGTTACCTGCTTCAAATGCAACAGGAAGGGACATTATGCAGTGGAATGCAACAGTCAGAGTCAGAATCTAAATCAAAAGTCTGGGATCAAATGCTACAAGTGTGGCAAGCTAGGCCACATGGCAAGGGAATGCAAGGAACCTACTCAGCCTACCAATGTTCTCAGGATAGCTGGAACTCTGTCACAATCTTCAGCACATCAATCTAGAGCAAGAACCTTCAACATGACTCAGAAAGAGGCTATCCAAGATGTGGATGTGATATCAGGTACACTTCTTGTTAATTCAGTCCAAGCTAGTGTATTGATTGATTCTAGAGCTACTAAGTCTTTTATATCTCAAGATTTTCTTGGTAAATTGCAATGTGAAGTTCGACCTTTGGAGCAAGCCTTAGTTATAGAAGTAGCTAACCAGGCAAAGATCCCAGTAAGCGAAGTTTGTCCTAGGTGTGACATTGAAATAGGCAGTTGTCATTTTCTCGCTAACTTGATACCTTTTAAGTTAGGTGAATTTGATGTAATTCTAGGGATGGATTGGTTGTCAAAATACAAGGCTCAGATAGATTGTAGGAATAAGAAGTTAAAGGTGAAAACCCTAGAAGGAGAAGAAGTTAAATTTCGAGGCACCCGGCAAGTCAAGAAGTTTTTGAATATCGTTCAGGCGAAGAGATTTCTGCGTCAAGGATGTGAGGCCTACCTAGCCTATGTGATGGATACTGAGAAGAAGCCAACTCAATTAGAAGATGTTCCTATCGTCAATGAATTTTTCGACATGTTTCCGGACGAACTGCCAGGTTTACCTCCCGATAGGGAAATAGAATTTTCTATTGATTTGGCCCCAGGCACTGAGCCAGTTTCCAAAGCTCCATATAGGATGGCGCCAGTTGAGATGAAAGAGTTGGCGAGTCAAATACAAGATCTCTTAGATAAAGGAATTATAAGGCCTAGTGTGTCTCCCTGGGGAGCACCAGTATTGTTTGTTAAGAAGAAGGATGGAAGCATGAGATTGTGCATAGATTACCGAGAGTTAAACAAGTTAACTATCAAGAATAAGTACCCGTTGCCGAGGATCGACGATCTTTTTGACCAGCTGAAAGGAGCCGAATGTTTTTCAAAAATTGACTTAAGGTCCAGATACCATCAACTCAAGATCAAACCTGAAGATGTATCTAAAACAGCATTCAGAACAAGGTACGGACACTATGAATTTTTGGTTATGGCTTTTGGATTGACAAATGCTCCAGCAGCGTTTATGGATCTGATGAACAGAGTCTTTAAGAAGTATTTAGACAAGTTTGTGATTGTTTTCATCGATGACATCCTGATATATTCCAAGTCAGAAGAAGAGCATGCAGATCACTTGAGAATTGCTTTAGAGACTTTAAGAAAGGAAAAGCTGTATGCGAAGTTTTCAAAATGTGAATTTTGGCTGAAGGAAGTACAATTCTTAGGTCATGTTGTCAGCAAAGAAGGCATCAAAGTTGATCCGGCAAAGATAGAAGTAGTGATGAATGGGAAAGACCAAGGACTCCAACAGAAGTCAGAAGTTTTCTGGGTTTAGCAGGATACTATCGAAGATTTGTTCCAGATTTCTCAAAGATAACTACCCCTATGACCAAGTTGACCAGGAAGAATGAAAAGTTTGTATGGAATGAAAAGTGTGAAGAAAGTTTTGAAGAGCTAAAGCGGAAACTAGTGTCTGCCCCAGTGTTGGTATTACCTGACGATCAAGGAAATTTTGTTATCTACAGTGACGCTTCTCACAAAGGCTTGGGATGTGTTCTGATGCAACATGGGAAAGTAATTGCATATGCTTCCAGGCAGTTAAGACCTCATGAATTGAAGTATCCTACACATGATCTGGAATTAGCTGCCATTGTGTTTGCACTGAAGATATGGAGGCACTACTTATATGGAGAAAAGTGTGAGATTTATACTGACCACAAAAGTTTAAAGTATATCTTTACTCAGAAAGAGCTGAACATGAGACAGAGAAGATGGTTGGAATTGATTAAAGACTACGACTGCACGATTAACTATCATCCAGGCAAGGCGAATGTTGTAGCAGATGCCTTAAGTAGAAAGGAAAGATTGAATATAATGGTTTCGTCTAAAGAATTGATCAAAGAGTTTGAGAAATTGGAAATAGAAGTATGTGGTTCTGATTTAGTGGAAGAAATGGTGTATACAATGACTTTTCAGCCAGAGTTGTTAGTGAAGATCAAGAGATGTCAAGAACAGATGATGAGTCAAGACAGAGCCAAGTTGACTGGAGAAGAGTTAAGAAGTCAGAAGGACGATAAAGGAATCTTTAGGTATTCCTCACGAATTTGGATCCCTAATGTTCAAGAGTTCAAGAATGAAATTTTGCATGATGCACATAGTTCAAGATACTCTATTCATCCGGGAAGCACAAAGATGTATAAAGACTTGAAGGAAAATTTTGGTGGCCCAACATGAAAAGAGATGTGGCAGAGTGGATCAGTAAATGTTATACGTGCCAGAGAGTCAAAGCTGAACATCAGAGACTCAGTGGATTGTTGCAACCACTAGAGATTCCAGAATGGAAATGGGAGAATCTTGCTATGGATTTTGTAGTAGGTCTGCCAAGGACAAAGGCTAATCATGATGCTATCTAGGTAATAATAGATAGATTGACCAAGTCAGCGCACTTTTTACCGATCAACGAAAGATTTTCACTAGACAGGTTGGTTCATTTGTACCTAAAAGAGATTGTTGTGCGACATGGTGTTCCTGTATCAATAGTATCCGACAGAGACCCGAGATTTAATTCTAGATTCTGGAAAAAATTTCAAGAGTGTTTGGGAACAAAGCTGAATATGAGTACTGCATATCATCCTCAGACAGATGGCCAGAGTGAAAGGACAATTCAGACCATTGAAGACATGTTGAGAGTTTGTTCCTTGGATTTTGAAGGAAGTTGGGACGAGCATCTACCGTTAGTAGAGTTTTCATATAACAACAGCTATCATGCTAGTATTGGAATGCCCCCGTATGAAGCTTTATATGGAAGAAAGTGCAGATCACCAGTGTGTTGGAATGAAGTTGGTGAGCGTAAGATTTTGGGTCCAGAGTTAGTTCAACAAACTAAAGAAAAGACTGAGTTGATTCAGAAGAGATTGCTAGCTGCTCAAGATAGGCAAAAGAAGTATGCTGACCAGTCAAGGAAAGATATGAATTTTGAAGAAGGTGACCAAGTGTTGCTAAAGATTTCTCCATGGAAAGGTGTTAATAGATTTGGCAAGAAAGGAAAGCTTAATCCAAGATATATAGGACCTTTTGAAGTCTTGAAGCAAGTTGGGAGAGTTGCATATGAATTGGCTCTACCACCGCAGATGCAGCACATTCACAATGTTTTTCACGTATCTATGCTTAGAAAGTATAATCCTGATATGAGTCATGTAATAGAGTATGAACCCCTAGAGATTCAACCCGACTTGTCCTATGTAGAACAGCCTGTAGAGATTCAGGATCATAAGGATAAGGTTTTAAGGAATAAGTCTGTTAGGCTTGTAAAGGTTTTGTGGAGAAATCCTCGAGTTGAGGAATCCACCTGGGAACTTGAGAGTGAAATGCTCGAAAAGTAGCCTTATTTGTTTACTTAGGCTGATTCTGGGGACAGAATCCTTTTTAAGGGGGGAAGAATGTAACGATCGAGACATTTATATATATATTTGATTAATATGAGTTATAGTATTTATGTGTTCCAATGTGACAAGAGGTGATATATGATCTTTTTATATGTCTAGTTGATTGCCTGTTTGACCGCAACGTGCTTAAGTGTTTTATTTAAGTGATTAATTGATTTTCCATGCTTAATTGAGTAACTGTTTGATTTTTATAAAATTATTAGTGTGTCCAATAATTATGAAATTTTATATGTAGCTTGTATGTGATTTTAGAGACTTTCTAAAAATAGTGGTGTGATTTAATTCAGTCTCAATATTTTTATATGATTTTCTCAATCCTATTTTATCCTGAAAATATTTCTCTTCTAAATTCCATATTTAATTATTGGAATGTCCAAAAATCATGAAATCTTTTCCAAAATGTTCCTTATATATTCTGAGACTTTTTAAAAATAAAATTTTATTTTAATTGAGCCCCAAAATAGTTTTAAAGATTTTCTACTCTTATTTCTATTTAAAGTGCCTAAACTTCCCCGATTTTTAATTAATTATTTATTCATCAGAAAAATATTTCAAAAATATGGGTGAGCTTCTAAATTTATTTTCTTTATTTTAAAAATATAAAACTTATTTTTATAACCATTTTTCTTCAAAATTCGATTTATTAAATGATTTAATTTCAGAAAGTAGCGAATGTGAAATTACTGTTCTACCCTTGCTGTTATAAAAGACTAGCACAGCTCATTTTCTTCCCTGTTTGACGGTTGTTGCTTCAGGTCGTGCTCTCTCTCTAGTCTAGGGCGATTCTTCTTGATTTTCCTAGTTTATGTTTCGATTGATGTTGTGTGTTGTATTGGGGACTAACACCCGACCCTTAATCTTGTGTGGGTTGTCCCCTATCCTTGTATGTAGCTATATGTACATATATATATATATATATGTGTGTGTGCACGGCAAGTGTGTGTGTCGAGGGGGAGAGTTGCATGCAATGGATTATAGTGACATAACCTTGTTCCTAGGCTTGTAAGTGAGTTGTAATTGAGTTTTGGTGGAGCTTCGTGGAAGTACACTCGGAATCTAGCATCGCCGAGGACCTCCGAGCTTTACCCCACCGGCGGTGAACCTCCGGTGAGCCGGTGGAGGGCTGTGATGGAAAACCTGAGCCTACCACACCTTAATTGCTATGTTAATGTTATATTTATGCTGCTAGTTAGCTTAGATTGAGTTGCATGTAGACTTTTGGTTCATTTCTTGATTTTCCCGAACCAAATCATTCGAATGGGTCTTGTTTTCGATTGTTGCAGTTGCTACTAGTTGTGTATATTAATGACTTATAGCATATGTGGTTTGCATGTCAATTGTTTGCTATTAGTTTGAGATGCATGTCGAATTATGGATTAGTTTTGAATTTCCGTTTGTGTTATTAATTTTTCCGAACAAAAATATATACATATATGTGAATTTGATGTGGAGTATGTGAAGGTGTAGCAATGTAATGATTATCAATTGCCTAGAGTAATTAGGAATGTACTAAAATGCTAAATGATCTTCTTCTTATGTCATTTTCGAATATATAGTTTATATACATGTTTAATTTCGAATTATATGTTTAATTCTTTGGCAAATTGAAATGAAATAGTGGAAATGCTAGTTACGTTATGTATTAAGGCAAATTGTTGAAACTATTAGAAAGTTATAAGCTAACTGTGATTAATTCTTTAGTTAAAGGGAATTTTCGAATATATAGGTGTAATTGTATTCGAAATTGGTTAATGCTTATATGTACCATGAGCCTTACTTTACTTTGGTTACCAAATGTGGAAGATATAGAAGTGTTATATGGAAATTGATTATGTAATTGTTTGAGTACTCGAGGGCTTTGAATTGTAGGATCATATTTCGAATATATATATATATATATATATATATATATATATATATATAATATATTCGAATTCTTGATTATATTGAAATGGCAATAGTATTATTAATGATTATAGATGTTGCTTGATTGATATGGATTTGGTACTAAATATGATTGTATAATGGTGTATGATTGACATTGATGTTTGGTTGTGTCGGTTGTATTCCGACGGATAGCTCCAATTACAGGGGAGGTGCTGCCAAAATGTTCTAAAACTAAAACGATTTTGTAAACACTGTTGGCACACCACTTCTGTATAGGAAAGGCTATCAGTCCGGAATATTGTGGATCAATATATGTGTCTATGTGCTACTTGCTTGCCAGTGTAGAAGTGATTATATAATAGAGTATGTCTACTGTACATTATATATGTGTTAAAGGGTTACAGTTAACGAAAGGGTAGAATAGTTAGATGTTAATGAGAACGTCGAGAGTATATAAGATACTGATATAGTACTATTTATGTGTAGCTACGAAAGACTTTGAGGTGAAGGACAAAGGGAAAGCAAAAGTAGAGAGTTAGTGACTGGTGTAGGTGATCTACCTGTTCAGCAGCTGTAGCATTCCTTTTTAAGGCAAGTAACTACTGCCTGATCTTTTAACTTAAGCACTGTTTTATGAACTGTATAGTGAACTGTTTTATAAACTGCCATATATAAACTGTTTTAAAAACTGTTTTAAGACCCTGCAACTATGTTATCTCATTTCAACTGTTTTAAGTTATAGCCTGCCTTACTTTAATTGTTTTACTTAAACTGCAACCTTATACCAGTTTTAATTGCACTTTAAACTTTTCAATCCCTGTACTGCTATTGACAACTTATAAACTAGTTTTAAAAAATCTTAAACCAGTAACCTTGAATTGTGACTTATGTTCTCACCATTTCCTTAGCAATGTTTACTTGAACTTTAATTCTGAACTTACCCTGTTGCTATTGCCCAACTACTGTTACAATTAAATGCCTTACAACTGTTTTCAAAACATCTTGTTATACTTGTGAATACCCTGCAACCTGACTTTACTACTATAACTTGGTTTTGGTCCCTAGTTCAAGATTTCTGCCTACTTTATTACAACAAAGACTTGTTTTGAGATTTATCCTGGAATAAAATTTACCTCTGTCTAATGATCTTTAAAGTGGATTTAAATATGAAATCCGACTTTCAAGAAGTCTTTTTCATCAAATGATTTGGTAATTTTAAAAAGAAAGGTTTTGGTTATTATAGGAATTCCGATCAACATGGTTTCTGCGGATTCCTATAGGTTGGAGGCGTAAGAGGCCGAGTAACGCCGGTCCAGCACTTTTTATGTGAAGACTATAATGAGATAGTCAATGGCTATAATGAGATAGCCCAAGGCCAATGGCAATAAGTGCCTTTATGAGTACTCTTTATGTCCAGAGGAACTTTAGTCCGTTATGGGGACTTTACGTGGCTGATCACCTGTAAGAGCCCAAACTTTTGTAAATTCTGAACTATGAATGAATAGTAACTTTTCAGTTTTACGAAAACCATGTTAGCCCACACTATATAGAAGGTGTAGGATTATAAATCCGGGATTATATTATGATGATACTAAGTAAATAAGTGTATGTAAACGTCGTTAGAATCCGAGGATTTTGTCGTTTACTAAGTGTTTTGTAATTTACGAGATATTAAGGATTAAAGGAGTAGGTTTCGACCTAAGGGATTATAATTCAAAGAAATTATATCCTAAATTATGTTAAGGTAGTGTGACTAGTAAATGTTCACATTAAAAAGATGGGAATAAGAAGTGTTATCACTAATCATGTTTTTATAAAGGATTAAGAGTAAGTAAAATTCACCACAAAGTAAGCCATGCAAGCCATGCAAGCAAGTACTTGCATGGATGAGATCAAGTAACTAAGTCAAGCAAGGGAACTAGCCAAGTAACTAGAATTAGCAAGAGTAACCAAATACTTAACTAGATTAGGAAACCAAGTTTCCTAATTTAGGGGAAATATCCATAAAGTAGCTTTATTAACTTGTCCTAATTCAACTAATTAATCATTAAACTCTTTTTGTTGATTTTATTCCCACTAAAATATCACAAATCAGCCAACAAATCAAGTAGCACAGCAGCAAATTTTCTCTCTTCCCCCACCAAGCTCCATTCGGCAGTTTTGAAAAAAAAAGAGGAGAATTCAAAATCAAAGTCCAAGCTTCCTTGCTCCATAAATCTCCATCTTTTAACCATAGCTTCTACATTTCATAGATAAGGTATGATAAAAATCCCAATTCCATTCTCCATGTCTAGCATTTTCTAAAAATTCATCAAAGATGATAATGAATAGTGTGAATAGTAAACTCAAAAAATTTTAAAGCTTGTTTCTTGATGTTTAGTTCATAAAAAAGGTAGATCAAGCTTCTATAAGGACTCTAAGCACCATCTAGTTGTTGTTGAAGCTTTGTGAAGGTATGGACAACCTCTAACCCTTGTGCTTTGTGTGAGTATGATGCCATGGAAGTGCTAGTGGTTGAAGTCTTAAGCTAAGTATGGTAAAGATATGTGGATGTTAAGCTTTTGGTTGAGTTCTTGTATTGATGTTAGTAGTGTAATGGTGAAATGAGTAGCTTATTGTTGTAGTCATGATGTAAAGAGTAAGGATGAGTGTTGGTTGGAATGGATTCACATTGGTTGAATCCGGAAAACGTTGCGTTTATAGCCGTCGTAATGCCCGATTTTCGTAAACTCTCTTTTAAACTGTGAGAATCGTAATGTCAAGCTACTGGCCCCAAAGGCCTCTGGCCATAGTTGGTTAGGCCTTGTTTCATACATCGTTTTGACGCTTGAATCATGTTATTCCGATATACGGTTTAGGAGATAAGTCAATTTTAGTGAAAGCAACTAAAACTACTAAACTGTTTCGGGAAACACTTTTGTAAAATATAAATGGACCACTTAAATGTCACCCAAAATCATGAAAGTTTAAGGGAACATAGTTGGGACAGTAGGAAAGACCTCTGCAAAATTTCATAACCAAAGGAGAAATTTTCGATTTTATAAAATTGTTAAAGCCGGACTGATTCCTGGACAACCCTTAAAGGAGGATGAATGAGAAAAGGAACATAAGTGCCTATGCAAAGTGACAAGTATGAAGATGTCATTGACCCATTAATTGACTTAAGTGATTAACATATGTCCTAAAGGTTAAGTAACTCTATAATGAGAGGTCTAACCTATGTCAAGCTTATGGTTCGTGCGTGCGTAGCGTTAGTGGTTAAGATAACCAATAACTAACGACACGTTTTATTTGATTTGTATAGATCGTCCGTCAAACCCCCGCACCTCGACGAACCCCAGGACCCCAGGCAAGTTTTCAAAACTCGTACTTAATGTACTAATGTTTTGTCGAAAGACTGTTGTTGTTGTGATATAACTGTATGTTGAAAATCATGAATTGATATGTATATTTACATATTTCCCAAACATTGCGACTATATGCTATATGTATTATAGATATAAGTCGGTAAAAGTAAAGGCTCTAAGCATAGAGCGGTTATGTATTTTCAAACGTAGACCAGGAGTCGGCATGTAATGATAAAGTACTGTCATAATCCGGAAGAAGCCGGAGACAGATTATTTTGAAAAGGCGATATAAATATTTTGATATTTATATTCTGGATATTCTTTAAATAAAAAAATAAAAAGGAGATAATAAATATTATTTTAATATTTATTTAATTAATGAATATTATTTTGAATATTCATTTATTGAGAATCATTTATTAATTTTAAATTAATAAATATTAATTATTTATTTATTAATTTAATTAATAAATATTAATTAATTATTTATTAATTTTTAATTAATAAATATTATTTAAATATTTATTAATTATTAATAATTCATTTTCGAATTATTTTAGGTCTTTAATAATTATTCGAAGCTTTCGATAATGATTTTAAATACTTTCCGACCTTCCGAAAATGATTTAAAAATAGTAGGAGCTCCCTAATATTTAATTTAATTATTTTTATTTTATCCTTTTAATAAGAATAAAATATGTTCAGACTTATCAAAAATAGGGAACTCAGTTTAGGAAGTGAATGATTATTTACTTCTCAAAAGCAGTCAAGTTTTGGAACAAGTTTCCACAGTAGTAAGAGTTTTCAACTTATCAAAAGCAGTGAAGTTTTTCGACAAACTCCCGAGTCATGATTTTCAAAATGAATTCAGTCCTTGAGAAAGGAGATTATATGATGAAGGTCAACTTATCTGTGTGGTAAGGCGACTGCATCACTTAATCTGACAGCTATGAGGGTCTATCAACAAGTACTATACTTGGGGAGCTAGGATTAACTTCCAGTTCCAGGTTAGATAGACGAATCTATTAACAAGTATTATATACTTGGGGAGCTTGGATTAATATTCCAGTTTCAGACTTATAGATTAATTCAGTGGACTTGGAGTTAGCGTAAGAGGCCGAGTGACGCACGGTCCAGCACTTTGACCCGTATGCGGTCTAGGGTGACTACACATTAACGGTAGCGAGTACCGGGGCTCCCCCTTCTACATGTAGAGAAACGGAAGGCTTCCATAGGATGCTGATGAAGGCTGCCGCATGTTGCGACTGATCATCGTATACAACGGTAGCGGGCGTGGAGATGCTCCAGTTACAGTCCCTTCTTCCAATTGGAATTGTGCTACGCACCGTAACAAAAGCCTAGGAGCTGAGTTACCGATGGTGTTGTTTAGCAATAAAACGTTCTGAAAGATTCAGCTTACTCTTAATGTTTTGACGAAAGTTATTTAACTTCAGTTATTTGTTCATAATGCTTTTACAAATAACTCACAGCATGTTTTCCAGTATATACTTGATAAAGAAGAAAGCTTACAGTTTCACAGCATGTTTTCAGAAACTATATTATTTATTGCTGAGCTATATTGCTCACCCTTGCTTTCTTTATATATCACAACACAACAGGACAGCAGGATGCCGCGGATGCGCCGCACCCCCAGGAAGCGCATGGGAAACGCCCGCGCATTCCGTAGGATCTTCGCCAACCTACCCAGGTAGGAAGTCGGAGTAGAAGTAGGATAGGGGTACAGTTGTTGATGGTACGCCTTATCTATAAATATGACTTGTGTAAATTATTTAACAAGAACAGGTAGTAGAATTCAGTACTGTTTCAAGTAGAAACCGTATCGTTTTCATAAGACAAGAACTTACTTTTGGACTGTAATATTTACTCTGATGGATTTATGTATGAAGTATGTATTCGTTCTGAGACTATAATCAGTAGTGTGTGTGTATATGAACTGTGGGGTCACTGCAGGTGAAGTGCTAGCATTAAAGATTAAGATAAATGTGTTAATAACAGGAAGAACGGGAGCCGTGACGGCCCAGGTCTCCGACCCCGGATCTGGGGGCGCCACAGAGATGGTATCAGAGCGTAGGATTATAACTCTCAGAACGATAGGAAGTTAAGAACAATAAATCTTATAATAATAATAAGAAACTCTTATCGAGTCGTCGTCGGGCTATTGGATGTAGCGCTGACATTAAAACCCGCAAGGGAACTTTCAACCCCAGTTAGTAACGTCATTTTTGGTATACACAGATAGGTACCTGATGCCAGAGCGGGAGAGGATTTTGAGGAGCAGCATGATGCAGCATTGTTAGGCTTAGTAGGTGACCTTGCAGCTATCCCAGAGGAGGATCTAGAGGAGGATCCAGAGGAGGATTCAGAGGAGAAACCAATGGAGGACCCGAGTGAGGGACCACATGATGCAGATTATGTGTTCCCTACCCCACCTACTGAGGCAAAGGGGGACCCTATGGATGATGATGTTGTTTGGAGGGACATCGAGATGTACCCGCTTCCAGTTGTGAGATCTCCTACACCACCTATGCCTCCACTTAGCCCTCTAAGTTCAGAGGACGAGTACGAGGGGCTTACACCTGACAGAGCCGAGCCTTCTACGGACATGCCAGCAGACCCAGACATTCCTCCTCCCCCATTCTTAGGGGTACCAGCAGTCATCCATGAGTACATGATAGGTCAGCTTACTGCAGAGATTGCTTTGGCTGATGGCCGCGTTGACGAGCTGAGGCGCCAGTTGGCCGCTGAGCGCGAGCTTAGGGTTGCTCAGCAGGGAGGCATGATGCCGACCACCCCCCAGCAGATGAGGACAGCGGTTACCAGGATTGAGCTGAGGGCACGTGTTCGTATGCGGAGCCTACCTACCAGGGGAGATGGGACAGTGAGCCTGCGAGAGGCAGATGCTATTTGGGCCGATGCTATGATGCAGGTCCAGGACTTGAACCGCCCAACAGGGTAGCCTGATCGGAGGCTAATGACTTTTGGTGAAGATGCCTGTGGCACTAGCATTTTGAGGATTCGGTGATGCAGTAGTGTCGTTGTTTCTGGCCACTTGTTAGGCATTTGATTATCTATGTTATGTTTAGTTCAGACTTGTGTTTCTTGTAATTAACTATAACCTTCAGTGGTTGCGACCAAAGGTCGCCGTTGGTGTATATATTTCCCTTTTATTTCAGTTCCACATATCTAATTGTCTCATATACTTTATTGTCAAATATTATTGCAAACTGGTTGGTATGCTGAGCAGGATTATGAAACCTATAGTGATGAGTAATGGTTACTAAGAAGGATGGTCTAAGTTATTCTGACTAGAATTTTGTTATTAAATGCCAGAACAATGCCTCCCAGACGTGTGGGAACAAGAGTACATCCAGCTGAATCTGTGGATCAGATTAGCAATAACCAAGAGGAGGAAAATCAAAACCCTCCCGAGGAAGAGGAAAATGATATGGATAACAATGAATTAGATGACCAAGATTATGAAGAAGAGGAATACGAGGATACCCAGGAAGTAGAAGAGCGAGAGGAGGGTCAGATGGAGCAGTTTGTAAGGTTACTCAGGCAGAATTTGAATCACCAACCCCCACATCCCAGTCAATCAGTGGCAAGTGCTTTTAAAGCTTTTAAGTCCCTAAAACCACCAGAGTTCCAAGGAACGACAAACCCAGTCGAGGCAAGGGCCTGGCTCAAGGAAATGGAGAAAACATTCGAGATAATGGGCACTGAGGAGGCCCACAAGACTATCTTTGCCACTTATCTCCTCAAGGGAGAGGCTAACTTTTGGTGGGAAGCCAAGAAAAATTTGGAAGCAGATGCTGTCATCACTTGGACAAGATTCAGTGAGCTATTCTTGGAAAAGTATTTCCCTAGGTTCATGGAAACTCAGATGGAGCTAAAGTTTTTAGAGCTGAAACAAGAAAACTTGACAGTGGCAGAGTATGAAGCCAAGTTTACAGAACTGTCAAGGTTTGTGCCAGACTTCGTGAACACAGAAGCTAAGCGAGCTAGAAGGTTTCAACAAGGGCTGAAGCAATGGATTCAGAATAGGGTGGCAGTATTCGAGATTACTGATTATGCCACACTAGTACAGAAAGCCTCGATAGTGGAAGCAGGAAGTGAACAGATATCTAAGAACAAGGAAATGAAAAAGAGGAAGTTCGAAGGCCGCGGAGGAAGTTCCGTGAGCGGAGGTTTTCCAAGCAAAGTCAACCGAGGAACGGTTTCGCAACTAGCAAGGAGTACAGGGTTCAGAAATTTTGGGAGCGGCAGTGCGGTCCAGAGTAGCCGACCGGCCGGGGCATCTCATTTCAGCCAACCCCGACCACCGCCACCAGAATGTAAGAACTGTGGAAGGAAGCACCTTGGCACCTGTCTCAAGGGGTCAACAGATTGTTTCAAATGTGGGCGAGCAGGTCACTATGCTAGTAACTGTCCCCAGAGTGGGTTGAAGTGCTTCCAGTGTGGAATGACGGGGCACATGAAAAAGGACTGCAAGACACCAGCACCTACAATGTCCAGGATAAGCGGGACAGCTTCCAACAGGCCCCAATAGCAAGGACCTTTAATATGACAGTGAAGAATGCCGTGCGAGACGCGGATGTTATAGCAAGTACCCTTCTCCTTAATACTGTCAGCGTAAATGTTTTATTTGATTCTGGAGCTACTAGGTCATTTGTGTCTAAAGAATTGGCATGCAAGTTAAAACTTAAAGCGGAACCTTTGAAAGAATTATTGCAAGTAGAGATAGCTAACCGGGAAGTAGTTCCAGTTAGTCAAGTTCACCCAAATTATAAATTAGAGATAGTTGGGCAAACTTTTGTAGTAGACTTAATCCCTTTTCAACTGGGAGAGTTCGATGTCATTCTGGGAATGGACTGGTTGTCGAGCAATGGTGCGCAGATCGACTGTGAAAAGAAGAAGATTAGATTAAAAGTACTGGGAGGAAAGGAGGTCGTGTTCAAGGGACAACGACAGGTCCGAAAGTTTTTAAACATGGCCCAGACTAAGAGATTGTTACGAAAAGGGTGTGAGGCTTACCTAGCCCACGTGGTAGATACGAGTAAGGAGATGCCTAAACTTAGAGACCTTCGAGTGGTGGCCGAATTCGAGGATGTATTCCCCGAGGATCTTCCAGGACTACCACCCGACCGGGAAATAGAGTTTGCAATCGAACTAGCCCCAGGAACGGCGCCAGTTTCAAAGGCCCCGTATCGTTTAGCCCCAATAGAAATGAAGGAACTAGCCACTCAGCTACAGGAATTGCTAGAACTGGGAATGATAAGGCCGAGCGTGTCACCATGGGGTGCGCCGGTATTATTCGTAAAGAAGAGAGACGGCAACATGCGACTATGCATAGACTACCGAGAGCTGAACAAGTTAACAATAAAGAATAAGTATCCCCTACCAAGGATTGATGACTTATTCGACCAGTTGAAAGATGCGGTGTATTTTTCAAAGATTGACCTCAGGACGGGGTATCATCAACTAAAGATCAAGCCCGAAGACATACCAAAGACAGCGTTTCGCACCAGGTATGGGCACTACGAGTTTTTGGTAATGTCGTTTGGATTAACCAATGCCCCAGCAGCTTTCATGGATTTGATGAACCGAGTCTTCAAGAAGTACTTAGACAAGTGCGTCATTGTTTTCATCGATGATATTTTGATATATTCAAAGACAGAAGAAGAACACGCCGAACATCTGAGAATAGTTCTAGAGATCTTAAGGAAGGAAAGGTTGTTTGCCAAATTCTCGAAATGTGAGTTTTGGCTCAGAGAAGTCCAATTTTTGGGACACGTGGTAAGCGGCGAAGGAATACTAGTCGACCCAGCCAAGATAGAAGCCGTTTCCAATTGGGAAAGACCTACCACACCTACCGAAGTAAGTAGTTTTGTGGGATTGGCAGGATATTACCGGAGGTTTGTACAAGATTTTGCCAAGATAGCCGCCCCACTAACTCGGCTTACTCGAAAGACGGAAAAGTTTAACTGGACAGAGAAATGTGAGGAAGGCTTTCAAGAATTAAAGAAGAGGTTGATAACAGCCCCAGTATTATCACTACCTGACGGAAAAGGAGGTTTCGTAATCTACAGCGATGCCTCGCATAAGGGACTAGGATGCGTGCTTATGCAGCACGGCAAGGTGATTGCTTATGCATCACGACAACTGAAGGAATATGAAATAAGGTATCCCACTCATGACTTGGAGCTAGCCGCGATAGTCTTCGCATTGAAAATTTGGAGACACTACTTGTATGGCGAGAAATGCGAAATCTTTACAGACCATAAGAGCCTGAAGTATATCTTCACACAGAAAGAATTGAACATGAGGCAAAGGAGGTGGCTAGAATTGATTAAAGATTATGACTGCGAAATTCTCTATCACCCAGGGAAGGCCAATGTGGTGGCCGATGCCCTTAGTAGGAAGGAAAGACTTAAGATGATAATCTCTTCGGAGAAGCTAATCAACGAATTTGAAAAGATGGAAATCGAGGTAAAGGTTGTCAGCAAAGGCACCGAAGGATTATTTGAGATCAGTATGCAACCCCCACTGATAGAAAAGATCAAGTTATGCCAAGAAAAGAAACTAACAGACGAATGGGAATCCCTGACTGGAGAAGAAATGAAGTGTGTAAAGGACAGTAAGGGGGTAATGAGATATGCCTCCCGAATCTGGATTCCAAACGTGCGAGAATTGAAGGATGAGATTTTGCATGAAGGACACAATTCGAGGTATGCAATTCACCCAGGTGGCACCAAGATGTATAGGGATTTGAAGGAGTTTTATTGGTGGCCGAACCTGAAAAAGGACGTAGTAGAATGGGTAAGCAAATGTTTGACATGTCAAAGAGTGAAAGCAGAACACCAGAGGCCTAGTGGTCTTCTACAGCCCCTGGAAATTCCTGAGTGGAAATGGGAACAAATAGCAATGGACTTTGTAGTAGGTTTGCCGAGAACGAGCACCAACCACGATGCGATATGGGTGATCGTAGATCGCCTAACCAAGTCAGCTCATTTTCTTCCAATTAATGAAAGGTATACAGTTGACCGATTAGTAGAGATCTATATCAAGGAAATTGTAGTGCGACATGGAGTTCCCGTGTCCATAGTATCGGACCGAGATCCGAGGTTCAACTCCAGGTTTTGGAGAAGTTTTCAAGAATGTGCGGGGACTAAGCTAAGCATGAGCACGGCTTATCATCCCCAAACGGATGGGCAGAGCGAGCGAACCATTCAGACACTAGAAGATATGTTAAAGGTGTGTGTAATAGATTTTAAAGGAAGCTGGAATGATCACTTACCTTTAATCGAGTTTGCCTACAACAACAGCTACCATGCCAGTATAGGTATGCCCCCATATGAAGCCCTATATGGAAGGAAGTGTCGCTCCCTATTGTGTTGGGAGGAAGTAGGAGAGCGGAAGATATTGGGACCCGAATTGGTCCAGAAAACAAGAGAAGCAATAAAGCTCATCCGGAACCGATTGATAACAGCACAAGACCGACAAAAGAAGTATGCCGATCAGAACAGGAAAGATAGAGAATACGAAGTGGGAGACTCAGTACTTCTAAAAGTTTCCCCATGGAAAGGATTAATGAGGTTTGGAAAGAAAGGAAAGTTAAGTCCAAGATCCATTGGACCATTTGAAATCTTAAAACGTATTGGGAAAGTAGCCTACGAGTTGGCCCTGCCCCCAAATTTGCAGCAAGTCCACAATGTGTTCCATGTGTCTATGCTAAGGAAGTATAATGTAGATGCCAGGCATATCATCGAATATGAGCAAGTCGACCTACAACCAGATCTGACCTATGTGGAACAGCCGGTAGAGATACTGGACCGAAAGGAGCAGGTGCTCAGAAATAAAGTGGTAAAGCTAGTAAGAGTCTTGTGGAGGAATCAGAATACCGAAGAATCAACATGGGAGCTAGAAAGTGCCATGATAGAAAAGCACCCTCACTTGTTTTCAGTATAGATTCCGGGACGGAATCCCTTTAAGGAGGGGAGACTGTAAGAGCCCGAACTTTTGTAAATTCTGAACTATGAATGAATAGTAACTTTTCAGTTTTACCATGTTAGCCCACACTATATAGAAGGTGTAGGATTATAAATCCGGGATTATATTACGATGATACTAAGTAAATAAGTGTATGTAAACGTCGTTAGAATCCGAGGATTTTGTCGTTTACTAAGTGTTTTGTAATTTACGAGATATTAAGGATTAAAGGAGTAGGTTTCGACCTAAGGGATTATAATTCAAAGAAATTATATCCTAAATTATGTTAAGGTAGTGTGACTAGTAAATGTTCACATTACAAAGATGGGAATAAGAAGTGTTATCACTAATCATGTTTTTATAAAGGATTAAGAGTAAGTAAAATGCACCACAAAGCAAGCCATGCAAGCAAGTACTTGCATGGATGAGATCAAGTAACTAAGTCAAGCAAGGGAACTAGCCAAGTAACTAGAATTAGCAAGAGTAACCAAGTACTTAACTAGAATAGGAAACCAAGTTCCCTAATTTAGGGGAAATATCCATAAAGTAGCTTTATTAACCTGTCCTAATTCAACCAAGTAATCATTAAACTCTTTTTGTTGATTTTATTCCCACTAAAATATCACAAATCAGCCAACAAAGCAAGTAGCACAGCAGCAAATTTTCTCTCTTCCCCCACCAAGCTCCATTGGGTAGTTTTGAAAAAAAAAGAGGAGAATTCAAAATCAAAGTCCAAGCTTCCTTGCTCCATAAATCTCCATCTTTTAACCATAGCTTCTACATTTCATAGATAAGGTATGATAAAAATCCCAAGTCCATTCTCCATGTCTAGCATTTTCTAAAAATTCATCGAAGATGATAATGAATAGTGTGAATAGTAAACTCAAAAATTTTTAAAGCTTGTTTCTTGATGTTTAGTTCATAACAAAGGTAGATCAAGCTTCTATAAGGACTCTAAGCACCATCTAGTTGTTGTTGAAGCTTTGTGAAGGTATGGACAACCTCTAACCCTTGTGCTTTGTGTGAGTATGATGCCATGGAAGTGCTAGTGGTTGAAGTCTTAAGCTAAGTATGGTAAAGATATGTGGATGTTAAGCTTTTGGTTGAGTTCTTGTATTGATGTTAGTAGTGTAATGGTGAAATGAGTAGCTTATTGTTGTAGTCATGATGTAAAGAGTAAGGATGAGTGTTGGTTGGAATGGATTCACATTGGTTGAATCCGGAAAACGTTGCGTTTATTGCCGTCGTAATGCCCGATTTTCGTAAACACTCTTTTAAACTGTGAAAATCGTAATGTCAAGCTACTGGCCCCAAAGGCCTCTGGCCATAGTTGGTTAGGCCTTGTTTCATACATCGTTTTGACGCTTGAATCATGTTATTCCGATATACGGTTTAGGAGATAAGTCAATTTTAGTGAAAGCAACTAAAACTACTAAACTGTTTCGGGAAACACTTTTGTAAAATATAAATGGACCACTTAAAGTCACCACAAATCATGAAATTTTAAGGGAACATAGTTGGGACAGTAGGCAAGACCTCTGCAAAATTTCATAACCAAAGGAGAAATTTTCGATTTTATAAAATTGTTAAAGCCGGACTGATTCCTGGACAACCCTTAAAGGAGGATGAATGAGAAAAGGAACATAAGTGCCTATGCAAAGTGACAAGTATGAAGATGTCATTGACCCATGAATTGACTTAAGTGATTAACATATGTCCTAAAGGTTAAGTAACTCTATAATGAGAGGTCTAACCTATGTCAAGCTTATGGTTCGTGCGTGCGTAGCGTTAGTGGTTAAGATAACCAATAACTAATGACACGTTCTATTTGATTTGTATAGATCGTCCGTCAAACCCCCGCACCTCGACGAACCCCAGGACCCCAGGCAAGTTTTCAAAACTCGTACTTAATGTACTAATGTTTTGTCGAAAGACTGTTGTTGTTGTGATATAACTGTATGTTGAAAAGCATGAATTGATATGTATATTTACATATTTCCCAAACATTGCGACTATATGCTATATGTATTATAGATATAAGTCGGTAAAAGTAAAGGCTCTAAGCATAGAGCGGTTATGTATTTTCAAACGTAGACCAGGAGTCGGCATGTAATGATAAAGTACTGTCATAATCCGGAAGAAGCCGGAGACAGATTATTTTGAAAAGGCGATATAAATATTTTGATATTTATATTATGGATATTCTTTAAATAAAAAAATAAAAAGGAGATAATAAATATTATTTTAATATTTATTTAATTAATGAATATTATTTTGAATATTCATTTATTGAGAATCATTTATTAATTTTAAATTAATAAATATTAATTAATTATTTATTAATTTAATTAATAAATATTAATTAATTATTTATTAATTTTTAATTAATAAATATTATTTAAATATTTATTAATTATTAATTATTCATTTTCGAATTATTTTAGGTCTTTAATAATTATTCGAAGCTTTCAATAATTATTTTAAATACTTTCCGTCCTTCCGAAAATGATTTAAAAATAGTAGGAGCTCCCTAATATTTAATTTAATTATTTTTATTTTATCCTTGCGACTGATCATCGTATACAACGGTAGCGGGCGTGGAGATGCTCCAGTTACAGTCCCTTCTTCCAATTGGAATTGTGCTACGCACCGTAACAAAAGCCTAGGAGCTGAGTTACCGATGGTGTTGTTTAGCAATAAAACGTTCTGAAAGATTCAGCTTACTCTTAATGTTTTGACGAAAGTTATTTAACTTCAGTTATTTGTTCATAATGCTTTTACAAATAACTCACAGCATGTTTTCCAGTATATACTTGATAAAGAAGAAAGCTTACAGTTTCACAGCATGTTTTCAGAAAGTATATTATTTATTGCTGAGCTATATTGCTCACCCTTGCTTTCTTTATATATCACAACACAACAGGACAGCAGGATGCCGCGGATGCGCCGCAACCCCAGGAAGCGCATGGGTAACGCCCGCGCATTCCGTAGGATCTTCGCCAACCTACCCCAGGTAGGAAGTCGGAGTAGAAGTAGGATAGGGGTACAGTTGTTGATAGTACGCCTTATCTATAAATATGACTTATGTAAATTATTTAACAAGAACAAGTAGTAGAATTCAGTACTGTTTCAAGTAGAAACCGTATCGTTTTCATAAGACAAGAACTTACTTTTGGACTGTAATATTTACTCTGATGGATTTATGTATGAAGTATGTATTCGTTCTGAGACTATAATCAGTAGTGTGTGTGTGTATATGAACTGTGGGGTCACTGCAGGTGAAGTGCATTAAAGATTAAGATAAATGTGTTAATAACAGGAAGACCGGGAGCCGTGACGGCCTAGGTCTCCGACCCCGGATCTGGGGGCGCCACATCACCCGTATTGTCTGGCGTTGTGAGAAAACTCCAATCAAAATAAATTTTTCTAATCTGTAAAGGTCCTAATGAAAGGACAGTTTTAATACATGATTTGAAAAGCAAGGTCCTAATGAGAGGACAGTTTTATAAAATGTTTTGAAAGAATCAGTCCTAATGAAAGGATAGTTTTATACAAATGATCTTTGAAATGATCAATAATAAAAATTTAAATGCCTTGATATAACCTACCATATACAGCTTCAACTGTCAGATATACTTTGATTTGACTTTGTTTCAATTGTTATACATTACTCCCTGTTATCCATCTAACCCTGCAGATTACTCTTATACTTAGAAATGATTATTACTTTCCAGTTTCTTAAATACCTTGTACCAGTTATTAAAATCATTTAACCCTGCCAGTGGATTTATAAAAGAAAGTTTTGCGAGTAATGCATACCCTGACTAGAATTTTGATTACAATTATGGCACAATGAGGTCCAACAATGATTTTAAAGCATGGTTTTGAGAAAAGACTTTTTAAATCATATAGAAGCCTGTAGAACTGTTTTTAACCTATATGGTTACTTGCTGAGCTTTTGTAGCTCATTCTTTTATTTTTTAACATCTACAGCTTTTGAGAATCATGGTCCGTATTAAGCAGACTGCCAGGAAGAACATGTCTTTCATGAACTATGCTAGGCTGGCTGAGATTGAACAGGTAGGATCGAGGCAGAGTTGGAAGGAAAAGACTTTGTTAAGTCTTGTATTTTGTTATTAGATTTTGAGATGTTTCAGAAGTTGTAATAATATTATTTTGTTGCTGTAAATGTAAATATAAATGAATGTAGTTGTGTGCTTGTTTCATACCATTACCTTGAAAGGTCCAGGCTAGTAGTCGGGGTCATATTTATTTGTATTTTCTATTATTGTTATTTAGGGTGCATGCATATAGAGTGGTAGTGACTCCCCGATCTAGACCCCGGGTCGGGAGGGCGCCACACAAATGAGCCAAGAATAATCCTATAAGACCTTACGAGTTGTTTCCATGGTCAAACATGTCAAGAATGAATGTATAAGTAGTTTCCAAGTTTGAACGAGTCAAGAATGAATTCTCAAGTCGTTACGGATTGTTTTTATGTTCAAATGAGCCAAGAATGATCATATAAGAGTTTACAAGTTGTTTCCATGTTCAAACGAGTCAAGCATGAAGCTAAATGTTGTTTCCAAATTCAAACGAGTCAAGAATGAAGCTACAAGTTGCTTCCAAGTTCGAACGAGTCAAGAATGAAATCTCAAGTTGTTACGGAATGCTTTCATGTTCAAATGAGCCAAGAATGATCCTATAAGACCTTATAAGTTATTTCCATGTCAATCATGTCAAGAATGAAGGTACAAGTTGTTTCCAAGTTCGAACGAGTCAAGAATGAATTCTCAAGTTGTTACGGATTGTTTTCATGTTCAAATGAGCCAAGAATGATCGTATAAGAGTTTACAAGTTATTTCCATGTTCAAACGAGTCAAGCATGAAGCTAAAAGTTGTTTCCAAATTCGAACGAGTCAAGAATGTAGCTACAAGTTGCTTCCAAGTTCGAACGAGTCAAGAATGAAATCTCAAGTTGTTACAGAATGTTTTTTTGTTCAAATGAGCCAAGAATGATCCTACAAGAGTTTATAAGATGTCTCCATGTTCTAATGAGTCAAGATGAAGTCTCAAGTTTTTAGGGATTGTTTTCATGTTCAAATGAGGCAAGAATGATCCTACTAGAGTTTACATGTTGTTTCCATGTTCAAAGGAGTCAAGAATGAAGCTACAAATTGTTTCCAAGTTCGAACGAGTCAAGAATGAAGTCTCAAGTAGTTATAGAATGTTTTAATGTTCAAATGAGTCAAGAATGATCCTACAAGAGTATACAAATTGTGTCCAAGTTCGAACAAGTCAAGAATAAATTCTCAAGTTGTTACGGATTATTTTCATGTTCAAATGAGCCAAGAATGATCCTATAAGAGTTTACAAGTTGTTTCCATGGTCAAACATGTCAAGAATGAAGGTACAAGTTGTGTCCAAGTTTGAACGAGTCAAGAATGAAGCTAAATGTTGTTTCCAAGTTTGATCGAGTCAAGAATTAAGTCTCAAGTTGTTAATGAATGTTTTCATGTTCAAATGAGCCAAGAATGATTCTATAAGACCTTAAAAGTTGTTTCCATGGTCAAACATGTCAAGAATGAAGGTGTAAGTTGTTTCCATATTCGAACGAGTCAAGAATGAATTCTCAAGTTGTTAGGGATTGTTTTCATGTTCAAATGAGGCAAGAATGATCCTAATAGAGTTCACAAGTTGTTTCCATTTTCAAACGAGTCAAGAATGAAGCTACAAGTTTTTTCCAAGTTCGAACGAGTCAAGAATGAATTCTAAAGTTGTTACGGATTGTTTTCATGTTCAAATGTACCAAGAATGATCCTATAAGAGTTTACAAGTTGTTTACATGATAAAACATGTCAGGAATGAAGGTACAACTTGTGTCCAAGTTTGAATGAGTCAAGAATGAAGCTAAAAGTTGTTTCCAAGTTCGATCGAGTAAAGAATTTTGTCTCAAGTTGTTAATGAATGTTTTCATGTTCAAATGAGCCAAGAATGATTCAATAAGACCTTAAAAGTTGTTTCCTCGGTCAAACATGTCAAGAATGAAGGTGTAAGTTGTTTCCATATTCGAACGAGTCAAGAATGAATTCTCAAGTTGTTAGGGATTGTTTTCATGTTCAAATGAGGCAAGAATGATCCTACTAGAATTTACAAGTTGTTTCCACGTTCAAACGAGTCAAGAATAAAGCTACAAGTTGTTTCCAAGTTCGAATGAGTCAAGAATGAAGTATCAAGTTGTGATAGAATGTTTTCATGTTCAAATGAGCCAAGAATGATTCTACAAGAGTTTACAAGTTGTGTCCAAGTTCGAACGAGTCAGGAATAAATTCTCAAGTTGTTACGGATTATTTTCATGTTCAAATGAGCCAAGAATGATCCTATAAGAGTTTACAAGTTGTTTCCATGGTCAAACATGTCAAGAATGAAGGTACAAGTTGTGTCCAAGTTTGAATGAGTCAAGAATGAAGCTAAAAGTTGTTTCCAAGTTCGATCGAGTAAAGAATTACGTCTCAAGTTGTTAATGAATGTTTTCATGTTCAAATGAGCCAAGAATGATTCTATAAGACCTTAAAAGTTGTTTCCATGGTCAAACATGTCAAGAATGAAGGTGTAAGTTGTTTCCATATTCGAACGAGTCAAGAATGAATTCTCAAGTTGTTAGGGATTGTTTTCATGTTCAAATGAGCCAAGAATGATCCTACTAGAAATTACAAGTTGTTTCCACGTTCAAACGAGTCAAGAATAAAGCTACAAGTTGCTTCCAAGTTCGAACGAGTCAAGAATGAAGTCTCAAGTAGTGATAAAATGTTTTCATGTTCAAATGAACCAAGAATGATTCTACAAGAGTTTACAAGTTGTGTCCAAGTTCGAACGAGTCAGGAATGAAGTCTCAAGTTGTTACGGAATATTTTCATTTTCAAATGAGTCAAGAATAATCCTATAAGAGCTTACAAGTTATTTCAATGGTCAAACATGTCAAGAATGTAGGTACAAGTTGTTACCAAGTTCGAACAAGTCAAGAATGAATTCTAAAGTTGTTACAAATTGTTTTCATTTTCAAATGAGCCAATAATGATCCTATTAGAGTTTACAAGTTGTTTCCATGGTCAAACATGTCAAGAATGAAGGTACAAATTGTGTCCAAGTTTGAACAAGTCAAGAATGAATTCTGAAGTTGTTACGGATTGTTTTCATGTTCAAATGAGCCAAGAATAATCCTATAAGACCTTACGAGTTGTTTCCATGGTCAAACATGTCAAGAATGTAGGTAAAAGTTGTTTCCAAGTTCGAACGAGTCAAGAATGAATTCTAAAGTTGTTACAGATTGTTTTCATGTTCAAATGAGCCAAGAATGATCCTATAAGAGTTTACAAGTTATTTCCATGGTCAAACATGTCAAGAATGAAGGTACAAGTTGTGTCCATGTTTAAACGAGTCAAGAATGAATTCTGTAGTTGTTATGGATTGTTTTCATGTTCAAATGAGCCAAGAATTATCTTATAAGACCTTACGAGTTGTTTCCATGGTCAAACATGTCAAGAATGAAGGTATAAGTTGTTTCCAAGTTTGAACGAGTCAAGAATGAATTCTCAAGTTGTTACAGATTGTTTTTATGTTCAAATGAGCCAAGAATGATCCTATAAGAGTTTACAAGTTGTTTCAATGTTCAAACGAGTCAAACATGAAGCTAAAAGTTGTTTCCAAATTCAAACGAGTCAAGAATGAAGCTACAAGTTGCTTCCAAGTTCGAACGAGTCAAGAATGAAATCTCAAGTTGTTACGGAATGTTTTTATGTTCAAATGAGCCAAGAATGATCCTACAAGAGTTTACAAGTTGTCTCCATGTTCTAATGAGTCAAGAATGAAGTCTCAAGTTTTTAGGGATTGTTTTCATTTTCAAATGAGGCAAGAATGATCCTACTAGAGTTTACATGTTGTTTCCATGTTCAAACGAGTCAAGAATGAAGCTATAAGTTGTTTCCAAGTTCGAACGAGTCAAGAATGAAGTCTCAAGTAGTTATAGAATGTTTTCATGTTCAAATAAGCCAAGAATGATTCTACAAGAGTTTACAAGTTGTGTCCAAGTTCGAACGAGTCTAGAATGAAGTCTCAAGTTGTTATCGATTGTTTTCATGTTCAAATGAGCCAAGAATGATCCTATAAGAATTTACAAGTTGTTTCCATGGTCAAACATGTCAAGAATGAAGGTACAAGTTGTGTCCATGTTTGAAGGAGTCAAGAATGAATTCTGTAGTTGTTACGGATTGTTTTCATGTTCAAATGAGCCAAGAATGATCCTATAAGACCTTACGAGTTGTTTCCATGGTCAAACATGTCAAGAATGAAGGTATAAGTTGTTTCCAAGTTCGAACAAGTCAAGAATGAATTCTCAAGTTGTTACGGATTGTTTTTATGTTCAAATGAGCCAAGAATGATCCTATAAGAGTTTACAAGTTGTTTCCATGTTCAAACGAGTCAAGCATGAAGCTAAAAGTTGTTTCCAAATTTGAACGAGTCAAGAATGAAGCTACAAGTTGCTTCCATGTTCCAATGAGTCAAGAATGAAGTCTCAAGTAGTTATAGAATGTTTTAATGTTGAAATGAGTCAAGAATGATCCTACAAGAGTATACAAATTGTGTCCAAGTTCGAATGAGTCAAGAATAAATTCTCAAGTTGTTACGGATTGTTTTCATGTTCAAATGAGCCAAAAATGATCCTATAAGAGTTTACAAGTTGTTTCCATGGTCAAACGTGTCAAGAATGAAGGTACAAGTTGTGTCTAAGTTTGAACGAGTCAAGAATGAAGCTAAATGTTGTTTCCAAGTTTGATCGAGTCAAGAATTAAGTCTCAAGTTGTTAATGAATGTTTTCATGTTCAAATGAGCCAAGAATGATTCTATAAGACCTTAAAAGTTGTTTCCATGGTCAAACATGTCAAGAATGAAGGTGTAAGTTGTATCCAAGTTCGAACGAGTCAAGAATGAAATCTCAAGTTCTTACGGAATGTTTTAATATTCAAATGAGGCAAGAATGATCCTAATAGAGTTTACAAGTTGTTTCCATTTTCAAACGAGTCAAGAATGAAGCTACAAGTTTTTTCCAAGTTCGAACGAGTCAAGAATGAATTCTAAAGTTGTTACGGATTGTTTTCATGTTCAAATGTACCAAGAATGATCCTATAAGAGTTTACAAGTTGTTTACATGATAAAACATGTCAAGAATGAAGGTACAACTTGTGTCCAAGTTTGAATGAGTCAAGAATGAAGCTAAAAGTTGTTTCCAAGTTCGATCGAGTAAAGAATTATGTCTCAAGTTGTTAATGAATGTTTTCATGTTCAAATGAGCCAAGAATAATTCTATAAGACCTTAAAAGTTGTTTCCACGGTCAAACATGTCAAGAATGAAGGTGTAAGTTATTTCCATATTTGAACGAGTCAAGAATGAATTCTCAAGTTCTTAGGGATTGTTTTCATGTTCAAATGAGGCAAGAATGATCCTACTAGAATTTACAAGTTGTTTCCACGTTCAAACGAGTCAAGAATAAAGCTACATGTTGTTTCCAAGTTCGAACGAGTCAAGAATGAAGTCTCAAGTAGTGACAGAATGTTTTCATGTTCAAATGAGCCAAGAATGATTCTACAAGAGTTTACAAATTGTGTCCAAGTTCGAACGAGTCAGGAATGAAGTCTCAAGTTGTTACGGAATATTTTCATTTTCAAATGAGCCAAGAATAATCCTATAAGAGCTTAAAAGTTATTTCTATGGTCAAACATGTCAAGAATGTAGGTACAAGTTGTTACCAAGTTCGAACAAGTCAAGAATGAATTCTAAAGTTGTTACAAATTGTTTTCATTTCCAAATGAGTCAATAATGATCCTATTAGAGTTTACAAGTTGTTTCCATGGTCAAACATGTCAAGAATGAAGGTACAAATTGTGTCCCAGTTTGAACAAGTCAAAAATGAATTCTGAAGCTGTTACGGATTGTTTTCATGTTCAAATGAGCCAAGAATATTCCTATAAGACCTTACGAGTTGTTTCCATGGTCAAACATGTCAAGAATGTAGGTACAAGTTGTTTCCAAGTTCGAACGAGTCAAGAATGAATTCTAAAGTTGTTACAGATTGTTTTCATGTTCAAATAAGCCAAGAATGATCCTATAAGAGTTTACGAGTTGTTTTCATGGTCAAACATGTCAAGAATGAAGGTACAAGTTGTCTCCATGTTTAAACGAGTCAAGAATGAATTCTGTAGTTGTTATGGATTGTTTTCATGTTCAAATGAGCCAAGAATGATCCTATAAGACCTTACGAGTTGTTTCCATGGTCAAACATGTCAAGAATGAATGTATAAGTTGTTTCCAAGTTCGAACGAGTCAAGAATGAATTCTCAAGTTGTTACGTATTGTTTTTATGTTCAAATGAGCCAAGAATGATCCTATAAGAGTTTACAAGTTGTTTCCATGTTCAAACGAGTCAAGCATGAAGCTAAAAGTTGTTTCCAAATTCAAACGAGTCAAGAATGAAGCTACAAGTTGCTTCCAAGTTCGAACGAGTCAATAATGAAATCTCAAGTTGTTACGGAATGCTTTCATGTTCAAATGAGCCAAGAATGATCCTACACGAGTTTACAAGTAGTGTCCAAGTTCAAACGAGTAAAGAATGAAGTCTCAAGTTTTTACGGAATGTTTTCATTTTCAAATGAGCCAAGGATGATTCTATAAGAGCTTACAAGTTATTTCCATGTCAATCATGTCAAGAAAGAAGGTACAAGTTGTTTCCAAGTTCGAACGAGTCAAGAATGAATTCTCAAGTTGTTACGGATTGTTTTCATGTTCCAATGAGCCAAGAATGATCGTATAAGAGTTTACAAGTTATTTCCATGTTCAAACGAGTCAAGAATGAAGCTACAAGTTGTTTCCAAGTTCGAACGAGTCAAGAATGAAGTCTCAAGTAGTTATAGAATGTTTTAATGTTCTAATGACTCAAGAATGATCCTACAAGAGTATACAAATTGTGTCCAAGTTCGAACCAGTCAAGAATAAATTCTAAAGTTGTTACGGATTGTTTTCATGTTCAAATGAGCCAAGAATGATCCTATAAGAGTTTACAAGTTGTTTCCATGGTCAAACATGTCAAATATGAAGGTACAAGTTGTGTCTAAGTTTGAACGAGTCAAGAATGAAGCTAAATGTTGTTTCCAAGTTTGATCGAGTCAAGAATTAAGTCTCAAGTTGTTAATGTTAGGTCCAAGGTGTTGTAGAGGGGGGGGTGAATACAACTGTTTAAAATTTATGAGAGAATAAACAATGTGCAAGTAATAAATGATGACTCAGAATTTCAAGAATATATCATTATATTCATTGATGGATTTGCTACAACATTCATAAAAGCATCATGATCAGTTGAACAATAAATACAGCAATTAAAGCTAGATTCAACTGATCCTCTCTCTCTCACTTTTTGTTTTACAGTAAATGCTCTCTCTTAAAAATTATCGTTTAAAATACAGAGATACAAGTTACTACTAAAAATACAAACAAAGTGCTGCTTTTATAATGTCATGTAGTCTTGATCTTGTCCTTTTTGTGTACGTGGCCCAATCAGGACTTCGACAACAAAAAGTACTTTCCCAACAACTCTGGATCAACCGTTCACAATAAGCCACTTGTCCCTTGAACATTAAATGTTACATTTCTACCCGCATCTCGATCTTCGCCTGGACCCATCTCGATCTCGATCTGTGAAAATCTCGATCTCGATCTGTGAAAATCTCGATCTCGATCTGTGAAAATCTCGATCTCGATCTGGGAAAATCTCGATCTCGATCTGTGAAAATCTCGATCTCGATCTGGGAGAATCTCGATCTCGATCTGGGAGAATCTCGATCTCGATCTATCGCCTGGATCGAGATTTGCCTTTGCAGTGTTTTACTTCACTTGTAAATCTCGATCCGCATCTCGATCTGCTGTGGATCGACATTTGCCTTGGCAAATATGCACACATCCAATGTTGACCTTCTTTAGTGACTAATTGAGAATTAACCTTTGTGAGCAAGTTTCCTTAGCTTCTTCAATTTCTTTTCCTCACTCAATTCAAATGAGATCTTCTATTACTGACACGAACTTGCCTCCAATGTCCTGACACTTGATGCAATGGTCTGGTTCATAAGTGACTAGTCTTGTAGGGGTTCTTGCTTCTGAATGTCAGTTCTCATTTGTTGATTAACCTTTACATTATCCAGATGTTGATATACATTACATGAAATCACTTTGGCCTTCTTGATACTTCCTTGACATTAATTTGATTCTCCATTAGATAAGTTAGGGCATGAGCAATACTCAGATTGAACTTCTTCTCACTTATGCATCCTTGATTAACCAAATTAGTTACTTGTAGTTACCAAGTATCATTACCATTTCTTCAGTTGATTGATTCCATGTGCTTCTTCAGTTTCTCTTGTTTTGCTGTTGTTTTATCTTTTACTTAGTTGAGTTACAAAATAATTAAGTGTTACAAGTTAGTACACCTATGCCTTTCAATCTCCCCCTATTTGATTGTCTAACAATGACAACCAAATTCACAATGAGGATAACTCAACTAAACAGGGACTGAAAAAGATAAAATAACATTCATAAAAGATCATGTCAACTTGCATAATGCTTGGCTTGATTAATTAACTTCATGTCTATTACTGATACTTCAAGTGCCAAAATTGGACACCTGTTGGCTCGATTAAATGGCTTCATGCTCTTCTAGAGATTTTCTCTAAGTACTTTAAGAGCACGGTCCACTCAATCTTCAATTATCCTTCTGAAGTCCTTTTAGCAGTATTACCACCGCCGAACTTCGCGAAATAATTGATGCCTTATATAAACCAGTTTCAAGACACTTAGCTAACTAACTTCTACCTTACACTATACAAGACAACAGATAATATATTTTTACAATGCAGGAAAACAAGAAAACAAATTATAACGCAAAGAAACATTACAAGCATGATACATTAAAACTTTTATTTCTTGCGCTCCTCTTCCTCACGAGCTTTCTTCTTGGCTGCTTTTTCTTTCTTCATGAACTCAGGGTTGCAGACTTCATCCATTCTTTTCTTGAGAAGATTAAGTCCTTCTGCTTCCACATGATTTCTGATCTTGTAATTTCGAAACAACCTCAACCACCTTTCAACCATGCTGCGAGTGGTAAGCTTCGTGGGAATGTCTTCAAACCTCAGCTTTGTGACTTTGTCAGGGTACCCCTTTTCCCCTTTCTTCCGTATGACCAGCTGCTTAGGGTATCCAATGACAATAGCGGTGGTGCATTGCTGTAGCCTCTGAATATCAAGTTGTTGTCTTCTCTTACAGAAGTTATCAAACGTGACCCTCAGATAATCCTGATCAAACTCGTCAATATCATCCATCTCCTCAATCAATTCTCTTATACTACACAGTGTTTCATGACTGTGTTCTGCAAAGATGTCGTACTTGATTTCAATGATGGTTTCCACCTTATGCTTGTCTGTATAGATCAGCAGATCATTCTCATTCTCAGCTTTGCTCTTGACAAACTTGACATTTGCACTAACCACTGCACTAGCTTCCTTTCTTATTTCCCCTTCTTCTGGAATGTCTATCCTTGGATCTCCGTATCTTTGCACATGCTCTCTTATTGCCTCGTTTTGCAGCTCGAATGCATAGTCTTCAGGTTCCTTCTTAACCACTGGTAGTGTAGCTTCAGGCAACTTGTATCTAGAATCTTGCCTTCTTATCAGCTTCTCCAAGTCCTTAGCCACCAGCTTCTTTTCCTTTGTTAGAAAACCCTTAGAGAGAACTAGCTTTGCAACTGCCTTCAGCACATTTCCGCTCGGAGTTAGTTTCGAATCATGCAGATTTACGATCCTCAAGACCTTGTCATGGACATATCTGATCTGGTAGGGATTTAGAATGATGTCAACCCCTCTGTCTTCAGCCATCTTCAACAATTTCTCCTTAAACAGCACTCCAGTCTTGACAGAGGTGTCTACCTTGTGAGCGAATTCTACCAGTTCACTTGCACCCCTTTCATGGAAGAAAGCTTCATCGACCATACACGGCCCGATTTTTGTTATGGGTGTCCAAGTGATCATCAGATTCCATGCCTTCTCCTTGAATATGACTTGTACGGAGGTGCATCCCTGTCTTATGCAATTTAGATAATTCAGCAGCCCAGGGTTTAGATTTTCTAGCTTATGAAGAAGAAAGCTCAATCTTCCTGAGTCATGAGCATAGGCTCTTGGTCCAGCTAAGGCTTCTCTAGCCTTGTCCCACTCGGGACCTTCCTTCCTTATGTCAGCCTGGACCTTAGGATCATTGATCTTTTTCATTTCAAACTCATGCTGAGTTTTCTGAGCCGCTCTCTTCTCCTTTGCCATTAGTTCTTTTTCAACTATCCCTTGTAGAATTTCTTCATTTACTCTTTCTCTGGCTTCCCTGAAAATCTCTCCTTGCATCTCCGCTTCATCAACTTCTTCTTCTGGAACATGCTCGTCAGCAACCGAGTGGTCTCCTGCATCACCTGCAACTCCTGCGCCAGATCCGCCAGGATTTAGACCTCTTTCTTGTTCCCATTCTCTTGCTCGTTGCTCGAGTCTCGACCTCCTTGCCACTAAGGCTTCTACATCCATCTCGTCATCATCAGAATCTTCAATAAAGTCTCCCATAAATGTATCAACAAGAGGTGTTTCTTTCTCAGCTTCTTCTTCAGCTACCATCTTCTGCTTGCCTTTGTCCTTAAGAGCCGGTTGAGCCTCCTCCACCTTTTCACCAGATTTGTTTGAGGACTCGATCACCGGACCCTTACTAGTCAGCTTTTTCAGACCCTGATCCTCTTTCTCCCCCTTAGGTGTGTTATCCTCATCAGGAGCATCATCATCATTATTATCGTCACCACCACCACCAGGTGAAGGACCAGGTCCATCCTTGTTACGTCCAAAGACAGCATCAAGTAGTTCATGCAGTTTCGTCCAAACCTGAGACATGCCATAAGTGACATCATCTACTGACCTCCCGACCTCCACCTGTGCCAATCCGAGATTGTTTATCTTGTCAATCATCTGATTTTGGACGGCAATCAGGTTCTCCATGAACTGAGCTCCAACCTCCAATCTTCCAGAGTGAGAAGAGACAGCAGCAGTAACACCAGCAACTCCAGCCTCCAAAGCCTCCACTTTCTTCACTAGATCCTGCAATTTGGGGGACGGTGTTTGGCTTGGGTTAGACTGTGTACTCTCGCCGGGTTCTGTTTCACTCAAGATCCCTAAAAAGAAGGGATCTACTCTCCCTGTCTCTCCCTCGTGTTTAGAGCCTAACAGTACTAGAGCCTCATCCACTAATCGCTGGGGACTAGCGGTGAGTTGGTCGGCGATATCGGTCAGTGAGACTGAGCCTTTAAGCGCTGTGTCTACGACGGGAGATGACGTTATGACCATGTCATCCCCTTGATCACTTAGAACCTTTTCTGGTTCGCTGGGCTGTTCTGGAGGCGTAGACCCACCAGTCACCAGATGTCGTTGCTCTGCAAGCAACTTGTTTTCTGATTTAGATGAGGAAGCGTCATCCGTACTGAATTCGACAGACTCTTCCTCATTAAAACTGCCTGAGATACTAGTATCAGAAGTGCTAGTCTCAGTTTGCCATTCCCCTTCCGAGAAATTGCTCAAAGAGCCCTGAGCGGACAACTCAGGGAAGGTAGGGCCAGCTCCTATTGGCTGTTGAGATGGACCCCCTTCTTGACTCTCACCAACATGCCTAGGCGAGTGCGAATGTGTTGAAATGATTTGGAGAGGAGAGCCACCAGCGTGAGGTGTGGTGGCTGTGAGAGGTGAACTAGCCTTAACAGGTTGTGCAGTTACCACTGGGTTTGAATCCACCTTTTGCTTCTTTGAAGGTGGCAGAGCTGCTGAAGTGACTACTCTCTCAACTCCTACACTCCCTCCACTCGAATCACTCGACTCAGATAAGCTTGCCTTCCTTTTATCACCAGTTTTAGGGCTGGCTGAACGTTTATGAACAGAAGGGCTTGCAGCCTGGGATAGAGCCTGGGGGTTTTCAGGCCCACGGCTGTAGAAAACAGGTTGAATTGATGATTGATCAAGATTAGCAAGAATAGGTACCTGACTAAGAAGATCGTCATCCTTGTCAGCTCCAGCTTCTGCAACATTTGCCTCGGCCATATCAACATCCATTCTTGCTTGTTCCAAAGTTCTAGGCACTGGATCTCCACCTTCAGCTTCGTTACCGCTACTCTCAGCTTCTACTGCAGTAAACTGAGAAACATGCCTCCTAGCATACTCATCTTGCAGATCCTGGAAGTACGGAGTCAGGCGCAACTCAAAAAGTCTTGACTTTTGCTGGGTTTCCATGGTGGAGATACTCTTTAGAGTCATATCAAAACATGCCATCCTTTCAGAGCCTTGAAATATTCTTCTGTGTTCCTCTGAAAGGACGTCATCCAGAACAATCTGAAGAAATCTTGGCATCCAGCATTTGACTGGACCATCTTCTGGATTCCTTGAGGCATTTTTCTCCAATGCCCACCTCTCATGTAACTGAATCAACAGATGTTTGCCCACATTCACTCTCCTGTTGTTTGCCACTCCATATAGTATTACCCGGCAGCTGTTGTTCATTGGTCTGTAGTCTTTGTCTTTTGGGAACATGCAGCGCTGAATGGCCTGAACTACATAATCCCACTCAGCTGGTAGCATACCGGTGTTAACCTTTGTTACCTTGATAGGACCCGTGGGAGGGCGACAACCTATCTCCGTGAATAATTGCAACATATCCTCCATAGTGGGTTCCGGAGCATAATCTTCTGTAGGAAGCCCGAGTAACTCATTGAACTTCCGCAGACTGACTTCATATTTGACACCACCAATAGTAAAGGATAGTCCTGTTGGATTGGCTTTTCCACCCTGAATCTCTAGTGTAGAGTAAGCAGCTTGAAGGGCTTCGACATTCAGGATGGGAGAGGCGGTTAACGCGTGACTTATGATTGATGTGTTGTTGAGGGATTCAATCCAGAACTGATAGTGAATAAATCTACCAGTTGCTCGATCAGCAGAGAGATTAACAAAGTTGGTCTTGGGAATTGTGAAATTTGGGTTTGCCATTTTAAAGTTGTGTTTGAGAAAAGAAATGTTCTGAAATGGTTTGGCAATGGAAATTTTTAGAGAACAAGTTCTAAATTTAAACAACAAAAAAAACGTACACGAACCCCACTAATTACCCCACGTAATTAGTGACACAAATTAAAACAAATTAACTGCCCACTAATGACCACTTAACTCCCCACTAATGATTGACGGTTGAGTTTTCGAAAATTAAAGTGAACAGCCGTTACAAAATAAATTATTTTTCCAGAAAAACCACAAATACGGCGGTAAAGTTGCACTTTAAGGATTAACCAGTAGTACTCACAACTATTTTGCTCAAGAACACAAAAGTACTTAAGAATAAGAAAGCACGAAACAAAAACCAAACTCACTCGAATGAAGAAGAAAACTAAAGAACTAATTACAAGAACAGTAATAACGATAAAAACAACGCAAGAAGTTCAACAGTTGTAAACAAAATTTTAGCAGAGTTTCGTTTTAGTTATTGATGCTTTTAAGTAACAGTTAGTGATTTTTGTTTAAGAAAATCACAAAAAAACTTGATGTAATGTATGTATACGCGAGTGTATCTGAAGAGCTTAAGCTTTTGGAGAGAAAGAAAGTTAATGTAAATAATGAACAGCCTTTTTAATGCTATAATATATACCTGCACGCCAAAAAAAAATGACTGAAAAGACACGTCACATCTCGATCTCGAGATCCGCATCTCGATCCTCATCTAGATGTCGATCTAGATGTCGATCTCGATCCGCATCTCGATCTACATCTAGATGTCGATCTAGATGTCGATCTCGATCCGCATCTCGATCTACATCTAGATGTCGATCTAGATGTCGATCTCGATCCGCATCTCGATCTACATCTAGATGTCGATCTGGATGTCGATCTCGATCCGCATCTCGATCTACATCTAGATGTCGATCTGGATGTCGATCTCGATCCGCATCTCGATCTACATCTCGATGTCGATCTTGATGTGGATAGATCGAGATTTGCCATAGAAAATTTCTCATTACTTCATTTAGACACTAACCATAATGATATACAGATCAGCACAAGATTAATGTCATGAAACTTTCTAACTCCTTATGATATGCAACACATACATTTATGAAGTTAAGTACACATTATTAATTATGAATATTCATGAATAACAATAATATGTACACAAGCTTAATTATAACAGATAGGTAGCAAAACTAACAGGTGTTAAGCATCCCTAATTCACCAACCAATCTAGAAAATGTTGATTCGTCTAGGGGTTTAGTGAATATATCTGCTATTTGACGTTCAGTAGACACAAAATGCAACTCTACAGTTCCATTTTCTACATGCTCTCTAATAAAATGATACCTGATGTCAATATGCTTGGTCCTTGAGTGATCCACAGGATTGTTGGTCATTGCAATAGCACTTGTGTTGTCACACATGATAGGAATCTTAGATACTTCCACACCGTAGTCCTTGAGTTGGTTCTTCATCCACAGTATCTGGGCCACACAGCTTCCAGCAGCAATATATTCTGCTTCAGCTGTCGAGGTAGATACTGTGTGTTGTTTCTTGCTTTGCCAAGACACCAACCTTCTTCCAAGGAACTGACAGCTTCCTGAAGTACTCTTCCTATCTATTCTACAACCTGCGTAATCTGAATCCGAATAGCCAACAAGATTAAACCCTGTATCTCTTGGGTACCAAATCCCGAGATTTGATGTTCCCTTGAGATACCTAAAAATGCGCTTTACGGCTATGAGATGTGACTCTCTAGGATCCGCTTGGAACCTTGCACATAAGCATGTAGAGAACATAATATCAGGTCTACTAGCAGTTAAATACAAAAGTGAGCCGATCATACCTCGATAGCTTGAGATGTCTACAGGTTTACCCGATTTGTCCTCGTCAAGTTTCGTGGCTGTTGCCATAGGAGTCTTTGCTTGTGATACATCTTGGAGACCATACTTCTTCAATAGATCATGAATGTACTTGGTCTGGCAGATAAATATTCCGTCCTTCTTCTGACTAACTTGAATGCCCAGAAAGAACGTCAGCTCTCCCATCATGCTCATCTCATACCTTGATTGCATTAACTTAGCGAATTTAGCACACAGCTTCTCATTTGCAGACCCAAAGATAATGTCATCCACATATACTTGCACCATTATTAGATCATCTTTGCATTTCTTGTAGAAAAGCGTCTTGTCGATTACTCCTCTTGTAAAACCACTTTCTAGTAAGAAGTCTGACAGAGTTTCATACCACTTCCGCGGAGACTGCTTAAGGCCATATACTGATTTGAAGAGTCGATAAACATAATCACAATATTTGATATCGATAAACCCGGGAGGTTGCTCGACATACACCTCTTCATCCAGTTCACCGTTTAAGAATGCACTCTTGACATCCATTTGATAGACTTTAAAACCATGATGTGCTGCGAATGCCAAGAACATCCTTACTGCCTCTAGCCTTGCTACTGGTGCATAGGTTTCATCATAATCAATTCCTTCTCTTTGAGTATAACCCTTAGCAACCAGGCGAGCTTTATTTCGTGTTACACGTCCGTCTTCATCCAGCTTGTTCCTGAATACCCATTTTGTCCCAACAACAGATCTATTCTTTGGTCTGGGTACCAGCTTCCACACCTTCTGCCTTTCAAACTGATTGAGTTCCTCTTGCATAGCAATCACCCAATCAGCGTCATCTAGAGCTTCTTCCACCACTTTAGGTTCTATCTGGGAAAGGAACACTGAATATAGACATTCATTCTCAGTGGCAATTTCAGCTCTAGCTTTTCCTCTAGTAGTCACTCCGGCCTCTGGATCACCAATAATTAGCTCGAACGGATGGTCCTTGTTCCAAGTGCGATCCCTAGCAAATGTTCTTGATGATTCAGCTTGATCTTGTAAGTGAAGGTGACTTAGTCTAGAAGCACTTTCACTAGCTTCCCTTGAGCTAGTACTGGCTCCACCTGAGTGAGCTGCTCCCCCTGAGTGCATACTGACTCCCCCTGAGTTAGTACCAGGTCTGACGGAAGGTGATCCCTCAGTCCTAGTGTTTTGAGTTTGCGAAACACTAGACTCTTGATTAATTTCATTATTTATAGTTGGATCACTACCCTGCACTACTGACTCAGGAACTGTATCCAATTCATCAACATCCATATTTTCAAATCTTAGGGAAGTGGGCTCACTATCTTCTTTTTGTATAGAAGGGAGCCTTGAGTCGTCGAATGTGACATTAAGGCTTTCAACCACCTTGCGATCATTAAGCACAAACACCCTGTACGCTGCTACTACTTCAAGAGAATATCCAATGAAAAACCCTTCATCTGCTTTGGCATCAAACTTTCCAAGTTGTGCATTGTCTCTTAACACAAAGCATTTGGCACCAAATACGTGAAAGTACTTGATAGATGGTTTTCGTTTATTCATCATGTAATACGGCGTCTCATTATGGTCCTTTATAATCAGGGTTCTGTTCTGTGTATAACAAGCCGTGTTAACTGCTTCAGCCCAAAAATATAAAGGAAGTTTTGACTCATACAGCATTGTCCTAGCTGCTTCAACCAGTGTCCTGTTCTTCCTTTCTACCACCCCATTTTGCTGTGGTGTTCTCGGTGCTGAATACTGTCGTCTGATCCCTTTAGATATGCAGAAATCCATTAACACTGAGTTCTTGAATTCTGTCCCATTGTCGGATCGGATAGTCTTCACAGTCAGACTTGCTACGTTTTCAATTACCAGTACATGTCTAATGATCTCATGTGGCACTTCATCTTTCGATGTCACAAACTTCACCCATGTGTATTTGGAAAAGTCATCGACAATTACCAGCGCATATCTTTTCCTTGACATTGACATAACATTAACAGGTCCAAACAAATCCATGTGAAGGAGTTGTAGGGGCTCGGTAATGCTATTCACTTGTTTATCCTTATGCGAGGCTCTTTTTGATTTTCCCATCTCACATGCTTCGCAGAGTCCATCTGGAGTGAACTCCATCTGCGGCAGCCCTCTCACCAATTCTCTTCTTACGAGATTATTCATTGCTTTAAAGTTCAGGTGAGATAATCTTTTATGCCATAGCCAACTTTCATCAGCAGAAGCCTTGCTGTAGAAACACGTGACTTCAGACTGATCAGCAGAATTCATGTCAGCTATGAACAAATTTGACTTCCTTACTCCTTTGAGAGCAAGGCTTCCATCCTTTTTGCTTTGAATCGAACAATCATGCTTCCCAAAGTTGACGTCAAAACCCTTGTCGGTGAACTGACTAACGCTGAGAAGATTATGTCGCAATCCTTCCACAAAAGATACATCCTCAATGATAACATTTCCACAAACGATCTTGCCATATCCCCTGGTGTAACCTTTGCTGTTATCTCCAAAAGTAACCACGGAGCCGGCTCTCAACACCAAATCTGTTAGCAGGGACTTATTGCCGGTCATATGCCTCGATGCTCCACTGTCCAGCACCCATATGACTTTACTCTTTTCCTGTACACTGCCCTGCAAATCCAGAAAGGTTAGGTGTTCTTCGGAACCCAATGATGTTTGGGCCCGGCATCAATAATTTCCTTTTTCTTTTCAGATACAGAAGGCTTTGCCTTGATGCCATCAGGGGCATTCATCTTGACTTTGTCTTTTCCCTTGTCAACCTTGACTGGTTTGTCATGTTTGGAAGTAGACTGGTCACTCCTAACTTTAGGAGGACTTGAAGTCTTAGTTTTTGACCCCACATGCTTTTTCTTACCACTACTAGATGTATGTTCAACAGATGCACTAGCAGTATTCATTAAATTAAAATAAGCATGCATGATGTTTACAGCACATGGCATACAATTAGGATGATTGCATTTAGCATGATTTGCATGCATGTTAGGCACAGCAGTAGTTGCAGGCATGGTTTTACAACCAACAGATTTTTCTTCCTCTACATAGAACGGGCAATAGTAAGACAAATGATCAGTTTGATTACAGATATAGCATGCTTTTCTAGCTCGTGTAGATGTAGATACAGATGCAGGTTCAGTTTTAACTGCCTTTACAGGTGCTTTCATTTGGTCTGACCCTGCTACCCATTGTTTATATGACACCGTCTTAGCCTCCTTGGTTCCTACACCTCTCTTAGCATAAGCAATCTTACTAGCTCTTTTAGAAGTTGTAGGTTCTACGACTTTTTCTTCTGAATCTCTTTCAATTTTAATCTCATGTTCAATTTCAGTAGCAACAGGATCTATGGTCCTAGGCTCAAAATGTTTAAAGATAGGTTTTCTAACATCCATTAAAACCTCAGGCACATTTTCTTTGACTAACACTGGCTCTAACAACTCAGCAGCCCTATTTTTCTTTTTCTGTGTGTAGTCAAGTCCTATGTTAACTTTTTCATTTTTGCTCTTGCCTGCCAGTTTCATGTACATGTCCCTTTCTACGAAAACTTTATTAGCGGCTTCTTCAAAAGATTTACATGTTACTTTAAGCTCAGCTAATTCATTTTTAAGTTCTTCGTTAAGGTCTTCCCTAATCTTAAGCTTGTGTTCTAAAACATCTACCTGATTCATTAACTGCCTTTCCTTACTTTCTCCTGATTCTAATTCCTCTACCCTGGCCTCGAGAAGTCTATTCTTAAGGGAGAGTTTAGCATTTTCCTCATTAACAGCAATTAGATTAAGTTGGAGATTGTACATATCTTTAGTCATGGCAGCTAATTCATTTTGGTACTCAGGAATAGACATTTCATTTACGGTTAGAATTGGTACCTCTGATTGTTCTGAAGATTTTGCCATTAAAGCAAAGTTGCATAGCTCCTGATCTTCATCTTCATCAGACTCGTCCCAACCCTTCCCTTCAGTCACAACATACGCCCGGCTTCCCTTCTGTTGCTTGCTAACCAAGGCATCATATTTCTTTTTCAAATCAGCATAGGATTCCTTGGGATGAACGTACTTGGGCTTCTTGCACTCTGTTGCGAAGTGCCCCAATTCATTGCAGTTGTAGCATCTGAACTTGTTCTTGTCTACCAGGTTAGGTCTGTAGCCACTACCAGATGTGCTACTCCGACCGCTGTAACTTCCACTACCACTTACACTACTGCCTCTCCTGCCTCTTCGGCTGAAAGAACTACCAAATCGTCCTTTACCACTTCTTTGCTTCCTGAAGCTGATATGAGCAAATTCTCGAGCAATACAAGCATATGACTTGTCTTCTAATTTGTCCAGCTCTTCAAGGGTATAGTATTCATCCTCACTTTCTTCGGATGGATCTTCAATGTCTAATACCACCCTTTCAGGATTATCATTTTTCAATGAGACAGCTGCAAGTGCCTTTACAGCAGATTCTTCAGCTACAAGTCCAGACTCACTTACCGCTTTGTTTTCTCCACTATTGTAGGATCTTCTTCTGTCATTTTGTTCCTGCTCCAGCTCGTAGGTCTTCAAAACACCATACAGCTTTTCAAGAGAAGTATTTTTCAAGTCTCTTGACTCTCGAATGGCAGTGATCCTGTGTTCCAGATGTTTAGGCAAATTCAAGAGAAACTTGATATTTGAATCTGCTAGTGGATAGACTTTATCTCTTATACTCAGCTCTATAAGCAATTTACTGTAACGTTTGTAAACATCTGCTACGCTTTCTCCTCGTTCGCATCTGAACGATTCATATTCAGATATCAGAATGCGTTTGTGATTATCTCTAACTTCCTCGGTCCCCTCCATCACCACAGCCAGTTTATCCCACATGGCTTTAGCTGTTTTTAATCCCTTTATTTGAACATAGTACTCTGAGTTTAGGGATTCAATTATGACGTTGCGTAATGACGCATCCATACCAACCAATTCCTTATCTGCGTCTGAAAACTCCATTTCCTCTTTAGGAACAGACCGGGATGGAATTAGTATCCCTCCTTCCATTCGCTCTGGCTCAATTCTCATGGGTATGTATGGACCGTTTTCCAATATTCTCAAGTATACCTTGTTTATTGATTCAAGGTAAGCTTTCATCCTTCCGGTCCATTCGTCATAATGTTGTGCATCAAACGGAGGTATCTTAAATCTGTGTGCGGCGGCCATTTTAATAAAATTTAAAATTAAGATAATACACTTTTCAAATTACAATAAATTGTATTTACTTGAAAAATTAATTATCTCACTTTAAATGTCCAACAATTAATATCCAACGGATTCTGCACTTAAGATTCAAGCAAGTTAGTTTTAATCACAGGAACAGTAGCAGGGTCCACAATTTTTCAAGTCCAAACAAAAAGGTGTCCACTTTCTAGTTGACAGAAGTTCGAAATTGTCCTTTTTGTTTAGCCAATCAGTTGATTCCAGTTTTGACCACAAGAAAATCCACAAAGCTCTAAAGTACAGTATTTTGGAATTTTGTACAAGTATTCCTTACACCATGGCTCAGAACTTTTTAGATCTACGATATTTTTTTTTCAAGAAGAAACAAATAAAAACTTTCGGCACAAACTTCAAGGAAAAATTAGATCTGGGATTTTCAAGAACCAACTCAAACAACACAGTAGGATCTCTGTTAGATGTGTTTAACAGCAGCTCTGATACCAATTGTTAGGTCCAAGGTGTTGTAGAGGGGGGGTGAATACAACTGTTTAAAATTTATGAGAGAATAAACAATGTGCAAGTAATAAATGATGACTCAGAATTTCAAGAATATATCATTATATTCATTGATGGATTTGCTACAACATTCATAAAAGCATCATGATCAGTTGAACAATAAATACAGCAATTAAAGCTAGATTCAACTGATCCTCTCTCTCTCACTTTTTGTTTTACAGTAAATGCTCTCTCTTAAAAATTATCGTTTAAAATACAGAGATACAAGTTACTACTAAAAATACAAACAAAGTGCTGCTTTTATAATGTCATGTAGTCTTGATCTTGTCCTTTTTGTGTACGTGGCCCAATCAGGACTTCGACAACAAAAAGTACTTTCCCAACAACTCTGGATCAACCGTTCACAATAAGCCACTTGTCCCTTGAACATTAAATGTTACATTTCTACCCGCATCTCGATCTTCGCCTGGACCCATCTCGATCTCGATCTGTGAAAATCTCGATCTCGATCTGTGAAAATCTCGATCTCGATCTGTGAAAATCTCGATCTCGATCTGGGAAAATCTCGATCTCGATCTGTGAAAATCTCGATCTCGATCTGGGAGAATCTCGATCTCGATCTGGGAGAATCTCGATCTCGATCTATCGCCTGGATCGAGATTTGCCTTTGCAGTGTTTTACTTCACTTGTAAATCTCGATCCGCATCTCGATCTGCTGTGGATCGACATTTGCCTTGGCAAATATGCACACATCCAATGTTGACCTTCTTTAGTGACTAATTGAGAATTAACCTTTGTGAGCAAGTTTCCTTAGCTTCTTCAATTTCTTTTCCTCACTCAATTCAAATGAGATCTTCTATTACTGACACGAACTTGCCTCCAATGTCCTGACACTTGATGCAATGGTCTGGTTCATAAGTGACTAGTCTTGTAGGGGTTCTTGCTTCTGAATGTCAGTTCTCATTTGTTGATTAACCTTTACATTATCCAGATGTTGATATACATTACATGAAATCACTTTGGCCTTCTTGATACTTCCTTGACATTAATTTGATTCTCCATTAGATAAGTTAGGGCATGAGCAATACTCAGATTGAACTTCTTCTCACTTATGCATCCTTGATTAACCAAATTAGTTACTTGTAGTTACCAAGTATCATTACCATTTCTTCAGTTGATTGATTCCATGTGCTTCTTCAGTTTCTCTTGTTTTGCTGTTGTTTTATCTTTTACTTAGTTGAGTTACAAAATAATTAAGTGTTACAAGTTAGTACACCTATGCCTTTCAGTTAATGAATGTTTTCATGTTCAAATGAGCTAAGAATGATTCTATAAGACCTTAAAAGTTGTTTCCATGGTCAAACATGTCAAGAATGAAGGTGTAAGTTGTTTGTGTCCAAGTTCGAACGAGTCAAGAATGAAATCTCAAGTTCTTACGGAATGTTTTAATGTTCAAATGAGGCAAGAATGATCCTAATAGAGTTTACAAGTTGTTTCCATTTTCAAACGAGTCAAGAATGAAGCTACAAGTTTTTTCCAAGTTCGAACGAGTCAAGAATGAATTCTAAAGTTGTTACGGATTGTTTTCATGTTCAAATGTACCAAGAATGATCCTATAAGAGTTTACAAGTTGTTTACATGATAAAACATGTCAAGAATGAAGGTACAACTTGTGTCCAAGTTTGAATGAGTGAAGAATGAAGCTAAAAGTTGTTTCCAAGTTCGATCGAGTAAAGAATTATGTCTCAAGTTGTTAATGAATGTTTTCGTGTTCAAATGAGCCAAGAATGATTCTATAAGACCTTAAAAGTTGTTTCCACGGTCAAACATGTCAAGAATGAAGGTGTAAGTTGTTTCCATATTTGAATGAGTCAAGAATGAATTCTCAAGTTGTTAGGGATTGTTTTCATGTTCAAATGAGGCAAGAATGATCCTACTAGAATTTACAAGTTGTTTCCACGTTCAAACGAGTCAAGAATAAAGCTACATGTTGTTTCCAAGTACGAACGAGTCAAGAATGAAGTCTCAAGTAGTGACAGAATGTTTTCATGTTCAAATGAGCCAAGAATGATTCTACAAGAGTTTACAAGTTGTGTCCAAGTTCGAACGAGTCAGGAATGAAGTCTAAAGTTGTTACGGAATATTTTCATTTTCAAATGAGCCAAGAATAATCCTATAAGAGCTTAAAAGTTATTTCCATGGTCAAACATGTCAAGAATGTAGGTACAAGTTGTTACCAAGTTCGAACAAGTCAAGAATGAATTCTAAAGTTGTTACAAATTGTTTTCATTTTCAAATGAGCCAATAATGATCCTATTAGAGTTTACAAGTTGTTTCCATGGTCAAACATGTCAAGAATGAAGGTACAAATTGTGTCCAAGTTTGAACAAGTCAAGAATGAATTCTGAAGCTGTTACGGATTGTTTTCATGTTCAAATGAGCCAAGAATATTCCTATAAGACCTTACGAGTTGTTTCCATGGTCAAACTTGTCAAGAATGTAGGTACAAGTTGTTTCCAAGTTCGAACGAGTCAAGAATGAATTCTAAAGTTGTTACAGATTGTTTTCATGTTCAAATGAGCCAAGAATGATCCTATAAGAGTTTACAAGTTGTTTCTATGGTCAAACATGTCAAGAATGAAGGTACAAGTTGTGACCATGTTTAAACGAGTCAAGAATGAATTCTGTAGTTGTTATGGATTGTTTTCATGTTCAAATGAGCCAAGAATGATCCTATAAGACCTTACGAGTTGTTTCCATGGTCAAACATGTCAAGAATGAGTGTATAAGTTGTTTCCAAGTTTGAACGAGTCAAGAATGAATTCTCAAGTTGTTACGTATTGTTTTTATGTTCAAATGAGCCAAGAATGATCCTATAAGAGTTTACAAGTTGTTTCCATGTTCAAACGAGTCAAGCATGAAGCTAAAAGTTGTTTCCAAATTCAAACGAGTCAAGAATGAAGCTACAAGTTGCTTCCAAGTTCGAACGAGTCAATAATGAAATCTCAAGTTGTTACGGAATGCTTTCATGTTCAAATGAGCCAAGAATGATCCTACACGAGTTTACAAGTAGTGTCCAAGTTCAAACGAGTAAAGAATGAAGTCTCAAGTTTTTACGGAATGTTTTCATTTTCAAATGAGCCAAGGATGATTCTATAAGAGCTTACAAGTTATTTCCATGTCAATCATGTCAAGAAAGAAGGTACAAGTTGTTTCCAAGTTCGAACGAGTCAAGAATGAATTCTCAAGTTGTTACGGATTGTTTTCATGTTCCAATGAGCCAAGAATGATCGTATAAGAGTTTACAAGTTATTTCCATGTTCAAACGAGTCAAGAATGAAGCTACAAGTTGTTTCCAAGTTCGAACGAGTCAAGAATGAAGTCTCAAGTAGTTATAGAATGTTTTAATGTTCTAATGACTCAAGAATGATCCTACAAGAGTATACAAATTGTGTCCAAGTTCGAACCAGTCAAGAATAAATTCTAAAGTTGTTACGGATTGTTTTCATGTTCAAATGAGCCAAGAATGATCCTATAAGAGTTTACAAGTTGTTTCCATGGTCAAACATGTCAAATATGAAGGTACAAGTTGTGTCTAAGTTTGAACGAGTCAAGAATGAAGCTAAATGTTGTTTCCAAGTTTGATCGAGTCAAGAATTAAGTCTCAAGTTGTTAATGAATGTTTTCATGTTCAAATGAGCTAAGAATGATTCTATAAGACCTTAAAAGTTGTTTCCATGGTCAAACATGTCAAGAATGAAGGTGTAAGTTGTTTGTGTCCAAGTTCGAACGAGTCAAGAATGAAATCTCAAGTTCTTACGGAATGTTTTAATGTTCAAATGAGGCAAGAATGATCCTAATAGAGTTTACAAGTTGTTTCCATTTTCAAACGAGTCAAGAATGAAGCTACAAGTTTTTTCCAAGTTCGAACGAGTCAAGAATGAATTCTAAAGTTGTTACGGATTGTTTTCATGTTCAAATGTACCAAGAATGATCCTATAAGAGTTTACAAGTTGTTTACATGATAAAACATGTCAAGAATGAAGGTACAACTTGTGTCCAAGTTTGAATGAGTCAAGAATGAAGCTAAAAGTTGTTTCCAAGTTCGATCGAGTAAAGAATTATGTCTCAAGTTGTTAATGAATGTTTTCGTGTTCAAATGAGCCAAGAATGATTCTATAAGACCTTAAAAGTTGTTTCCACGGTCAAACATGTCAAGAATGAAGGTGTAAGTTGTTTCCATATTTGAACGAGTCAAGAATGAATTCTCAAGTTGTTAGGGATTGTTTTCATGTTCAAATGAGGCAAGAATGATCCTACTAGAATTTACAAGTTGTTTCCACGTTCAAACGAGTCAAGAATAAAGCTACATGTTGTTTCCAAGTACGAACGAGTCAAGAATGAAGTCTCAAGTAGTGACAGAATGTTTTCATGTTCAAATGAGCCAAGAATGATTCTACAAGAGTTTACAAGTTGTGTCCAAGTTCGAACGAGTCAGGAATGAAGTCTAAAGTTGTTACGGAATATTTTCATTTTCAAATGAGCCAAGAATAATTCTATAAGAGCTTAAAAGTTATTTCCATGGTCAAACATGTCAAGAATGTAGGTACAAGTTGTTACCAAGTTCGAACAAGTCAAGAATGAATTCTAAAGTTGTTACAAATTGTTTTCATTTTCAAATGAGCCAATAATGATCCTATTAGAGTTTACAAGTTGTTTCCATGGTCAAACATGTCAAGAATGAAGGTACAAATTGTGTCCAAGTTTGAACAAGTCAAGAATGAATTCTGAAGCTGTTACGGATTGTTTTCATGTTCAAATGAGCCAAGAATATTCCTATAAGACCTTACGAGTTGTTTCCATGGTCAAACTTGTCAAGAATGTAGGTACAAGTTGTTTCCAAGTTCGAACGAGTCAAGAATGAATTCTAAAGTTGTTACAGATTGTTTTCATGTTCAAATGAGCCAAGAATGATCCTATAAGAGTTTACAAGTTGTTTCTATGGTCAAACATGTCAAGAATGAAGGTACAAGTTGTGACCATGTTTAAACGAGTCAAGAATGAATTCTGTAGTTGTTATGGATTGTTTTCATGTTCAAATGAGCCAAGAATGATCCTATAAGACCTTACGAGTTGTTTCCATGGTCAAACATGTCAAGAATGAGTGTATAAGTTGTTTCCAAGTTTGAACGAGTCAAGAATGAATTCTCAAGTTGTTACGTATTGTTTTTATGTTCAAATGAGCCAAGAATGATCCTATAAGAGTTTACAAGTTGTTTCCATGTTCAAACGAGTCATGCATGAAGCTAAAAGTTGTTTCCAAATTCAAACGAGTCAAGAATGAAGCTACAAGTTGCTTCCAACTTTGAACGAGTCAAGAATGAAATCTCAAGTTGTTACGGAATGCTTTCATGTTCAAATGAGCCAAGAATGATCCTACAAGAGTTTACAAGTTGTGTCCAAGTTCGAACGAGTCAAGAATGAAGTCTTAAGTTGTTACGGAATGTTTTCATTTTCAAATGAGCCAAGGATGATTCTATTAGAGCTTACAAGTTATTTCTATGTCAATCATGTCAAGAATGAAGGTACAAGTTGTTTCCAAGTTCGAAAGAGTCAAGAATGAATTCTCAAGTTGTTACGGATTGTTTTCATGTTCAAATGAGCCAAGAATGATCGTATAAGAGTTTACAAGTTATTTCCATGTTCAAACGAGTCAAGCATGAAGCTAAAAGTTGTTTCCAAATTCGAACGAGTCAAGAATGAAGCTAAAAGTCGCTTCCAAGTTCGAACGAGTCAAGAATGATATCTCAAGTTGTTACGGAATGTTTTTATGTTTAAATGAGCCAAGAATGATCCTACAAGAGTTTACAAGTTGTCTCCATGTTCTAATGAGTCAAGAATGAAGTCTCTAGTTTTTAGGGATTGTTTTCATGTTCAAATGAGGCAAGAATGATCCTACGAGAGTTTACTTGTTGTTTCTATGTTCGAACGAGTCAAGAATGAAGCTACAAGTTGTTTCCAAGTTTGAACGAGTCAAGAATGAAGTCTCAACTAGTTATAGAATGTTTTCATGTTCAAATGAGTCAAGAATCATTCTACAAGAGTATACATATTGTGTCCAAGTTCGAACCAGTCAAGAATAAATTCTCAAGTTGTTACGGATTGTTTTCATGTTCAAATGAGCCAAGAATGATCCTATAAGAGTTTACAAGTTGTTTCCATGGTCAAACATGTCAAGAATGAAGGTACAAGTTGTGTCCAAGTTTGAACGAGTCAAGAATGAAGCTAAATGTTGTTTCCAAGTTTGATCGAGTCAAGAATTAAGTCTCAAGTTGTTAATGAATATTTTCATGTTCAAATGAGCCAAGAATGATTCTATAAGACCTTAAAAGTTGTTTCCATGGTCAAACATGTCAAGAATGAAGGTGTAAGTTGTGTCCAAGTTCGAACGAGTCAAGAATGAAATCTCAAGTTCATACGGAATGTTTTCATGTTCAAATGAGGCAAGAAAGATCCTAATAGAGTTTACAAGTAGTTTCCATTTTCAAACTAGTCAAGAATGAAGCTACAAGTTGTTTCCAAGTTCGAACGAGTCAAGAATGAATTCTAAAGTAGTTACGTATTGTTTTCTTGTTCAAATGTGCCAAGAATGATCCTATAAGAGTTTACAAGTTGTTTACATGGGGTAACATGTCAAGAATGAAGGTACAAGTTGTGTCCAAGTTTGAATGAGTCAAGATTGAAGCTAAAAGTTGTTTCCAAGTTCGATCGAGTAAAGAATTTAGTCTCAAGTTTTTAATGAATGTTTTCATGTTCAAATGAGCCAAGAATGATTCTATAAGACTTTGAAAGTTGTCTCCATGGTCAAACATGTCAAGAATGAAGGTGTAAGTTGTTTCCATATTCGAACGAGTCAAAAATGAATTCTCAAGTTGTTAGGGATTATTTTCATGTTCAAATGAGGCAAGAATGATCCTACTAGAATTTACAAGTTGTTTCCACGTTCAAACGAGTCAAGAATAAAGCTACAAGTTGTTTCCAAGTTCGAACGAGTCAAGAATGAAGTCTCAAGTAGTGATAGAATGTTTTCATGTTCAAATGAGCCAAGAATGATTCTACAAGAGTTTATAAGTTGTGTCCAAGTTCGAACGAGTCAGGAATGAAGTCTCAAGTTGTTACGGAATATTTTCATTTTCAAATGAGCCAAGAATGATCCTATAAGAGCTTACAAGTTATTTCCATGGTCAAACATGTCAAGAATGTAGGTACAAGTTGTTTCCAAGTTCGAACATGTCAAGAATGAATTCTAAAGTTGTTACAGATTGTTTTCATTATCAAATGAGCCAAGAATGATCCTATAAGAGTTTACAAGTTGTTTCCATGGTCAAACATGTCAAGAATGAAGGTACAAGTTGTGTCCATGTTTAACCGAGTCAAGAATGAATTCTGTAGTTGTTACGGATTGTTTTCATGTTCAAATGAGCCAAGAATGATCCTATAAGACCTTACGAGTTGTTTCCATGGTCAAACATGTCAAGAATGAAGGTATAAGTTGTTTCCAAGTTCGAACGAGTCAAGAATGAATTCTCAAGTTGTTACGGATTGTTTTTATGTTCAAATGAGCCAAGAATGATCCTATAAGAGTTTACAAGTTGTTTCCATATTCAAATGAGTCAAGCATGAAGCTAAAAGTTGTTTCCAAATTCTAACGAGTCAAGAATGAAGCTACAAGTTGCTTCCAACTTCGAACGAGTCAAGAATGAAATCTCAAGTTGTTACGGAATGCTTTCATGTTCAAATGAGCCAAGAATGATTCTATAAGACCTTAAAAGTTGTTTCCATGGTCAAACATGTCAAGAATGAAGGTGTAAGTTGTGTCCAAGTTCGAACGAGTTAAGAATGAAATCTCAAGTTCATATGGAATGTTTTCATGTTCAAATGAGGCAAGAAAGTTCCTAATAGATTTTACAAGTAGTTTCCATTTTCAAATGAGTCAAGAATGAAGCTACAAGTTGTTTCCAAGTTCGAACGAGTCAAGAATGAATTCTAAAGTAGTTACGGATTGTTTTCTTGTTCAAATGTGCCAAGAATGATCCTATAAGAGTTTACAAGTTGTTTACATGGGGTAACATGTCAAGAATGAAGGTACAAGTTGTGTCTAGGTTTGAATGAGTCAAGATTGAAGCTAAAAGTTGTTTCCAAGTTCGATCGAGTAAAGAATTTAGTCTCAAGTTTTTAATGAATGTTTTCATGTTCAAATGAGCCAAGAATGATTCTATAAGACTTTGAAAGTTGTCTCCATGGTCAAACATGTCAAGAATGAAGGTGTAAGTTGTTTCCATATTCGAACGAGTCAAGAATGAATTCTCAAGTTGTTAGGGATTATTTTCATGTTCAAATGAGGCAAGAATGATCCTACTAGAATTTACAAGTTGTTTCCAAGTTCAAACGAGTCAAGAATAAAGCTACAAGTTGTTTCCAAGTTCGAACGAGTCAAGAATGAAGTCTCAAGTAGTGAAAGAATGTTTTCATGTTCAAATGAGCCAAGAATGATTCTACAAGAGTTTATAAGTTGTGTCCAAGTTCGAACGAGTCAGGAATGAAGTCTCAAGTTGTTACGGAATATTTTCATTTTCAAATGAGCCAAGAATGATCCTATAAGAGCTTACAAGTTATTTCCATGGTCAAACATGTCAAGAATGTAGGTACAAGTTGTTTCCAAGTTCGAACATGTCAAGAATGAATTCTGAAGTTGTTACAGATTGTTTTCATTATCAAATGAGCCAAGAATGATCCTATAAGAGTTTACAAGTTGTTTCCATGGTCAAACATGTCAAGAATGAAGGTACAAGTTGTGTCCATGTTTAACCGAGTCAAGAATGAATTCTGTAGTTGTTACGGATTGTTTTCATGTTCAAATGAGCCAAGAATGATCCTATAAGACCTTATGAGTTGTTTCCATGGTCAAACATGTCAAGAATGAAGGTATAAGTTGTTTCCAAGTTCGAACGAGTCAAGAATGAATTCTCAAGTTGTTACGGATTATTTTTATGTTCAAATGAGCCAAAAATGATCCTATAAGAGTTTACAAGTTGTTTCCATATTCAAACGAGTCAAGCATGAAGCTAAAAGTTGTTTCCAAATTCTAACGAGTCAAGAATGAAGCTACAAGTTGCTTCCAACTTCGAACGAGTCAAGAATGAAATCTCAAGTTGTTACGGAATGCTTTCATGTTCAAATGAGCCAAGAATGATCCTACAAGAGTTTACAAGTTGTGTCCAAGTTCGAACGAGTCAAGAACGAAGTCTCAAGTTGTTACGGAATGTTTTCATTTTCAAATGAGTCAAGGATGATTCTATAAGAGCTTACAAGTTATTTCCATGTCAATCATGTCAAGAATGAAGGTACAAGCTGTTTCCAAGTTCGAAAGAGTCAAGAATGAATTCTCAAGTTGTTACGGATTGTTTTCATGTTCAAATGAGCCAAGAATGATCGTATAAGAGTTTACAAGTTATTTCCATGTTCAAACGAGTTAAGCATGAAGCTAAAAGTTGTTTCCAAATTCGAACGAGTCAAGAATGAAGCTACAAGTTGCTTCCAAGTTCGAACGAGTCAAGAATGAAATCTCAAGTTGTTACGGAATGTTTTTATGTTAAAATGAGCCAAGAATGATCCTACAAGAGGTTACAAATTGTCTCCATGTTCTTACGAGTCAAGAATGAAGTCTCAAGGTTTTAGGGATTGTTTTCATGTTCAAATGAGGCAAAAATGATCCTACTAGAGTTTACATGTTGTTTCCATGTTTAAACGAGTCAAGAATGAAGCTACAAGTTGTTTCCAAGTTCGAACGAGTCAAGAATGAAGTCTCAAGTAGTTATAGAATGTTTTGATGTTCAAATAAGCCAAGAATGATTCTACAAGAGTTTACAAGTTGTGTCCAAGTTCGAACGAGTCTAGAATGAAGTCTCAAGTTGTTACCGATTGTTTTCATGTTCAAATGAGCCAAGAATGATCCTATAAGAATTTACAAGTTGTTTCCATGGTCAAACATGTCAAGAATGAAGGTACAAGTTGTTTCCATGTTTGAACGAGTCAAGAATGAATTCTGTAGTTGTTACGGATTGTTTTCATGTTCAAATGAGCCAAGAATGATCCTATAAGACCTTACGAGTTGTTTCCATGGTCAAACATGTCAAGAATGAAGGTATAAGTTGTTTCCAAGTTCGAACGAGTCAAGAATGAATTCTCAAGTTGTTATGGATTGTTTTTATGTTCAAATGAGCCAAGAATGATCCTATAAGAGTTTACAAGTTGTTTCCATGTTCAAACGAGTCAAGCATGAAGCTAAAAGTTGTTTCCAAATTTGAACGAGTCAAGAATGAAGCTACAAGTTGCTTCCAAGTTCGAACGGGTCAAGAAATAAATCTCAAGTTGTTACGGAATGTTTTCATGTTCAAATTAGCCAAGAATGATCCTACAAGAGTTTACAAGTTGTGTCCAAGTTCGAACGAGTCAAAAATGAAGTCTCAAGTTGTTATGGAATGTTTTCATATTCAAATGAGCCAAGGATGATTCTATAAGAGCTTACAAGTTTTTTCCATGTCAATCATGTCAAGAATGAAGGTACAAGTTGTTTCCAAGTTCGAACGAGTAAAGAATGAATTCTCAAGTTGTTACGGATTGTTTTCATGTTCAAATGAGCTGAGAATGATCCTATATGAGTTTGCAAGTTGTTTCTATATTCAAACGAGTCAAGCATGAAGCTAAAAGTTGTTTCTAATTTCGAACGTGTCAAGAATGAAGCTACAAGTTGCTTCCAAGTTCGAACGAGTCAAGAATGAAGTCTCAAGTAGTTATAGAATGTTTTCATGTTCAAATAAGCCAAGAATGATTCTACAAGAGTTTACAAGTTGTGTCCAAGTTCGAACGAGTCAGGAATGAAGTCTCAAGTTGTTACGGATTGTTTTCATGTTCAAATGAGCCAAGAATGATCCTATAAGAGTTTACAAGTTGTTTCCATGGTCAAACATGTCAAGAATGAAGGTACAAGTTGTGTCCAAGTTTGAAAGAGTCAAGAATGAAGCTAAATGTTGTTTCCAAGTTTGATCGAGTCAAGAATTATGTCTCAAGTTGTTAATGAATGTTTTCATGTTCAAATGAGCCAAGAATGATTCTATAAGACCTTAAAAGTTGTTTCCATGGTCAAACATGTCAAGAATGAAGGTGTAAGTTGTGTCCAAGTTCGAACGAGTCAAGAATGAAATCTCAAGTTCTTACGGAATGTTTTCATGTTCAAATGAGGCAAGAAAGATCCTAATAGAGTTTACAAGTTGTTTCCATTTTCAAGAATGAAGCTACAAGTTGTTTCCAAGTTCGAACGAGTCAAGAATGAATTCTAAAGTTGTTACGGATTGTTTTCATGTTTAAATGTGCCAAGAATGATCCTATAAGAGTTTACAAGTTGTTTACATGGGGTAACATGTCAAGAATGAAGGTACAAGTTGTGTCCAAGTTTGAATGAGTCAAGATTGAAGCTAAAAGTTGTTTCCAAGTTCGATCGAGTAAAGAATTTAGTCTCAAGATTTTAATGAATGTTTTCATGTTCAAATGAGCCAAGAATGATTCTATAAGACCTTAAAAGTTGTTTCCATGGTCAAACATGTCAAGAATGAAGGTGTAAGTTGTTTCCATATTCGAACGAGTCAAGAATGAATTCTCAAGTTGTTAGGGATTGTGTTCATGTTCAAATGAGGCAAGTATGATCCTACTAGAATTTACAAGTTGTTTCCCCGTTCAAACGAGTCAAGAATAAAGCTACAAGTTGTTTCCAAGTTCGAACGAGTCAAGAATGAAGTCTCAAGTAGTGATAGAATGTTTTCATGTTCAAATGAGCCAAGAATGATTCTACAAGAGTTTACAAGTTGTGTCCAAGTTCGAACGAGTCATGAATGAAGTCTCAATTTGTTACGGAATATTTTCATTTTCAAATGAGCCAAGAATGATCCTATAAGAGCTTACAAGTTATTTCCATGGTCAAACATGTCAAGAATTTAGGTACAAGTTGTTTCCAAGTTCGAGCGAGTCAAGAATGAATTCTAAAGTTGTTACAGATTGTTTTCATGTTCAAATGAGCCAAGAATGATCCTATTAGAGTTTACAAGTTGTTTCCATGGTCAAACATGTCAAGAATGAAGGTAAAAATTGTGTCCAAGTTTGAACGAGTCAAGAATCAATTCTGAAGTTGTTACGGATTGTTGTCATGTTCAAATGAGCCAAGAATGATCCTATAAGACCTTACGAGTTGTTTCCATGGTCAAACATGTCAAGAATGTAGGTACAAGTCGTTTCCATGTTCGAACGAGTCAAGAATGAATTCTAAAGTTGTTACAGATTGTTTTCATGTTCAAATGAGCCAAGAATGATCCTATAAGAATTTACAAGTTGTTTCCATGGTCAAACATGTCAAGAATGAAGGTACAAGTTGTGACCATGTTTGAACGAGTCAAGAATGAATTCTGTAGTTGTTACAGATTGTTTTCATGTTCAAATGAGCCAAGAATGATCCTATAAGACCTTACGAGTTGTTTCCATGGTCAAACATGTCAAGAATGAAGGTATAAGTTGTTTCCAAGTTCGAACGAGTCAAGAATGAATTCTCAAGTTGTTACGGATTGTTTTTATGTTCAAATGAGCCAAGAATGATCCTATAAGAGTTTATAAGTTGTTTCCATGTTCAAATGAGTCAAGCATGAAGCTAAAAGTTGTTTCCAAATTCGAACGAGTCAAGAATGAAGCTACAAGTTGCTTCCAAGTTCGAACGAGTCAAGAATGAAATCTCAAGTTGTTACGGAATGTTTTCATGTTCAAATGAGCCAAAAATGATCCTACAAGAATTTACAAGTTGTGTCTATGTTCGAACGAGTCAAGAATGAAGTCTCAAGTTGTTATGGAATGTTTTCATATTCAAATGAGCCAAGGATGATTCTATAAGAGCTTACAAGTTTTTTCCATGTCAATCATGTCAAGAATGAAGGTACAAGTTATTTCCAAGTTCGAACGAGTAAAGAATGAATTCTCAAGTTGTTACGGATTGTTTTCAAGGTCAAATGAGCTTAGAATGATCCTATATGAGTTTACAAGTTGTTTCTTTGTTCAAACGAGTCAAGCATGAAGCTAAAAGTTGTTTCTAAATTCGAACGTGTCAAGAATGAAGCTACAAGTTGCTTCCAAGTTCAAACGAGTCAAGAATGAAGTCTCAAGTAGTTATAGAATGTTTTCATGTTCAAATGAGCCAAGAATGATCCTACAAGAGTTTACAAGTTGTGTCCAAGTTCGAACGAGTCAAGAATGAAGTCTTAAGTTGTTACGGAATGTTTTCATTTTCAAATGTGCCAAGATTATCCTATAAGAGCTTATAAGTTATTTCCATGGTCAAACATGTCAAGAATGAAGGTACAAGTTGTTTCCAAGTTCGAACGAGTCAAGAATGAATTCTAAAGTTGTTACGGATTGTTTTCATGTTCAAATGAGCCAAGAATGATCCTATAAGAGTTTACAAGTTGTTTACATGGTCAAACATGTCAAGAATGAAGGTACAAGTTGGGTCCCAGTTTGAACGAGTCAAGAATGAAGCTAAAAGTTGTTTTCAACTTCGATCGAGTCAAGAATTAGGTCTCAAGTTGTTAATAAATGTTTTCATGTTCAAATGAGCCAAGAATGATTCTATAAGACTTTTTTCCTTTTATAAAATTTTAATTAGTAAAAAAAAAAAGTTGTTTCCATGCTTAAACTTGTCAAGAATGAAGGTGTAAGTTGTTTCCGTATTCGAACGAGTCAAGAATGAATTCTCAAGTTGTTAGGGATTGTTTTCATGTTCAAATGAGGCAAGAATGATCCTACTAGAGTTTACAAGTTGTTTCCATGTTCAAACGAGTCAAGAATAAAGCTACAAGTTGTTTACAAGTTCGAATGAGTCAAGAATGAAGTCTCAAGTAATTATAGAATGTTTTCATGTTCAAATGAGCCAAAAATGATCCTATAAGAGTTTACAAGTTGTGTCCAAGTTCGAACGAGTCAAGAATGAAGTCTCAAGTTGTTACGGAATATTTTCATTTTCAAATGAACCAAGAATGATCCTATAAAAGCTTACAAGTTATTTCCATGGTCAAACATGTCAAGAATGAAGGTACAAGTTGTTTCCAAGTTCGAACGAGTCAAGAATGAATTCTAAAGTTGTTACGGATTGTTTTCATGTTCAAATGTGCCAAGAATGATCTTATAAGAGTTTACAAGTTGTTTACATGGTCAAACATGTCAAGAATGAAGGTACAAGTTGGGTCCCAGTTTGAACGAGTCAAGAATGAAGCTAAAAGTTGTTTTCAAGTTCGATCGAGTCAAGAATTAAGTCTCAAGTTGTTAATGAATGTTTTCATGTTCAAATGAGCCAAGAATGATTCTATAAGACTTTTTTCCTTTTATAAAATTTTAATTAGCAAAAAAAAAAAAGTTGTTTCCATGGTCAAACTTGTCAGGAATGAAGGTGTAAGTTGTTTCTGTATTCGAACGAGTCAAGAATGAATTCTCAAGTTGTTAGGGATTGTTTTCATGTTCAAATGAGGCAAGAGTGATCCTACTAGAGTTTAGAAGTTGTTTCCATGTTCAAACGAGTCAAGAATAAAGCTACAAGTTGTTTACAAGTTCGAACGAGTCAAGAATGAAGTCTCAAGTAATTATAGAATGTTTTCATGTTCAAATGAGCCAAGAATGATCCTACAAGAGTTTACAAGTTGTGTCCAAGTTCGAACAAGTCAACAATGAAGTCTCAAGTTGTTACAGAATATTTTCATTTTCAAATGAACCATGAATGATCCTATAAGAGCTTACAAGTTATTTCCATGGTCAAACTTGTCAAGAATGAAGGTACAAGTTGTTTCCAAGTTCGAACTAGTCAAAAATGAATTCTAAAGTTGTTACGGATTGTTTTCATGTTCAAATGAGCCAAGAATGATCCTATAAGAGGTTACAAGTTGTTTCCACGGTCAAACATGTCAAGAATGAAGGTACAAGTTGTGTCCAAGTTTGAACGAGTCAAGAATGAAGCTAAAAGTTATTTTCAAGTTCAATCGAGTCAAGAATTAAGTCTCAAGTTGTTAATGAATGTTTTCATGTTCAAATGAGCCAAGAATGATTCTATAAGACCTTAAAAGTTGTTTACATGGTCAAACATGTCAAGAATGAAGGTGTAAGTTGTTTCCATATACGAACGAGTCAAGAATGAATTCTCAAGTTGTTACGGATTGTTTTTATGTTTAAATGAGCCAAGAATGATCCTATAAGAGTTTACAAGTTGTTTCCATTTTCAAACGAGTCAAGCATGAAGCTAAAAGCTGTTTCCAAATTCGAACGAGTGAAGAATGAAGCTACAAGTTGCTTCCAAGTTCGAACGAGTCAAGAATGAGATCTCAAGTTGTTACAGAATGTTTTCATGTTCAAATGAGCCAAGAATGATCCTACAAGAGTTTACAAGTTGTGTCCAAGTTCGAACGAGTCAAGAATGAAGTTTCAAGTTATTATGGAATGTTTTCATATTTAAATGAGCCAAGGATGATTCTATAAGAGCTTACAAGTTTTTTCCATGTCAATCATGTCAAGAATGAAGGTACAAGTTGTTTCCAAGTTCGAATGAGTCAAGAATGAATTCTCAAGTTGTTACGGATTGTTTTCATGTTCAAATGAGCTGAGAATGATCCTATATGAGTTTACAAGTTGTTTCTATGTTCAAACGAGTCAAGCATGAAGCTAAAAGTTGTTTCTAAATTCGAACGTGTCAAGAATGAAGCTACAAGTTGCTTCCAAGTTCAAACGAGTCAAGAATGAAGTCGTAAGTAGTTATATAATGTTTTCATGTTCAAATGAGCCAAGAATGATCCTACAAGAGTTTAGAAGTTGTGTCCAAGTTCGAACGAGTCAAGAATGAAGTCTCAAGTTGTTACGGAATATTTTCATTTTCAAATGAGCCAAGATTATCCTATAAGAGCTTATAAGTTATTTCCATGGTCAAACATGTCAAGAATGAAGATACAAGTTGTGTCCAAGTTTGAACGAGTCAAGAATGAAGCTAAAAGTTGTTTTCAAGTTCAATCGAGTTAAGAATTAAGTCTCAAGTTGTTAATGAATGTTTTCATGTTCAAATGAGCCAAGAATGATTCTATAAGACCTTAAAAGTTGTTTCCATGGTCAAACATGTCAAGAATGAAGGTGTAAGTTGTTTCCATATTCGAACGAGTCAAGAATGAATTCTCAAGTTGTTACGGATTGTTTTCATGTTAAAATGAGCCAAGAACGATCCTATAAGAGTTTACAAGTTGTTTCCATGTTCAAACGAGTCAAGCATGAAGCTAAAAGTTGTTTCCAAATTCGAACGAATCAAGAATGAAGCTACAAGTTGCTTCCAAGTTCGAACGATTCAAGAATGAAATCTCAAGTTGTTACATAATGTTTTTTTTTGTTAATTAAATTTTATTAAAACCAAGAAAATAAATTTTTTTACAAGAGAACCCAGGGCATACCCCAAGAACTAGAAGAGGACACCCCCTCAACTAGGAAAAACACACAAACTAAAGGCAAACAATCCTAGGCCAAAACAAACACCACGATTTCTACTACTACTAGACAAACAGTACTGCTACAAAATAGAATTAAAATCAACTGAACTATGTCCCAAAGTAATAAACAACATCAGCAAGAGTGGGGTCTTCAAAAATCAGCCTTGAAATTTTTTATTTGTAAGAACTTTGTCACGAACCATTTGCCTAATAATAGTATTTAGAGCAATAGCTGTTCGAGAGGGGTTGGCGTGTATGCGTTTGTTGCGTTCCATCCAAAGCTGGTGTACCATGACTCCCAGGAAAAGAGATTGGAGGTGACACTTTGAGTCAGTAGTTGTATTTGACGGAGGAGTGGTCCAAATTGGGTCAATTGGGACAGGGCTATGTTGTATCAGATGAAGAGTATAAGGGCAGGACAACAGCAAATGGTCTGTTGTTTCCACTGCTTGATTGCAAAGAACACAAATTGGGTCAACCGTAAAGCCAAACGAAAGCATACGATCCTTAGTGAACAGCCATTTCTGAAGTGCTAACCAGAGAATGAAAGAACATTTAGGGATGTCCAGCGGGTTCCAAACAAGATGTAACCAAACTGGTTCAGTACCACGCCTACGAATGGAATGCCAAATAGTAGATACTTTGACCTTGGATGCTTTAGAATCGTCCCAAAACAAGCTATCATGGTCCCCAATGTCAATATTGGCATTAAGAATAAGGTTACAGAGTTCAATGGCCATCACATGATTAGAATTGGGAAGAGACCACAAGTTCTCCTGCAGAGAAACATTGATTGTACTGAGGGATTGCGATTCAACAATAGAAATGAGCTCATGACCAAACTGCTCTATCAGAGGACTACCATTAAGCCATGGGTCATGCCAAAAGAGAAATTGGGAATTAATTCCAACTTTGAACTTTATATGCGAACGTGCAATATGTCTGGCCTGGAAAATTTTCCAAATACTCCAGGAGCATTGTTTAGAGGCATTGAAAGTCCAGAAAGATTTTCCACAAAGAATATGATGCTTAAACCACTGAGTCCATAGAGAATTCGAAGATGGTTGAACAATTCTCCATAACTGAAAAATAGTTGCAGCAGTTGTGACGCTCCCAGATCCGGGGTCAGGAATCCAGGTTGTCACTATCCAATTTTCACCACAATAACATCACTCACCTGCTTTAACCATTATAATAACCAAACATAAAAGCAGTGACCCCAAACCAAATACACAACTCAAGTTATAGTCTCAGGGAACGAATTTAAAATAATAACGGTTATTACAAACCAATGTAACCTCAGGATCTCACACTACTAATATAACTTCCACATGATGTTACTTTAGAAGTAAACATTACTCCAAGATCTATTGTCACATTACATATTTTTCAACAAGTCTAGGATTCTAATCTGGAATCCCGTCTTTCTTGCACCATTTATCGAAGTCCGGAACCTGACTAGCTCAAGCTCGAAGCTTCCTGTTCCTTAACATAATACCCGAGGTAGACAATTCACAGTCATCTCTTTCTGCAAGATATAAGATTTACAAACAGCAAGAATGAGCCAAAGAATGCTCAGCAAGTTATTTATCAGAATATTTCAAGGAAAAGGTGATAGCCATAATTAGCCCAACTGGATATTCAACAATAAAGTACATAACTAGCAATCTGATTAAAGATGTATAACCAGTTATATTACGACAATAAACGACTCAAGGTTCACGATGCAAGAAGATATTCACAACAATAATGCAGTTCACGTTACTGCAATACAACAATTTAAGTTTATGATTATTGAGTTTGACAATATCAATAACTTAGCACAATGGCCTCAATCACCGAGTACCATTAGTTTGAGTACCAATAAGCAAGCAGTTCATTATACTGCGAAAAGAATGAACGGAAGTTCATCAATTCCCATTAACACTATCAGTAACTTAGCACCACGGCTTTCGTTATAGTGTAGGAACAATGAAACTGATATATATACGAATAAAACGGTACTCAAAACAACCAACCAACTCAGAGTGGATTACATTCCCGTTGACACTATCGGTAACACAGCACCTAGGCTTTCGTTACAGTGCAACGTCAAATTCCAATTGGAAGAAACGGGCTTAATCTGGAGATTTTTCAACGCCCTATTGTACGCGATGATCAGTCGCCTTGTACAATAGAAAAACTAATCACTTTCTCTACTAGTAGAAGGACAACCCCTTATCGGGACGTCACCCTAGGCAACACATGGGCCTTTAGTTTACGGCTGGGTCGTGCGTCACCGACCTCTTACGCAACCTTACTCCAGTCCCTGATGAATACTTAAACATTCATCAAACCTAGAATGAAATTTAATCAAGCTTTCTAGAATAACAACAATCCACTCTAGGATTTCAATCAACTGTTAAGGAAGGAAATTCAATACCACCTTCCAGAACAACAACAATCCATCATAGGACTTCATCAACAGATAAGGAAGGGAATTTAATACAACCTTCCAGAACACAACGACAATCCACCACAGGATTTCAATCAACAGATAAGGAAGGGAATTTAATACAACCTTCCAGAACAACAACGACAATCCATCACAGGATTTCGATCAACAGATAAGGAAGGGAATTTAATACAACCTTCCAGAACAACACAACAATCCATCACAGGATTTCATCAACAGATAAGGAAGGGATTTTAATACAACCTTCCAGAACAACAACGACAATCCATCACAGGATTTCATCAACAGATAAGGAAGGGAATTTAATACAACCTTCCAGAACAACAACGACAATCCATCATAGGATTTCATCAACAGATAAGGAATGGAATTTAATACAACCTTCCAGAACAACACAACAATCCATCACAGGATTTCATCAACAGATAAGGAAGGGAATTTAATACAACCTTCCAGAACAACAACGACAATCCATCACAGGATTTCATCAACAGATAAGGAAGGGAATTTAATACAACCTTCCAGAACAACACAACAATCCATCACAGGATTTCATCAACAGATAAGGAATGGAATTTAATACAACCTTCCAGAACAACAACGACCTATTGTAATATTTCAATATCTGACAATAGCTTGGCTCCCTAAACCAAGTGGGAGTACTCTCGAAACATCTGGGTTGACTCTCAGTCAACGAATTAAACAAGACAGAAACCCTTGAATCAAGGAGACTCAAGAACGTGACCGGGGAGCCGCTAATACTAGCTAAAATAGACTACACAAAACATTACAGTTTTGGAGTGAAAAATGGGCCTTAAAGGCACCAATACAACTGGGAGGAATATCGGAGTCGGACGTTACCTCCCGAGCCTGGAGTTATCGACTCAGAATAAATACAAAATATCCGAGTCATCGCTCACCATTTATTATTTAATGAAAAATAATATTTAAAGAAATTTAGACAACTCCAGAATATTTTTAAAGAACAAATAAATATTTTATTAATATTTAGGAGGCCCAGAATAGTCCTCGAAAAATATTAAAAGGATTTAAAAGAATTAAAATATTTAATCCCAATATAATCAAGATTATTTAATATTTAAATAATCTTAAACGATTCAACATATTTAAATAATATTTAACCAACATTAAATAATATTTAAATAAGCCAAAACGAATTGAAAGTATTTAATCAGTAGTTAAATACTTTTAAATATCCCAAAATATTTAAATAATATTTAATCAATATTAAATAATATTTAAATAATCTCAAATGCCCTGAAAGTATTTACTTAACCTTTAAATACTTTCTATATTCTTTAAATAATATTTAATAAACTAAATATTATTTAAAATATTGAACCTCGACTAACCGTCGAGACACACTAGACTACTCCCGATCGACCATCGAGCACCAAAAATATGTACTCGACACCAGATTCAGTTATACAAAACTGAAAACAAACGTCCTCTAACTTTTTAAGAAGTTCAGAGACGGCTCAGAATTAGGTTGAAAGGATCTAGTCCTACTCGCAAGGAACTACCTTAAACAACCTATGCATACATATGTCATACATCAGAATCAATGTGACAAAGTGTCAGATACTTGCATACTCTAACTTTTCGAGAAGTTCAGAGTAGCAGAAGAATCAAGTTATATATGAACAAGACAGTTCAAGGTGAGATGCCGACGTGCATTTCCAATAACAATCATGAGCTAAGTAGTTCCAAACACAACAAAATGTATAATCGAAGAACTTATCATTAAGTCAAAGATTTCAAAAAGTTTGGCTTCACCATGAATCAACAATATTCTGATATGGAATAAAACAATAGAGTCGGAAACTTGCCTGGAGTCCAAGGATACTATTCCCACTTCTCCCATTTTACACTTAAACCTTTTGTTTTCAAAGTTTATCCATCTTAGACGCTTATTAGGCCTAAGCGGCTGTCTTTTCTGCAGAAAATTGGACATGACCTTTTCGTAAATCGGACTATCCACCTGTTTTCAAACCAAGCCAATCAACAATTCCTTCGACTATATATAAAGTCAAACTCACTTTAAAACCAATTCCTTCACCATACTATAGTCGATTCCGGTTTTTAATCCTAATGTTTTGAAAACCAAGTCCAACCCGCCCTAACCGACGGTGACCAACTACTATTTTAGAAAAATCCAGAATGACTAAGTAGGTCCAACAATTCCAAACCATTAGTAATCAATCCTCGAATCATGTCATTTAAACGAAACTAAATTGTTTGCTCAAATTAAATCATTTTTGAATCATAAGATTACTCCACTAGCTCATATAAACTCATTGTTGGTGGTGGGGAGTTCGAGCGATTTCATTGAAATCAAAGACTCGTCCACTCAACCCAAGGATCCAACAATTTTATAATATACAACTTTATACATTTGACTACCATGAAATAAGGCTTCTAACCTTTTCAAAACAATCTCCCAAAACAGGGCAGACCCACTTAAACATTTTTCATAAATTGAAAATTAATCATTTTGCTACAAATTTTGGCAGATAGCTTCATGAATATCTTCTAAAGTTCCCATAAAAATTTTATCTCCAAAACATTTCAGTTAGGCCAAAAACGAATTGAATCATCTCACAACAAAACGCAGCAAATTTAGCTTAGCGCCCAGACGATCTAGAGACAATCTACTATCTAACCATATCAGCCATAAGCCAAGAACAGTGGCCGAACGTTCCCAGATTTTTCTGGACAGTGGCAGCAGATAGGTTCTAAAAAAAATTGGTATGGTTACGTTTGTAAACTCATCGTTTTCCATTTTTATCCTACTCCAAATCAACCAACAAACAATCCCAAACTCCTCATTCAACATCAATAACCAACATACTATCATCTCAAGCCAACAAAATCAGTTTGGTTCAACAAATAAGATTAAGAAATCAAGTAAACAAATAGATGTTTCCATGGCTAACCAAGCTTGTTCTAAGCTACCCATAACATATATAAGCCATAACAATCATCCACCAAGCTATAGAAACTCAAGAATCAAGAAAACAAAAACTCAACTTTCAAATTTTACTGTTCATTCGAATTTTCCATTGATCATAACTAAAGATTTAGCGGATGGTTGCTTATAAGATTCAAGGGAGAGCAAGAGGGATTTACTACCTTCGATTTAAGCTATTATGCGCAAGAATTGGTGGAGAAATGGGTGAGTTCTTGATTTTTCTTCCTCCTTGCTCCATGCCATCAGCCGAAAGCTTGAAAAGGGGGGAGAGAACTGATTTTTCTTATTTTGTGTGTGGTGTGTGGTGGAAGCTCGATATTTAATAAGGTTTGCGCGATAGTCGCGTAATTTCCCGATAACGTTTTAATCTCTCGTTATCGTACTCTTTTCTTTCGTCCCACCAAAGTTTTAAAAACTTAAAATCTCATATTATCATTCTAATATATTTTAGAATCATTAAATTAATACTCTTTAATTGTTTCGAGAATTTACGAAACAATTCTCCGAATAAACACTAATTACTTACACCGTCTCTCAAATTCTATTACGACTTCCATCCGGACTTCAAATTTATTTTTGTTAGACCAAAAATAATTATAAGTCCCATATTGTTTGCGTATGCTACTGTAACACCGATACGCATATTTTCAAATACCCCGTATATTAACAATACGGTCTCACACTTCAAGTACCTTATGAAGAAAATAATTCCGTAAAATCATTCATTCATAAAATGAAAAATTTTATCCAAAAATCTTAATAACCCCAAGCGTCAAAAATACGGGTTATTACAGTCTCCCCTCCTTAAAAGGATTCCGTCCTCGGAATTCATACGAGAACAACCGAGGTTACTATTTTCACACCTCGCTTTCTAATTTCTAGGCTGAGACTTCAACCTTCTTGGTTTCGTACAACCTCCTCAGCATTATTACTTCACTTCTCAACCCTTCTTTATATAGTCGAGGGTCTTTATAAGTTCGTACACTAACGCACGTCTAACGTCAGCGCTATAATGTCCTAACACTAACGTAGGACACGCACGATGGATTCCTTAAAATTTTGGGAAAGAACGTCACTTCATAAACACCTTTTTAATATACTCCCAGACCTTAAAAGATTCGATACTCCTCGAGCTTAAGTTCTCTTTTTTACTAAATCTCGTTACTCCTTTCCACGATAATGCTTTCAGCAATACGAAGTCTCTCGCTTCATACTCTCTGCCATTTTCAGACTTGATCACCAAATTAGCTTTGTCTACCATGAGCTATCATTAATCGCTTTCAATACTAAACTTCGTAAGGTGGCATGACTATATATGCGTGGTAACCAGAGTCGTATAAAAGCTCTAACCGTAGTAAGTAACTACCACCACTCCTTTTTGAAATCTAAGGTACAAACTTTCTATAGAAAGATAACCTTGTACAAAATTTTAATAGAGATCTTTTGAATGAAGATCATTGCAACAAAACAATCAGAGTGATTCGTAGATCACTAAGCTCATTTTCGAATGTATATGATAAATGAGAAAGAAAATAATTTAGATATGACTGAGAACAACCATATTTGTACTCAAGATGGCCAGTCTTTAGTACTTTCTGGCTTATACTACATAATCGAGTGGTTGCCCACCAGACTTTTGTCACACAGACAAGAAGTCACACCATATGCATTGTTCATCTCAATCAGATGAAAAATAGTCAACATTTAGAAGAAAATGATTTTGAAAGGGAGAGAAAATATATTTTGAAATTTTTATTCCATAATGCATAACGAACTCAATATACAACAGTCCCTACTCATTTAGGAACCTATTGACAAAATCCCCAAATTTCTTATTTCCCATTTCTATTCTTCACTTTCCTCAAACTTTCTCCGCCACTTACTATATGTTTCACAATTTCAGCTCATTTTACCCAAACTCATTCTTATGGGATTTGTCATCCAACCTCTCTTCTCTTATGGTTTTCTAATGATATATATATTTACCTTCGGGTTCTTCCTTCATCTTTAGATAGATCAGGATATCCTCTGTGAAGATTATGACAACTTGTCCAATTATTTCTTATAATTCCAATTAATCCTTAGAAGGTACAGGTGCATTCATTAATACATCCTTCCTCATCAAAGACTCATAACATCCTTATCACGTTCTCAATGCCATCTTTGGCATACTATCAAGGCAAATATTTATTTGGTGATAACATATCCTTAATATATCTTCTCCAGTAGACTAATTCCTTCAAGTGGTCTATCCATATTATGGATAACCAATATTGATTGCTAATTAACCAATTCACTTAATGCATTCTCACCAATGTATGCGCAGTCTCATGCCGCTATCCGTTTCCTTTACAAACAACCCATGTGCACCTCTTAGTAACACTTTTAATAAATAGTCTTTATAACTGAGGGACTAACCCTCTCAGACTGCCAGGTGCCATCTTTTAAGATGCCTCCAATGCTAAAGTTGCTCATAACACTAGGTCAATGATAAATGACGTGATCTCTGATGGTGGTAACCCCAAAATATCACTAAGGGTTACTTTTCCCAATTCTTTAACTACTCTCTTTATTGAATAGTTCCTTTTTCATATCCATTACAAGTGCCCCATAACTTAGCATCCAAAGCGTAATGTACTTTTTATTCGAATCTTAATTCGAACCTTCTCAATTTATCTCTCCATATTTAAAACATGTCATCCCTTCTTTTAGGGCAATCATTAACATAACATCTAGACTTTACAATTATAGCTTCTTGCTGTTCATTTCACATATTCTCCCATTTCAAGCTCACTGTTTAGTAAGTGAGGCCTCGATTGGCATGGGTGAACCATAATTAGCAGTACACCAACCCGCTCATATTTCTTAATCCACTGTTCTTCCAGAAGTAGAACTCTGGTTCCTTGTTAAAAGTTCATGGTATTTCCATATATGTAGCCACTTTATTTTTCATATTCTGTCATAGTTGATTCTTGCCAACCCTGTGACTTTATTCTCAATTCACTTCTTTTGGGACAATCTTGGCAATTCCCATAGACTTTAATTCATGATCTGACACACTCTTGTTTCAGGTCTAGAACTTTCATTACATCTGAATTTCCAGAAACTTAGGAAACAGTTGCATAATGCAAGATATAGCTATGGCTAAAGAATTCTTTGTTCAACCAAGTTCATAAGAATTCTTGCTGAATCAACGACCTTTTTAGGCCTCGACCAAATACTTTTCAGAAATTTAGGTTCATCAATGACTACTCGGACCGCTCCCTAGTTCGAAATTCCACTATTAAAACAAGTAACTTCATATAAGCCTTTATGCCATAACTCATTTATACTAGTTAATCCAACCACCATATTTACAATGTGGCGGTCATCTCTACCCCAAGGCTTACTTTAATCCAACATCCTTAATATATTCAAAAATTATATCAAGTATGGATCTCACCTCTTTGTGCGACTCTACATCGTATGCATACCATACATCATTTAAATTAGGGCTTTACTTTTTATTCTCAGAGAATTCCCAACAGAATCCTCAATATTACTCATGTATAGATGGCCATATCCTTTAAGACATACTACTCCATTTTACCCTGAAACATCCCATTTACACATCCTCTTATTTCTAAATTTCATTAAACTAATGGGAACGTATTTTCCACAGACAATTGGGCATGACCTATTCATATGTCGGACTATGCCCAGTGTAAAAATACCTCAATTATAATCCCAAAACATTCACAGTTCCCAAACATCAACATCTCATCGGTCACTTATAACATAATGTATTCCAAAAGGGGAAATAACTATGAGTCACTATATATAAATATACCCACTTTCGAGTATCCACAAGTCAGTCAACAACAATATTAATGGTCAATATCATGGACCATCAATCACATCCGCTCCATAACGTTAATAAGGGTTTACTGAAATGTAGACTATCTCTTCGGCTTATCACCAATAGATGAAAGATTGGTGAAGATTTGACACGCCATCAATTTGAACATGGTCATCTTAATGATTGTGCCAAGAATGAAGTGGGTTTTCTTCTCTTAGTAATGCTCCCCTCAGTCCTGGGGTACTAGCATACTTAGTGCTACACTTATAGCACATCTGGGCTCCTTTATAAGGGCTCCAATAATTCTCAAACTCCCATTCTCAATCATAAATCCTCTTACTCCGATGAGTCTCCTCGGCTAGAGTTCAACATCTTTGTAAGGAAAGTTCTTATTATCTTTCCTAACTATCCTTATATGAGTATATTAGTCTCATAATATAAATCACTACTACATCCGATAGCCCGAATATGAATTCGATAGGAGCTCGCTCTCTATCAATCTTATCCAAACATAACTCTTAACTCTCTCGTTCCTGAGTACTATAACCTAGGGCTCTGATACCATCTCTGTGACGCCCCCAGATCCGGGGTCAGGAATCCAGGTTGTCACTATCCAATTTTCACCACAATAACATCACTCACCTGCTTTAACCATTATAATAACCAAACATAAAAGCAGTGACCCCAAACCAAATACACAACTCAAGTTATAGTCTCAGGGAACGAACTTAAAATAATAACGGTTATTACAAACCAATGTAACCTCAGGATCTCACACTACTAATATAACTTCCACATGATGTTACATTAGAAGTAAACATTACTCCAAGATCTATTGTCACATTACATATTTTTCAACAAGTCTAGGATTCTAATCTGGAATCCCGTCTTTCTTGCACCATTTATCGAAGTCCGGAACCTGACTAGCTCAAGCTCGAAGCTTCCTGTTCCTTAACATAATACCCGAGGTAGACAATTCACAGTCATCTCTTTCTGCAAGATATAAGATTTACAAACAGCAAGAATGAGCCAAAGAATACTCAACAAGTTATTTATCAGAATATTTCAAGGAAAAGGTGATAGCCATAATTATCCCAACTGGATATTCAACAATAAAGTACATAACTAGCAATCTGATTAAAGATGTATAACCAGTTATATTACGACAATAAACGACTCAAGGTTCACGATGCAAGAAGATATTCACAACAATAATGCAGTTCACGTTACTGCAATACAACAATTTAAGTTTATGATTATTGAGTTTGACAATATCAATAACTTAGCACAATGGCCTCAATCACCGAGTACCATTAGTTTGAGTACCAATAAGCAAGCAGTTCATTATACTGCAAAAAGAATGAACGGAAGTTCATCAATTCCCATTAACACTATCAGTAACTTAGCACCACGGCTTTCGTTATAGTGTAGGAACAATGAAACTGATATATATACGAATAAAACGGTACTCAAAACAACCAACCAACTCAGAGTGGATTACATTCCCGTTAACACTATCGGTAACACAGCACCTAGGCTTTCGTTACAGTGCAACGTCAAATTCCAATTGGAAGAAATGGGCTTAATCTGGAGATTTTTCAACGCCCTATTGTACGCGATGATCAGTCGCCTTGTACAATAGAAAAACTAATCACTTTCTCTACTAGTAGAAGGACAACCCCTTATCGGGACGTCACCCTAGGCAACACATGGGCCTTTAGTTTACGACTGGGTCGTGCGTCACCGACCTCTTACGCAACCTTACTCCAGTCCCTGATGAATACTTAAACATTCATCAAACCTAGAAGGAAATTTAATCAAGCCTTCTAGAATAACAACAATCCACTCTAGGATTTCAATTAACTGTTAAGGAAGGAAATTCAATACCACCTTCCAGAACAACAACAATCCATCATAGGACTTCATCAACAGATAAGGAAGGGAATTTAATACAACCTTCCAGAACACAACGACAATCCATCACAGGATTTCAATCAACAGATAAGGAAGGGAATTTAATACAACCTTCCAGAACAACAACGACAATCCATCACAGGATTTCGATCAACAGATAAGGAAGGGAATTTAATACAACCTTCCAGAACAACACAACAATCCATCAAAGGATTTCATCAACAGATAAGGAAGGGATTTTAATACAACCTTCCAGAACAACAACGACAATCCATCACAGGATTTCATCAACAGATAAGGAAGGGAATTTAATACAACCTTCCAGAACAACAACGACAATCCATCATAGGATTTCATCAACAGATAAGGAATGGAATTTAATACAACCTTCCAGAACAACACAACAATCCATCACAGGATTTCATCAACAGATAAGGAAGGGAATTTAATACAACCTTCCAGAACAACAACGACAATCCATCACAGGATTTCATCAACAGATAAGGAAGGGAATTTAATACAACCTTCCAGAACAACACAACAATCCATCACAGGATTTCATCAACAGATAAGGAATGAAATTTAATACAACCTTCCAGAACAACAACGACCTATTGTAATATTTCAATATCTGACAATAGCTTGGCTCCCTAAACCAAGTGGGAGTACTCTCGAAACATCTGGGTTGACTCTCAGTCAACGAATTCAACAAGACAGAAACCCTTGAATCAAGGAGACTCAAGAACGCGACCGGGGAGCCGCTAATACTAGCTAAAATAGACTCCACAAAACATTACAGTTTTGGAGTGAAAAATGGGCCTTAAAGGCACCAATACAACTGGGAGGAATATCGAAGTCGGACGTTACCTCCCGAGCCTGGAGTTATCGACTCAGAATAAATACAAAATATCCGAGTCATCGCTCACCATTTATTATTTAATGAAAAATAATATTTAAAGAAATTTAGACAACTCCAGAATATTTTTAAAGAACAAATAAATATTTTATTAATATTTAGGAGGTCCAGAATAGTCCTCGAAAAATATTAAAAGGATTTAAAAGAATTAAAATATTTAATCCCAATATAATCAAGATTATTTAATATTTAAATAATCTTAAACGATTCAACATATTTAAATAATATTTAACCAACATTAAATAATATTTAAATAAGCCAAAACGAATTGAAAGTATTTAATCAGTAGTTAAATACTTTTAAATATCCCAAAATATTTAAATAATATTTAATCAATATTAAATAATATTTAAATAATATCAAATGCCCTGAAAGTATTTACTTAACCTTTAAATACTTTCTATATTCTTTAAATAATATTTAATAAACTAAATATTATTTAAAATATTGAACCTCGACTAACCGTCGAGACACACTAGACTACTCCCGGTCGACCATCGAGCACCAAAAATATGTACTCGGCACCAGATTCAGTTATATAAAACTGAAAACAAACGTCCTCTAACTTTTTAAGAAGTTCAGAGGCGGCTCAGAATTAGGTTGAAAGGATCTAGTCCTACTCGCAAGGAACTACCTTAAACAACCTATGCATACATATGTCATACATCAGAATCAATGTGACAAAGTGTCAGATACTTGCATACTCTAACTTTTCGAGAAGTTCATAGTAGCAGAAGAATCAAGTTATATATGAACAAGACAGTTCAAGGTGAGATGCCGACGTGCATTTCCAATAACAATCATGAGCTAAGTAGTTCCAAACAGAACAAAATGTATAATCGAAGAACTTATCATTAAGTCAAAGATTTCAAAAAGTTTGGCTTCACCATGAATCAACAATATTCTGATATGGAATAAAACAATAGAGTCGGAAACTTGCCTGGAGTCCAAGGATACTATTCCCACTTCTCCCATTTTACACTTAAACCTTTTGTTTTCAAAGTTTATCCATCTTAGACGCTTATTAGGCCTAAGCGGTTGTCTTTTCTGCAGAAAATTGGACATGACCTTTTCGTAAATCGGACTATCCACCTGTTTTCAAACCAAGCCAATCAACAATTCCTTCGACTATATATAAAGTCAAACTCACTTTAAAACCAATTCCTTCACCATACTATAGTCGATTCCGATTTTTAATCCTAACGTTTTGAAAACCAAGTCCAACCCGCCCTAACCGACGGTGACCAACTACTATTTTAGAAAAATCCAGAATGACTAAGTAGGTCCAACAATTCCAAACCATTAGTAATCAATCCTCGAATCATGTCATTTAAACGAAACTAAATTGTTTGCTCAAATTAAATCATTTTCGAATCATAAGATTACTCCACTAGCTCATATAAACTCATTGTTGGTGGTGGGGAGTTCGAGCGATTTCATTGAAATCAAAGACTCGTCCACTCAACCCAAGTATCCAACAATTTTATAATATACAACTTTATACATTTGACTACCATGAAATAAGGCTTCTAACCTTTTCAAAACAATCTCCCAAAACAGGGCAGACAAATCTGGACTTTAAAATGTTACTGCACCCAGTCCACTTAAACATTTTTCATAAATTGAAAATTAATCATTTCGCTACAAATTTTGGCAGATAGCTTCATGAATATCTTCTAAAGTTCCCATAAAATTTTTATCTCCAAAACATTTCAGTTAGGCCAAAAACGAATTGAATCATCTCACAACAAAAGGCAGCAAATTTAGCTTTGCGCGGTCTTTACTAAAACTCACATAACTTTTTACTCGTTAATCCAAACGACGCAAAATTAGCGCCCAGACGATCTAGAGACAATCTACTATCTAACCATATCAGCCATAAGCCAAGAACAGTGGCCGAACATTCCCAGATTTTTCTGGACAGTAGCAGCAGATAGGTTCTAAAAAAAATTGGCATGGTTACGTTTGTAAACTCATCGTTTTCCATTTTTATCCTACTCCAAATCAACCAACAAACAATCCCAAACTCCTCATTCAACATCAATAACCAACATACTATCATCTCAAGCCAACAAAATCAGTTTGGTTCAACAAATATGATTAAGAAATCAAGTAAATAAATAGATGTTTCCATGGCTAACCAAGCTTGTTCTAAGCTACCCATAACATATATAAGCCATAACAATCATCCACCAAGCTATAGAAACTCAAGAATCAAGAAAACAAAAACTCAACTTTCGAATTTTACTGTTCATTCGAATTTTCCATTGATCATAACTAAAGATTTAGCGGATGGTTGCTTATAAGATTCAAGGGAGAGCAAGAGGGATTTACTACCTTCGATTTAAGCTATTATGCGCAAGAATTGGTGGAGAAATGGGTGAGTTCTTGATTTTTCTTCCTCCTTGCTCCATGCCATCAGCCGAAAGCTTGAAAAGGGGGGAGAGAACTGATTTTTCTTATTTTGTGTGTGGTGTGTGGTGGAAGCTCGATATTTAATAAGGTTTGCGCGATAGTCGCGTAATTTCCCGATAACGTTTTAATCTCTCGTTATCGTACTCTTTTCTTTCGTCCCACCAAAGTTTTAAAAACTTAAAATCTCATATTATCATTCTAATATATTTTAGAATCATTAAATTAATACTCTTTAATTGTTTCGAGAATTTACGAAACAATTCTCCGAATAAACACTAATTACTTACACCGTCTCTCAAATTCTATTACGACTTCCATCCGGACTTCAAATTTATTTTTGTTAGACCAAAAATAATTATAAGTCCCATATTGTTTGCGTATGCTAATGTAACACCGATACGCATATTTTCAAATACCCCGTATATTAACAATACGGTCTCACACTTCAAGTACCTTAGGAAGAAAATAATTCCGTAAAATCATTCATTCATAAAATGAAAAATTTTATCCAAAAATCTTAATAACCCCAAGCGTCAAAAATACGGGTTATTACAGCAGTACTCCACTCCTTTAGGTCTTTAATGCCAAGCCCACCTTCACTTTTGGGAAGACAACAAGTTTTCCAAGAAACTTTATAATGACAGGTGCTAGCATGGGTGCCACTCCAAAGAAATTTTGCACACATAGATTGAATTTCTTTTATCACCAAATTTGGGAGATATAAATGGCCTACCCAGTAATGAAAAATGCTCATGATAAAAGAGTTTATGAGTTGAAAACGACCCGCAAAACTAAAAAAAATATTAGCCTAATGTTGTAGCCTTTCCCTGATTTTTTTCAGTAAGGGCTCGCAGTCAGCTTTCTTCAAAGCACCTGAAATAAAAGGAAGACACAGGTAAGAAGCTGGGAGATCCCCCCAAGCGAACCCCGTTTCAGAAGTAATAGAACTAATAACTTGCAGGGGGACGTTACTGAAGTAACAAGAGCACTTGGCTGGATTAGAGTGCATCCCAGAGATTTTAGCAAAGGTATCCACACCTTTTAACAGCAGAGAAACCGAGGAGAGGTCACCTCTACTAAATAAAATTACATCATCAGCAAAGAACAGGGCATTAGGACGAGTGGCTTCCGTTTTCATGTTCAAATGAGGCAAGAATGATCCTACTAGAGTTTACAAGTTGTTTCCATGTTCAAACGAGTCAAGAATGAAGCTACAAGTTGTTTCCAAGTTCGAACGAGTCAAGAATGAATTCTAAAGTTGTTACGGATTGTTTTCATGTTCAAATGTGCCAGGAATGATCCAATAAGAGTTTACAAGTTCTTTACATGGTCAAACATGTCAAGAATGAAGGTACAAGTTGTGTCCAAGTTTGAATGAGTCAAGAATGAAGCTAAAAGTTGTTTCCAAGTTTGATCGAGTAAAGAATTAAGTCTCAAGTTGTTGATGAATGTTTTCATGTTCAAATGAGTCAATAATGATTCTATAAGACCATAAAAGTTGTTTCTATGGTCAAACATGTCAAGAATGAATGTGTAAGTTGTTTCCATATTCGAACGACTCAAGAATGAATTCTCAAGTTGTTAGGGATTGTTTTCATGTTCAAATGAGGCAAAACTGATCCTACTAGAGTTTACAAGTTGTTTCCACGTTCAAACGAGTCAAGAATAATGCTACAAGTTGTTTCCAAGTTCGAACGAGTCAAGAATGAAGTTTCAAGTAGTTATAGAATGTTTTCATGTTCAAATGAGCCAAGAATGATCCTACAAGAGTTTACAAGTTGTGTCCAAGTTCGAACGAGTCAAGAATGAAGTCTCAAGTTGTTACGGAATATTTTCATTTTCAAATGAGCCAAGAATGATCCTATAAGAGCTTACAAGTCATTTCCATGGACAAACATGTCAAGAATTTAGGTACAAGTAGTTTCCAAGTTCGAATGAGTCAAGAATGAATTCTAAAGTTGTTACCGATTGTTTTCATGTTCAAATGAGCCAAGAATGATCCTATAAGAGTTTACAAGTTGTTTCCATGGTCAAACATGTCAAGAATTAAGGTACAAGTTGTGTCCAAGTTTGAACAAGTCAAGAATGAATTCTGAAGTTGTTACAGATTGTTTTAATGTTCAAATGAACCAAGAATGATCCTATAAGACCTTACGAGTTGTTTCCGTGGTCAAACATGTCAAGAATGAAGGTATAAGTTGTTTCCAAGTTTAAACGAGTCAAGAATGAATTCTCAAGTTGTTACGGATTGTTTTCATGTTCAAATAAGCCGAGAATGATCCTATAAGAGTTTACAAGTTATTTCCATGTTCCAACGAGTCAAGCATGAAGATAAAAGTTGTTTCCAAATTGGAACGAGTCAAGAAAGAAGCTACAAGTTGCTTCCAAGTTCGAACGAGTCAAGAATGAAGTCTCAAGTAATTATAGAATGTTTTCATGTTCAAATGAGCCAAGAATGATCCTACAAGAGTTAACAAGTTGTGTCCAAGTTCGAACAAGTCAAGAATGAAGTCTCAAGTTGTTACAGAATATTTTCATTTTCAAATGAACCAAGAATGATCCTATAAGAGCTTACAAGTTATTTTCATGGTCAAACATGTCAAGAATGAAGGAACAAGTTGTTTCCAAGTTCGAACGAGTCAAGAATGAATTCTAAAGTTGTTACGGATTGTTTTCATGTTCAAATGAGCCAAGAATGATCCTATAAGAGTTTACAAGTTGTTTCCACGGTCAAACATGTCAAGAATGAAGGTACAAGTTGTGTCCAAGTTTGAACGAGTCAAGAATGAAGCTAAAAGTTGTTTTCAATTTCGATCGAGTCAAGAATTAAGTCTCAAGTTGTTAATAAATGTATTCATGTTCAAATGAGCCAAGAATGATTCTATAAGACCTTAAAAGTTGTTTCCATGGTCAAACATGTCAAGAATAAAGGTGTAAGTTGTTTCCATATACGAACGAGTCAAGAATGAATTCTCAAGTTATTACGGATTGTTTTCATGTTAAAATGAGCCAAGAACGATCCTATAAGAGTTTACAAGTTGTTTCCATGTTCAAACGAATCAAGCATGAAGCTAAAAGTTGTTTCCAAATTCGAACGAGTCAAGAATGAAGCTACAAGTTGTTTCCAAGTTCGAACGAGTCAAGAATGAAATCTCAAGTTATTACGGAATGTTATCATGTTCAAATGATCCCAGAATGATCCTACAAGAGTTTACAAGTTGTGTCCAAGTTCGAACGAGTCAAGAATGAAGTCTCAAGTTATTACGGAATGTTTTCATTTTCGAATGAGCCAAGGATGATTCTATAAGAGCTTGCAAGTTATTTCCATGTCAATCATGTCAAGAATGAAGGTACAAGTTGTTTCCAAGTTCGAACGAGTCAAGAATGAATTCTCAAGTTGTTACGGATTGTTTTCATGTTAAAATGAGCCAAGAATGATCCTATAAGAGTTTACAAGTTGTTTCCATGTTCAAACGAGTCAAACATGAAGCTAAAAGTTATTTCCAAATTCAAACGAGTCAAGAATGAAGCTACAAGCTGCTTCCAAGTTCGAACGAGTCAAGAATGAAATCTGAAGTTGTTACGGAATGTTTTCAAGTCCAAATGAGGCAAGAATGATCCTACTAGAGTTTACAAGTTGTTTCCATGTTCAAACGAGTCAAAAATGAAGCTACAAGTTGTTTCCAAGTTCGAAAGAGTCAAGAATGAATTCTAAAGTTGTTACGGATTGTTTTCATGTTCAAATGTGCCAGGAATGATCCAATAAGAGTTTACAAGTTCTTTACATGGTCAAACATGTCAAGAATGAAGGTACAAGTTCATGTCAAGAATGATTCAAGAATGAAGCTAAAAGTTGTTTCCAAGTTTGATCGAGTAAAGAATTAAGTCTCAAGTTGTTAATGAATGTTTTCATGTTCAAATGAGCCAATAATGATTCTATAAGACCTTAAAAGTTGTTTCCATGGTCAAACATGTCAAGAATGAAGGTGTAAGTTGTGTCCAAGTTCGAACGAGTCAAGAATGAATTCTCAAGTTGTTAGGGATTGTTTTCATGTTCAAATGAGGCAAAAATGATCCTACTAGAGTTTACAAGTTGTTTCCACGTTCAAACAAGTCAAGAATAAAGCTACAAGTTGTTTCCAAGTTCGAACGAGTCAAGAATGAAGTCTCAAGTAGTTATAGAATGTTTTCATGTTCAAATGAGCCAAGAATGTTCCTACAAGAGTTTACAAATTGTGTCCAAGTTTGAACGAGTGAAGAATGAATTCTGAAGTTGTTATGGATAGTTTTCATGTTCGAATGAGCCAAGAATGATCCTATAAGCCCTTACGAGTTGTTTCCATGGTCAAACATGTCAAGAATGAAGGTATAAGTTGTTTCCAAGTTCGAACGAGTCAAGAATGAATTCTCGAGTTGCTACAGATTGTTTTCATGTTCAAATGAGCCAAGAATGATCCTATCAGAGTTTACAAGTTATTTCCATGTTCAAACCAATCAAGCATGAAGCTAAAAGTTGTTTCCAAATTCGAACGAGTCAAAAATGAAGCTACAAGTTGCTTCCAAGTTCGAACGAGTCAAGAATGAAATCTCAAGTTGTTACGGAATGTTTTCATGTTCAAATGAGCCAAAAATGATCCTACAAGAGTTTACAAGTTGTGTGCAAGTTCGAACGAGTCAAGAATGAAGTCTCAAGTTGTTACAGAATGTTTTCATTTTGAAATGAGCCAAGGATGATTCTATAAGTTCTTACAAGTTATTTCCATGTACATCATGTCAAGAATGAAGGTACAAGTTGTTTCCAATTTCGAACGAGTCAAGAATGAATTCTCAAGTTGTTACGGATTGATTTCATGTTCAAATGAGCCAAGAATGATCCTATAAGAGTTTACAAGTTGTTTCCATTTTCAAACGAGTCAAGCATGAAGCTAAAAGTTGTTTCCAAATTTGAACGAGTCAAGAATTAAGCTACAAATTGCTTCCAAGTTCGAACGAATCAAGAATGAAGTCTCCAGTAGTTATAGAATGTTTTCATGTTCAAATGAGCCAAAAATGATCCTACAAGAGTTTACAAGTTGTGTCTAAGTTCGAACGAGTCAAGAATGTAGTCTCAAGTTGTTACGGAATATTTTCATTTTCAAATGAGCCAAGAATGATCCTATAAGAGCTTACAAGTTATTTCCATAGTCAAACATTTCAAGAATGTAGGTACAAGTTGGTTCCAAGTTCGAACGAGTCAAGAATGAATTCTAAAGTTATTACAGATTGTTTTCATGTTCAAATGAGCCAAGAATGATCCTATAAGATTTCACAAGTTGTTTCCATGGTCAAACATGTCAAGAATGAAGGTACAAGTTGTGTCCAAGTTTGAACGAGTGAAGAATGAATTCTGAAGTTGTTATGGATAGTTTTCATGTTCGAATGAGCCAAGAATGATCCTATAAGCCCTTACGAGTTGTTTCCATGGTCAAACATGTCAAGAATGAAGGTATAAGTTGTTTCCAAGTTCGAACGAGTCAAGAATGAATTCTCGAGTTGTTACAGATTGTTTTCATGTTCAAATGAGCCAAGAATGATCCTATCAGAGTTTACAAGTTATTTCCATGTTCAAACCAATCAAGCATGAAGCTAAAAGTTGTTTCCAAATTCGAACGAGTCAAGAATGAAGCTACAAGTTGCTTCCAAGTTCGAACGAGTCAAGAATGAAATCTCAAGTTGTTACGGAATGTTTTCATGTTCAAATGAGCCAAAAATGATCCTACAAGAGTTTACAAGTTGTGTCCAAGTTCGAACGAGTCAAGAATGAAGTCTCAAGTTGTTACGGAATGTTTTCATTTTCAAATGAGCCAAGAATTATCCTATGAGAGCTTATATGTTTTTCCACGATCAAACATGTCAAGAATGAAGGTTCAAGTTGTTTCCAAGTTCGAACGAGTGAAGAATGAATTCTCAAGTTATTACAAGAATGATCATACAAGAGTTTACAAATTGTTTCCATGTTCAAACGAGTCAAGAATGAAGCTACAAGTTATTTCCAAGTTCGAATGAGTCAATAGTGAAGTCTCAAGTTGTTAATGAATGTTTTCATGTTCAAATGAGCCAAGAGTGATCCGACAAGAGTTTACAAGTTTTTCCATGTTCAAACGAGTCAAGAATGAAGCTAAAAGTTGTTTCCAAGTTCGAACGAGTCAATAATGAAGTCTCAAGTTGTTAATGAATGTTTTCATGTTCAAATAAGTCAAAAATGATCCTGTAAGACCTTACAAGTTGTTTCCATGGTCAAACATGTCAAGAATGAAGGTACAAGTTGTTTCCAAGTTCGAACGAGTCAATAATGAAGTCTCAAGTTGTTACGGAATGTTTTCGTGTTCAAATGAGCCAAAAATGATCCTACAAGAGTTTACAAGTTGTGTCCAAGTTCGAACGAGTCAAGAATGAAGTCTCAAGTTGTTACGGAATATTTTCATTTTCAAATGAGCCAAGAATGATCCTATAAGAGCTTACAAGTTATTTCCATGGTCAAACATGTCAAGAATGAAGGTACAAGTTGTTTCCAAGTTCGAACGAGTCAAAAATGAATTCTAAAGTTGTTACGGATTGTTTTCATGTTCAAATGTGCCAAGAATGATCCTATAAGAGTTTATAAGTTGTTTCCATGGTCAAACATGTCAAGAATGAAGGTACAAGTTGGGTCCAAGTTTGAACGAGTCAAGAATGAAGCTAAAAGTTGTTTTCAAGTTCGATCGAGTCAAGAATTAAGTCTCAAGTTGTTAATGAATGTTTTCATGTTCAAATGAGCCAATAATGATTCTATAAGAACTTAAAAGTTGTTTCCATGGTCAAACATGTCAAGAATGAAGGTGTAAGTTGTTTACATATTCGAACGAGTCAAGAATGAATTCTCAAGTTGTTACGGATTGTTTTCATGTTAAAATGAGCCAAGAACGATCCTATAAGGGTTTACAAGTTGTTTCCATGTTCAAAGGAGTCAAGCATGAAGCTAAAAGTTGTTTCCAAATTCGAACGAGTTAAGAATGATGCTACAAGTAGCTTCCAAGTTTGAACGAGTCAAGAATAAATTCTCAAGTTATTACGGATTATTTTCATATTCAAATGAGCCAAGAATTATCCTATGAGAGCTTATATGTTTTTCCAAGATCAAACATGTCAAGAATGAACGTTCAAGTTGTTTCCAAGTTCGAACGATTCAAAAATGAATTCTCAAGTTGTTACGGATTGTTTTCATGTTCAAATGAGCCAAGAATGATCCTATAAGACCTTGCAAGTTGTTTCCATGCTCAAACATGTCAAGAATGAAGGTACAAGTTGTTTTCAAGTTCGAACGAGTCAAGAATGAATTCTCAAGTTATTACAAGACTATTTTCATGTTCAAATGAACCAAGAATGATCCTACAGGAGTTTACAAATTGTTTCCATGTTCAAACATGTCAAGAATGAAGGTACAAGTTGTTTCCAAGTTCGAACGAGTTAAGAATGAATTCTCAAGTTGTTACGGATTGTTTTCATGTTCAAATGAGCCAAGAATGATCCTATAAGACCTTACAAGTTGTTTCCAAGATCAAACATGTCAAGAATGAACGTTCAAGTTGTTTCCAAGTTCGAACGATTCAAAAATGAATTCTCAAGTTGTTACGGATTATTTTCATGTTCAAATGAGCCAAGAATTATCCTATAAGAGCTTATAAGTTGTTTCTATGGTCAAATATGTCAAGAATGAAGGTTCAAGTTGTTTCCAAATTTGAACGAGTCAAGAATGAATTCTCAAGTTATTACAAGAGTGTTTTCAAGTTCAAATGAGCCAAGAATGATCCTACAAGAGTTTACAAAATGTTTTCATGTTCAAACGAGTCAAGAATGAAGCTACAAGTTTTTTCCAAGTTCGAATGAGTCAATAATAAAGTCTCAAGTTGTTACGGAATGTTTTCATGTTCAAATGAGCTAAGAATGATCCTACAAGAGTTTACGAGTTTTGTCCATATTCAAACGAGTCAAGAATGAAACTAAAAGTTGTTTCCAAGTTCGAACGAGTCAATAATGAAGCCTCAAGTTGTTAATGAATGTTTTCATGTTCAAACGAGTCAAGAATGATCCTATAAGACCTTACAAGTTGTTTCCATGGTCAAACAAGTCAAGAATGAAGGTACAAGTTGTTTCCATGTTCGAACGAGTCAAGAATGAATTCTCAAGTTGTTACGGATTGTTTTGATGTTCAAATGAGCCAAGAATGATCCTATAAGACCTTACGAGTTGTTTCCATGGTCAAACATGTCAAGAATGAAGGTTCAAGTTGTTTCCAAGTTCGAACGAGTCAAGAATAAATTCTCAAGTTGTTACGGATTATTTTCATGTTCAAATGAGCCAAGAATGATCCTATAAGAGTTTACAAGTTTTTTACATGGTCAAACATTTTAAGAATGAAAGTTCAAGTTGTTTCCAAGTTCGAACGAGTCAAGATTGAATTCTCAAGTTATTACAAGACTGTTTTCATGTTCAAATGAGCAAAAATGATCCTACAAGAGTGTACAAAATTTTTCCATGTTCAAACGAGTAAAGAATGAAGCTAAAAGTTGTTTCCAAGTTCGAACGAGTCAATAATGAAGTCTCAAGTTGTTAATGTAACGATCGAAACATTTGTATATATTTGATTAATATGAGATATCGTATTTATGTGTTCTAATGTGACAAGTGGTGATATATGATCTTTTTATATGTCTAGTTGACTGCCTGTTTGACCGCATTATGCTTAAGTGTTTTAATTAAGTGATTAATTGATTTTTCATGCTTAATTGAGTAACTCTTTGATTTTTATAAACTTATTGGTGAGTCTAATAATTATGAGATTTTATATGTAGTTTCTATGTGATTTTAGAGACTTTCTAAAAATAGTGGTGTGATTTAATTCTGTCTCAATATTTTTGTATGATTTTCTCAATCCTATTTTATCCTGAAAATATTTCTCTTCTAAATTCCATATTTAATTATTGGAATGTCCAAAAATTATGAAATCTTTTCCAAAATGTTCCTTATATATTCTGAGACTTTTTAAAAATAAAAGTTTATTTTATTTAACCCCAAAACAGTTTTAAAGATTTTTGTACTCTTATCTCTATTTTAAGTGTCTAAAATTCCCCGATTTTTAATTAATTATTTATTCATCAGAAAAATATTTTAAAACTATGGGTGAGCTTCTAAATTCGTGTTCTTTATTTTAAAAATATAAAACTCATTTTTGTACCCATTTATACCCAAAATTCGATTTATTAATTGATTTTTAAAACAAAAAGCAGCATTGTGAATTTACTAGATTGCCCTTGACTCTATTTTGTTAAAACAGCCACCACCCACCTCATTTCTTTGCCCTGCATCGAGTTGCTCAGGTCCTGCACATTGCCTCTCTCTAGTTCTCTGCGATTTCTTGTTGCTTCCATGGTTTATGTGTTATTCCTTGCTAGATGTCGATTGGGTACTAATACCCGACTTGCACTCTTGCATATTACCTCCCCTCGAGCTTTGCATGCAACTGTGTGTCTCTATGTGTACGGCATATATGTATTTGATCGGGAAAGTCGCATGCAATGGATTCTAGAGTCGTAATCATGCTCCTAGATTCTAATTTGAGTCGTAAATAAGAAGATCGGTAGAATTCGTTGAAGGAAGCTCGAAAACGAGTACCTCCGGATTTTGCCCCACCGACGGTGAGCCTCCGGTGAGCCGGTGGAAGGCTGTGATGGATGACCTGAGCCTAAAACCCGTAAACAATGTTCTATATACTTGTTATGCTGCTAAATCGCTTGAATGGAAATTGCATGTTGAGATTTTTAAATTTCCGGCCGTAGCTTTGATTTTCCGATCGATGTAATGTTCTTGTTAAAAAAAAAAAAACTAATAGCCTTGCTCGATTGCAACGACTTCATATAGCTTTGTTTTCGATTGTTGGCAGCTGATTATAGTACTACAAATTTGATTACCCAATTGTTTAGACTTGAATATTAAAGTTATGATTTTTTCGGCCATAATTGCATTTTTCCGATTTAAAAATTATGTTTGTCTCGGTTGTTCTTGAATAATAGTAGCCAATTGCAGTTAAGATATGCTATGAACTACAATTAATTGGTTGGAGTCTTAATGATTGCATGTTAAATTTTAGTTGCAATTCGAAGAAATTATAGGATCTTATGTTTCTTATAATTCGAATATGTATACATGTGTAAGCTAGTATTTGGTTAGCAATTGAATTGAGATTAATTGTGAATTGCTATGATTAATTAGTAGATTTTCTAGATAGGCTCATATATATATATATATAATTATGTTCGAAAATATTAAGATATAAAGAGAAGATTGAGTTTGTGGATTGTTTGTGCATATGCTTCCAGGCAGTTAAGACCTCATGAATTGAAGTATCCTACACATGATCTGGAATTAGCTGCCATTGTGTTTGCACTGAAGATATGAAGGCACTACTTGTATGGAGAAAAGTGTTAGATTTACACTGATCATCAAAGTTTGAAGTATATCTTTACGCAAAAAGAGCTGAACATGAGGCAGAGAAGATGGTTGGAATTGATCAAAGACTACGACTGCACGATTAACTATCATCCAGGCAAAGCAAATGTTGTAGCAGATGCCTTAAGTAGAAAGGAAAGATTGAATGTAATGGTTTCATCTGAAGAATTGATCAAAGAGTTTGAGAAATTGGAAATAGAAGTATGTGGTTCTGATTCAGTGGAAGAAATGGTGTATACAATGACTTTTCAGCCAGAGTTGTTAGAAAAGATCAAGAGATGTCAAGAACAGATGATGAGTCAAGACAGAGCCAAGTTGACTGGAGAAGAGTTAAGAAGTCAGAAGGACGATGAAGGAATCTTTAGGTATTCCTCACGAATTTGGATCCCTAATGTTCAAGAGCTCAAGAATGAAATTTTGCATGATGCACATAGTTCAAGATACTCTATTCATCCGGGAAGTACAAAGATGTATAAAGACTTGAAGGAAAATTTTTGGTGGCCCAACATGAAAAGAGATGTGGCAGAGTGGATCAGTAAATGTTATACGTGCCAGAGAGTCAAAGATGAACATCAGAGACCCAGTGGATTGTTGCAACCACTAGAGATTCCAGAATGGAAATGGAAGAATCTTGCTATGGATTTTGTAGTAGGTCTGCCAAGGACAAAGGCTAATCATGATGCTATCTGGGTAATAATAGACAGATTGACAAGTCAGCGCACTTTCTACCGATCAACGAAAGATTTTCACTGGATAGGTTGGTTCATTTGTACCTGAAAGAGATTGTTATGCGACATGGTGTTCCTGTATCAATAGTATCTGACAGAGAGACCTGAGATTTAATTCTAGATTTTGGAAGAAGTTTCAAGAGTGTTTGGGAACAAAGCTGAATATGAGTACTGCATATCATCCTCAGACAAATGGCCAGAGTGAAAGGACAATTCAGACCATTGAAGACATGTTGAGAGTTGTTTCCAAGTTCGAACGAGTCAATAATGAAGTCTCCAGTTGTTAATGAATGTTTTCATATTCAAATGAGCTAAGAATGATCCTATAAGACCTTACAAGTTGTTTCTATGGTCAAACAAGTCAAGAATGAAGGTAGAAGTTGTTTCTAAGTTCGAACGAGTCAAGAATGAATTCTCAAGTTGTTATGGATTGTTTTCATGTTCAAATGAGCCAAGAATTGTCCTATAAGACCTTACAGTTTGTTTCCATGGTCAAACATTTCAAGAATGAAGGTACAAGTTGTTTTCAAGTTCGAAGAGTCAAGAATGAATTCTCAAGTTATTACAAGACTGTTTTCATGTTCAAATGAGCAAAGAATGATCCTACAGGAGTTTACAAATTATTTCCATGTTCAAACGAGTCAAGAATAAAGCTACAAGTTGTTTCCAAGTTTGAACGAGTAAAGAATGAATTCTCAAGTTGTTACGGATTATTTTCATGTTCAAATGAGCCAAGAATGATCCTATAAGAGTTATAAGTTATTTCCATGTTCAAACGAGTCAAGCATGAAGCTAAAAGTTTTTTCCAAATTTGAACGAGTCAAGAATGAAGCTACAAGTTGCTTCCAAGTTCGAACGAGTCAAGAATGAAATCTCAATTTGTTACGGAATGTTTTCATGTTCAAATGAGCCAAGAATGATCCCACAAGAGTTTACAAGTTGTCTCCATGTTCAAATGAGTCAAGAATGAAGTCTCAAGTTGTTAGGGATTGTTTTCATGTTCAAATGAGGCAAGAATGATCCTACTAGAGTTACAAGTTGTTTCCATATTCAAACGAGTCAAGAATGAAGCTAGAAGTTGCTTCCAAGTTCGAACGAGTCAAGAATGAAGTCTCAAGTAGTTATAAAATATTTTCTTCTTCAAATGAGCCAAGAATGATCCTGCAACAGTTTACAAGTTGTCCAAGTTCGAACATGTCAAGAATGAAGGTTCAAGTTGTTTCCAAGTGCGAAGGAGTCAAGAATGAATTCTCAAGTTCTTACAAGACTGTTTTCATGTACAAATGAGCCAAGAATGATCCTACAAGAATTTACAAATTTTTTCCATAATCAAACGAGTAAAGAATGAAGCTAAAAGTTGTTTCCAAGTTCGAACGAGTCAATAATTAAGTCTCAAGTTGTTAATGAATGTTTTCATGTTCAAATGAGCCAAGAATGATCCTATAAGACCTTACAAGTTATTTCCCCGGTCAAACAAGTCAAAAATGAAGGTATAAGTTGTTTCCAACTTCGAACGAGTCAAGAATGAATTTTCAAGTCATTACGGATTGTTTTCATGTTCAAATGAGCCAAGAATGATCCTATAAAAGTTTACAAGTTGTTTCCATATTCAAATGAGTCAAGCATGAAGCAAAAAGTTGTTTCCGAATTTGAACGAGTCACGAATGAAACTACAAGTTGTTTCCAAGTTCGAACGAGTCAAGAATGAAGTCTCAAGTAGTTATAGAAAGTTTTTATGTTCAACTAAGCCAAGAATGATCCTACCAGAGTTTACAAGTTGTGTCCAAGTTCGAACAAGTCAAGAATGAAGTCTCATGTTGTTACGGAATGTTTTCATTTTCAAATGAGCCAAGAATGATCCTCCAAGAGCTTACAAGTTATTTCCATGGTCAAACATGTCAAGAATGAAGGTTGTTGTTTCCATGTTCGAACGAGTCAAGAATAAATTCTCAAGTTGTTACGGATTGTTTTCTTGTTCAAATGAGCCAAGAATGATCCAATAAGAGTTTACAAGTTTTTTACATGGTCAAACATGTTAAGAATGAAGGTTCAAGTTATTTCCAAGTTCGAACGAGTCAAGAATAAATTTTCAAGTTATTATAGATTATTTTCATGTTCAAATGAGCCAAGAATGATCCTATAAGAGCTTATAAGTTATTTCCACGGTCAAACATGTCAAGAATGAAGTTTCAAGTAGTTATAGAATGTTTTCATTTTCAAATGAGCCAAGAATGATCCTACAGGAGTTTACAAGTTATGTCCAAGTTTGAACGAGTCAAGAATGAAGTCTCAAGTTGTTACAGAATATTTTCATTTCAAATGAGCCAAGAATGATCCTATAAGAGCTTACAAGTTAGTTCCATGGTCAAACATGTAAAGAATGAAGGTTCAAGTTGTTTCCAAGTTGGAACGAGTCAAGAATGAATTCTCAAGTTATTAAGGATTATTTTCATGTTCAAATGAGCCAAGAAAGATCCTATAAGAGCTTATAAGTTCTTTGCACGATCAAACATGTCAACTATGAAGGTTCAAGTTGTTTCCAAGTTCGAACGAATCAAGAATGAATTATCAAGTTATTATAAAACTGTTTTCATGTTCAAATGAGCCAAGAATGATCCTACAAGAGTTTACAATTTTTTTCCATGTTCAAACGAGTAATGAATGAAGCTAAAAGTTGTTTCCAAGTTCGAACGAGTCAATAATGAAGTCTCAAGTTGTTAATGAATGTTTTCATGTTCTAATGAGCTAAGAATGATCCTATAAGACCTTACAAGTTGTTTCCATGGTCAAATAAGTCAAGAATGAAGGTACAAGTTGTTTCCAAGTTTGAACGAGTCAAGAATGAATTCTCAAGTTGTTACCGACTGTTTTCATGTTCAAACGAGCCAAGAATGGTCCTATAAGACCTTACAAGTTGTTTCCATGGTCAAACATGTCAAGAATGAAGGTACAAGTTGTTTCCAAGTTCGAACGAGTCAAGAATGAATTCTCAAGTTGTTACAGATTGTTTTCATGTTCGAACGAGTCAAGAATGAATTCTCAAGTTGTTACGGATTGTTTTCATGTTCAAATGAGCCAAGAATTGTCCTCTAAGACCTTACAAGTGGTTTCCATGGTCAAACATTTAAAGAATGAAGGTACAAGGTATTTTCAAGTTCGAAGAGTCAAGAATTAATTCTCAAGTTATTACAAAACTATTTTCATGTTCAAATGAGCCAAGAATAATCCTACAGGAGTTTACAAATTATTTCCATGTTCAAACGAGTCAAGAATAAAGCTACAAGTTGTTTCCAAGTTTGAACGAGTAAATAATGAATTCTCAAGTTATTACGGATTATTTTCATGTTCGAATGAGCCAAGAATGATCCTATAAGAGTTATAAGTTGTTTCCATGTTCAAACGAGTCAAGCATGAAGCTAAAAGTTTTTTCCAAATTCGAACGAGTCAAGAATGAAGTTACAAGTTGCTTCCAAGTTCGAACGAGTCAAAAATGAAATCTCAATTTGTTACGGAATGTTTTCATGTTCAAATGAGCCAAGAATAATCCTACAAGAGTTTACAAGTTGTCTCCATGTTCAAACGAGTCAAGAATGAAGTTTCAAGTTGTTAGGGATTGTTTTCATGTTCAAATGAGGCAAAAATGATCCTACTAGAGTTTACAAGTTGTTTCCATGTTCAAACGAGTCAGGAATGAAGCTACAAGTTGTTTCCATGTTCAAACGAGTCAAGAATGAAGTCTCAAGTAGTTATAAAATGTTTTCCTCTTCAAATGAGCCAAGAATGATCCTGCAACAGTTTACAAGTTGTTTCCAAGTTCGAACGAGTCAAGAATGAAGTCTCAAGTTGTTACAGAATATTTTCATTTTTAAATGAGCCAAGAATGAACCTATAAGAGCTTACAAGTTATTTCCATGGTCAAACATGTTAAGAATGAAGGTTCAAGTTGTTTCCAAGTTCGAACGAGTCAAGAATGATTTCTGAAGTTATAATGGATTATTTTCATGTTCAAATGAGCCAAGAATGATCCTATAAGAGCTTATATGTTCTTTCCACGATCAAACATGTCAAGAATGAAGGTTCAAGTTGTTTCCAAGTTCGAACGAGTCAAGAATGAAGTTACAAGTTGCTTCCAAGTTCGAACGAGTCAAAAATGAAATCTCAATTTGTTACGGAATGTTTTCATGTTCAAATGAGCCAAGAATAATCCTACAAGAGTTTACAAGTTGTCTCCATGTTCAAACGAGTCAAGAATGAAGTTTCAAGTTGTTAGGGATTGTTTTCATGTTCAAATGAGGCAAAAATGATCCTACTAGAGTTTACAAGTTGTTTCCATGTTCAAACGAGTCAAGAATGAAGCTACAAGTTGTTTCCATGTTCAAACGAGTCAAGAATGAAGTCTCAAGTAGTTATAAAATGTTTTCCTCTTCAAATGAGCCAAGAATGATCCTGCAACAGTTTACAAGTTGTTTCCAAGTTCGAACGAGTCAAGAATGAAGTCTCAAGTTGTTACAGAATATTTTCATTTTTAAATGAGCCAAGAATGAACCTATAAGAGCTTAAAAGTTATTTCCATGGTCAAACATGTTAAGAATGAAGGTTCAAGTTGTTTCCAAGTTCGAACGAGTCAAGAATGATTTCTGAAGTTATAATGGATTATTTTCATGTTCAAATGAGCCAAGAATGATCCTATAAGAGCTTATAAGTTCTTTCCACGATCAAACATGTCAAGAATGAAGGTTCAAGTTGTTTCCAAGTTCGAACGAGTCAAGAATGAATTCTCAAGTTCTTACAAGACTGTTTTCATGTTCAAGTGAGCCAAGAATGATCCTACAAGAGTTTACAATTTTTTTCCATGTTCAAACGAGTAAAGAATGAAGCTAAAAGTTGTTTCTAAGTTCGAACGAGTCAATAATGAAGTCTCAAGTTGTTAATGAATGATTTCGTGTTCAAATGAGCCAAGAATGATCCTATAAGACCTTACAAGTTATTTCCATGGTTAAACAAGTCAAGAATGAAGGTATAAGTTGTTTCCAAGTTCGAACGAGTCAAGAATGAATTGTCAAGTTGTTACGGATTGTTTTCATGTTCAAATGAGCCAAGAATGATCCTATAAGAGTTTACAAGTTGTTTTCATGTTCAAACGAGTCAAGCATGAAGCAAAAAGTTGTTTCCAAATTCGAACGAGTCACGAATAAAACTACAAGTTGTTTCTAAGTTTGAACGAGTGAAGAATGAATTCTCAAGTTGTTACGGATTGTTTTCATGTTCAAATGAGCCAAGAATGATCCTATAAGAGTTTACAAGTTGTTTCCATGTTCAAACGAGTCAAGCATGAAGCAAAAAGTTGTTTCCAAATTCGAACGAGTCACGAATAAAACTACAAATTGTTTCCAAGTTCGAACGAGTCAAGAATGATGTCTAAAGTAGTTATAGAATGTTTTTATGTTCAACTGAGCCAAGAATGATCCTACAAGAGTTTACAAGTTGTGTCCAAGTTCGAACGAGTCAAGAATGAAGTCTCAAGCTGTTACGGAATTTTTTCATTTTCAACTGAGCTAAGAATGATCCTACAAGAGCTTACAAGTTATTTCCATGGTCAAACATGTCAAGAATGAAGGTTCAAGTTCTTTCAAAGTTCGAACGAGTCAAGAATAAATTTTCAAGTTATTATAGATTATTTTCATGTTCAAATGACCCAAGAATGATCCTATAAGAGCTTATAAGTTATTTCCACGGTCAAACATGTCAAGAATGAAGGTTCAAGTTGTTTCCAAGTTCGAACAAGTCAAGATTGAATTCTCAATTTATTACAAGACTGTTTTCATGTTCAAATGAGCCAAGAATGATCCTACAGGTGGCTATAATTTCTTTCAATGTTCAAACGAGTCAAGAATATAGCTACAAGTTGTTTCCAAGTTTGAACGAGTAAAGAATGAATTCTCAAGTTGTTACGGATTATTTTCATGTTCAAATGAGCCAAGAATGATCCTATAAGAGTTATAAGTTGTTTCCATGTTCAAACGAGTCAAGCATGAAGCTAAAAGTTTTTTCCAAATTTGAACGAGTCAAGAATGAAGCTACAAGTTGCTTCCAAGTTCGAACGAGTCAAGAATGAAATCTCAATTTGTTACGGAATGTTTTCATGTTCAAATGAGCCAAGAATGATCCCACAAGAGTTTACAAGTTGTCTCCATGTTCAAATGAGTCAAGAATGAAGTCTCAAGTTGTTAGGGATTGTTTTCATGTTCAAATGAGGCAAGAATGATCCTACTAGAGTTAAAAGTTGTTTCCATATTCAAACGAGTCAAGAATGAAGCTAGAAGTTGCTTCCAAGTTCGAACGAGTCAAGAATGAAGTCTCAAGTAGTTATAAAATGTTTTCTTCTTCAAATGAGCCAAGAATGATCCTGCAACAATTTACAAGTTGTCCAAGTTCGAACATGTCAAGAATGAAGGTTCAAGTTGTTTCCAAGTGCGAAGGAGTCAAGAATGAATTCTCAAGTTCTTACAAGACTGTTTTCATGTACAAATGAGCCAAGAATGATCCTACAAGAATTTACAAATTTTTTCCATAATCAAACGAGTAAAGAATGAAGCTAAAAGTTGTTTCCAAGTTCGAACGAGTCAATAATTAAGTCTCAAGTTGTTAATGAATGTTTTCATGTTCAAATGAGCCAAGAATGATCCTGTAAGACCTTACAAGTTATTTCCCCGGTCAAACAAGTCAAAAATGAATGTATAAGTTGTTTCCAACTTCGAACGAGTCAAGAATGAATTTTCAAGTCATTACGGATTGTTTTCATGTTCAAATGAGCCAAGAATGGTCCTATAAAAGTTTACAAGTTGTTTCCATATTCAAATGAGTCAAGCATGAAGCAAAAAGTTGTTTCCGAATTTGAACGAGTCACGAATGAAACTACAAGTTGTTTCCAAGTTCGAACGAGTCAAGAATGAAGTCTCAAGTAGTTATAGAAAGTTTTTATGTTCAACTAAGCCAAGAATGATCCTACCAGAGTTTACAAGTTGTGTCCAAGTTCGAACAAGTCAAGAATGAAGTCTCATGTTGTTACGGAATGTTTTCATTTTCAAATGAGCCAAGAATGATCCTCCAAGAGCTTACAAGTTATTTCCATGGTCAAACATGTCAAGAATGAAGGTTGTTGTTTCCATGTTCGAACGAGTCAAGAATAAATTCTCAAGTTGTTACGGATTGTTTTCTTGTTCAAATGAGCCAAGAATGATCCAATAAGAGTTTACAAGTTTTTTACATGGTCAAACATGTTAAGAATGAAGGTTCAAGTTATTTCCAAGTTCGAACGAGTCAAGAATAAATTTTCAAGTCATTATAGATTATTTTCATGTTCAAATGAGCCAAGAATGATCCTATAAGAGCTTATAAGTTATTTCCACGGTCAAACATGTCAAGAATGAAGTTTCAAGTAGTTATAGAATGTTTTCATTTTCAAATGAGCCAAGAATGATCCTACAGGAGTTTACAAGTTATGTCCAAGTTTGAACGAGTCAAGAATGAAGTCTCAAGTTGTTACAGAATATTTTCATTTCAAATGAGCCAAGAATGATCCTATAAGAGCTTACAAGTTAGTTCCATGGTCAAACATGTAAAGAATGAAGGTTCAAGTTGTTTCCAAGTTGGAACGAGTCAAGAATGAATTCTCAAGTTATTAAGGATTATTTTCATGTTCAAATGAGCCAAGAAAGATCCTATAAGAGCTTATAAGTTCTTTGCACGATCAAACATGTCAACTATGAAGGTTCAAGTTGTTTCCAAGTTCGAACGAGTCAAGAATGAATTATCAAGTTATTATAAAACTGTTTTCATGTTCAAATGAGCCAAGAATGATCCTACAAGAGTTTACAATTTTTTTCCATGTTCAAACGAGTAATGAATGAAGCTAAAAGTTGTTTCCAAGTTCGAACGAGTCAATAATGAAGTCTCAAGTTGTTAATGAATGTTTTCATGTTCTAATGAGCTAAGAATGATCCTATAAGACCTTACAAGTTGTTTCCATGGTCAAATAAGTCAAGAATGAAGGTACAAGTTGTTTCCAAGTTTGAACGAGTCAAGAATGAATTCTCAAGTTGTTACCGACTGTTTTCATGTTCAAACGAGCCAAGAATGGTCCTATAAGACCTTACAAGTTGTTTCCATGGTCAAACATGTCAAGAATGAAGGTACAAGTTGTTTCCAAGTTCGAACGAGTCAAGAATGAATTCTCAAGTTGTTACAGATTGTTTTCATGTTCGAACGAGTCAAGAATGAATTCTCAAGTTGTTACGGATTGTTTTCATGTTCAAATGAGCCAAGAATTGTCCTCTAAGACCTTACAAGTGGTTTCCATGGTCAAACATTTAAAGAATGAAGGTACAAGGTATTTTCAAGTTCGAAGAGTCAAGAATTAATTCTCAAGTTATTACAAAACTATTTTCATGTTCAAATGAGCCAAGAATAATCCTACAGGAGTTTACAAATTATTTCCATGTTCAAACGAGTCAAGAATAAAGCTACATGTCGTTTCCAAGTTTGAACGAGTAAATAATGAATTCTCAAGTTATTACGGATTATTTTCATGTTCGAATGAGCCAAGAATGATCCTATAAGAGTTATAAGTTGTTTCCATGTTCAAACGAGTCAAGCATGAAGCTAAAAGTTTTTTCCAAATTCGAACGAGTCAAGAATGAAGTTACAAGTTGCTTCCAAGTTCGAACGAGTCAAAAATGAAATCTCAATTTGTTACGGAATGTTTTCATGTTCAAATGAGCCAAGAATAATCCTACAAGAGTTTACAAGTTGTCTCCATGTTCAAACGAGTCAAGAATGAAGTTTCAAGTTGTTAGGGATTGTTTTCATGTTCAAATGAGGCAAAAATGATCCTACTAGAGTTTACAAGTTGTTTCCATGTTCAAACGAGTCAAGAATGAAGCTACAAGTTGTTTCCATGTTCAAACGAGTCAAGAATGAAGTCTCAAGTAGTTATAAAATGTTTTCCTCTTCAAATGAGCCAAGAATGATCCTGCAACAGTTTACAAGTTGTTTCCAAGTTCGAACGAGTCAAGAATGAAGTCTCAAGTTGTTACAGAATATTTTCATTTTTAAATGAGCCAAGAATGAACCTATAAGAGCTTACAAGTTATTTCCATGGTCAAACATGTTAAGAATGAAGGTTCAAGTTGTTTCCAAGTTCGAACGAGTCAAGAATGATTTCTGAAGTTATAATGGATTATTTTCATGTTCAAATGAGCCAAGAATGATCCTATAAGAGCTTATATGTTCTTTCCACGATCAAACATGTCAAGAATGAAGGTTCAAGTTGTTTCCAAGTTCGAACGAGTCAAGAATGAAGTTACAAGTTGCTTCCAAGTTCGAACGAGTCAAAAATGAAATCTCAATTTGTTACGGAATGTTTTCATGTTCAAATGAGCCAAGAATAATCCTACAAGAGTTTACAAGTTTTCTCCATGTTCAAACGAGTCAAGAATGAAGTTTCAAGTTGTTAGGGATTGTTTTCATGTTCAAATGAGGCAAAAATGATCCTACTAGAGTTTACAAGTTGTTTCCATGTTCAAACGAGTCAAGAATGAAGCTACAAGTTGTTTCCATGTTCAAACGAGTCAAGAATGAAGTCTCAAGTAGTTATAAAATGTTTTCCTCTTCAAATGAGCCAAGAATGATCCTGCAACTGTTTACAAGTTGTTTCCAAGTTCGAACGAGTCAAGAATGAAGTCTCAAGTTGTTACAGAATATTTTCATTTTTAAATGAGCCAAGAATGAACCTATAAGAGCTTACAAGTTATTTCCATGGTCAAACATGTTAAGAATGAAGGTTCAAGTTGTTTCCAAGTTCGAACGAGTCAAGAATGATTTCTAAAGTTATAATGGATTATTTTCATGTTCAAATGAGCCAAGAATGATCCTATAAGAGCTTATAAGTTCTTTCCACGATCAAACATGTCAAGAATGAAGGTTCAAGTTGTTTCCAAGTTCGAACGAGTCAAGAATGAATTCTCAAGTTCTTACAAGACTGTTTTCATGTTCAAGTGAGCCAAGAATGATCCTACAAGAGTTTACAATTTTTTTCCATGTTCAAACGAGTAAAGAATGAAGCTAAAAGTTGTTTCTAAGTTCGAACGAGTCAATAATGAAGTCTCAAGTTGTTAATGAATGATTTCGTGTTCAAATGAGCCAAGAAAGATCCTATAAGACCTTACAAGTTATTTCCATGGTTAAACAAGTCAAGAATGAAGGTATAAGTTGTTTCCAAGTTCGAACGAGTCAAGAATGAATTGTCAAGTTGTTACGGATTGTTTTCATGTTCAAATGAGCCAAGAATGATCCTATAAGAGTTTACAAGTTGTTTCCATGTTCAAACGAGTCAAGCATGAAGCAAAAAGTTGTTTCCAAATTCGAACGAGTCACGAATAAAACTACAAGTTGTTTCTAAGTTTGAACGAGTGAAGAATGAATTCTCAAGTTGTTACGGATTGTTTTCATGTTCAAATGAGCCAAGAATGATCCTATAAGAGTTTACAAGTTGTTTCCATGTTCAAACGAGTCATGCATGAAGCAAAAAGTTGTTTCCAAATTCGAACGAGTCACGAATAAAACTACAAATTGTTTCCAAGTTCGAACGAGTCAAGAATGATGTCTAAAGTAGTTATAGAATGTTTTTATGTTCAACCGAGCCAAGAATGATCCTACAAGAGTTTACAAGTTGTGTCCAAGTTCGAACGAGTCAAGAATGAAGTCTCAAGCTGTTACGGAATTTTTTCATTTTCAACTGAGCTAAGAATGATCCTACAAGAGCTTACAAGTTATTTCCATGGTCAAACATGTCAAGAATGAAGGTTCAAGTTGTTTCAAAGTTCGAACGAGTCAAGAATAAATTTTCAAGTTATTATAGATTATTTTCATGTTCAAATGACCCAAGAATGATCCTATAAGAGCTTATAAGTTATTTCCACGGTCAAACATGTCAAGAATGAAGGTTCAAGTTGTTTCCAAGTTCGAACAAGTCAAGATTGAATTCTCAATTTATTACAAGACTGTTTTCATGTTCAAATGAGCCAAGAATGATCCTACAGGTGGCTATAATTTGTTTCAATGTTCAAACGAGTCAAGAATAAAGCTACAAGTTGTTTCCAAGTTCGAACGAGTCAAGAATGAATTCTCAAGTTGTTACGGATTATTTTCATGTTCAAATGAGCCAAGAATGATCCTACAAGAGTGTACAAGTTGTCTCCATGTTCAAACGAGTCAAGAATGAAGTCTCAAGTTGTTAGGAATTGTTTTCATGTTCAAATGAAGCAAGAATGATCCTACTAGAGTTTACAAGTTATTTCCATGTTCAAACGAGTCAAAAATGAAGTCTCAAGTAGTTATAGATTGTTTTCGTTTTCAAATGAGCCAAGAGTGATCCTACAGGAGTTTACAAGTTATGTCCAAGTTCGAACGAGTCAAGAATGAATTCTCAAGTTGTTACAGAATATTTTCATTTTCAAATGAGCAAAGAATGATCCTATAAGAGCTTACAAGTTATTTCCCTGGTCAAACATGTCAAGAAAGAAAGTTCAAGTTGTTTCCATGTTGGAACGAGTCAAGAATGAATTCTCAAGTTATTATGGATTATTTTCATGTTCAAATGAGCCAAGAAAGATCCTATAAGAGCTTATAAGTTCTTTCCACGATCAAACATGTCAAGTATGAAGGTTCAAGTTGTTTCCAAGTTCGAACGAGTCAAGAATGAATTCTCAAGTTATTACAAAACTGTTTTCATGTTCAAATGAGCCAAGAATGATCCTATAAGAGCTTATAAGTTCTTTCCACGATCAAACATGTCAAGAATGAAGCTACAAGTTGCTTCCAAGTTCGAACGACTCAAGAATGAATTCTCAAGTTATTACAAGATTGTTTTCATGTTCAAATGAGCCAAGAATAATCCTACAAGAGTTTACAATTTTTTTCCATGTTCAAACGAGTAAAGAATGAAGCTAAAAGTTGTTTCCAAGTTCGAACGAGTCAATAATGAAGTCTCAAGTTGTTAATGAATGTTTTAATGTTCAAATGAGCTAAGAATGATCCTATAAGACCTTACAAGTTGTTTCCATGGTCAAACAATTCAAGAATGAAGGTACAAGTTGTTTCCAAGTTCGAACGAGTCAAGAATGAATTCTCAAGTTGTTACGGATTGTTTTCATGTTCAAATGAGCCAAGATTGATCCTATAAGACCATACAAGTTGTTTCCATGGTCAAACATGTCAAGAATGAAGGTACAAGTTGTTTTCAAGTTCGAACGAGTCAAGAATGAATTCTCAAGTTATTACAAGACTGTTTTCATGTTCAAATGAGCGAAGAATGATCCTACAAGAGTGTACAAATTTTTTTCATGTTCAAACGAGTAAATAATGAAGCTAAAAGTTGTTTCCAAGTTCAAACGAGTCAATAATGAAGTCTCAAGTTGTTAATGAATGTTTTCATGTTCAAATGAGCCAAAAATTATCCTATAAGACCTTACAATTTGTTTCCATGGTAAAACAAGTCAAGAATGAAGGTACAAGTTGTTTCCAAGTTCGAACGAGTCAAGAATGAATTCTCAAGTTGTTACGGATTGTTTTCATGTTCAAATGAGCCAAGAATGATCCTATAAGACCTTACAAGTTGTTTCCATGGTCAAACAAGTCAAGAATGAAGGTACAAGTTGTTTCCAAGTTTGAACGAGTGAAGAATGAATTCTCAAGTTGTTACGGATTGTTTTCATGTTAAAATGATCCAAGAATGATCCTATAAGACCTTACAAGTTGTTTCCATGGTCAAACATGTCAAGAATGAAGGTACAAGTTATTTTCAAGTTCGAACGAGTCAAGAATGAATTCTCAAGTTATTACAAGACTGTTTTCATGTTCAAATGAGCCAAGAATGATCCTACTTGAGTCTACAAATTGTTTCCATGTTCAAACGAGTCAAGAATAAAGCTACAAGTTGTTTCCAAGTTCGAACGAGTCAAGAATTAATTCTCATGTTGTTAAGGATTATTTTCATGTTCAAATGAGCCAAGAATGAACCTACAAGTGTGTACAAGTTATTTCCATGGTCAAATATGTCAAGAATGAAGGTTCAAGTTGTTTCCAAGTTGGAACGAGTCAATAATGAATTCTCAAGTTATTATGGATTATTTTCATATTCAAATAAGCCAAGAATGATCCTATAAGACTTACGAGTTATTTCCATGGTCAAACATGTCAAGAATGAAGGTACAAGTTGTTTCCAAGTTCAAACGAGACCTTTAGATTAATGGTTTTGGTTTTGGTTTTATAAATACGACTTGCATGTCGTTTTCTTCATTCTTGTAATTGTTTAACCTCGAATGTAACTCGAGTTTTCTTATGTAAGTACATTAGTATAGATTGTATTTAATTATTCCATGTAATGTACTTGAAGATTGAAGGATGATCCAAGAAGAGGAGCAGGCGTCCATGGATACAAGAAGAATGAAGACATATAATTGTATTTATATTTTATCACCATAGATTGACCATGATCCTTTCATTAGCTCGAAAGGATCACATAGGAAAGGGGCCATAACCACGCACGTTTACATACTGCACTTTACATATTGATGTATGAATGTTAGTGTAGAATAGTTAATGATGCATGCTTTAATTAGATTAATCATGTATGTGTGTATTAGATAAGAAACCCATGCCATGCTTGTTTAAACAAGATAAAATCTGTAATGACTCAAAATATTAAAATTGAACAAACGATTATGAGATTCTTGTGTTTATGAAACACGGTATTGAATATGAATTTTCAATTTTCTGATATGGGGAGATTTTGTCAACACCGGATTATTAATTTAATCTGTAAGAAAGTTAGGTTTTAAGTGAGACCGTTTGTGACTTCTCCGACGATCTGGAAATCAAACCATTAACGAATACTGAAATGGATTATTTAATCAAGGAAAAATTGAGAATCTCTTTATGATGGGATCATGATCGTTAAATAATAAATCCCTAAATAAATATTAAGTTAATATAGACGCCTTCCAATGTTTTAAAGTCATCAAGATCTAGATTGAGAAGGAGTGGGTTTGCCAAAGTGAAGTGCTCTTATCAATCATGGGAAAATGTGATAAGTAATTGTACTTTGCTTATTAAACGTTGGGTCTAACTTAACTAAATCATCACAATAGGATTGTGGGTTTAGAGGCATAGAGTTTGGTTAGATTTATTGGATAAATGTGTACAAAGAGTTGTTCCACCAAACTATCCAAGAGTTATATTTGATATAATTGACAAATGTTGTCTACCTAAATAGTCGTGTTTTGGGTGTATTAGCCAACGCTATCTTGAAACATGGATGAAATATGGATCTTGGCTTACTAGAAAGATTTAATAAAATGCTTTCCGAATTAATAGTTAGGGTTATTGATTTGAATAAAATAGTGGGAGATATATATTATGAATGTATAAGTTAATCACTTGAACATAATTAAAAATTCTGCAGACTAACTAAATTTATGCACTTTAACATTGTAGATATTTAAATGGCAAACAATACAAATACTTTCTCCGTACGAGCAACCCTTGAGAAGGACAAGCTGACAGGAACTAACTTCCTTGATTGGTATAGGAATTTGAGGATTGTCCTCAGGCAAGAGCGTAAGCTCCACGTCATTGAAATTCCTTCTCCTACTCCTCATGCTGAGAATGCAACTCGCGCTCAACAAAATGCTTATCAGAAGCATATTGATGATGCGACTGATGTGGCGTGTCTCATGCTAGCAACCATGAGTGCTGAGCTTCAAAAACAACATGAGCATATGGATGCTTATGAGATGATTGAACACCTTCAAAGGATGTTTAAAGGACAGGCTCGTCAAGAGAGGTTCGACACGAGCAAAGCACTGTACGCTTGCAAGCAGGGAGAGAATCAACCTCTTCAACCACATGTTATGAAGATGATAGGTTATATTGAGTATCTTGATACTTTGGGTTTCCTGATTGGTCGAGAAGCTCAGATTGACTTAATCTTACAATCCTTGAACAGCAACTACACTAATTTTGTTATGAACTACAATATGAATGAGATAGACAAAACACCTACTGAATTGTTGGCTATGGTACGAACTACTGAAACCAACATGAAAAAGGCCGAACCTGCTCCCATATTGATGGTGAATAAGAAAGGTAAGGCTAAAGGGAAAGGTAAATGGAAGGGAAAGAAGAAGATTGGATCTGATTATGCTCCCAAGCCAAAGACTAATCCCAAACAGGCTTTAAAGCCTAAGGGTGCTGTTGCAAAGGGTGATTGTCACTACTGTGGTAAACCAGGTCATTAGAAGAGAAACTGTCACGCTTATTTGGAGGATCTGAAGAAGAAGAAGGCTGGTCAAGCTTCTGATTCAGGTATTTATGTTATAGAAGTCAATCTCTCCACTTCTACATCATGGGTATTGGATACTGGATGTGCTTCTCACATTTGTATAAATGTGCAGGAACTACAAATGAGTAGGATTTTGGCTAAGGGAGAGGTCGACCTACGAGTTGGCAATGGAGCAAAGGTTGCTGCTTTGGCTGTAGGGACTTATCATTTATCATTGCCCACTGGGCTTATTTTAGAACTTGAGAATTGTTTTTACATGCCTGCAATTTGCAGAAACATTATTTCGGTTTCTTGTTTAGACAAGAAAGGTTTTGCTTTTTCAATTCAGAACAATTGTTGTTCCTTTTCTTTGAATAATGTTACCTATGGGGTTGCACGTTTGTTTAATGATTTATATGTTCTTGATTTAGACAATCCCATCTATAATGTGAATAATAAACGACTTAAGACTAATGACTCAAATCAAACATACCTTTGGCACTGTCGTTTAGGCCATATAAATGAGAAGCGCATTTCCAAGTTACATCAAGATGGATACTTGGATAAGTTTGATTTTGAATCATACGAAGCATGTGAACCCTGTCTCATTGGAAAAATGACTAAAGCTCCTTTTACTAAACAAGGTGAAAGGGCCACTGAACGATTAGAACTAATACATAGTGATGTATGTGGTCCTATGCGTACTATGACAAGAGGTGGCTTTTACTACTTTATCACGTTTACTGATAATTTCAGTAGATATGGATATGTGTATCTTATGAAGAACAAATCCGATTCTTTTGAAAAGTTCAAAGAATACAAAGCTGAAGTAGAAAAGCAAACTAGCAGAAGTATTAAGACTCTACGATCAGATCGTGGGGGAGAATACTTAAGCCAAGAATTTAAGAGTTTCTTAAAAGAGTGTGGTATCATATTACAACTCACTCCTCCCGGAACACCACAATGGAATGGAGTTTCTGAGAGGAGAAATCGTACCTTGTTGGACATGGTGCGATCGATGATGAGTCATGCAGATCTTCCAATTAGTTTCTGGGGCTACGCCCTGGAGACGGCTGCTTATACACTTAACCGAGTTCCTACTAAATCGGTTCAGAAGACTCCATATGAGATATGGATTGAGAAACGTCATAGCATGTCATTTATGAAAATATGGGGATGTGAAGCGTTTGTGAAACGTTTAACTTCTGACAAGCTAGGACCTAAATCAGACAAATGTAATTTTGTGGGATACCCAATTGAAACAAAGGGTTATACATTCTATAATCCTTCCGAGAACAAAGTGTTTGTTGCTCGAACTGCAGTTTTCCTTGAAAGAGAAATGCTGTCTAAGAAAGATAGTGGGAGGATAATAGAACTCGATGAAATTCGAGAACCACAAGATAACAATGAACCAATGGAGGAACCTGAGCAGAATGTACAAGAAAACAATACTGCTCAAGAAACACAGGTTGTTCGTAGGTGTAGTAGGATTCGTCATGAACCTGAGAGATATTATGGATTTCTTTTAACTCAAGATGGTGATGTGATGCTTATCGACGAAGATGAGCCTCTCACCTACCAAGATGCTACGAACACTCCAGAATCCAAGAGATGGCTGGAAGCCATGAAATCTGAGATGGAATCCATGTATACCAATCAAGTATGGACCTTGGTTGATCCACCTGAAGGGGTAAAACCTATAGGGTGCAAGTGGGTTTTCAAGAAGAAGACCGACATGGATGGTAATGTACAGACCTATAAGGCACGATTAGTGGCAAAAGGTTTCAAGCAAATTCATGGTATTGACTATGATGAGACTTTTTCACCAGTGGCTATGGTCAAGTCCATCAGGATTTTGCTTGCTATAGCTTCTTACTATGATTATGAAATCTGGCAGATGGATGTCAAAACCGCTTTCTTAAATGGGAGCCTTGAAGAAGATGTGGATGTGACACAGCCTGAGGGTTTTATTGATCCAAAGCATGCTGGAAAGGTATGTAAGTTGCGTCGATCCATTTATGGATTGAAACATGCCTCGAGGAGATGGAACATTCATTTTGATGAAACCGTCAAAGAGTTTAGTTTATTCAAAATGAAGATGAACCATGTGTTTAAAAGAAGGTTAGTGGGAGCAATGTGGCATTCATAGTATGTTGATGATATATTAGTAATAGGGAATGACATTCCTTCTTTACAGGCTGTTAAGACTTGGTTGGGTAAAAATTTCTCAATGAAAGACTTAGGCGATGCGACCTATATATTAGGTATCAGGATCTATAGAGATAGATCAAGAAGAATGATTGGCCTAAGTCAGAGTACATACATTGATAAAGTTTTGCATCGATTTGGGATGCAAAATGCCAAAAGGGGATTTGTCCATATGTCTCATGGGATATCGATCTCTAAAGAAAACAGTCCTAAGTCATTGGATGATAAGGACCGTATGAGTAAAGTTCCATATGCACCGGCAATTGGTTCTATAATGTATGCAATGATATGTACTCGTCCTGATGTCTCGTATGCTTTGAGCATGACGAATAGATACCAGTCTAATCCAGGTGAAGGTCACTGGACCGCAGTCAAGAATATTCTTAAGTACTTGAAAAGGACTAAAGATCAATTCTTGGTATATGGAGGAGAGGAAAAGCTGGTAGTAAAAGGTTACACCGATGCTAGTTTCCAAACAGATAAGGATGATTCGATCTCTCAGTCTGGTTTTGTATTTTGTCTAAACGGAGGTGCTGTAAGCTGGAAAAGTTCAAAGCAAGAGACGGTTGCCGATTCTACAATGGAGGCTGAGTATATTGTTGCCTGTGAAGCAGCCAAGGAGGTTGTCTGGATTCGGAATTTTATTTCAGGACTTGGTGTGGTTCCTTCGGTCGCAGATCTGATAGATTTATACTGCGATAATAACGGATCCATTTCACAGGCTAAGGAACCAAGGTCTCATTCCCGAACAAAGCATATACTCAGACGATATCATCTTCTTCGAGAGATTAATAATCGAGGGGATATACATATATGTAAAGTGCATACAAATGAGAATATTGCAGATCCACGACCAAAGCTTTGTCGCAGCAGAAGCACGAAGGTCATACTAGTTCCATGGGTATTAGATACATGAGAGATTGGCTGTAGTACAAGTGGAAGATTGTTAGTATTGGTATCCTAGAGACAATACTTTTAATGTTTTATTGAAATCAATTAAGGATTATGTTTTATGTGATTATTTAATTAATATTTATTATGTCTTTATTTACTGCCACTACTAGAAAAACTGGATTAGACATCAGTTAAAAACTGATGTCTATAGAATTTTAAACCAATGTCTTCGTGGGCGATGTTAAAGCTCCTGCTTTTTAACATCAGTTTATAACCGATGTGTAAGATTACATACCACATCGTTTTCTTATAACAAACTGATGTCTATAATTGTCATTAACATCAGTTTCTTATTTACAAACTGATGTAATAGTTTTAGATTAACATCAGTTTCTTATTTTCAAACTGATGTAATAGTTTTAGATTAACATTTGTTTCTTATTTTCAAACTAATGTAATAACTTTATATTCACATCAGTTTCTTATTTTCAAACTGATGTAATAGTTCTAGATTAACATCAGTTTCCTATTTTCAAACTGATGTCATAACTTTATCTGGACATCAGTTTCCTGTATAAAATGATGTCTGATTACCTGTTTAACCATTCACATACAACATGCACGCCAAAAAAAGTTACCAAACCAATAAGAAACTACCAAATTTAATTACTCTAACATACCTGATGTTAATTTACGAATTGAGTGCAGTGTCTTACATTTTATATAAATTTGGTAATACTATGCATAGCATGTGATAGCAATTTTCGACAACAATTTTTTTGATAGCAAGTTGCAATATAGCATGTGATCTAGATGATTCCTCATTTGCACCAGTTGTGTCAGTACTCCTCGTTGCATTGCCTCTTTCAATTAATTCCTTGATTGTATCCACATCTGATACTCTAAATTCTTGCAAGCCCACAAAGCAGACCTGTTGTTTCCCATCTTCCCTCATACAAAGCTTTCTACAAACAATAATGTTAAAGGTTATGGTACTAAATTAATATATAACTATGCACAGTCAAAAATCGACACACTCACTTCCGATCATTGAGGAGATCAAACAGATTTCCTCCATATATTTCAAAGAAACTGACAAACAATTGATATCCCTGGTTCCGGTAATTATAGTGCATTAGCTTGAAAATATCTTGGGATGCCTTAAGTGGCAGTGATTGCATTGTGTAGGTCTTTCCACTCCCTGAACATAATAAATAAAGCAAAAACTATTTTTATGATTAACTTTATGTTAGAAAAGGTTCTGTATTGGAAACAAGTATATAAGAAAGCAGAAAATAAAATCAGTGGCCAAACATGAGTGTATATACGAAATTTATCCGATCAATACGGAAACGACAGAGATACAATATAATCAAGAAGACTGTAACAATACTGCAACAATGCTCTAAAACAATATCACAGAGACGCAAAGCAAGAAGGCAGAGGGCAAAGGAGGAGGGGGGGATCTAAAAAAACTGATATCATGCATGTTTGGCCGTAAGCAAAGCAGGTTGCTTTTGTTCGTTCAAAAAGTATAGGTACAATAGGCTCCACTGTCTCTGAGTATACCTATAGCAATAATGAAAGAGGCATTGTAATCAATATAACCATTAGAGATACATATAAATTTGGAGAACCACATCTATCTTGTATATAGGTACTCACTTCTTCATTGGAGACATTCTCATTCAGCACAGCATCATAAAAAAATTCATGCCTTTCAACATATTCAGTTAAGTCCACCTGCAAAAGGCCGTATTGTTAGCCACTTGAGAATAAAATTAACTCTTCACATCAAATGCATTCACCGTATTTCAGAGATGCATGAGAGTTGTATTCTGGAAAGAAATATGCCATAGTTTATAAATAACGATACACACACATATACTGCAAATTATACACATATATACTTCCTGGAAAACACATCACTCATATATCAATATACTTAGAATTCAGTTGACACATTAATTTAGTAATTAAGTAGTAACATCAACTGACAATATGAGCAAGCATACACTTACTCCATATAAAGAGCATTATTAGGGAAGGCATGCTACGGGCTTAATATAAAACAAATTTTGCCAACAATGATACAGTATTGAGGAGAGTAACAAGACGAACATCAATAGCATTTGACATTTCTTAAGCTCCATAAAGATTGCAAGATACCTTGAATTTTTTCTCATGGACAGAAAGTGAATTAGTATTTGAATCGATAGCTATAATGTCTTCCTCTGTCTTCGCAACCTCCCTTTTATTAAGTGGTCTTTTACGAACCTGTAGTTATAAGATATCCAGAATTTAATATCATAAGTAGAGAAATTTAGAATTCATGCATTGAAACCGTTGAAGCGGTTTCATTATCCCTGGCAAAATAGAGTGCACGAAAATTCTATAAGAAATCTCTAGACATTCTCTCTTTTATTTTCCCAAATTCAGACATTTATTTAAATGGCTCAATCAAATATGTTGAATTTTCAATCATGCATAATATATTGCAATGAGAAGTAAAAAATAAAATAAGAAAGAGGAATACCACAACTTTGATTTTAGCAACATTACTAGTCATGTCTTTTTCTGCAGAAAAGCTCTTTTTAAGGTTGTTCTCTGGTACACCACAAGAATCATTTGTAGGTTTGGCAAATAAGTGCAGCCGGGGATCATCGAAACACTTACTAGGAACAGGTAAAGCCTACATACACCAGCACGGAATCATTTGTAGGTTTGGCAAATAATACTATGACATACTATTGTATTTCAGCATGCTTTCAATATAATGAATACTTTACCAGCACGGAATATAGAGACAGGCAGCCAACTGAAGTCAAACAACTGTATATAAGCCCAATTAAAAAGATAAAATCAAACACAAACATTAATAACCCCAATTAAAAAGTTAGGGTTTCAATCCCCAATTAAAGCCCTAATTAATCAAACAAAAATACTAAAACATATTCAATGTCTAATTCAAAATCTAGGGTTTCAGTCTCCAATTAAGTAGTGATGAAACCTTACCTTTAATCCTCTTTTTTCAGCTTCAACCCCAACCTTAGAGACGGGTTCAGCCCCAACCTTCAAGAAAAAGTACACACCTCTGCCTTCGATCTTGTTTAGCTTCGAACAGAGAGTTTGCTTCGATCTTGTTCTGCTTCGAACATAGAGTTTGGCTTCGATCTTGTTACACTTCAAACTCAGCTTCGATATTTGTTTCGCAGTTTCGAGCAGCTGAGACTCGCCTTCGAAGAATGAGATAGAGGTAGTATAGATAGCTAGGGTTTTTGTTTATGTTTGATCGATGTTTTATGTTTTGTTTTAATGTTTTAAGGGAAATAGGGATAGGTGTATAAAAGAGAGGGAGTTAAAATTTTCTTAAGTGGCTTGGGGGAAATATTTGCAAAGGCGGGGGAAAAGGAACTAGAGCGGGAATTATTTTTTTTGGAAACACCTTTCACATCGGTTAGTGCAATAATTAATGTTAAAAATATATAAAAGACATCAGTTGTCAAAAAACGATGTAATAAATAGCATTGACATCGGTTTCAATTCTAACCGATGTTAAAGGCGTGATGTCTATTCTTCTTTTTCTAGTAGTGTGCATCATAAATTGAAAGAATAATAAATGTCCTTGGAATATTAATACGTAATATATATCTTTAAGTATGCGACTTAAAAATGAGATTATATGAATAGTATTTGATTCCTAAAAGTCCCTAGTCGATTATTATTATTAAAGGACAATAATAATGCAATAAGACTAGCATGTTTGTTGACTGATGACCACATCTCATTAGTCATAGGTATGGTGATACTAAAGTCAAGAACATAAGTACATGTTTCAATGCATGGCACTGGACAGACCTGCTGTGAGAATCTACATGTTAATAAGTGTCATAAGACATTCTCACTGTGATAATGATGTAATGATCCTCTGACTTGAAATCATTATATTTCTATACGAGAATTAATATACTTTGATTACACTCAAAGTTATCTTTAACTGGGTAATGATAAAGGTAGACATTGGATATGCTATGAATCGTATGAAAAATATGAATGATAGATATAGAATTTAACCCTCCTATTTTAGGAGTGATATTATTGGCCTCTTGATTGAGTGAGACTATAAAATGCATGGTCATGCTCAAATATTGATTTGATTAATAGTCTACTCATTGATCAAGGAAACCCGGATTAAACGTTGAAGAGGATGACACAATACATGCCTCGAGTTTGATCTATAATATAAGGTTAAAGGGATTATATTACATTGTACATTACTCACGAAAGGTTTAATTGAATCACCAATTATTATTATTACTTGGGTAGCAATGATGTATTACTAGATGCCGCTCATTGTTTATAATTTTATTAGTAGAAAATAAAATTATTGCCAACGTAATAATAACCTATAGGGTCACACACAAAGAACGTTTAAACGGAGTGTTATTTAAATTATGAATTTAAATATTGTTATTATTATTAATTCGAATTTATTTATTTAATTATTTAAGTGAGACTTGATTAATTATATACATATTAGAATTCGAATTTATTAATAATATAATTCTGAAATCTGATTGGGTTTTAAGAAGTCCAATCAGAATAGGGTTTTGGCCCAAGTCCCTCTCTCCCCTATATATACATAAAGATTTATAGTTTAGAGTTAACAGTTTTATAATTTCGTTTTGATAAAACCCTAGCAACTCTACGTTATTTGAGAGGCTAGAGAACGAGAGAGACAAAGAGGCAGAAACAGGCTAGTACCTAACTCCGGTGATCGTTAGACGATACGACATTCGTGTGGATACCGATAGAGAGCTTTGCGAAGGGCTGCTGTGATTCATCCGCTTATTTATTTATTTGTGCCCGAATCCCAACAATTCTCAAGTTATTACGGATTATTTTCATGTTTAAATGAGCCACGAATTATCCTCTAAGAGCTTATATGTTGTTTCCACGGTCAAACATGTCAAGAATGAAGGTTCAAGTTGTTTCCAAGTTCGAACGAGTGAAGAATGAATTCTCAAGTTATTACAAGAGTGTTTTCATGTTCAAATGAGCCAAGAATGATCCTACAAGAGTTTACAAATTGTTTCCATGTTCAAACGAGTCAAGAATGAAGCTACAAGTTGTTTCCAAGTTCGAATGAGTCAATAATGAAGTCTCAAGTTGTTAATGAATGTTTTTATGTTCAAAAGAGCCAAGAATGATCCTATAAGACCTTACACGTTGTTTACAAGGTCAAACAAGTCAAGAATGAAGGTGCAAGTTGTTTCTAAGTTCGAACGAGTCAAGAATGAATTCTCAAGTTGTTACAGATTGTTTTCATGTTCAAATGAGCCAAGAATGATCCTATAAGACCTTACAAGTTATTTCCGTGGTCAAACATGTCAAGAATGAAGGTACAAGTTGTTTCCAAGTTCGAACGAGTCAAGAATGAATTCTCAAGTAATTACAGATTGTTTTCATGTTCAAATGAGCCAAGAATGATCATATATGAGTTTATAAATTGTTTCCATGTTCAAATGAGACAAGCATGAAGCTAAAAGTTGTTTCCAAATTCGAACGAGTCAAGAATGAAGCTACAAGTTGCTTCCAAGTTCGAACGAGTCAAGAATGAAATCTCAAGTTCTTACGGAATATTTTCATGTTCAAATGAGCCAAAAATGATCCTTTTTTTTAATTTGATCCTACAAGAGTTTACAAGTTGTCTCCATGTTCAAATGAGTCAAGAATTAAGTCTCAAGTTGTTAGGGATTGTTTTCATGTTCAAATGAGGCAAGAATGATCCTACTAGAGTTTACAAGTTGTTTCCATGTTCAAACGAGTCAAGAATGAAGCTACAAGTTGTTTCCAAGTTCAAACGAGTCAAGAATGAAGTCTCAAGTAGTTATAGAATGTTTTCATGTTCAAATGAGCCAAGATTGATCCTACAAGAGTTTACAAGTTGTGTCCAAGTTCGAACGGGTCAAGAATGAAGTCTCAAGCTGTTACGGAATATTTTCATTTTCAAATGAGCCAAGAATGATCCTATAAGAGCTTACAAGTTCTTTCCATGGTCAAACATGTCAAGAATGAAGGTACAAGTTGTTTACAAGTTTGAAAGGGGAGATAGGAGTGAAGGGAAGTAACTCACTGCACTTTCATGTGTACTAGAAATGCTAAATGTAATCTCTATGTAATGGTTGATGATAACTCAACAATAGAACAGGACATGTAATAATATGCAGGTGCACAGAAATCTTGGATCACAGAGTTCAGTTAAGACAAAGTATCAAAGGATCATCTACAGACTTGAAGCCCATTGGAAGAAGTTCATTAACATGTTCATGCCTCAGTGGAGAATAAAAGATATTGATATCTATTCAAGGATGTGGAAACTATAGAAGATTGTCTTAGTCTATGAAGATTTTAGTGCATTATAATCGAAGCTACAAGTAAGGTTTGCAAAGAAGAATGTGGAATCATGTTCAGAATCAAGAGCCCCTATCAAGACTAGTCACTTATGAACCAGACCGTTGCATCAAGTGTCAGGACATTGGAGGCAAGCTCTCGTCGGTTAATATGGTTTTAATCATTCTAAAGTTGTTGATTTTCTTAAGTCATGTGGAGGATCAACAAAGGTGATAAATCAGTGTTGGAGAAATGTCAGCCTAATGGATAAGGGATAGACGACACAACCTGATTGGATCTTACTAAAGCTTCACAGATTAGAAGGCCAAATACTTGGACGTGGTGGAGTCACGTATACGGGGCCAAGTATTTTGATAAGGAAGTCTACACAAATTGAAGAGTGGAATGGAAATATTTAATTTAATTAAATAAAGTATTTATTTAATTATTTATATATTTTATAAATAAAGATATTCTTTATTTATATTATATATATTTATTTAAATATTACTTTTACATTAAATATTTCCAAATGCATGCTTGCACATGACTTTGAAGATATGATTTGAGAAGACAAGAGTAAAAGGTGGAAAAAGCAAAAAGCTACACCTTTTTATATAATAAAAGAAGAAACTCAAGTCTTAATTTCAGAGTGGTCAGGGAGAGTATTCGGAGAAAAGAAGAAAAGGGGAGAGAGAGAAAAATTCTTCTCTCCCCCATGGCCGAACTAGACTTTAATATTTTGGGGCCATGATTTTCTTTATCTTCACCACTCATCTATTCTTCTATTGTAAACATTGTTAAATCTTGTTTAGAAGATAGGTTTGATTTTTGTCTCCTAGATCTAGAATTTGTAATATTTTTAGAGGAGCCAAAAATCATTTCTTTGTTGTGTTCTTGAGCTTTTGTTCTTGAACTTGTTGTAGCATCTACCCCACTTCAATGAATATAAAGTTATATTCTTGGATCTTGTTGTGTTGTGTATTTTGGATGATTTACCGTTCATTATCTTGGTTATTTTAATGGTGTTCTTGAGGTTGAAGAAGATGATGAACAGTACCTGGGTTTGAACCAAAGTAATTTTTATGTTGTTCCAAAAATAAATAAAAGTCAGATTTTTATTTGGGAATCGTATTCACCCCCCCTCTACGATCTCCAGGACCTAACAATTGGTATCAGAGCTATTCGATTGACATACAAATCGATTGGATCTATTTTTATTTTTGAGATTAAAGAGGGTACAATTGGTTCACTGGGCATCCAGAATTTTTTTTTGAAGCCCGGAATTTTTCTAAGTACAAAATGTTCTAGATAGCCAAGTAGAACATTTCTATGTAGAAATTCTACTTAGATGTTCGAGATAGCCAAGTAGAACATTTCTATGTAGAAATTCGACTTGATGTTCGAGATAGTGTCTAACTCGAACATTATCTCGAATATTCTACTTAATGTTCTAGATAGAACCTAAGTAGAAATTCTGGAGTTAGAAATATTTTCTAAGTCAGAAGTTCTACTTAATGTTCTACATAGAGCCTAAGTAGAACATTTCTATGTAGAAATTCTACTTAATGTTCTAGATAGAACCTAAGTAGAAATTCTGGAGTTAGAAATATTTTCTAAGTCAGAAGTTCTACTTAATGTTCTATATAGAGCCTAAGTAGAACATTTCTATGTAGAAATTCTACTTAATGTTCTAGATAGAACCTAAGTAGAAATTCTGGAGTTAGAAATATTTTCTAAGTCAGAAGTTCTACTTAATGTTCTACATAGAGCCTAAGTAGAACATTTCTATGTAGAAATTCTACTTAATGTTCTAGATAGAACCTAAGTAGAAATTCTGGAGTTAGAAATATTTTCTAAGTCAGAAGTTCTACTTAATGTTCTACATAGAGCCTAAGTAGAACATTTCTATGTAGAAATTCTACTTAATGTTCTAGATAGAACCTAAGTAGAAATTCTGGAGTTAGAAATATTTTCTAAGTCAGAAGTTCTACTTAATGTTCTACATAGAGCCTAAGTAGAACATTTCTATGTAGAAATTCTACTTAATGTTCTAGATAGAACCTAAGTAGAAATTCTGGAGTTAGAAATATTTTCTAAGTCAGAAGTTCTACTTAATGTTCTACATAGAGCCTAAGTAGAACATTTCTATGTAGAATTTTTTTTCTTAGAAGGCTGTTTCAACATGACACATGGCTACATAGTTTAACTTTTATTTAAAATAAAAATTGTTTTTCTCTCAAATTGTTTTTAGTTTAATAATTAATTAAATAATTAAATTTGAATTTAATTATATAAAATATTTTGAAAATAATTTTTAAATTTAAATAATTTATTTTTCAAGTTTATTTTATATCTTGGAAAATATTTTATTTTCTTTTAAATTTTAGAGTCAAATATTTTATATTTTTAATATTCTTAGTTAAGAATTTTATTAATTTGAAAACTAAAATTAATTTTAAAATCCAATTTAATTTCTTTTGAGTTTAATATTCTTAAAAGTATTTTGAGAATTATTTTTGAGGTTTAATAATTTATTTTTTATAGAAGTTTTAATTATAAATCTCATAAAACTTTTTGGAAAATCATTTTGGTTGAAATAATTTATTTTCAAGAATATCTAAGATGACTTGAAAATTTATTATTTTTATATCAAACTTATATTTTCAATCTGTTTTATTTTAATTATAATTGAAACTGTTTTGGATTATAAATTCTATAAAATTCTTTGGAAATTAATTTTGATTTGAAATAATTTCTTTTTCAGGATTATTTAATATACCTTGAAAATTTTGTTATCTCTATATCAAAACTTTCTTTTCGAATTTTATTTTATTTATAATTTGAAATTGAGAAATTTATTATTATTTATCAAAAATGCATTTTCAATTTATTTTGATTATTTAAATTCCTAAAAAATTAAATACTTCTGTTTGAACAAAATGTTTTATTAAACGAAACAACAGGAGTTGATTCTTCGTTCGTTGAGGACAAACGAACTGACTGAAGAACATTCTAATGGAGTTGAGACCTGATCTTACCATTGGAGATGTATTTCTACATCGGTCTACTCAGTGGATCATTTGGTTATTGAAAGGGGATTAGTTCATTTAGGGAAGAGTCTTCGATTAGTGGTTTTCGAATCAATATCTGAAAAATTTGGGATTTTGAAAAGAAATTCAGTTTATCGGTCAAAGAACCAAAACAACATTTGAAGATTTGGTTAAAGGACATCAGTGGCAGAAATACACAAGGTTTGATTATCACTGACATATGATAATCAAGGGGTTATTGCTACACATATAAAGAAGAGTGATCTTTTCAAGCAGAACATGAGACATTCTATGTCGGGGTCTTTAAGCAGAACAATCAGGTATCAATTTGGGTTGAAGCAGGAACATCATTGGTTATTGAGGTCAAATGCAAGGATACTTCCATGAGTGTCAGTAGAATGGAAATTGATTTGGATCAATTGATTATCACTCGAGATGGAATGTTAAGCATCGCACAGGTATACTTTCTAACTAGTTTATACTTGTTTGATTTAATTATAGAGTATTAAGTGCTGAACTGCATTATATTATAAGTTTGATGTAATGCATGTCTCACCTTGATTTCTATATAAATTAGATAACTTATGCTAGTTTGTTAGTGTTGCTTGTTTATCAGTATTTGACTTCATGATTAGATCTTGTGTGATTTAATGCTTGCTTTACGATAATTGATCATGTTAGCATATAGAGTCTTAGGTATTTGTAGGGGTACATTTACCGGAAAGAGTATTTGCTGCATGCTAAGTGCCTTGATGTTTACATTGTCAATAATCTGTTTATACTCGCATGGTCATATTAAATGTTATATTTGATCATGTGCTTGTTAAGATGAGTTTGTTTCTAATTTGGGAATTGCCTAGGGGTCAGTATAATAAACCATGAATTAATTTTTTTTAATTTAAACTGACTCAGGTAATTAGAGATAATATAATGTTAAAGTGAACAACAAAGGTGATTTAGAAGAATTAGGAATCTGAGTGATTGATTCTTCTATGACTACATATATGTACGACATGATTCTTATAGACTGCTAGTCCACCTTAAGTTAGGTTGGGATCACTGAGCTCATAGCCAAGACTACTTGTTAAGGCTGATATAGATGAGGAGTGATCAGTCAGATAAGAATGAGCATGTTGAACTTGAATGCTTTGTTGTTAACTATGTTTAAAAATATCTCTAACCCTTGGACTCAATCAAATTGAGGACCACGTGTCTTAATCATTTGTGAATGCAGAGTATCTTTCAACATGTACAAGTTATATATCCCTGACATTTTCATGTTCGAGGCATGTAACTACTTTTGCTTTGGTATTCAAATGGTTAAGCAAGGTTACCTATTTCTCTTGAATGATCTGAAGCATAATATTAAGAAAGACCTAGGGAATTCTTTGCGAAGGGTTTCCTAATATCAGTTCGAGGATGAACAATATTGATCGGGGTCAAGAGAAATAGAAGCTCACTCTACTGGAAGTGAGGTTATTGCTGACACGAAATGTAATGCTTATGATGAATTCAACTATTCGTTGAAGTTTATCAGAATGGAGTTAGCTGCAACAACAAGTGATGCTCTCACACTTGGTTTATCAACTAATACTTGGTTTATCAAGATAACGGATTCGACGGTAAAGATGAAGTTGGTGAGAAAGGACTACTTCTAATGAAATTCTTTTAAGAAGGACATTAGTGAAGTATGTCAGTTGAAGGGAAGTCAAGTCAAAGGCTACCCTGTTTAGTTTTGGTGTTTGTTCATGCATTCGATAGATGAAGCATCTCAGTGATTAATCACATTCAAAGGATTAGGCAGATTGCTGTAAGAACACTTTGAGGGCAGGTAATGGAATTCGTTGACGAATGAAGTTCTATGTTATGTCTGCACTGAAAGGAGTATTCTAGAGTAAAGTTCAGTTTTCGGACTTCATGACCAAATGAAGGAGTTAATAGGGAAATCCAGACCTTGAGTGAAATTACAAGGATAATGGATAGACTTAAGGTTTCCTATTCACTACGGCTGAATCAGTTGACACAGCAAGTCTAATCAGTAAATATAAAGAGAAGACATCAAGTAAGATTAATCATGCCTGAAGTCACATGGTGTGATGAAGGGCTATCTTATTTGGAGTTAAGAGCTTACATAGAGTCTGTGATTGATTTAAGATGATCTAGATGCAGTGAACAACATCATCAAGCTCCCTAACATTCGTTTGATTTTAGCTCTGAATTTCTAAAGGTTGACATCCTGTTTAGGGCTCAAGATCAGATGACACCAGATGAAGAAAAGCTGCAAGCAGCATCACAGGGGGAGCATCAGTAAGTTGGATCAACTAGTCGTGTTTGATGTTCAAAGGCTAGCAGTGCTCATTGAGTAAGAGTTGAGATTCTTAGGAGCACTGAGTGATCCAGATTGAGTGATTGCATATTAGAAAGGAAATTGTCAATTTAAAAATAATGCAAGATGATCTCAATCATATTTGAAGAAGACTACTCTACCCACTGAATATATAAGGAAACATTAAGGACACATCTGTCATGACAAAGGGTTTTGTGTAACAACATTTCCTAGAGTCAGTTCTTGATAAATCTGGGTAGTAGAGTAGTGATTGGTAGTGCCGTGCATGTATAAGAGTATTTCATTAGTTTTTCTGAGTGAATTCAATGAAGATTGAAGATGCACTAACTAATCAAGATTGAGTAGGGTTCGAATCAAGGAACTAACTCAATTGAACCAGAGGCAGATACACTTAGCACAAGGAATCAATCCACATGAAGACTTGGTATTGATACAGAAGCTGAAGGGTAGTTCGGAGTTTTTGAAGGTTCTACTCTGCTAATGTCAAGACTACTGGTTTCTAGAGTGCTGAGTTTAGTGAAGCTGCTGCCAAGACCAATATCTACAAGAAAATATTTGGGTGCTGAAGGTAATGCAGTTTCCATCTGGATGAGCGTGATATTGTTTCGAGGAACAATGTTAACTGGTAGCTGAAAAGTTATTCATGTCCAAATGGAGTAAACGTTCAATCTCGAAAGGAGTAAACGTTCGATCTCTCGGGCAAAGAGGAGTAATTGTTCATTCAATGATCATACACCAGTAAAAGCTCTATTGACTAAGGTATGTCACTCTAGTCTAATATTGATTTATTTAAATATAATGTTTATAGAGAGTGTTCATGCTATTTAGATGTCTACTATCTTTAGGAACTAGTTAATGTTTGGCTTGTGATCACCCGGGATCCAATATTACCTCTATGAGATTAATTAGGACCTTCCGGGACCTAACATGACCTAGGGACCTAACATTGTAGCATCTCTTTGTATAGTCAATTTATATCCAGGATCTCGTACTTTGTGCTGTCATATATTATTCATGCTATATGTATCAAATGTTTCAGCATAACTATTTGTATATATTAATTAATTGTAATTTTATTTACTTTTAATTGTTTAATGCTAATATTAATGGAACCACTTAATATGTAGTTTAAGTGATGTAATTCATGTCTTTTGCAAAATCCATTAATATTAGTTGTCATTCTTTTGATATTAGTGATGTCACTTAGAAATTCTGCACTAAGTGATTAAAAGATTATTTCAAAAAAAAACACTGATATTGAAAGTAATTTACTACATCGCGAGGGGTTGTCAAAGATCATAAATTTTAGCATTAATATTTAAAGGTATTTGATCTCTGATGCAACTAGTACCTCGAGCTTACATACATTCTGATTGTCATGAGTATTTTCAATATGCTTATGTGATAATTGTTGAGATGTAGTGTAAGAAGTTAAATGCTGTCATTCGGTCAATGTATGTTCAGTGTTTAGCGGATGCTTATTTTTATGCTTTAGAATTACCATGATCTATATTGCAATATGTGTTTGTTTCAAGCGACAAATGGTAATTGTCTAGCATAATGTAAGTATCTTATGTGCTTGATTGTTTTGTAGTAAGATGCGTTTTATTACAAAATGATTGAATGATGTTAGTACTTTTGAATGTCTTGTCATTTATATCTTTGATAATTCATTAGTATTAACATATGTTTTTCATTCTTTAGAACTTGAATGCATAAAGAAATTTCTTGTCTATTTCTTGTGAAAAATGTTTTATCTAAATATGCATTCATTTGCCAGAGAATGAAAAGCCACTAAAAGTTTTCTTTGAAAGAGAACATTTCTTGAGGATTATCTTTCTATTTCAAAATCATATATCCTCTCTCTCTCTAAATGTTTTGTAATGAAAACTGTTTTCTCTCCACGATTTGTTTAAATAAAGTTACTTAATAACTTGTAACTTAGGTTGCATGGTATCAGGCTATTTTATTTGAGTAAATTGTTTTGATCTTGAGGTATCAACCATTGGTAAAACTTTTTTCAAAACTCTTGTTAATGTCTGTTTCACATTGACCTGTAGTATTAAAACAATGGTTGTGTGCTTTGGGATTAGTGCCTTGGACTGTATGACTAAAGCATTCATTCGATTTTTAAAAAAAATGATTTATGTTTTAAGTCGGAGATAATATCCGATAAGAATGAATTGCAAAACAATTTCTGAAAACATACAGTGAGCAAGATGAAATAGATTTGAGTTATTAATCAAAATGTTTTTGTTAAAAGAGTTGAATTTCAATTGGATATTTGTCTAAGAGAAATTCAAAAGAACACTTTTGTTAATCTGTTAAACTTTTTTTTCAAAATTGTGAGTTTATGAAATTTGGCTTAATATTCTTTTACCTATTCTTTATTAATTCCCACATTTTAGCTCTGGTGCATTGTTTCTTGAGGACACATTGCTCCGATGCTATATTTCTGAGAAGGAATAGAGAATAAGTTTAATCATACTCTACCAAATTTTATATAGCTCTGATCAACTCTATCTATTTAGCCGTAATGGCTTGGCCTAAGTGGCTATAGGGGAAGGTCAAGAAGTTGAATAATCCATCAATTTCTAACCAAGGCCTTAATACCAAACACTATCATTCTAATTCAAACTTTCAACCCTTGGTGATATAAGGAACTTATATAGATTAGCGGTTGTTAAGGGAGAAACTGCACTTGATGCAGCAAATAAGGATGAAGTCGGAAGTGCACCCACAGCTCTACCTCTCGAGAAGAAAAGAAGTATACAAATTGAGGTAACTGTAGCTCATCTGTATTCTCTCAAAAGGATGCAGAGCTGAAAAGGCAATTCAACCGTTTCTGAATGAACTCTCTCAACAGGGTGATTTCATTGAAAATTCGCTCGTCAGCCAGAGCACCTTGTAATGAGTCAAGCACACCAAAAGCATTCACGCTGATGGTAAACCTAAAGTTTTTGTTTCTAAGGGATGTTATAGGACCTAACAGTTCTCTAGCCTCTCTTGGGACTAACAATTGTGAGGACACATTGCAAGAAGTGCACATTGTGAGGTATCGGTAAAACCCCTAAACTTCTTTGTTTACCATTCATGGTGAATGAAGTTGTTGAGCCACCTTCACAGGCATTTGAGGGAAACTTGGATTTCTTGCCATATATTAGAATCCTTGTCAACCTTCCTAGGAGGAACAGTCCTAGTTCCCTAACGGGATTTCACATCCGCAGAGCAATCTGTTGATGTTGAGAGGCAATCACTAACAGTTTTCCATGACTGAAAATAGTGAGTTAATTCATCTTCACAGGTGATTGAGAGAGATGTTTTACACGTCTACTCTCCCAGGAATTCAAATTCTGGAATACATGGATCGCTCAAAACTTAAAGGCATATCACCGTCAACGATCCAGTGCATGGATTTGCATATGGGGAGTCGGTTGATGCTTAGATAGCTGCTAGTACGCATACCACATTCAACGATCCAGTGCATGGATTTGCATATGGGGAGATTGTTGATGCTGAAAGTAGCTGAGCAACAACTCGTAGGCTATGATTCAGTTGGTTTACCAATTTGATGAGTCTTTTGAGGATCAGGGTGTTGGGATTTCAGTCACTCCTGGAATGGAGGAGATTCCAATTTCAGAAGGGTTATTCCCCGACGACGAGCCACGTGTGCATGGATTTGCTCATGGTGAGTTGGGTGACGGCCTAACTGAAACCCTGTCTGAGATTCCATCTCAGAACCTAGATCTTTAGTGATCGACAACATGCTACAGTCAACGATCCATAATATCTTGGTGAGACTGGCATGGATTTACTTGCAGGTACAAATTGCTATAAATGGAATGAGTGCAAGTAAGGAAGAGAAACACTTGAGTGAAGTGAGGGAGTGAAACACTTGAGTGAGAGAAATAGGGAGAGAAATGAGTGGAACACTTACGCTTGAAAGTGTAAACACCAACAGAACGTAGTAGAAGTGAGGAAACCATAGACCAAACACTAACCTTGCTACTATGCTTGCATCCTGTTACTGAATTTTCCAGCTCTGAAATGTTGAAAAGATTCTTTTCTGGAAGACAAGCTGAAGAAGAGTCTAGCTGAAGCTTAGTGGGAATGTCCAAACTATTACCTTTGGGTCTATTAATTCATGTTGTTCTCAATCTCAAAGGGGGAGACATTAATTTTTAGGCCTAAGGAGGATTTTATGTTCAGTTGGAGGTGAGTTTCTTATTCGATTGGATGTAGATGATACTTTTATTGTTTTAACGGATATTCTCAACTAAGGGGGAGAATTTGGTGATACAAGAAACGAGATCTACAAGAAATGAGATCTACAAGAAACGAGATCTACAAGAAATGAGATCTGTCAATCCTATCTTGTGGAGGTTACTTAGAGGGTATCTAAAGACACAAGGGTGGATTGGAGCTTGCATGAACTAAGGGGGAGAATTAGATAAAATTGAAACCTTAGTGATGCAAGGGAGAATTTACTAAGGGGGAGTTTCTTAGTAATTGGTTGGAGCCTAATCCCTAAAGGTGTTGTAGATTTAACTGATTTTTCGTCTGAAGTGGAGAAGTTACTTTCTGTCAATTGGAAAGAAGTTACTTGTCGTACTAAGGGGAAGAAGTTATGGAGAATCTTAACATCTTGGTTTGCAATGCTATATCTTATTCTGAAAAGATATCTAAGGGAATTTGCTCTATTTGTTTGAAGATCTGTCCTTGGAACATTCTTAGGAGAGGTTCGGCAGAAGAATTCTTTCTAGCACGATCAATGAATGAAAATGAAGATTTCTTTGAAGAGTATCAACTCAGGGGGAGTTTTTGCTAAGTAGAAGTTTTCTGGGTAAAGAAGAATGTGAAGGAGATTTTCAAGGGGCATCTGAGAAGTGTCCAAGTGTGTTCTATTTCTTGTTTCAGTGATAGATGAAGTCAGTGGAGCAGTGCAGGGAAGAAAGAAAATTATGTTTCCTGGAAATAGAACATCCTGAAGAAAAAGAGGAAGTGACTTTCATTCCAAGAGAGAACAACCTTAAGGGGAGAATGAGTTGACCTCTTATGGGGAACATAGAGAGCTGTATGTTCTAGTTCGAATTTCAAGATGAATAAGAATGATTGTTCAGAAGTCTTTACTAATGATTTGTTTCTTTATTGAAAGAACCCCACCTTTGAAGAACATTGAAGTGGAGAAAGCTAAAGGAAAATGAAATTCAGAAATTCATCATTCATTTTCAGCAACTCAGGAAATCTGGATTTAACTGATTATATCTTTCCAGAACCTTCTGTATATTATTTTCATGTCCAATACTTTAATTGTTTCTTGTATGTTAGTTGAGTTATCCTCTAGTAGTTAATTTTATTTAATTGCTTTTGGGGGAGATTGTAAAGGGAAATAGTATTTGATTGCTATTACATATCAACCAAATAGGGGGAGATTGAAAGGGGAGATAGGAGTGAAGGGAAGTAACTCACTGCACTTTCATGTGTACTAGAAATGCTAAATGTAATCTCTATGTAATGGTTGATGATAACTCAACAATAGAACAGGACATGTAATAATATGCAGGTGCACAGAAATCTTGGATCACAGAGTTCAGTTAAGACAAAGTATCAAAGGATCATCTACAGACTTGAAGCCCATTGGAAGAAGTTCATTAACATGTTCATGCCTCAGTGGAGAATAAAAGATATTGATATCTATTCAAGGATGTGGAAACTATAGAAGATTGTCTTAGTCTATGAAGATTTTAGTGCATTATAATCGAAGCTACAAGTAAGGTTTGCAAAGAAGAATGTGGAATCATGTTCAGAATCAAGAGCCCCTATCAAGACTAGTCACTTATGAACCAGACCGTTGCATCAAGTGTCAGGACATTGGAGGCAAGCTCTCGTCGGTTAATATGGTTTTAATCATTCTAAAGTTGTTGATTTTCTTAAGTCATGTGGAGGATCAACAAAGGTGATAAATCAGTGTTGGAGAAATGTCAGCCTAATGGATAAGGGATAGACGGCACAACCTGATTGGATCTTACTAAAGCTTCACAGATTAGAAGGCCAAATACTTGGACGTGGTGGAGTCACGTATACGGGGCCAAGTATTTGGATAAGGAAGTCTACACAAATTGAAGAGTGGAATGGAAATATTTAATTTAATTAAATAAAGTATTTATTTAATTATTTATATATTTTATAAATAAAGATATTCTTTATTTATATTATATATATTTATTTAAATATTACTTTTACATTAAATATTTCCAAATGCATGCTTGCACATGACTTTGAAGATATGATTTGAGAAGACAAGAGTAAAAGGTGGAAAAAGCAAAAAGCTACACCTTTTTATATAATAAAAGAAGAAACTCAAGTCTTAATTTCAGAGTGGTCAGGGAGAGTATTCGGAGAAAAGAAGAAAAGGGGAGAGAGAGAAAAATTCTTCTCTCCCCCATGGCCGAACTAGACTTTAATATTTTGGGGCCATGATTTTCTTTATCTTCACCACTCATCTATTCTTCTATTGTAAACATTGTTAAATCTTGTTTAGAAGATAGGTTTGATTTTTGTCTCCTAGATCTAGAATTTGTAATATTTTTAGAGGAGCCAAAAATCATTTCTTTGTTGTGTTCTTGAGCTTTTGTTCTTGAACTTGTTGTAGCATCTACCCCACTTCAATGAATATAAAGTTATATTCTTGGATCTTGTTGTGTTGTGTATTTTGGATGATTTACCGTTCATTATCTTGGTTATTTTAATGGTGTTCTTGAGGTTGAAGAAGATGATGAACAGTACCTGGGTTTGAACCAAAGTAATTTTTATGTTGTCCCAAAAATAAATAAAAGTCAGATTTTTATTTGGGAATCGTATTCACCCCCCCTCTACGATCTCCAGGACCTAACAAAGTTCGAACGAGTGAAGAATGAATTCTCAAGTTATTACAAGAGTTCTTTCATGTTCAAATGAGCCAAGAATGATCCTATAAGAGTTTACAAGTTGTTTCCATGGTCAAACATGTCAAGAATGAAGGTACAAGTTGTGTCCAAGTTTGAACGAGTCAGGAATGAAGCTAAAAGTTGTTTCCAAGTCCGATCGAGTCAAGAATTAAGTCTCAAGTTGTTAATGAATGTTTTCATGTTCAAATGAGCCAATAATGATTCTATAAGACCTTCTACTATCTGGTTATCTTTTTGTAGCTCCTCAACGGTTGTCCCTCTGTTTGATGTGGTATGGAACTCTTGTTCCATTCAAAAGTGCTCATTTATCTTTTGGCTCGCAATCAAAAACAAGTTGTTAACACGTGAAATAATGGTGGGGTTTGGTATGCATACTGATTTGCATTGTCTTCTCTGTAATTCAGCAGCTGAAACAACACATCATATCTTCTCAGATTGTCCTTTCTTTGATCTAATCCGTAGAGCATGTCCGGTGCCTCTTGCTTCAAATTGGTCTCATTGCCAACTGGGTTTTTTCTTTTGTGTTAACCATCCCACGAAAGCTAAAGAATTAATTGGCAGTTTATTTTTAGGAGTGGCAGTTTACTCTACTTGGAAGGAAAGAAACTTTATAGTTCACAATGTGGGCCAGGGACATCCATCTCTAGACCTTATCTTTGCTATTAAGCGCACTGTTCGGGAACGTATTTTCTCTTGCGACTTTTTCAAGAGTTTGATAGATAAAGATCCAACTGTGCTGACTTTACTGTATTAATTTGCTTTTCCGTTCTAGCATAGCATTGTCTATTTTCTAAGGGTAGCTTTGTTTTTGTAGGGATTGTAATTGTTTTAATTCCTCTCTATTTCGATTGGTTATAGAGAGCTTGTCTATTATTTTCTTTCTCGCGGGGTATGCCCCTTGATTTTGTTCTTTTCTTCTTTTAAATTAAATTTAATTAGCAAAAAAAAAAAATTGTTTCCATGGTCAAACATGTCAAGAATGAAGGTGTAAGTTGTTTCCATATTCGAACGAGTCAAGAATGAATTCTTAAGTTGTTACGGATTGTTTTCATGTTAAAATGAGCCCAGAACGAACCTATAAGAATTTATAAGTTGTTTCCATGTTCAAACGAGTCAAGCATGAAGCTAAAAGTTGTTTCCAAATTTGAACGAGTCAAGAATAAAGCTACAAGTTACTTCCAAGTTCGAACGAGTCAAGAATGAAATCTCAAGTTGTTACGGAATGTTTTCATGTTCAAATGAGTCAAGAATGATACTATAAGAGTTTACAAGTTGTTTACATGCTCAAACATGTTAAGAATGAAAGTTCAAGTTGTTTCCAAGTTCGAAAGAGTCAAGAATAAATTCTCAAGTTATTACGGATTATTTTCATGTTTAAATGAGCCAAGAATTAACCTATAAGAGCTTATATGTTGTTTCCACGGTGAAACATGTCAAGAATGAAGGTTCAAGTTGTTTCCAAGTTCGAACGAGTGAAGAATGAATTCTCAAGTTATTACAAGAGTGTATTCATGTTCAAATGAGCCAAGAATGATCCTACAAGAGTTTACAAATTGTTTCCATGTTCAAACGAGTCAAGAATGAAGCTACAAGTTGTTTCCAAGTTCGAATGAGTCAATAATGAAGTCTCAAGTTGTTAATGAATGTTTTCAAGTTCAAATGAGCCAAGAATGATCCTATAAGACCTTACAAGTTGTTTCCATGGTCAAACAAGTCAAGAATGAAGGTACAAGTTGTTTCCAAGTTCGAACGATTCAAGAATGAATTCTCAAGTTGTTACGGATTGTTTTCATGTTTTCTATGGAGCCAAGAATGATCCTATAAGACCTTACAAGTTGTTTTCATCGTCAAACATGTCAAGAATGAAGGTACAACTTATTTCCAAGTTCGAACAAGTCAAGAATGAATTCTCAAGTTGTTACGGATTGTTTTCATGTTCAAATGAGCCAAGAGTGATCTTATAAGACCTTACAAGTTATTTTCATGGTCAAACATGTCAAGAATGAAGCTATAACTTGTTTCCAAGTTCGAACAAGTCAAGAATGAATTCTCAACTTGTTACGGATTGTTTTCATGTTCAAATGAGCCAAGAATGATCCTATATGAGTTTACAAGTTATTTCCATGTTCAAACGAGTCAAGCATGAAGCTAAAAGTTGTTTCCAAATTCAAACGAGTCAAGAATGAAGCTGCAAGTTGCTTCCAAGTTCGAACGAGTCAAGAATGAAATCTCAAGTTGTTACGGAATATTTTCATGCTCAATTAAGGCAAGAATGATCCTACTAGAGTTTACAAGTTGTTTCCATGTTCAAACGAGTTAAGAATGAAGGTACAAGTTGTTTCCAAGTTCGAACGAGTCAAGAATGAAGTCTCAAGTAGTTATAAAATGTTTTCATGTTCAAATGAGCCAAGAATGATCCTACAAGAGTTTACAAGTTGTGTCCAAGTTCGAACGAGTCTAGAATGAAGTCTCAAGTTTTTATGGAATATTTTCATTTTCAAATGAGCCAAGGATAATCTTATAAGAGGTTACAAGTTATTTCCATTGTCAAACATGTAAAGAATGAAGGTACAAGTTGTTTCCAAGTTCGAACGAGCCAAAAATGAATTCTAAAGTTGTTACGGACTGTTTTAATGTTCAAATGAGCCAAGAATGATCCTATAAGAGTTTACAAGATGTTTCCATGGTCAAACATGTCAAGAATGAAGGTACAAGTTGTGTCCAAGTTTAAACGAGTCAAGAATGAAGTTACAAGTTGTTTCCAAGTTCGAACGAGTCAAGAATGAATTCTCAAGTTATTACGGATTGTTTTCATGTTAAAATGAGCCAAGAATGATCCTATATGAGTTTACAAGTTGTTTCCATGTTCAAATGAGTCAAGCATGAAGCTAAAAGTTGTTTCCAAATTCGAACGAGTCAAGAATGAAGCTACAAGTTGCTTCCAAGTTCGAACGAGTCAAGAATGAAATCTCAAGTTCTTATGGATTATATTCATGTTCAAATGAGCCAAAAATGATCCTTTTTTTTTAATTTGATCCTACAAGAGTTTACAAGTTGTCTCCATGTTCAAATGAGTCAAGAATTAAGTCTCAAGTTGTTAGGGATTGTTTTCATGTTCAAATGAGGCAAGAATGATCCTACTAGAGTTTACAAGTTGTTTCCATGTTCAAACGAGTCAAGAATGAAGGTACAAGTTGTTTCCAAGTTCAAACGAGTCAAGAATGAAGTCTCAAGTAGTTATAGAATGTTCTCATGTTCAAATGAGCCAAGATTGATCCTACAAGAGTTTACAAGTTGTGTCCAAGTTCGAACGAGTCAAGAATGAAGATACAAGTTGCTTCCAAGTTCGAACGAATCAAGAATGAAATCTCAAGTTGTTACGGAATGTTTTCATGTTCAAATGAGCCAAGAATGATCCTATAAGACCTTACAAGTTATTTCCATGGTCAAATAAGTCAAAAATGAAGGTACAAGTTATTTCCAAGTTCGAACGATTCAAGAATGAATTCTCAAGTTGTTACGGATTGTTTTCATGTTCAATTGAGCCAAGAATGATCCTATAAGACCTTACAAGTTGTTTTCATCGTCAAACATCTCAAGAATGAAGATACAACTTGTTTCCAAGTTCGAACAAGTCAAGAATGAATTCTCAAGTTGTTACGGATTGTTTTCATGTTCAAATGAGCCAAGAATGATACTATATGAGTTTACAAGTTGTTTTCATGTTCAAACAAGTCAAGCATGAAGCTAAAAGTTGTTTCCAAATTTGAACGGGTCAAGAATGAAGGTACAAGTTGCTTCCAAGTTCGAACGAGTCAAGAATGAAATCTCAAGTTGTTACGGAATGTTTTCATGTTCAAATGAGGCAAGAATTGTGGCGCCCCCAGATCCGGGGTCGGAGACCTGGGCCGTCACGGCTCCCGTTCTTCCTGTTATTAACACATTTATCTTAATCTTTAATGCTAGCACTTCACCTGCAGTGACCCCACAGTTCATATACACACACACTACTGATTATAGTCTCAGAACGAATACATACTTCATACATAAATCCATCAGAGTAAATATTACAGTCCAAAAGTAAGTTCTTGTCTTATGAAAACGATACGGTTTCTACTTGAAACAGTACTGAATTCTACCACCTGTTCTTGTTAAATAATTTACATAAGTCATATTTATAGATAAGGCGTACCATCAACGACTGTACCCCTATCCTACTTCTACTCCGACTTCCTACCTGGGGTAGGTTGGCGAAGATCCTACGGAATGCGCGGGCGTTTCCCACGCGCTTCCTAGGGGTGCGGCGCATCCGCGGCATCCTGCTGTCTTGTTGTGTTGTGATATATAAAGAAAGCAAGGGTGAGCAGTATAGCTCAGCAATAAATAATATACTTTCTGAAAACATGTTGTGAAACTGTAAGCTTTCTTCTTTATCAAGTATATACTGGAAAACATGCTGTGAGTTATTTGTAAAAGCATTATGAACAAATAACTGAAGTTAAATAACTTTCGTCAAAACATTAAGAGTAAGCTGAATCTTTCAGAACGTTTTATTGCTAAACAACACCATCGGTAACTCAGCTCCTAGGCTTTTGTTACGGTGCGTAGCACAATTCCAATTGGAAGAAGGGACTGTAACTGGAGCATCTCCACGCCCGCTACCGTTGTATACGATGATCAGTCGCAACATGCGGCAGCCTTCATCAGCATCCTATGGAAGCCTTCCGTTTCTCTACATGTAGAAGGGGGAGCCCCGGTACTCGCTACCGTTAATGGGTAGTCACCCTAGACCGCATACGGGTCAAAGTGCTGGACCGTGCGTCACTCGGCCTCTTACGCTAACTCCAAGTCCACTGAATTAATCTATAAGTTTGAAACTGGAATATTAATCCAAGCTCCCCAAGTATATAATACTTGTTAATAGATTCGTCTATCTAACCTGGAACTGGAAGTTAATCCTAGCTCCCCAAGTATAGTACTTGTTGATAGACCCTCATAGCTGTCAGATTAAGTGATGCAGTCGCCTTATCACACAGATAAGTTGACCTTCATCATATAATCTCCTTTCTCAAGGACTGAATTCATTTTGAATCATGACTCGGGAGTTTGTCGAAAAACTTCACTGCTTTTAATAAGTTGAAAACTCTTACTACTGTGGAAACTTGTTCCAAAACTTGACTGCTTTTGAGAAGTAAATAATCATTCACTTCCTAAACTGAGTTCCCTATTTTTGATAAGTCTGAACATATTTTATTCTTATTAAAAGAATAAAATTAATAATTAAATTAAATATTAGGGAGCTCCTACTATTTTTAAATCATTTTCGGAAGGTCGGAAAGTATTTAAAATAATTATCGAAAGCTTCGAATAATTATTAAAGACCTAAAATAATTCGAAAATGAATTATTAATAATTAATAAATATTTAAATAATATTTATTAATTAAAAATTAATTAAAAATTAATTAATATTTATTAATTTAAAATTAATAAATGATTCTCAATAAATGAATATTCAAAATAATATTCATTAATTAAATAAATATTAAAATAATATTTATTATCTCCTTTTTATTTTTTTATTTAAAGAATATCCAGAATATAAATATCAAAATATTTATATCGCTTTTTCAAAATAATCTGTCTCCGGCTTCTTCCGGATTATGACAGTACTTTATCATTACATGCCGACTCCTGGTCTACGTTTGAAAATACATAACCGCTCTATGCTTAGAGCCTTTACTTTTACCGACTTATATCTATAATACATATAGCATATAGTCGCAATGTTTGGGAAATATGTAAATATACATATCAATTCATGCTTTTCAACATACAGTTATATCACAACAACAATAGTCTTTCGACAAAACATTAGTACATTAAGTACGAGTTTTGAAAACTTGCCTGGGGTCCTGGGGTTCGTCGAGGTGCGGGGGTTTGACGGACGATCTATACAAATCAAATAGAACGTGTCGTTAGTTATTGGTTATCTTAACCACTAACGCTACGCACGCACGAACCATAAGCTTGACATAGGTTAGACCTCTCATTATAGAGTTACTTAACCTTTAGGACATATGTTAATCACTTAAGTCAATTCATGGGTCAATGACAACTTCATACTTGTCACTTTGCATAGGCACTTATGTTCCTTTTCTCATTCATCCTCCTTTAAGGGTTGTCCAGGAATCAGTCCGGCTTTAACAATTTTATAAAATCGAAAATTTCTCCTTTGGTTATGAAATTTTTCAGAGGTCTTTCCTACTGTCCCAACTATGTTTCCTTAAAATTTCATGATTTTTGGTGACATTTAAGTGGTCCATTTATATTTTACAAAAGTGTTTCCCGAAACAGTTTAGTAGTTTTAGTTGCTTTCACTAAAATTGACTTATCTCCTAAACCGTATATCGGAATAACATGATTCAAGCGTCAAAACGATGTATGAAACAAGGCCTAACCAACTATGGCAGAGGCCTTTGGGGCCAGTAGCTTGACATTACGATTTTCACAGTTTAAAAGAGTGTTTACGAAAATCGGGCATTACGACGGCTATAAACGCAACGTTTTCCGGATTCAACCAATGTGAATCCATTCCAACCAACACTCATCCTTACTCTTTACATCATGACTACAACAATAAGCTACTCATTTCACCATTACACTACTAACATCAATACAAGAACTCAACCAAAAGCTTAACATCCACATATCTTTACCATACTTAGCTTAAGACTTCAACCACTAGCACTTCCATGGCATCATACTCACACAAAGCACAAGGATTAGAGGTTGTCCATACCTTCACAAAGCTTCAACAACAACTAGATGGTGCTTAGAGTCCTTATAGAAGCTTGATCTACCTTTGTTATGAACTAAACATCAAGAAACAAGCTTTAAAAATTTTTGAGTTTACTATTCACACTATTCATTATCATCTTTGATGAATTTTTAGAAAATGCTAGACATGGAGAATGGACTTGGGATTTTTATCATACCTTATCTATGAAATGTAGAAGCTATGGTTAAAAGATGGAGATTTATGGAGCAAGGAAGCTTGGACTTTGATTTTGAATTCTCCTCTTTTTTTTTCAAAACTGCCGAATGGAGCTTGGTGGGGGAAGAGAGAAAATTTGCTGCTGTGCTACTTGCTTTGTTGGCTGATTTGTGATATTTTAGTGGGAATAAAATCAACAAAAAGAGTTTAATGATTACTTGGTTGAATTAGGACAAGTTAATAAAGCTACTTTATGGATATTTCCCCTAAATTAGGGAACTTGGTTTTCTAATCTAGTTAAGTACTTGGTTACTCTTGCTAATTCTAGTTACTTGGCTAGTTCCCTTGCTTGACTTAGTTACTTGATCTCATCCATGCAAGTACTTGCTTGCATGGCTTGCTTTGTGGTGCATTTTACTTACTCTTAATCCTTTATAAAAACATGATTAGTGATAACACTTCTTATTCCCATCTTTGTAATGTGAACATTTACTAGTCACACTACCTTAACATAATTTAGGATATAATTTCTTTGAATTATAATCCCTTAGGTCGAAACCTACTCCTTTAATCCTTAATATCTCGTAAATTACAAAACACTTAGTAAACGACAAAATCCTCGGATTCTAACGACGTTTACATACACTTATTTACTTAGTATCATCGTAATATAATCCCGGAATTATAATCCTACACCTTCTATATAGTGTGGGCTAACATGGTTTTCGTAAAACTGAAAAGTTACTATTCATTCATAGTTCAGAATTTACAAAAGTTCGGGCTCTTACAAGAATGATCCTACTAGAGTTTACAAGTTTTTTCCATGTTCAAACGAGTCAAGAATGAAGCTACAAGTTGTTTCCAAGTTCGAACGAGTCAATAATGAAGTCTCAAGTAGTTATAGAATGTTTTCATGTTCAAATGAGCCAAGATTGATCCTACAAGAGTTTACAAGTTGTGTCCAAGTTCGAACGAGTCAAGAATCAAGTCTCAAGTTGTTACGGAATATTTTCATTTTCAAATGAGCCAAGAATGATCCTATAAGAGCTTACAAGTTATTTCCATGGTCAAACATGTCAAGAATGAAGGTACAAGTTGTTTCCAAGTTCGAACGAGTGAAGAATAAATTCTCAAGTAATTACAAGAGTGTTTTCATGTTCAAATGAGCCAAGAATGATCCTATAATAGTTTACAAGTTGTTTCCTTGGTCAAACATGTCAAGAATGAAGGTACAAGTTGTGTCCAAGTTTGAACGAGTCAAGAATGAAGCTACAAGTTGTTAATGAATGTTTTCATATTCAAATGAGCCAAGAATGATTCTATAAGACCTTAAAAGTTGTTTCCATGGTCAAACATGTCAAGAATGAAGGTGTAAGTTATTTCCATATTCGAACGAGTCAAGAATGAATTCTCAGGTTGTTACGGATTGTTTTCATGTTAAAATGACCCCAGAACAATCCTATAAGAGTTTACAAGTTGTTTCCATGTTCAAACGAGTCAAGCATGAAGCTACAAGTTGTTTCCAAATTCGAACGAGTCAAGAATGAAGCTACAAGTGCTTCCAAGTTCGAACGAGTCAAGAATGAAATCTCAAGTTGTTACGGAATGTTTTAATGTTCAAATGAGCCAAGAATGATCCTATAAGACCTTATAAGTTGTTTCCATGGTCAAACTAGTCAAGAATGAAGGTAAAGTTGTTTCCAAGTTCAAACGATTCAAGAATGAATTCTCAAGTTGTTACGGATTGTTTTCATGTTCAATTGAGCCAAGAATGATCCTATAAGACCTTACAAGTTGTTTTCATCGTCAAACATGTCAGGAATGAAGGTATAACTTGTTTCCAAGTTCGAACAAGTCAAGAATGAATTCTCAAGTTCTTACGGATTGTTTTCATGTTCAAATGAGCCAAGAATGATCCTATAAGAGTTTACAAGTTATTTACATGGTCAAACATGTTAAGAATGAAGGTTCAAGTTGTTTCCAAGTTCAAATGAGCCAAGAATTATCCTATAGGAGCTTATATGTTATTTCCACGGTCAAACATATCTAGAATGAAGGTTCAAGTTGTTTCCAAGTTCGAACGAGTGAAAAATGAATTCTCAAGTTATTAAAAGAGTGTTTTCATGTACAAATGAGCCAAGAATGATCCTACAAGAGTTTACAAATTGTTTCCATGTTCAAACGAGTCAAGAATGAAGCTACAAGTTGTTTCCAAGTTCGAATGGGTCAATAATGAAGTCTCAAGTTGTTAATGAATGTTTTCATGTTCAAATGAGCCAAGAATGATCCTATAAGACCTTACAAGTTGTTTCCATGGTCAAACAAGTCAAGAATGAAGGTACAAGTTGTTTCCAAGTTCGAACGATTCAAGAATGAATTCTCAAGTTGTTACGGATTGTTTTGATGTTTTCTATGGAGCCAAGAATGATCCTATAAGACCTTTCAAGTTGTTTTCATCGTCAAACATGTCAAGATTGAAGGTACAACTTGTTTCCAAGTTCGAACAAGTCAAGAATGAATTCTCAAGTTGTTACGGATTGTTTTCATGTTCAAATGAGCCAAGAATGATCCTATAAGACCTTACAAGTTATTTTCATGGTCAAACATGTCAAGAATGAAGCTATAACTTGTTTCCAAGTTCGAACAAGTCAAGAATGAATTCTCAACTTGTTACGGATTGTTTTCATGTTCAAATGAGCCAAGAATGAAGCTACAAGTTGCTTCCAAATTCGAACGAGTCAAGAATGAAGCTACAAGTTGCTTCCAAATTCGAACGAGTCAAGAATGAAGCTACAAGTTGCTTCCAAGTTTGAACGAGTCAAGAATGAAATCTCAAGTTGTTACGGAATATTTTCATGCCCAAATGAGGCAAGAATGATCCTACTAGAGTTTACAAGTTGTTTCCATGTTCAAACGAGTCAAGAATGAAGCTAGATGGGGCATCTGAGAATTGTCCAAGTGTGTTCTATTTCTTGTTTCAGTGATAGATGAAGTTAGTGGAGTAGTGCAGGGAAGAAAGAAAAATATGTTTCCTGGAAATAGAACATCCTGAAGAAAAAGCGGAAATGACTTTCATTCCAAGAGAGAACAACCGTAAGGGGAGAATGAGTTGACCTCTTATGGGGAACAAAGAGAGTTGTATGTTCTAGTTTGAATTGCAAGATGAACAAGAATGATTGTTCAGAAGTCTTTACTAATGATTTGTTTCTTTATTGAAAGAACCCCATCTTTGAAGAACATTGAAGTGGAGGAAGCTAAAGGAAAATGAAATTCAGAAATTCATCATTCATTTTCAGCAACTCAGGAAATCTGGATTTAACTGATTATATCTTTCCAGAACCTTTTGTATATTATTTTCATGTCCAGTACTTTAATTGTTTCTTGTATGTTAGTTGAGTTATCCTCTAGTAGTTAATTTTATTTAATTACTTTTGGGGGAAATTGTAAATGGAAATAGTATTTGATTGTTATTCCATATCAACCAAATAGGGGGAGATTGAAAGGGGAGATAGGAGTGAAGGGAAGTAACTCACTGCACTTTCATGTGTACTAAGAATGCTAAATGTAATCTCTATGTAATGGTTGATGATAACTCAACAATAGAACAGGACATGTAATAATATGCAGGTGCACAGAAATCTTGGATCACAGAGTTCAGTTAAGACAAAGTATCAAAGGATCATCTACAGACTTGAAGCTCACTGGAAGAAGTTCATTAACATGTTCATGCCTCAGTGGAGAATAAAAGATGTTGACATCTATTCAAGGATGTGGAAGCTACAGAAGATTGTTGAAAGGGGAGATAGGAGTGAAGGGAAGTAACTCACTGCACTTTCATGTGTACTAGAAATGCTAAATGTAATCTCTATGTAATGGTTGATGATAACTCAACAATAGAACAGGACATGTAATAATATGCAGGTGCACAGAAATCTTGGATCACAGAGTTCAGTTAAGACAAAGTATCAAAGGATCATCTACAGACTTGAAGCCCACTAGAAGAAGTTCATTAACATGTTCAGGCCTCAGTGGAGAATAAAAGATGTTGACATCTATTCAAGGATGTGGAAGCTATAGAAGATTGTCTTAGTCTATGAAGATTTTAGTGCATTACAATCGAAGCTAAAAGTAAGGTTTGCAAAGAAGAATGTGGAATCATGTTCGGAATCAAGAGCCCCTATCAAGACTAGTCACTTATGAACTAGACCGTTGCATAAAGTGTCAGGACATAGGAGGCAAGCTCTCGTCGGTTAATATGGTTTTAATCATTCTAAAGTTGTTGGTTTTCTTGAGTCAAGTGGAGGATCAACAAAGGTGGTAAATCAGTGTTGGAGAAATGCCAGCCTAATGGATAAGGGACAGACGGCACAACCTGATTGGATCTTACTAAAGCTTCACAGATTAGAAGGCCAAATACTTGGACGTGGTGGAGTCACGTATACGGGGCCATGTATTTGGATAAGGAAGTCTACACAAATTGAAGAGTGGAATGGAAATATTTAATTTAATTAAATAAAGTATTTATTTAATTATTTATATATTTTATAAATAAAGATATTCTTTATTTATATTTTATATATTTATTAAATATTACTTTTACATTAAATATTTTCAAAGGCATGCATGGTACATGACTTTGGGATAAGATTTGGGTGGACATGAGCAAAAGGAGAAAAAGTGAAAAAGTAACCTTTTTCATTTTGAATAAAAGTCTTCCATACTTGTCTTTCAAGAAGTGTGGGTGCAGGAGAAAGAAAAGGGGAGAGAGAGAGAAATTATTCTCTCCCCCATGGCCGAACTAATACTTTAATATTTTGGGGCCATGATTTTCTTTATCATAGCACTCCTCTATCTTTCTATTGAAAACACTTGCTAAATCTTGTATAGAAGATATGGTTGATTTTTGTCTCCTAGATCTACAAAATGTAATAGTTTTAGAGGAGACAAAAATCACTTCTTTGTTGTGTTCTTGAGCTTATGTTCTTGAACTTGTTTGTAGCATCTACCCCACTTCAATGAATATAAAGTTATATTCTTGGATCTTGTTGTATTGTGTATTTTGGATGATTTACCGTTCATTATCTTGGTTATTTTAATGGTGTTCTTGAGGTTGAAGAAGATGATGAACAGTACCTGGGTTTGAACCAAAGTAATCTTTATGTTGTTCCAAAAATAATTAAAAGTCATAATTTTAATTTGGGAATCGTATTCACCCCCCCTCTACGATCTCCGGGACCCAACAATTGTCTTAGTCTATGACGATTTTAGTGCATTACAATCGAAGCAACAAGTAAGGTTTGCAAAGAGGAATGTGGAATCATGTTCGGAATCAAGAGCCCCTATCAAGACTAGTCACTTATGAACCAGACCGTTGCATCAAGTGTCAGGACATTGGAGGCAAGCTCTTGTCGGTTAATATGATTTTAATCATTCTAAAGTTGTTGGTTTTCTTGAGTCATGTGGAGGATCAACAAAGGTGGTAAATCAGTGTTGGAGAAATGTCAGCCTAATGGATAAGAGACAGACGGCACAACCTGATTGGATCTTACTAAAGCTTCACAGATTAGAAGGCCAAATACTTGGACGTGGTGGAGTCACGTATACGGGGCCAAGTATTTGGATAAGGAAGTCTACACAAATTGAAGAGTGGAATGGAAATATTTAATTTATTTAAATAAAGTATTTATTTAATTATTTATATATTTTATAAATAAAGATATTCTTTATTTATAATTTATATATTTATTAAATATTACTTTTACATTAAATATTTCCAAAGGCATGCTTGGCACATGACTTTGAAGAAAAGATTTGAGTGGACAAGAGTAAAAGGTGGAAAAGTAAAAAGCAACATCTTTTTGAATATACTAAAAGAAACCAAGTCCTCATCTTCATTACAACATATGCAGTAGTATTCGGTAGAGAAAAAATGGGGAGAGAGAGAGAAAATTATTTTCTCTCTCCCCCATGGCCATACTCCATATCTTGAATATTATGGGGCCATGAATTTCTTTGTTTCACCACTCATCTATTCTTCTATTGTAAACATTGCTAAATCTTGTTTAGAAGATAGGTTTGATTTTTGTCTCCTAGATCTAGAATTTGTAATATTTTTAGAGGAGCCAAAAATCATTTCTTTGTTGTGTTCTTGAGCTTTTGTTCTTGAACTTGTTGTAGCATCTACCCCACTTGAATGAATATAAAGTTATATTCTTGGATCTTGTTGTGTTGTGTGTTTTGGATGATTTACCGTTCATTTTCTTGGTTATTTTAATGGTGTTGTTGAGGTTGAAGAAGATGATGAACAGTACCCGGGTTTGAACCAAAGTAATTTTTATGTTGTCCCAAAAATTATTAATAGTCATTTTAATTTGGGAATCGTATTCACCCCCCCCCCTCTACGATCTCCGGGACCCAACAATTGGTATCAGAGCTACTCGATTGACATACAAATCGATTGGATCTATTTTTATTTTTGAGATTAAAGAGGGTACGATTGGTTCACTGGACATCCAGAATTTTTTTTTGAAGCCCGGAATTTTTCTAAGTACAAAATGTTCTAGATAGAACCTAAGTAGAACATTTCTATGTAGAAATTCTACTTAATGTTCTAGATAGAACCAAAGTAGAACATTTCTATGTAGAATATTCTACTTAATGTTCTAGATAGAACCTAAGTAGAAATTCTGGAGTTAGAAATATTTTCTAAGTCAGAAGTTCTACTTAATGTTCTAGATAGAACCTAAGTAGAACATTTCTATGTAGAATATTCTACTTAATGTTCTAGATAGAACCTAAGTAGAAATTCTGGAGTTAGAAATATTTTCTAAGTCAGAAGTTCTACTTAATGTTCTAGATAGAACCTAAGTAGAACATTTCTATATAGAATATTCTACTTAATGTTCTAGATAGTGTTTTCCCAGTTGCACAAGTAGAAGGGGGGGTTGAATACTTGTGTGTCTTTTCTGCCTGATTTAAAATCAAATTAATAACAAACTCAAACACGAAGATATGAATAAGAACTGTTTTGTATTATTGATTTGTGAATACAAAACTCTCCTAGGATGTACACAAACCCTAGCAGCTTCTCTGTGTTTATCACAGCAACTCTCTCTATTTCTATGCTCTCACAAAAATATTACTAAGACAATTATTTTCCCACACTTTTACAATTAGGTTACATAGAGTTTATATAGAGAGCTTCCTATCAACTAATAACAGAAAGATAAATTACAATAGGAATATAATTCCTAATTATTAGTTGACAGTTTCCTTGTAGAATTCTCTTTCTTTCCCATAGCATATCTGTAATTTAAATTATCTTGATCTTCGAAGACTTTCCATTCCTCTGATCTTCTGTATAGACTCTGAAATCTTCAGACTCTGATGATCTCCAGACTCTGATTAGATGTAGACTCTGATAGTTCACAGACTCTGATGATCTATAGACTCTGACCACCTTCCAGACTCTGATCTTCATGTAGACTCTGGTTTCACTTTCTACAGAAATTTTTCTAAGTACAAATAACATGAATGTTGACTATCTAGACTCTGATTATATATTTTAGAGACTAGAAAGACTTATTACAGGTAAACTAATCTAGACCCTGTTCTAGCATTTTGTACATCATCAAATGGATATATTCCTAACAATCTCCCCCTATTTATGCTTTATAAAATGTAAGCATAAATCAAGGTTTGATGATGTCAAAACTAAAGAATAAAACTATTAATCTAGAACAGTATAAAATAATTATAAGGGAAAAAGAATTACTTCTTATTTAATCTTCTCAAAAGCTGGATTATTCTTCAAAAAAGACTTTAACATATTTTCCTCCACAATTGCCAAAGCTTCACCAACAAATTTCTTCAGTTTCTTCATTTCTTCATTTGAACATTTTATTTGACAGTAAGCTGCTCTTAGGTCATTTGCATTGCTTTCTTGAGTTTTAAAGTCCTTCAACATTAGAACACTGACTTTCCCATTCATAGGCTGAAACCCAAAGTAATGACCAACACCTTCTTGAAACTTGATTTGTTTTTCTTCTAATGGCATGACTTGATCATTTCCCTCAGCATCAACATATTTCAAAGAGAATTTGCTCATTTTTCGATTTGCCTGTCTGTGCAGAGTCAGCTTCCTGTCAATTTCTTGAAACCATTTGTGAGTGATAGCCTCTTTGCTTTTGTTCACTTCATAAGCAATTTGCAGTAGGAATCTAATATACTGTAGCTCCTCAGCTTGTTTGAAAAAGATAAAATTTGACTGACTAATCCACCTTACACTTCCACCTTCTAGGAAGTAAACTAGCATCTCATTTTTCACCTTTTCTGTTTCTCCCTGACCTCCTTGTACCTTTCTTTCAAAAATATTATAAACAATTTGAGCAGACACTACTTTGTTTAAATGCTTCTGGGTGATCTTCTCAAACTGCCTATCTGTCAAGGATTGAGGATCCCTGGTTAAGGTAGATGTTATGTCAATATCTGATTCTTCAAATCCTCCAAGTCCTGTCTTGTTTTTAGCTCTAAGTTGCAGATTTGATTGACTGCATTTCCAGTAAGAAGGTTCTTGAGTGTCATCAGAGTCTGATTTCTTCCTTTGCCTATCAGAGTCTGATTTAGACCCTGATTTCCCATGTCCAGTCCCTGACTGGTGTGTTTGAGTTCTTGCTACTCCAGATTGTTTTTGTTGCACACCATCAGGACCCTTAGGACCATGAGAACTATCTCCATCATCACCATCTCTCCTCCTTTTAACTCCCCTTGATTGATCCTTGCATCCCTCATCCTTATGTCTCCTGGAGGATTCACCTTGCGTCTCCTTCTCCCCCTTTTTGACATCATCATTACTGGTGACAGCCAAAAGGATCTGCTCAAGAACTGTGGAGATAGTTGCCTGGGCTACAATAACTGAATCAACCTTAGTGGTCAAAGCAGAAACTGTAGTTTGAAGAGAGGCTTGAGTGGTAGTGATAGCAGCCAGAGCATCTTTAAAAGCGACCTCTTTGGATAATTGAAGGGAGTGAATTCTGTCAAATCTTGTATTGAGAAGAGAAGTGGTATTATCAACACCAGTGAGCTTCGTTTTAATATGAGAAATATCCTGGACCACACTGGATAATTGAGCAGCAACATCAGGCAGCTTAGCTGTAACAGCTCCATCTAAGACTTGATCTTCTTCACCAGGATAGTAACCATGTTCCTGTTGAAAAGATTTTTTCTGAAAAGCTGGAAGCCTCTCAGATTGATGAATTGCCAAAATGCAAGCAAAAGAATCTTTATCTGTTATTCCCCTTTGCTGTGCAGACTCCCAAGATTGGGGAAACACCTGATCAAAATATACAAAGGAGGGTGGAACTGGATCATCATCTTCAGAAGAGCACTCCTCAGCAACAGGCTCAATCTTTGTAATTGGAGGGGTAGACTCTGGTGGTGTAGACTCCGAAACTGCAAACGGGACTATAGACCCTGACTCCTCCTGAGAGTTATCAGAGACTGTAGACTCTGGAAGTCTAGCCCTTATAGGCATGATTAACAGAGGTTCTTCTGACTTCAAATTCGCAGCCTCAGGTGAAATGACAGGGTTTTCCACCATAGCCTCCATGACTCTATCTGCTCTCCTTGCTAGAGAATCCACCAAATGTAGTTGTGGTCTCTGAGTAAATGATTTCTGAGCAGCAAGAGTCTCCTCCTTCTTTCCAATCTGCACAATCAAACAGTGTGAATTTTCATCCATCCCCTGCTCCAACTCATTGGACCAACTTTGTGGAAAATCTTGATCCCAATAAGTAAAGCTAGGTTCAGGATACCCTAATCTCTCATGCTCACAGTGGGGTTGGGCACCCACTTTCTCAAACTCACTCAGGCTCTCTACAGCCTTTTCTACCTCTCCTTTTGCCTGGTCCAGTGCCAGCCTCTCAGATATTTTTTCACTCAATGTGGAGGGTGCACTCAATAATCCTACAGAAGAGGGGTTGAGAGATAAGAGTTGTGCTTCAATACCTGAACCACCTTGATGGAGGGGAACCCCTTCAAATGTCTGAAGGCTAGGGGTTTCCACCAAGGGGTGAGCATCAACAGATCCTGAACCCTTACAAGCATCTTCTCTCTTTTCAGAGTCTGTTGGCTCCAGTATTCCAGTCTCAGGGTCTACTCTAGACTCTGACAGCTTCAGTATGACTTCATTAGAAGCCAGAGTCTGAGTGTTGCCATCTTGGACTGTTTGTGCATGAGACTCCCCCTCAAGGTGGATAGACTCTGACAGAATAGATTGGGAAATTTCTTCATGAGCATCCATCAGAGTCTGTCCTCCCATATCACTGGGGTTCTCATCAGCTGTTTGGTGAGTTGTCAAGGAGGGCCTAACATCATACTCCCCTGCCCCACTATCACCCAACCTCTGACTAGGTGGTTCTTGTGTGGGTGAGGCAGACTGAGCATCTTTATCACTAGTCACCACTGGTGCACTAGTCCCATCCTCCAACTGCCTTGCACTACCTGCTACCTCCTGTTGTTCTTCAATAATAAATGCATCCAACTTGTGATGAAAGGCCCTGAGATGGATTGCATTGATTGCCTGGGCATCTGTGAGATTGAAGAGGTCCTGCAGTTCCCTTCTTACTTTTTGAAAATAAGTGCCCTTGAATTGATCCAGTCTACTTTGGTAGGTTGGATAGATGTATTTGTTGGCAATTGTACCTATATTATGGACAAGATAGTCAGCCACCTGTCTTGACAGAGGTTGAATTTGAGAGATCCATTGAATGGTTGTCCTGTAGGTAACTCCATTATCCCAAATTGCTTCATAGTTAAAAACTGGTTGCTCAATCTCAGTTTCCAACTCAGCAACAAACTCTGATGCTCTCCTTTTGTGGACCTTAAGCTTTTTAGGCTTCTTTGTAATTTGCTGTTCAGAGTCTGGCACACCTAGTGCTTTGAGAACTTCATTTGTCTTGCCTTCTATGAGCCCAGCTGCTTGTACTTGTAATGAAGAGTTGAATAGGTAGCTGTATAGATTTTTGACCACATCCTGTGCAGACATTTGTAGCTCCTGTTCCATTCTCTTCCTTAGGGCTTCATAGGTTGTAAGAAAATCCAAGACTTGAGATTTAGTCTGATATTGCCCTGGATCTTCAACTGATTCCACCAAAGGATATAGGAATAGCAGTACCTCATCACTTGGAATAATGATCTCATCAATTAGACTTGAGGCTGCATCCAATGACATTCCTTCCCAAAATGTTTCATGATCAGAGTCTAAAGGCAGCCTAGACTCTGACTCAACATTAGACTCTGGTTCAGGAGTTTTCTTGCTTTCAGAGTCTGGCTCTGCAGGAGCCTTGGGAGCATCTGTTTCCTGCAAAACAGGGTTAGTAATAATAAGAGACTTGTGTGTGTGTGCAGAATAAGCCTTCCTCAATCTTCTGTACTTCTGATCAAAGGATTTGTCAGGAGACTCAATTAGAGAATCCTGAGGTGCATTCCTAGGCTTTTCAGAGTCTGTAGCCTTTTCAGAGACTACAGACTTGGCTTGAAGGTTAGAATCAAGTGTATCATGACCTTCTTTTAACAAAGAAAGACCTTCAACAACTTGTTTCTCTAGAGGGTTGAGCTCTTCATCACTGTGCTCATCTATCAGCCTAGTTTGAATCAATTTTCTCCTCTTTACAACTGGTGCCTGTTGAGAGACACCAGAGGTTGGTTTCTTTTTGGATTTTGGTTTGGAAGATTGGGGAATTGAAGGGGATTGGGTGACTTGGGTAGGTGCAGGGGGACTCTCCATTACTTGTTCCTGCACCATTTCACCACCAAAAAATGAGGCATTGTAGATAGAAGGTTTGTAGGTTGAGAGTTTTACCTGCATTACCTGTGGATAGTGCATGGCAGGTAGACGTTTCTTCTTGTAATCAATTCTCTTGATGTTAGAGAATATCCTCCTTTGCTGTTTGTATGCCTGCACACAGCAATCATCTGCCAACTTGGTTGACATATCAGGAATGAAATGGTTGAGGAGAATCATAAGAAATCTATGATAGTAGACTTTCTTCCTCCCCTCTTGCACATTATTTAATTTTGCTCCCATTTGAGTGAGCAACATATCACCAATGTTGATCACTTTGTCAAACAGGAGACTGTGACCAATTTGATAAGTTATAGCAGTAATAGCATCAAAACCACTACACTTACCAGTGAAGCACTTAGCAATTTGATCAAAGAAAAAGGACCATTTTTTCCTTAAGTAAGGCCTAGTTATTTTACTCATGTTATCTAAGCTAGCAGAATAACCTATTGCCTTAAACATGCTTTTAATGTCATCATCAGAAACAGTTTCATCAAAAGGTGTTCTTACAGGCAATTTAAACACAGCATTAAGTACATCGGCAGTTACATCAAATGTAGTGGAGCCAAAGGTAAACATGATTTTACCTGGTTGATCCTGAGAAGGATCAACAACCTGTGCAGAACTCCAAGCCTTTGACACAGCATCCATGTGAATCACTGGTGATGCCTTGAGAATGTAACTGAGCTCAGAGTGCTCCATGAAATCCATCATTGGGAAGTAGTCAGCATCTACTCCTTTCTTATCTCCAAGAGCAGCAACATGATTTGTAGTCATGAAATCAAAGTCCCCAAAAGTAAAAGCAATCGCCTTGGGTCCCCTCAGAACAGTAGAAATGGCAGCCATTGAAGTTGTTGATGTTGAAAGTGATGGAAAAACTTGAAGAAATTAACTAGGGTTCGCAAAAAGCTCTGTGAATATTTTTGCCTTAGAAAATAATTGCAATAAACAAGTGAGTAAATTGTATGAAAAATTTTCTATTTTGTTTAAATTGCATACAATACACACGAGTCTACAGTCTATTTCCAGTCAAAAGATAACTGTTACCGCCTATTTCAAGTCAATTGAACCGTTTAAAAGCAATCAGAGTCTGCAGGCGTGAATATTGACCGATTCAGAGTCTAGGCGATATTTTTCTCAGAGTCTACAGACTCTCCGAGTCGACAGGCTCTCAGAGTCTACAGACTCGTCAGAGTCTAAGAACTGGACTCTGTCAAGGTAAAGTACCAAACAAAATTTTGCACTTTTAATTAATCATAGTGTGTTAAGCCAGAGACTATAATTAAAGTACATACCTTGCTTCTTGTAATTTTGATCACTTACATATTTAACATACCTAATTCACCTACCAGTCTGAGAAAGGTAGATTCATCAAGTGGTTTTGTCAAAATGTCTGCAATCTGTCTGTCAGTTGGAACATAGTGAAGTGTCACAGTGCCATTTTCAACATGTTCTCTAATGAAGTGATACCTGACATCAATGTGCTTTGTTCTGGAGTGTTGGACTATATTCTCTGCAATTTTAATAGCACTAGTATTATCACAATACATAGGAATATTTGATAATGTTAGTCCATAATCAAGTAATTGATTTCTCATCCACAGAATTTGAGCACAGCAACTTCCAGCTGCAATGTATTCAGCCTCAGCTGTTGAGGTGGATACTGTTTGTTGTTTCTTGCTAAACCAAGAAATTAATCTGTTGCCAAGAAACTGGCATTGTCCTGTTGTGCTTTTCCTGTCTACTTTGCATCCTGCATAGTCAGAATCTGAATAACCAATTAGTGAAAAATCTGACTCTCTAGGATACCAAAGTCCAAGAGTTTGTGCCCCCTTGAGATATCTAAAAATTCTTTTCACAGCTATTAAATGTGATTCTCTAGGGTCAGCTTGAAATCTAGCACATAGACAAGTTGCAAACATTATGTCTGGTCTACTAGCAGTTAAATATAACAATGAGCCAATCATACCTCTGTAGCTAGTGTTGTTAACTTTCTTACCCTTTGGGTCAGAGTCTAGCTTTGTGGCAGTTGACATGGGAGTTTTAGCAGTTGCAGAGTCTTGCATATCAAACTTCTTCAACAGTTCTCTTACATACTTTATTTGATTGATGAAAATTCCATCATCATTCTGTTTGACTTGAAGCCCCAAAAAGAAGTTTAATTCTCCTATCATGCTCATTTCATAATTTGACTGCATTAGTTGACTAAACTTTTCACAGAGTTTATCATTAGTAGATCCAAATATAATATCATCAACATAAATTTGGACAAGCAAAATATCACCTTTACATTTTCTAATAAAGAGAGTTTTGTCAATGGTACCTCTTGTGAAATCATTTTCCAGAAGAAATTTTGAAAGAGTTTCATACCATGCTCTAGGTGCTTGCTTCAATCCATATAGTGCCTTGTCTAACCTGTAAACATGATCAGGAAACTTTGGATCAACAAATCCTGGTGGTTGCTCCACATAGACTTCTTCTTCCAATTCTCCATTTAAGAAGGCACTTTTCACATCCATCTGATACACCTTGAATTTTGAATGAGCTGCAAAGGCAAGAAACATTCTGATAGCTTCCAATCTTGCTACTGGTGCAAAAGTTTCATCATAGTCAATTCCTTCCTCCTGTGAGTATCCTTTTGCAACTAGCCTTGCTTTGTTTCTTACTACAGTTCCATTCTCATCAAGTTTGTTTCTGTAAACCCATTTTGCACCAACAACAGATCTATTTCTAGGTCTTGGTACTAGTTTCCACACTTTATTTCTCTCAAATTCATTCAATTCTTCTTGCATTGCAATAATCCAATCAGGGTCTTGCAAGGCTTCCTCAATTTTCTTGGGTTCATTCTTTGAGAGAAAACAGCTATAAAGACATTCATTTTGAGTGGTTGTTCTTGTTTGTACACCACTCTCAGGGTCACCAATTATTAAGTCAGGAGTGTGATCCCTTGTCCATTTTCTAGCTGGTGGAAGATTGGTTCTTGAACTTGAAGCTCCCCCTAAGTCATTTGCATCTTCTGTATTTGAGTGAAATTCAAATGAAGAGGCTCCCCCTAAATTGCTTGACTCTGACAAGGTTTCAGAGTTGCTTGATCCAGACCCTGATGAGTTAGACTCTGTCTGTCTAGACTCTGTCTGTCTAGACTCTGTCTGTCTAGACTTTGTCTGGGTAGACCCTGACCTGTTAGACTCTGAATTATTTGGAGTTGAATTTTCTGACTCCCCCTCAGAGTGTGCAGATTCCTGTGTTGGTTCAGGAGTTGTTTGAGGGTCTTCATCCTCTTCTTCTTCATTTATCTCAGAACTTTTTAGATTTTCAAATTCCAGTGTAGTAGACTCTGACTCATCCTGCAATCCTGTAAACTTTTTATCATCAAATGCAACATGAATAGATTCCATAACAATTTTGGTTATGAGATTAAACACTCTGAATGCTTTTGTGTTTGATGCATATCCAAGAAAAATTGACTCATCTGCCTTGGCTTCAAATTTGCTTAGATTTTCAGGATGTACTTTCAGTACATAACACTTGCATCCAAATATGTGAAAGTGTTTCACACTTGGCTTCTTGTTCTTTATCATTTCATAGGGAGTCTTTACATGCATGTTTATTAAGGTGCAGTTTTGAGTGAAACATGCTGTATTGACTGCCTCTGCCCAAAAATAGACTGGTAGCTTAGATTCTGCCAACATTGTTCTGGCAGCTTCTATGAGTGTTCTATTCTTTCTCTCCACAACTCCATTTTGTTGAGGAGTTCCTGGTGCAGAAAATTGTTGAGTAATTCCCTTTGGTGCACAATAGTCCTCCATGATTGAATTCTTGAATTCAGTACCATTGTCCCTCCTTAGAATTTTAACTGTTTTTGTTGATTTCCTTTCCAGAAAGGTGATATGGTCTTTTATGTGTTGTGGAGCTTCATCCTTTGAATGTAGAAAGAAAACCCATGTGAATCTTGTAAAATCATCTACAATAACAAGAGTATATTTCCTTTTGTTAATTGACATAACATTTACTGGACCAAATAAATCAAGATGCAATAAATAAAAGGGTTCAGAAATGGTGTTAATTGTCTTGCTCTTGAAGGATGATTTTCTTTGCTTCCCAAGTTGACATGCTTCACAAAGTCCATCTTGCACAAAATCAACCTGTGGTAATCCTCTTACAAGATTCTGTTTAACCAACTTATTGAGTGTTTTGAAGTTGATGTGTGACAGTTTCTTGTGCCATTTCCAGCTTTCTTCTGTTGAGGCCTTGCTATATAGACATGTGATTTCACTGTGTATGCAATCCTCCAAGCTGGCTTCATAAATGTTACCATGCCTAAGTCCTTTGAAAACCACAATGCCTGTTTCTTTGTGAGTCACAAGACACTCTTTGTTGTCAAAGCCAGTATGGTAACCTTTATCTCCAAGTTGACTTATGCTTATTAAATTATGCCTTAAGCGATCAACTAGAGCTACTTGTTCAATGATGACATTCCCAAGTACAATCTTGCCATATCCTAGTGTTTGTCCTTTGTTGCCATCTCCAAATGATACTTCTGGGCCAGCCATTTCCACAAAGTCTGTAAGCAGGGATTTCTTTCCAGTCATGTGTCCTGAGCATCCACTGTCCAGGATTAGGGTTACATTCTTTACCCTGGTTCCCTGCATACATAAAGCAACTAGTTAGATGTTTTGAGGACCCAAACAGTTTTGGATCCTTTTCTACTAACTTTAGGAGAAGCAGGCTTTACAATTTTTACCTTTGATTTACCTGTCTCTTTTGTTGCCTTAGACTCTGGTGGAGTCTTGACAGTGTCATACCAACTTTTATCAATAGAAGATTTTAGCTCATAAAAATTGTAATACAAGTCATGATAGTCCTTACACATATAGATAGAATGAAATATGCTACCACAGTGATAACATGGTTTCTGTGGTATGTAGTGACTTTTCAGAGTCTGTGAAGGATTAGACTCTGATTTCTTCTCAATCTTTGCTTTACAATCTATAGCCAAATGGTTGTGATTGCCACATCTATAACACTTCTTTCTAGGAGCATTAGGATCCTTTTGGTAATTGTTTGCCTTATTCATTCCTTCCTTACCATTCCTATTTCTCCTAGTTTTGGTAGACTCTGATAAGTTCTCTAGCCTTTCTTTTAATTTTAACTTAGACAAGTACCCTATATTAATATTTTTCTTAGAGTTATTTGCTCCTGTTTCATCTGTCTTTTTGTTAACAACATGGGGACTAATGACAGATGAGTTTGTGGTTTCAGATTTTTCTTTAGGTGTCACAAACTTAACAGGAACAAATGTACTTTTGTCTTTAGTCTTATTAACTTGGCTAGCTTCTTCACTGTTATCATTCTCAACAATAGGTCTTTTGTCTTGACTCTTGTCATAGCCTAGACCAGCAGTTTGACACACATTTTGATTATTGAGAATTTCTTTAACTTTTCTACCAGAGTCTGTCCAGACTCTAAACTTGAGTCTCTCTTCTTCTAGTTCTTTCTTAACATAGTCATAGGCCTTCAAGATTTCAGTGTAGTTATGACTATGTTTCTCAGAATCCTTTTTATATTGTTCCATTAATATTAACTCAGACTCTAAATGATCATTCCTTTTAGTCAAGGTCAAATTTTCCTCTCTCAACCTTTCACTTTCACTAGTGAGAGACCTACATGTTGTCATTATTTTATTGACCTCACTTTGCACAGTTTCTATACCATCAGAGTCTAAATTAATTAAGGATTCAGGAGTAAAGATTGATACCTGAGTTTTAGGAGATGAGGGTTCTTTGGGAGATTGTGATTTTCTTGAGGAGGATGCCATCAGTGCTAGATTTTCATAATCAATTTCATCCTCTGAGCTTGAATCTGCCCAATCCTTTCCAGTTGATAGAAGTGCTTTTCCTTTTCCTTGACTTTTTGACTTTCTGCATTCACTAGCAAAGTGGCCCAATATTCCACAGTTGAAACATTTGACCTTTGCTTTGTCAAGTTTGATTATTGTACTCTTGCTCTTCTCAACCTTCTCATCTTCCTTCTTGAATGATGGCCTCTTGCTAAATTTTCCAGTTCTTTTGTTAAATTTCATTCTTTTGAATTTTTTTGCAAACATAGCCATCATTTGACTTAGGTCAATCTCTTCATCAGAATCAGAGTCTGTGTCAGTAGACTCTGACTCCACAACAGCTTTACCCTTCTTCCTTGAATCCTTGATTCTAGCTTCTGTGGGTTGTTCCTGTTGTTCTTTCTCAGACTCCAGTAAGAGTGCCACAGATTTTGTCTTCACAGACTTCTTATTCTTCCTCTGTTGCATCTCCAAATCATATGTCTTGAGTCTGCCATACAATTCTTCTAGAGTTAGTTCATCCAAATCTCTAGCTTCCCTTATGGCTGTTGTTTTATTGTCCCACTCTTCAGGAAGTGCTCTTAGAAACTTGGTGTTTGTATCTTCAGAATCATAAACCTTACCAAGCATAGCCATCTCATTCAGAAGTTTTGTAAACCTATCATACATCTCAGTGATAGATTCTCCAGATTTAGCTTCAAAATATTCATACTCCTGAATTAGCAAAGACCTTGCATTCTTCTTGACGTCTTTAGTCCCTTGACAGTGCACTTCAAGTTTTGCCCACATCTCCTTAGCAGTGGTGCATGATATAACACAGTTTGTAAGAACAGAATCCAAACTGTTGAAGAGAATGTTTTTGACTTTTACCTCCTTAAGGACATTCTCCTTGTCCTCTCTTGTCCATTCAGCCTTGGGTTTTCCAATGAAGTGTTCTTCAGTTACTTTACCTTCTTCATTGATTTGAGGCACAAGCTTTAAGGGCACATAGGGTCCTTCATGAATTCTTTCAAGGTAGTCAGGGTCTGTTGCTTCCAGATGGTGCAGCATCTTAACCTTCCAGTGGGTGAACTCGTTTCTTTTAAGCATAGGAATCTTAGAATTGCCATCTTTGTTTCCAGACATCTTTGATCGATTTTATACGTTAGGCTTTGATACCAATTGTTTTCCCAGTTGCACAAGTAGAAGGGGGGGTTGAATACTTGTGTGTCTTTTCTGCCTGATTTAAAATCAAATTAATAACAAACTCAAACACGAAGATATGAATAAGAACTGTTTTGTATTATTGATTTGTGAATACAAAACTCTCCTAGGATGTACACAAACCCTAGCAGCTTCTCTGTGTTTATCACAGCAACTCTCTCTATTTCTATGCTCTCACAAAAATATTACTAAGACAATTATTTTCCCACACTTTTACAATTAGGTTACATAGAGTTTATATAGAGAGCTTCCTATCAACTAATAACAGAAAGATAAATTACAATAGGAATATAATTCCTAATTATTAGTTGACAGTTTCCTTGTAGAATTCTCTTTCTTTCCCATAGCATATCTGTAATTTAAATTATCTTGATCTTCGAAGACTTTCCATTCCTCTGATCTTCTGTATAGACTCTGAAATCTTCAGACTCTGATGATCTCCAGACTCTGATTAGATGTAGTCTCTGATAGTTCACAGACTCTGATGATCTATAGACTCTGACCACCTTCCAGACTCTGATCTTCATGTAGACTCTAGTTTCACTTTCTACAGAAATTCTTCTAAGTACAAATAACATGAATGTTGACTATCTAGACTCTGATTATATATTTTAGAGACTAGAAAGACTTATTACAGATAAACTAATCTAGACCCTGTTCTAGCATTTTGTACATCATCAAATGGATATATTCCTAACAGATAGAACCTAAGTAGAAATTCTGGAGTTAGAAATATTTTCTAAGTCAGAAGTTCTACTTAATGTTCTAGATAGAACCTAAGTAGAACATTTCTATATAGAATATTCTACTTAATGTTCTAGATAGAACCTAAGTAGAAATTCTGGAGTTAGAAATATTTTCTAAGTCAGAAGTTCTACTTAATGTTCTAGATAGAACCTAAGTAGAACATTTCTATGTAGAATATTCTACTTAATGTTCTAGATAGAAACTAAGTAGAAATTCTGGAGTTAGAAATATTTTCTAAGTCAGAAGTTCTACTTAATGTTCTAGATAGAACCTAAGTAGAACATTTCTATGAAGAATATTCTACTTAATGTTCTAGATAGAACCTAAGTAGAAATTCTGGAGTTAGAAATATTTTCTAAGTCAGAAGTTCTACTTAATGTTCTAGATAGAACCTAAGTAGAACATTTCTATGTAGAATATTCTACTTAATGTTCTAGATAGAACCTAAGTAGAACATTTCTATGTAGAAATTCTACTTAATGTTCAAGATAGAACCTAAGTAGAAATTCTGGAGTTAGAAATATTTTCTAAGTCAGAAGTTCTACTTAATGTTCTAGATAGAACCTAAGTAGAACATTTCTATGTAGAATATTCTACTTAATGTTCTAGATAGAACCTAAGTAAAAATTATGGAGTTAGAAATATTTTCTAAGTCAGAAGTTCTACTTAATGTTCTAGATAGAGCCTAAGTAGAACATTTCTATGTAGAAGTTCTACTTGGTGTTCGAGATAGAGTCTATGTAGAACATTCCTATGTAGAAGTTCTACTTAGAAGGCTGTTTCAACATGACACATGGCTACATAGTTTAACTTTTATTTAAAACAAAAATTGTTTTTCTCTCAAAATGTTTTTAGTTTAATAATTAATTTAATAATTAAATTTGAATTTAATTATATAAAATATTTTGGAAATAATTTTTAAATTTAAATAATTTATTTTTCAAGTTTATTTTACATCTTGGAAAATATTTTATTTTCTTTTAAATTTTAGAGTCAAATATTTTATATTTTTAATATTCTTAGTTAAGAATTTTATTAATTTGAAAACTAAAATTAATCTTAAAATCCAATTTAATTTCTTTTGAGTTTAATATTCTTAAAAGTATTTTGAGAATTATTTTTGAGATTTAATAATTTATTTTTCATAAAACTTTAATTATAAATTTTATAAAACTCTTTGGAAAATATTTTTGGATTGAAATAATTTATTTTCATGAACATTTTAAATGTTTTGAGAATTTAGTATTTCTATTTCAAAATTATGTTTTCGAGTTGTTTTATTTTAATTATAATTTAAGCTTGGAAGTTTTAATTATAAATCTCATAAAACTTTTTGGAAAATCATTTTAGTTGAAATAATTTATTTTCAAGAATATCTTAGATGACTTGAAAATTTATTATTTTTATATCAAACTTATATTTTCAATCTGTTTTATTGTAATTATAATTGAAACTGTTTTAGATTATAAATTCTATAAAATTCTTTGGAAATTAATTTTGATTTGAAATAATTTCTTTTTCAGGATTATTTAATATACCTTGAAAATTTTGTTATCTCTATATCAAAACTTTCTTTTCGAATTTTATTTTATTTATAATTTGAAATTGAGAAATTAAATACTTCTGGTTGAACAAAATGTTTTATTAAACGAAACAACAGGAGTTAATTCTTCGTTCGTTGAGGACAAACGAACTGACTGAAGAACATTCTAATGGAGTTGAGACCTGATCTTACCATTGGAGATGTATTTCTACATCGGTCTACTCAGTGGATCATTTGGTTATTGAAAGGGGATTAGTTCATTTAGGGAAGAGTCTTCGATCAGTGGTTTTCGAATCAATATCTGAAGAATTCGGGATTTTGAAAAGGAATTCAGTTTATCGGTCAAAGAACCAAAACAACAATTGAAGATTTGGTTAAAGGACATCAGTGGCAGAAATACACAAGGTTTGATTATTACTAATATATGATAATCAAGGGGTTATTGCTACACATACAAAGAAGAGTGATCTTTTCAAGCAGAACATGAGACATTCTATGTCGGGGTCTTTAAGCAGAACAATCAGGTATCAATTTGGGTTGAAGCAGGAACATCATTGGTTATTGAGGTCAAATGCAAGGATACTTCCATGAGTGTTAGTAGAATGGAAATTGATTTGGATCAATTGATTATCACTCGAGATGGAATGTTAAGCATCGCACAGGTATACTTTCTAACTAGTTTATACTTGTTTGATTTAATTATAGAGTATTAAGTGCTGAACTGCATTATATTATAAGTTTGATGTAATACATGTCTCACCTTGATTTCTATATAAATTAGATAACTTATGCTAGTTTGTTAGTGTTGCTTGTTTATCAGTATTTGACTTCATGATTAGATCTTGTGTGATTTAATGCTTGCTTTACGATAATTGATCATGTTAGCATATAGAGTCTTAGGTATTTGTAGGGGTACATTTACCGGAAAGAGTATTTGCTGCATGCTAAGTGCCTTGATGTTTACATTGTCAATAATCTGTTTATACTCGCATGGTTATATTAAATGTTATATTTGATCATGTACTTGTTAAGATGAGTTTGTTTCTATTTTGGGAATTGCCTAGGGGTCAGTATAATAAACCATGAATTAAATTTTTAAATCTAAATTGACTCAGGTAATTAGAGATAAAATAATGTTAAAGTGAACAACAAAAATGATTTAGAAGAATTAGGAATCTGAGTGATTGATTCTTCTATGACTACATATATGTACGACATGATTCTTATAGACTGCTAGTCCACCTTAAGTTAGGTTGGGATCACTGAGCTCATAGCCAAGACTACTTGTTGAGGCTGATATAGATGAGGAGTGATCAGTCAGATAAGAATGAGCATGTTGAACTTGAATGCTTTGTTGTTAACTATGTTTAGAAATATCTCTAACCCTTGGAATCAATCAAATTGAGGACCACGTGTCTTAATCATTTATGAATGCAGAGTATCTTTCAACATGTACAAGTCATATATCTCTGACATTTTCATGTTCGAGGCATGTAACTACTTTTGCTTTAGTATTCAAATGGTTAAGCAAGGTTACCTATTTTTCTTGAATGATCTGAAGCACAATATTAAGGAAAACCTAGGGAATTCTTTGTGAAGGGTTTCCTAATATCAGTTCGACGATGAACAGTATTGATCGGGGTCAAGAGAAATAGAAGCTCACTCTACTGGAAGTGAGGTTACTGCTGACACGAAATGTAATGCTTATGATGAAGTCAACTATTCGTTGAAGTTTATCAGAATGGAGTTAGCTGCAACAACAAGTGATGCTCTCACACTTGGTTTATCATCTAATACTTGGTTTATCAAGATAACGGATTCGACGGTAAAGATGAAGTTGGTGAGAAAGGACTACTTCTAATGAAATTCTTTTAAGAAGGACATTAGTGAAGTATGTCAGTTGAAGGGAAGTCAAGTCAAAGGCTACCCTGTTTAGTTTTGGTGTTTGTTCATGCATTCGATAGATGAAGCATCTCAGTGATTAATCACATTCAAAGGATTAGGCAGATTGCTGTAAGAACACTTTGAGGGCAGGTAATGGAATTTGTTGACGAACGAAGTTCTATGTTATGTCTGCACTGAAAGGAGTATTCTAGAGTAAAGTTCAGTATCCGGACTTCATGACCAAATGGAGGAGTTAATAGGGAAATTCAGACCTTGAGTGGAATTACAAGGATAATGGATAGACTTAAGGTTTCCTATTCACTACGGCTGAATCAGTTGACACAGCAAGTCTAATCAGTAAATGTAAAGAGAAGACATCAAGAAAGATTAATCATGCCTGAAGTCACATGGTGTGATGGAAGGCTATCTTATTTGGAGTTAAGAGCTTACACAGAGTCTGTGATTGATTTAAGATGATCTAGATGCAGTGAACAACATCATCAAGCTCCCTAGCATTCGTTTGATTTTAGCTCTGAATTTCTAAAGGTTGACATCCTGTTTAGGGCTCAAGATCAGATGACACCAGATGAAGAAAAGCTGCAAGCAGCATCACAGGGGGAGCATCAGTAAGTTGGATCAACTAGTCGTGTTTGATGCTCAAAGGCTAGCAGTGCTCATTGAGTAAGAGTTGAGATTCTTAGGAGCACTGAGTGATCCAGATTGAGTGATTGCATATTAGAAAGGAAATTGTCAATTTAAAGATAATGCAAGATGATCTCAATCATATTTGAAGAAGACTACTCTACCCACTGAAAATCTAAGGAAACATTAATGACACATCTGTCATGACAAAGGGTTTTGTGTAACAACATTTCCTAGAGTCAGTTCTTGATGAATCTGGGTAGTAGAGTAGTGATTGGTAGTACCGTGCATGTATAAGAGTATTTCATTGATTTTTCTGAGTGAATTCAATGAAGACTGAAGATGCACTAACTAATCAAGTTTGAGGAGGGTTCGAATCAAGGAACTAACTCAATTAAACCAGAGGCAGATACACTTAGCGCAAGGAATCAATCCACACGAAGACTTGTTATTGATACAGAAGCTGAAGGGTAGTTCGGAGTTTTTTTTTTTGGTTCTACTCTGCTAGTGTCAAGACTACTGGTTTCTAGAGTGCTGAGTTTAGTGAAGCTGCTGCCAAGACCAATATCTACAAGGAAATATTTGGGTGTTGAAGGTAATGCAGTTTCCATCTGGATGAGCGTGGTATTGTTTCGAGGAACAATGTTAACTGGTAGCTGAAAAGTTATTCCTGTCCAAAAGGAGTAAACGTTCAATCTCGAAAGGAGTAAACGTTCGATCTCTAGGGCAAAGAGGAGTAATTGTTCATTCAACGATCATACACCAGTAAAAGCTCTATTGACTAAGGTATGTCACTCTAGTCTAATATTGATTTATTTAAATGTGAAGTTTATAGAGAGTGTTCATGCTATTTAGATGTCTACGATCTCTAGGAACTGATTAATGTTTGGCGTGTGACCACCCGGGACTCAATATTATCATTATGAGATTACCTATGATCACCCGGGACCTAGGGACCTAACAATGTGGCATCTCTTTGTATAGTCAATTTATATCCAGGACCTCGTACTTTGTGCTGTCATATGTTATTCATGCTATATATATCAAATGTTTCAGCATAAATATTTATATATATTAATTAATTGTAATTTTATTTACTTTTAATTGTTTAATGCTAATATTAATGGAACCACTTAATATGTAGTTTAAGTGATGTAATTCATGTCTTTTGCAAAATCCATTAATATTAGTTGTCATTTTTTGATATTAGTGATGCCACTTAGAATTTCTGCACTAAGTGATAAAAAGATTATTTCAAAAACACTGATATTGAAAGTAATTTACTACATCGCGAGGGGTTGTCAAAGATCATAAATTTTAGCATTAATATTTAAAGGTATTTGATCCCTGATGCAACTAGTACCTCGAGCTTACATACATTCTGATTGTCATGAGTATTTTCAATATGCTTATGTGATAATTGTTGAGATGTAGTGTAAGAAGTTAAATGTTGTCATTCGGTCAATGTATGTTCAGTTTTTAGCGGATGCTTATTTTTATGCTTTAGAATTACCATGATCTATATTGCAATATGTGTTTGTTTCAAGCGACAAATGGTAATTGTCTAGCATAATGTAAGTATCTTATGTGCTTGATTGTTTTGTAGTAAGATGCATTTTATTACAAAATGATTGAATGATGTTAGTACTTTTGAATGTCTTGTCATTCATATCTTTGATAATTCATTAGTATTAACATATGTTTTTCATTCTTTAAAACTTGAATGCATAAAGAAATTTCTTGTCTATTTCTTGTGAAAAATGTTTTATCTAAACATGCATTCATTTGCCAGAGAATGAAAAGCCACTAAAAGTTTTTTTAAAAAAAAACTCCCTTTGAAAGAGAATATTTCTTGAGGATTATCTTTCTATTTCAAAATCATATATCCTCTCTCTCTCTAAATGTTTTGTAATGAAAACTGTTTTCTCTCCACGATTTGTTTAAATAAAGTTACTTGATAACTTGTAACTTAGGTTGCATGGTATCAGCCCATTTTATTTGAGTAAATTGTTTTGATCTTGAGGTATCAACCATTGGTAAAACGTTTTTCAAAACTCTTGTTAATGTATGTTTCACATTGACCTGTAGTATTAAAACAATGGTTGTTTGCTTTGGGATTAGTGCCTTGGACTGTATGACTAAAACATTCATTCGATTTTTTATAAATAATTTATGTTTTAAGTTGGAGATAATTTCAGATAAGAATGAATTGCAAAACAATTTCTGAAAACATACAGTGAGCAAGATGAAATAGATTTGAGTTATTAATCAAAATGTTTTTGTTAAAAGAGTTGAATATCAATTGGATATTTGTCTAAGAGAAATTCAAAAGAACACTTTTGTTAATCTGTTAAATTTTTTTTCAAAATTGTGAGTTTATGAAATTTGGCTTAATATTCTTTTACCTATTCTTTATTAATTCCCACATTTTAGCTCTGGTGCATTGTTTCTTGATGACACATTGCTCCGATGCTATATTTCTGAGAAGGAATAGAGAATAAGTTTAATCATACTTTACCAGATTTTATATAGCTCTGATCAACTCTATCTATTTAGCCGTAATGGCTTGGCCTAAGTGGCTATAGGGGAAGGTCAAGAAGTTGAATAATCCATCAATTTCTAACCAAGGCCTTAGTACCAAACACTATCATTCTAATTCAAACTTTCAACCCTTGGTGATATAAGGAACTTATATAGATTAGCGGTTGTTAAGGGAGAAACTGCACTTGATGCAGCAAATAAGGATGAAGTCGGAAGTGCACCCACAGCTCTACCTCTCGAGAAGGAAAGAAGTATACAAATTGAGGTATCTGTAGCTCATATGTATTCTCTCAAAATGATGCAGAGCTGAAAAGGCAATTCAACCGTTTCTGAATGAACTCTCTCAACAGGGTGATTTCATTGAAAATTCGATCGTCAGCCAGAGCACCTTGTAATGAGTCAAGCACACCAAAAGCATTCACGCTGATGGTAATCCTAAAGTTTTTTCTTCTAAGGGATGTTATAGGACCTAACAGTTCTCTAGCCTCTCTTGGGACTTACAATTGTGAGGACACATTGCAAGAAGTGCACATTGTGAGATATAGGTAAAACCCCTAAACTTCTTTGTTTACCATTCATGGTGAATGAAGTTGTTGAGCCACCTTCACAGGTATTTGAGGGAAACTTGGATTTCTTGCCATATATTAGAATCCTTGTCAACCTTCCTAGGAGGAACAGTCCTAGTTCCCTAACGGGATTTCACATCCGCAGAGCAATCTGTTGATGTTGAGAGGCAATCACTAACAGTTTTCCATGACTGAAAATAGTGAGTTAATTCATCTTCACAGGTGATTGAGAAAGATGTTGTACATGTCTACTCTCCTAGGAATTCAAGTTCTGGAATACATGGATCGCTCAAAACTTAAAGGCATATCACCGTCAACGATCTAGTGCATGGATTTGCATATGGGGAGTCGGTTGATGCTTAGATAGCTGCTAGTACGCATACCACATTCAACGATCCAGTGCATGGATTTGCATATGGGGAGATTGTTGATGCTGAAAGTAGTTGAGCAACAACTCGTAGACTATGATTCAGTTGGTTTACCAATTTGATGAGTCTTTTGAGGATCAGGGTGTTGGGATTTCAGTCACCCCTGGAATGGAGGAGATTCCAATTTCAGAAGGGTTATTCCCCGACGACGAGCCACGTGTGCATGGATTTGCTCATGGTGAGTTGGGTGATGACCTAACTGAAACTCTGTCTGAGATTCCATCTCAGAACCTAGATCTTTAGTGATCGACAACATGCTACAGTCAACGATCCATAATATCTTGGTGAGACTAGCATGGATTTACTTACAGGTACAAATTGCTATAAATGGAATGAGGGCAAGTAAGGGAGAGAAACACTTGAGTGAAGTGAGGGAGTGATACACTTGAGTGAGAGAAATAAGGAGAGAAATGAGTGGAACACTTACGCTTGAAAGTGTAAACACCAACAGAACGTAGTAGAAGTGAGGAAACCATAGACCAAACATTAACCTTGCTACTATGCTTGAATCCTGTTACAGAATTTTTCAGCTCTGAAATGTTGAAGAGATTCTTTTCTGGAAGACAAGCTGAAGAAGAGTCTAGCTGAAGCTTAGTGGGAATGTCCAAAATATTGCCTTTGGGTCTATTAATTCATGTTGTTCTCAATCTCAAAAGGGGAGACATTAATTTTTAGGCCTAAGGAGGATTTTATGTTCAATTGGAGGAGAGTTTCTTGTTCGATTGGATGTAGATGATACTTTTATTGTTTTAAAGGATATTCTCAACTAAGGGGGAGAATTTCGTGATACAAGAAACGAGATCTTTCAATCCTATCTTGTGGAGGTTACTTAGAGGATATCTAAAGACAAGGGTGGATTGGAACTTGCATGAACTAAGGGGGAGAATTAGATAAAATTGAAACCTTAGTGATGCAAGGGAGAAATTACTAAGGGGGAGTTTCTTAGTAATTGGTTGGAGCCTAATCCCTAAAGGTGTTGTAGATTTAACTGATTTTCCGTCTGAAGTGGAGAAGTTATTTTTTGTCAAATGGGAAGAAGTTACTTGTCGTACTAAGGGGGAGAAGTTATGGAGAATCTTAACATCTTGGTTTGCAATGCTATATCTTTTTCTGAAAAGATGTCTAAGGGATTTTGCTCTATTAGTTTGAAGATCTGTCCTTGAAACATTCTTAGGAGAGGTTCGGTAGAAGAATTCTTTCTAGCACGATCAATTAATGAAAATGAAGATTTCTTTGAAGAGTATCAACTCAGGGGGAGTTTTTGCTAAGTAGAAGTTTTCTGGGTAAAGAAGAATGTGAAGGAGATTTTCAAGGGGCATCTGAGAAGTGTCCAAGTGTGTTCTATTTCTTGTTTCAGTGATAGATGAAGTCAGTGGAGTAGTGCAGGGAAGAAAGAAAAATATGTTTCCTGGAAATAGAACATCCTGAAGAAAAAGCGGAAATGACTTTCATTCCAAGAGAGAACAACCGTAAGGGGAGAATGAGTTGACCTCTTATGGGGAACAAAGAGAGTTGTATGTTCTAGTTTGAATTGCAAGATGAACAAGAATGATTGTTCAAAAGTCTTTACTAATGATTTGTTTCTTTATTGAAAGAACCCAATCTTTGAAGAACATTGAAGTGGAGGAAGCTAAAGGAAAATGAAATTCAGAAATTCATCATTCATTTTCAGCAACTCAGGAAATCTGGATTTAACTGATTATATCTTTCCAGAACCTTTTGTATATTATTTTCATGTCCAGTACTTTAATTGTTTCTTGTATGTTAGTTGAGTTATCCTCTAGTAGTTAATTTTATTTAATTGCTTTTGGGGGAAATTGTAAATGGAAATAGTATTTGATTGTTATTCCATATCAACCAAATAGGGGGAGATTGAAAGGGGAGATAGGAGTGAAGGGAAGTAACTCACTGCACTTTCATGTGTACTAAGAATGCTAAATGTAATCTCTATGTAATGGTTGATGATAACTCAACAATAGAACAGGACATGTAATAATATGCAGGTGCACAGAAATCTTGGATCACAGAGTTCAGTTAAGACAAAGTATCAAAGGATCATCTACAGACTTGAAGCTCACTGGAAGAAGTTCATTAACATGTTCATGCCTCAGTGGAGAATAAAAGATGTTGACATCTATTCAAGGATGTGGAAGCTACAGAAGATTGTCTTAGTCTATGACGATTTTAGTGCATTACAATCGAAGAAACAAGTAAGGTTTGCAAAGAAGAATGTGGAATCATGTTCGGAATCAAGAGCCCCTATCAAGACTAGTCACTTATGAACCAGACCGTTGCATCAAGTGTCAGGACATTGGAGGCAAGCTCTCGTCGGTTAATATGATTTTAGTCATTCTAAAGTTGTTGGTTTTCTTGAGTCATGTGGAGGATCAACAAAGGTGGTAAATCAGTGTTGGAGAAATGTCAGCCTAATGGATAAGAGACAGACGACACAACCTGATTGGATCTTATTAAGCTTCACAGATTAGAAGGCCAAATACTTGGACGGGGTGGAGTCACGTATACGGGGCCAAGTATTTGGATAAGGAAGTCTACACAAATTGAAGAGTGGAATGGAAATATTTAATTTAATTAAATAAAGTATTTATTTAATTATTTATATATTTTATAAATAAAGATATTCTTTATTTATATTTTATATATTTATTAAATATTACGTTTACATTAAATATTTCCAAAGGCATGCTTGGCACATGACTTTGAAGAAAAGATTTGAGTGGATAAGAGTAAAAGGTGGAAAAGTAAAAAGCAACATCTTTTTGAATATACTAAAAGAAACCAAGTCCTCATCTTCATTACAACATATGCAGTAGTATTCGGCAGAGAAAAAATGGGGAGAGAGAGAGAAAATTATTTTCTCTCTCCCCCATGGCCATACTCCATATCTTGAATATTATGCGGCCATGAATTTCTTTGTTTCACCACTCATCTATTCTTCTATTGTAAACATTGCTAAATCTTGTTTAGAAGATAGGTTTGATTTTTGTCTCCTAGATCTAGAATTTGTAATATTTTTAGAGGAGCCAAAAATCATTTCTTTGTTGTGTTCTTGAGCTTTTGTTCTTGAACTTGTTATAGCATCTACCCCACTTCAATGAATATAAAGTTATATTATTGGATCTTGTTGTGTTGTGTGTTTTGGATGATTTACCGTTCATTTTCTTGGTTATTTTAATGGTGTTGTTGAGGTTGAAGAAGATGATGAACAGTACCCGGGTTTGAACCAAAGTAATTTTTATGTTGTCCCAAAAATTATTAATAGTCATTTTAATTTGGGAATCGTATTCACCCCCCCCCCCCCCCCTCTACGATCTCCGGGACCCAACAGAAGGTACAAGTTATTTCCATGTTCGAACGAGCCAAGAATGAATTCTAAAGTTGTTAAGGACTGTTTTAATGTTCAAATGAGCCAAGAATGATCCTATAAGAGTTTACAAGATGTTTCCATGGTCAAACATGTCAAGAATGAAGGTACAAGTTGTGTCCAAGTTTAAACGAGTCAAGAATGAAGCTACAGGTTGTTTCCAAGTTCGAACGAGTCAAGAATGAATTCTCAAGTTATTACGGATTGTTTTCATGTTAAAATGAGCCAAGAATGATCCTATATGAGTTTACAAGTTGTTTCCATGTTTAAATGAGTCAAGCATGAAGCTAAAAGTTGTTTCCAAATTTGAACGAGTCAAGAATGAAGCTACAAGTTGCTTCCAAGTTCGAACGAGTCAAGAATGAAATCTCAAGTTCTTACGGAATATTTTCATGTTCAAATGAGCCAAAAATGATCCTTTTTTTTAATTTTATCCTACAAGAATTTACAAGTTGTCTCCATGTTCAAATGAGTCAAGAATTAAGTCTCAAGTTGTTAGGGATTGTTTTCAAGTTCAAATGAGGCAAGAATGATCCTACTAGAGTTTACAAGTTGTTTCCATGTTAAAACGAGTCAAGAATGAAGCTACAAGTTGTTTCCAAGTTCAAACGAGTCAAGAATGAAGTCTCAAGTAGTTATAGAATGTTTTAATGTTCAAATGAGCCAAGATTGATCCTACAAGAGTTTACAAGTTATGTCCAAGTTCGAACGAGTCAAGAATGAAGTCTCAAGTTGTTACGGAATATTTTCATTTTCAAATGAGCCAAGAATGATCCTATAAGACCTTAAAAGTTGTTTCCATGGTCAAACATGTCAAGTGTGGCGCCCTCCCAACCCGGGGTCTAGATCGGGGCGTCACTGACACTCTATATGCATGCACCCTAAATTACAGTAATAGAAAATACGCATAAATATGACCCCGACTACTCGCCTGGACCTTTCAAGGTAATGGTATGAAACAAGCACACTACTACATTTATTTATATTTAAATTTACATCAACGAAAATAATATTACAACTCCTGAAACATCTCAAGATCTACTAATAAAAGTACAAGACTAAACAAAGTCTTTTCCTTCCAACTCGGCCTCGATCCTACCTGTTCCCTCTCAGCCAGCCTAGCAAAGTTCATGTAAGACATGTTCTTCCGAGCAGTCTGCTTAATACGGACCATGATTCTCAAAAGCTGTAGATGTTAGAAAATAAAAGAATGAGCTACAAAAGCTCAGCAAGTAACCTTAGAGGTTAAAAACAGTTCTACAGGCTTATACATATAATTTAAAAGACTTTTCTCAAAACCATGCTTTAAATCATTTCTGGACCTCATTGTCCTAAAGTTGTAATTAACATACTAGTCAGGGTAATCATTACTCGCAAAACTTTCTTTTATAAAACTGCTGGCAGGGTTAAACAATTTCAATAACTGGTACGGAGTAAACAAGAAACTGGGAAGTAATAACCAGGTGTAAATATAAGAGTAATCTGCAGGGTTAGATGGATAACAGGAAAATAATGTATAACAATTGAAACAAGGTGAAGTCAAGATATGACTGACAGTTTAAGCTGAAAAGAAGGGCATGATATAACAGGGCATTTTAATTCTCATTATTAATCATTTCAAAGTTCATTTATATAAAACTGTCCTTTCATTAGGACTGATTCTTTCAAAATATTTTATAAAACTGTCCTCTCATTAGGACCTTACTTTTAAAATCATTTATAAAATTGTCCTTTCATTAGGACCTTTACTTTTCAAATCATTTATAAAACTGTCCTCTCATTAGGACCTTTTCTGTTTAAAACAATCATTTTGGTTGAAGTTTTCTCACAACGCCAGACAATACGGGTGATCAGCCACGTAAAGTCCCCATAACGGACTAAAGTCCCTCTGGACATAAGGAGTACTCATAAAGGCACTTATTGCCATTGGCCTTGGGCTATCTCATTATAGCCATTGACTATCTCATTATAGTCTACACATAAAAAGTGCTGGACCGGCGTCACTCGGCCTCTTACGCCTCCAACCTATAGGAATCCGCAGAAACCATTTTGATCGGAATTCCTATAATAACCAAAACCTTTCTTTTTAAAGTTACCAAATCATTTGATGAAAAAGACTTCTTGAAAGTCGGATTCCATATTTAAATCCATTTTTAAGATCATTAGACAGAGGTAAAGTTTATTCCAGGGTAAATCTCAAAACAAGTCTCTGTTGTAATAGGGTAAGCTGAAATCATGAACTGGAAATTTAAAACAAGTTACAGTTATGAAGTCAAGGTGCAGGGTCAATCCATAAGTATAACAGTTGTTTTTGAAAACAGTTGTGAAACATTTAATCAGAACAGTAGTTAGGCCTAAATAACAGGGTTCTTTTAAGATTTAAGTTTAAGCAATTATTGTTAAGGAAGTGGTAATAGCATAAGTCACAGCTCAAGATCACTGGTTTAAGATTTGTAAAACTAGTTTATAAGTTGTCGATAACAGTTCAGGGATTGAAAAGTTTAAAGTGCAATTGAATCTGATATAAGGTTGCAGTTTAAATAAAGCAATTAAAGTAGGACCTGATATAGTTTAAAACAGTTGAAACAAGGTAATACAGTTGAGATAAGATAATACAGTTGCAGGGTCATAAAGCAGTTCATAAAACAGTGTTTAAGTTGTAAGAGGTTAGGCAGTAGTTACTTGCCTCAAACAAGGAATGCTACAGCTGTGGAACAGGTAGATCGTCTACACCAGACACTAACTCTCTACTTTAGCCTTCCCTTTGTCCTTCACCTCAATATCCTTCGTAGCTACACAAAAATAATACTATTTCAGAATCTTATAAACTCTCGACGTTCTCTTTAACGTCTAACTATTCTACCTAAACACATATATAATCTACTATAGACATATTCTACTAAAATCACTTCTATACTGGCAAACAAGTATCACATAGACAATTAGATCATCTACAATATTCCTGACTGATAGTCATTCCTATACAGAAGTGGTGTGCCAATAATGCTTTACAAAGTTGTTTTAGTTTTAGAAAATTTTGGCAGCACTTCCCCTGTAATTGGAGCTATCCGTCGGAATACAACCGACACAACCAAACATTAATCTCAATCATAACCCATTATACAATCATGTTTGCACCAAATCCATATCAAACAAGCAATAGCTATAAACAATATACAATACTACTATCATTCAGAATAACTGAAACAACTCAGGTAACAACTGCTTATTGATATAGTCAATCTAGTTCTTAATTAAATTCTATATCATGCTAATCCATGTTCAATTACTTAAACTCATATTGGCAATCAATGAATGGCATTCGAATATAGAATACCAATATACACATATTTCGAAAAAAAAAGGCTATCATGTTTAACATAACTCGACCAAGCAACTTAGCTAATTCAATTAATCATGTATGATTTCCACTTTAATCATAACATATGCACATGTATATCAGTCAAAAATTTGTAATACAATTACAATTCAATTAAGGCTATTAATAATTAATATGAAGCTATTGTTTACTTAGTTAGTTCCTAATTAACCATTCTCGACTAAAACCTAAGTACACAAGTCGGAAAATCATGGCATTATTCGAGAAATTAAGAAACTAGCCGAATCTATAATATGCAAAAATTTGATTTTTACTAGTCGAGCATGACAATTAACATCACAATTGAATTACTTCACCATGTATATACCCAAAATGTTCAAGCACACATGTATATATGTAAATTAGCTTAGCTACCAATCGAAAATGGTAAAAGCCCTGGCCAACAATACAAAATCTTGACATGCATCTCCTCTAAAATTAATACTCCACAATTTAAACATAATGCAAAGAACTCCTTGCCGGAAACATCGGTACACAATCGGCAAAATCAAGTTATAGCCGGAAATCTTTAAAAAAAATGACATGCAACACAAACAGTCCACTCACACAGCCAGCTAGACATTTATATGATCTTAACAAGTCAATTTAAGGCTCAAGGACATCATTGCCTAAACCACCGACTCACCGGAGCTCATAGTCGGCGGTGAGCTTCCGATGGAGTCCCGATTCTCGGTATCTCGACATCAAAGCTACAAGGATTGCATACCTAGCATTGTACCAGTCTAAATCACAAGAATCACATCATAGCAGCCATTGCATGTAACTACTATCGAACATACATACACGGCACATATAAATATATACATGCAATGCTCAATTAGTGAATACAAGGAAAGCTAGCTCGAGTATTAGCATGGAAATCAACAATATAGTAAGAATTAGCAATAGAACGATGACAAACAAGAGGAACTGCAATAATCGCCCAAGGAACAGAAGAGAACCGAACCTAGACAAGAAACTGCAGAGTGGGGAAGAAAAAGAACTGCTGCTGTTTTTGTATAAAGCGAGGGTACTTTCGTAATTTCACAATTGCTGTTTTATGTATTTAAATCGATTAATAAATCGAATTTTGGGTATAAATGGGTACAAAAATGAGTTTTATATTTTTAAAATTAAGAGCATGAGTTTAGAAGCTTCCCCATATTTTTGAAATATTTTTCTGATGAATCAATAATTAACTAAAAATCTATGAAGTTTTAGCACAGAAATAGAAAATAAGAGTAGAAAAATCATTAAAAATAATTTGGGCTCAAATAAAATAAACTTCTATTTTTCAAAAGTCTCAGAATATATAAGGAACATTTTGGAAAAGATTTCATAATTTTTGTACATTCCAATAATTACATATGGAATTTAGAAGAGTAATATCTCTAGAATAAAACAGGAATGAAAGATTTATATAAAATCACTGGGACTAGAATTAAATACATTACTATTTTTAGAAAGTCTCTAAAATCACATAGGAGCTACATATAAAATTTCATAATTATTGGACACACCAATAATTTTATAAAAATCAAACAGTTACTCAATTAAGCATGAAAAATCAATTAATCACTTAATTAAATCACTTAAGCATAATACAGTCAAACGGGCAGTCAACCAGACATATAAAAAGATCACATATCATATCTTAATACATTAAAACACATAAATCATATACCTTATATTATTCAAATAGGTTTAATTATCTCGATCGTTACATCAAGAATAAAGGTGTAAGTTGTTTCCATATTCGAACGAGTCAAGAATGAATTCTCAAGTTGTTACGGATTGTTTTCATGTTAAAATGAGCCCAGAACGATCCTATAAGAGTTTACAAGTTGTTTCCATGTTCAAACGAGGTAAGCATGAAGCTAAAAGTTGTTTCCAAATTCGAACGAGTCAAGAATGAAGCCACAAGTTGCTTCCATGTTCGAACGAGTCAAGAATGAAATCTCAAGTTGTTACAGAATGTTTTCATGTTCAAATGAGCCAAGAATGATCCTATAAGACCTTACAAGTTGTTTCCATGGTCAAACAAGTCAAGAATGAAGGTACAAGTTGTTTCCAAGTTCGAACGAGTGAAGAATGAATTCTCAAGTTATTACAAGAGTGTTTTCACGTTCAAATGAGCTAAGAATGATCCTATAAGAGTTTATAAGTTGTTTCCTTGGTCAAACATGTCAAGAATGAAGGTACAAGTTGTGTCCAAGTTTGAACGAGTAAAGAATGAAGCTAAAAGTTGTTTCCAAGTTCGATCGAGTCAAGAATTAAGTCTCAAGTTGTTAATGAATGTTTTCATGTTCAAATGAGCCAAGAATGATTCTATAAGACCTTAAAAGTTATTTCCATGGTCAAACATTTCAAGAATGAAGGTGTAAGTTGTTTCCATATTCTAACGAGTCAAGAATGAATTCTCAAGTTATTACGGATTTTTTTCATGTTAAAATTAGCCCAGAACGATCCTATAAGAGTTTACAAGTTGTTTCCATGTTCAAATGAGTCAAGCATGAAGCTAAAAGTTGTTTCCAAATTCAAACGAGTCAAGAATGAAGCTACAAGTTGGTTCCAAGTTCGAACGAGTAAAGAATGAAATCTCAAGTTCTTACGGAATATTTTCATGTTCAAATGAGCCAAAAATGATCCTTTTTTTAATTTGATCCTACAAGAGTTTACAAGTTGTCTCCATGTTTACATGAGTCAAGAATTAAGTCACAAGTTGTTAGGGATTGTTTTCATGTTCAAATGAGGCAAGAATGATCCTACTAGAGTTTACAAGTTGTTTCCATGTTCAAACGAGTCAAGAATGAAGCTACAAGTTGTTTCCAAGTTCAAACGAGTCAAGAATGAAGTCTCAAGTAGTTATAGAATGTTTTCATGTTCAAATGAGCTAAGATTGATCCTACAAGAGTTTACAAGTTGTGTCCAAGTTCGAACGAGTCAAGAATGAATCTACAAGTTGCTTCCAACTTCGAACGAGTCAAGAATGAAATCTCAAGTTGTTACGGAATGTTTTCATGTTCAAATGAGCCAAGAATGATCCTATAAGACCATACAAGTTGTTTTCATCGTCAAACATCTTAAGAATGAAGGTACAACTTGTTTCCAAGTTCGAACAAGTCAAGAATGAATTCTCAAGTTGTTACGGATTGTTTTCGTGTTCAAATGAGCCAAGAATGATACTATATGAGTTTACATGTTGTTTCCATGTTCAAACGAGTCAAGCATGAAGCTAAAAGTTGTTTCCAAATTTGAACGGGTCAAGAATGAAGCTACAAGTTGCTTCCAAGTTCGAACGAGTCAAGAATGAATTCTCAAGTTGTTACGGATTGTTTTCATGTTCAAATGAGCCAGGAATGATCCTATAAGAGTTTACAAGTTGTTTCCATGTTCAAACGAGTCAAGAATGAAGCTACAAGTTGTTTCCAAGTTCAAACGAGTCAAGAATGAAGTCTCAAGTAGTTATAGAATGTTTTCATGTTCAAATGAGCCAAGATTGATCCTACAAGAGTTTACAAGTTGTGTCCAAGTTCGAACGAGTCAAGAATGATGTCTCAAGTTGTTACGGAATATTTTCATTTTCAAATGAGCCAAGAATGATCCTATAAGAGCTTATAAGTTATTTCCATGGTCAAACATGTCAAGAATGAAGGTAAAAGTTGTTTCCAAGTTCGAACGAGTGAAGAATGACTTCTCAAGTTATTACAAGAGTGTTTTCATGTTCAAATGAGCCAAGATTGATCCTATAAGAGTTTACAAGTTGTTTTCTTGGTCAAACATGTCAACAATGAAGGTACAAGTTGTGTCCAAGTTTGAACGAGTAAAGAATGAAGCTAAAAGTTGTTTCCAAGTTCGATCGAGTCAAGAATTAAGTCTCAAGTTGTTAATGAATGTTTTCATGTTCAAATGAGCCAAGAATGATTCTATAAGACCTTAAAAGTTGTTTTCATGGTCAAACATGTCAAGAATGAAGGTGTAAGTTGTTTCCATATTCTAACAAGTCAAGAATGAATTCTCAAGTTATTACGGATTTTTTTCATGTTAAAATTAGCCCAGAACGATCCTATAAGAGTTTACAAGTTGTTTCCATGTTGTTAGGTCCAAAGTGTTGTAGAGGGGGGGGGGTGAATACAACTGTTTCGAATAATGAGAGAATATAAAATAAATGCGAATATATCTTTATATTCATTGAAGGATTTGCTACAACATTCATAAAAGCATCATAATCAGTTGAACAATAAATACAACAATTAAAGCTTGATTCAACTGATTCTCTCTCACTTTCTTTTTTACCGTAAATGCTCTCTTTGAAAAATATACAGTAGAAAATACAGAGATTGCTTTTTTTACAAATAAAACAAAGTGCTACTTTTATAATGTCGTGTAGACTTGATCTTGTCCTTTTTGTGTACGTGGCTCAATCAGGACTCGACAACAAAAAGTACTCTCCCAACCACTCTGGATCAACCGTTCACAATAAGCCACTTGTCCCTTGAACATTGAATGCTACATGTCAACCCGCATCTCGATCTCGGCCTGGATCCAACTCAATCTCGATCTTGGATTTCAATCTCGATCTCAATCTCGATCTGAGAAAATCTCGATCTCGATCTATGAAAATCTCGATCTCGATCTGTGAGGATCTCGATCTTAATCTGTGAGAATCTCGATCTCGATCTCGATCTATCATGTATCGAGATTTGCCTTGATGTTTTACTTCAATTATAAATCTCGATCCGCATCTCGATCTGCTGTGGATCGACATTTGCCTTGGCAACAATGTACTCATTCAATGTTGACTTTCTTTAGTGACTAATTGTGGATTAACCTTTATGAGTAAGTTTCCCTAGCTTCTTCAATTTCTTTTCCTCACTCCATTAAAATGAGATCTTCTATCACTGACATGAACTTACCTTCAATGTCCTGACACTTGATGCAATGGTCTGGTTCATAAGTGACTAGTCTTGAAGGGGTTCTTGCTTCTGAATGTCAGTTCTCATTTGTTGATTAATCTTTACATTATCCAGTTGTTGAGATGCATTACATGAAATCACTTTGGTCTTCTTGATACTTCTTTGACATTAATTTGATTCTCCATTAGATAAGTTAGGGCATGAGCAATACTGAGATTGAACTTCTTCTCACTTAGGCATTCTGGATTAATCAAATTAGTTACTTGTAGTTACCAAGTATCATTACCATTTCTTCAGTTGATTGATTCCATGTGTTTCTTCAGTTTCTCTTGTTTTGCTGTTGCTTTATCTTTTACCTAGTTGAGTTACATAGTAATTAAGTGTTACAAGTTAGTACACCTATGCCTTTCAATCTCCCCCTATTTGATTGTCTAACAATGACAACCAAATTCACAATGAGGATAACTCAACTAACCAGGGACTGAAAAAGATAAACTAACATTCACAAACGATCATGTCAACTTGCATAATGCTTGGCTTGATTAACTAGCTTCATGTCTATCACTGATACTTCAAGTGCCAAAATTGGACACCTGTTGGCTCGATCAAATGGCTTCATGCTCTTCTAGAGATTTTCTCTAAGTACTTAAGAGCACGGTCCACTCAATCTTCAATTATCCTTCTGAAGTCCTTTTAGCAGTATTACCACCGCCGAACTTCGCGAAATAATTGACGCCTAATATAAACCAGTTTCAAGACACTTAGTTAACTAACTTCTACCTTACACTACACAAGAAAACAGATAATGTACTTACAATGCAGGAAAACAAGAAAACAAATTACAACGCAAAGAAACATTACAAGCTTAATACATTAAAATCTCGATTTCTTGCGCTCCTCTTCCTCACGAGCTTTCTTCTTGGCTGCCTTTTCTTTCTTCATGAACTCAGGGTTGCAGACTTCATCCATTCTTTTCTTGAGAAGATTAAGTCCTTCTGCTTCCACATGATTTCTGATCTTATAATCTCGAAACAACCTCAACCATCTTTCAACCATGCTGCGAGTGGTAAGCTTCGTGAGAATGTCTTCAAATCTCAGCTTAGTGACTTTGTCAGGATACCCCTTTTCACATTTCTTCCTTATGACCAGCTGCTTAGGGTATCCAATGACAATAGCGGTGGTGCATTGCTGTAGCCTCTGAATATCAAGCTGTTGTCTTTTTCTACAGAAGTTGTCAAATGTGACCCTAAGATAATCCTGATCAAACTCGTCAACATCATCCATCTCATCAATCAATTCCCTTATGATACACAGTGTTTCATGACTGTGTTCTGCAAAGATGTCGTACTTGATTTCAATGACGGTTTCCACCTGATGCTTGTCTGTGTAGATCAGCAGATCATTTTCATTCTCAGCTTTGCTTTTGACAAACTTGACATTTGCACCAACCACTGCATTAGCTTCCTCCCTTATTTCTCCTTCTTCAGGAATGTCTACTCTCAGATCTCCGTATCTCTGCACATACTCTTTTATTGCCTCTTCTTGCTGCTCGAATGCATAGTCTTCAGGCTCCTTCTTAACCACTGGTAGTTTGGCTTCAGGCAACTTGTATCTAACATCTTGCCTTCTTATCAACTTCTCCAAGTCCTTAACCACCAGCTTCTTTTCCTTTGTTAGGAAACCTTTTGAGAGGAATAGCTTTGCAACTGCCTTCGGTACATTTACGTTCGGAATCAGTTTCGAGTCATGCAGATTTACAATCCTCAAGACCTTGTCATGGACATATATGATCTGATAGGGATTTAGAATAATGTCAACCCCTCTGTCTTCAGCCATCTTCAATAGTTTCTCTTTAAACAGCACTCCAGTCTTGACAGAGGTGTCTACCTTGTGAGCATATTCTACCAGTTCACTAGCACCCCTTGCATGGAAGAATGCTTCATCAACCATACACGACTCGATTCTTGTTATGGGTGCCCAAGTAATCATCAGACTCCATGCTTTCTCCTTGAATATAACTTGAACAGAGGTGCATCCCTGTCTTATATAGTTTAGATAGTTCAGAAGCCCAGGGTTTAGATTTTCTAGCTTGTGGAGATGGAAACTCAATCTTTCTGAGTCAGGAGCATAGGCTCTTGGTCCAGCTAAGGCTTCTCTAGCCTTGTCCCACTCGGGACCTTCCCTCCATATGTCAGCCTGGACCTTAGGATCTTTGATCTTTTGTATTTCATACTCATGCTGAGTTTTCTGAGCCACTCTCTTCTCTTTTGCCATTAGTTCCTTTTCCACGATTCCTTGAAGCACTTCTTCATTCACTCTTTTTCTGGCTTCCCTGAAAATCTCTTCTTGCATCTCCGCTTCTTTCGCTACTTCATCAACTTCTTCTTCCGGCACATGCTCGTCAGCAACCGAGTGGTCTCCTGCATCACCTGCAACAGATCCGCCAGGATTTAGACCTCTTTCTTGTTCCCATTCTCTTTCCCGTTGCTCGAGTCTCGACCTCCTTGCCACTAAGGCTTCTACATCCATCTCATCATCATCAGAATCTTCAATAAAGTCTCCCATAAATACATCGACGAGAGGTGTTTCTTTCTCAGCTCCTGCTTCTTCAACTACCATCTTCTGCTTGCCTTTGTCTTTAAGAGCCGGTTGAGCCTCCTCCACCTTTTCACCAGATTTGTTTGAGGACTCGATCACCGGACCCTTACTAGTCAGCTTTTTCAGACCCTGATCCTCCTTCTCCCCCTTAGGTGGGTTATCCTCATCAGGAGCATCATCATCATTTTTATCGTCACCACCACCACCGGTTGAAGGACAAGGTCCAGCCCTGTTACGTCCAAAGACAGCATCAAGTAATTCATTTAGCTTCATCCAGACTTGAGACATGCCATGAGTGACATCATCTACTGACCGCCCAACCTCCACCTGTACCAATCCAAGATTGTTTATCTTGTCAATCAACTGATTTTGAACGGCAATCAGGTTCTCCATGAACTGTGCTCCAACCTCCAATCTTCCAGAGTGGGAAGAGACAGCAGTAGTAACACCAGCAACTCCAGCCTCCAAAACCTCCACCTTCTTCACTAGATCCTGCAATGTAAGGGACGGTGTTTGGCTTGGGTTAAACTGTTTACTCTCGCCGGGTTCTGTTTCACTCAAGATCCCTAAAGAGAAGGGATCTACTCTCCCTGTCTCTCCCTCGTGTTTAGAACCTAACAGAACTAGAGCCTCATCCACTAGTCGCTGGGGACTAGCGGTGAGTTGGTCGGCGATATCGGTCAGTGAGACTGAACCTTTAAACGCTGTGTCTATGTTAGGAGATGGCGTTATGACCATGTCATCCCCTTGTTCACCAAGAACCTTTACTGGTTCGTTGGGCTGTTCTGGAGGCGTAGACCCACCAGTCACCAGATGTCGTTGCTCTGCGAGCAACTTGTTTTCTGATTTAGATGGGGAAGAGTCATCCGTGCTGGATTCGACAGACTCTTCCTCATATAAACTTTCTGAGATTCTAGCATCAGAAGAGCTAGTCTCATTTTGCCATTCCCCTACCGAGAAATGGCTCAAAGAGCCCTGAGCGGACAACTCAGGGGAGGTAGGGTCAGCTCATATTGGCTGTTGAGATGAACCCCCTCCTTGACTCTCACCAACATGCCTAGGCGAGTGCGAATGTGTTGGAATATTTAGGAGAGGTGAGCCACCAGCGTGAGGTATGGTGGCTGTGAGAGGTGAACTATCCCTAACAGGTTGCGCAGTTGCCACTGGGATAGAATCCATCTTTTGCTTCTTTGAGGGTGGCAGAGCTGCTGATTTTACTACTCTCTCAACTCCTACACTCCCTCCACTCGATTCACTCGACTTAGATGGGCTTGCCTTCCTTTTATCACCAGTTTTAGGGCTAGTTGAATGTTTATGAACAGAAGGGCTTGCAGCCTGGGATAGAGCCTGGGGGTTTTCAGGCCCACGGCTGTTGAAAACAGGGTTTGGTTGAATTGAAATTTGATCAAGATCAGCAAGAATAGGTACCTGACTCAGAAGATCTTCATCCTTGTCAGCTCCAGCTTCTGCAACATTTGCTTCAGCCATTTTAACATCCACACCTACTTCTCCCAAATTGCCAGACACTTGATCTCCACCAGCAGCTTCGTTGCCACTACCTTCCGCTTCTACTGCGGTAAACTGAGAAGCGTGCACCCTAGCATACTCATCTTGCAGATCCTGGAAGTACGGAGTCAGGCGCAACTCAAAAAGTCTGGACTTTTGCTGGGTTTCCATGGTGGAGATACTCTTTAAGGTCATATCAAAACATGCCATCCTTTCAGAGCCTTGAAATATTCTTCTGTGCTCCTCTGAAAGAACGTCATCCAGAACCATCTAAAGGAATCTTGGCATCCAACATTTGACTGGTCCATCTTCTGGATTCCGAGATGCATTCTTTTCCAGTACCCACCCCTCAAGCAACTGAATCAACAGATGTTTGCCCACATTCACTCTTCTGTTATTTGCCACTCCATATAGAATTACTCGACAGCTGTTGTTCATTGGCCTGTAGTCTTTGTCCTTTGGGAACATGCAGCGTTGAATGGCCTGAACTACATAATCCCACTCAGCTAGTAACATACCTGTGTGAACCTTTGTTACTTTGATAGGACCCGTGGGAGGGCGACAACCTATCTCCGTGAATAATTGCAACATTTCTTCCATAGTGGGTTCCGGAGCAAAATTTTCTGAAGGAAGCCCAAGAATCTCATTGAACTTCTGCAGACTGACCTCATATTTTGCACCACCGATAGTGAAGGATAAGCCTGTTGGATTTGCTTTACCACCCTGAATCTCTAATGTTGAGTAAACAGCTTGAAGGGCTTCGACATTCAGGATGGGAGAGGTGGTTAAGGCATGACTTATCATGGATGTGTTGTTGAGGGACTCAATCCAGAACTGGTAGTGAATGAATCTACCAGTTGCTCGATCAGCAGAGAGATTAACAAAGTTGGTTTTGGGAATTGTGAAATTTGGGTTGGCCATTTGAGATTTGTGTTTGAGAAGAGAAATGTTTTGTAAAGATTTTGCAATGGAAATTTTAGAGAACAAGTTCTAAATTTAAACACAAAAAAAAACGTACACGAACCCCACTAATTACCCACGTAATAAAACTCCCCACTAATGACCACTTAACTCCCCACTAATGATCACTTAACTCCCCACTAATGATTGACGGTTTAGCTTTAGGAAATTAAAGTGAACAGTCGTTTTGTTTTGAAAAAATGCGAATATCTCAGAAAAACACAAAACAGGGCGGTTACTTGGTACTTTATGGATTGATCAGTAACACACACAATTATGCCACTCAAGAACACAAAAAAATGAAAAACACGAAGACACGAAATCAATAAAAACAAACTCACTCGAATAACAGGAGAACTGAACAACGATTTGCAAGAACACTAATGTTAAGAAATGACGTAGAATATGCGCAAAAAGTTCAACAGTTTACTTTAAACAAAATTTTGGCAGAGTTTTGTTTTAGTGATTAATGTTTTCAAGTAACAGTTAGTGATTTTTGTTTAAGAAAATCACAAGAAAAACTTGGTGTTATGGCAGGGAAGAGGATGTTGTGAATGTATGTATATGCGTGTGTATTTGCTTCAGCTTTTTGAACTAGTGAGAGAGAGAAAGTTAAGTGAAATAATGAACAGTCTATATAATGCTATATTATATACTTGCACGCCTAAAAAGAAAGTAACTGAAAAGACAAGTCACATTTCGATCTCGAGATACACATCGCGATCCGCATCTCGATGTCGATCTCGATGTCGATCTCAATGGCGATCTCGATCTATATCTCAATCCACATATCGATGTCGATCTCGATCTACATCTCGATCTACATATCGATGTCGATCTTGATGTCGATCTCGATCTACATCTCGATGTCGATCTTGATGAGGACAGATCGAGATTTACCTTAAACTTTTTAAGCATATCCTGCAAGTCAATCTCGATCTCGATCCAGAAACAGATCGAGATTTGCCTTAGAAAATTTTAATGAAATTATGTGAATTAAACATTTATATGTAAAATTCACAAGATTTCACCACAAATTTTCACACCATTTTAGAAACTTATAATTTTGAAATGACAGGGAATTTAGCAAATAAATCATGCATTACAAAATTAAGTCTAGCATTAAATCCTATCACATTATTAGACATTAATCATATCGATACACAGATCATCATAAGATTAATGTCATGAAACTTTCTAACTCACCCTTTTGTTGCATGCAACACAAATATCTTTGAAATTAAGTACACATTATTAATTATGAATATTCATGTACCACAACAATATGTACACAAACTGAATTATAACAGATAGGTAGCAAAAACTAACAAGTGTTAAACATCCCCAATTCACCAACCAATCTAGAAAATGTTGATTCGTCTAGAGGTTTAGTGAATATATCTGCTATTTGACGTTCAGTAGACACAAAATGCAACTCTACAGTTCCATTTTCTACATGCTCTCTAATAAAATGATACCTTATATCAATATGCTTAGTCCTTGAGTGATCCACAGGATTGTTGGTCATTGCAATAGCACTTGTGTTGTCACACATGATAGGAATCTTAGATACTTCCACACCGTAGTCCTTGAGTTGGTTCTTCATCCACAGTATTTGGGCCACATAGCTTCCAGCAGCAATATATTCTGCTTCAGCTGTCGAGGTTGATAATGTGTGTTGTTTCTTGCTTTGCCAAGACACCAACCTTCTTCCAAGGAACTGACAGCTTCCTGAAGTGCTCTTTCTATCTATTCTACAACCTGCGTAATCTGAATCCGAATAGCCAACAAGATTAAACCCTGTATCTCTTGGGTACCAAATCCCGAGATTTGATGTTCCCTTGAGATACCTAAAAATACGCTTTACGGCTATAAGATGTGACTCTCTGGGATACGCTTGGAACCTTGCACATAAGCATGTGGAGAACATAATATCAGGTCTGCTAGCAGTTAAATACAAAAGTGAGCCGATCATACCTCGATAGCTTGAGATGTCTACAGGTTTTCCCGCTTTATCCTCGTCAAGCTTCGTGGCTGTTGCCATAGGAGTCTTAGCTTGTGATACATCTTCGAGACCATAATTCTTCAATAGATCATGAATGTACTTGGTCTGGAAGATAAATACCCCGTCCTTCTTTTGACTAACTTGAATACCCAGAAAGAACGTCAGCTCTCCCATCATGCTCATTTCATACCTCGATTGCATTAACTTAGCGAATTTCGCACATAGCTTCTCATTTACAGACCCAAAGATAATGTCATCCACATATACTTGCACCATTATTAGATCATCTTTGCATTTCTTGTAGAAAAGCGTCTTGTCGATTACTCCTCTGGTGAAACCACTTTCTAGTAAGAAGTCTGACATAGTTTCATACCACTTCCGCGGAGACTGCTTAAGGCCATACACTGATTTGAAGAGACGATAAACATAATCACAGTATTTGCTGTCGACAAACCCGGGAGGTTGATCAACATACACTTCTTCATCCAGTTCACCGTTTAAGAATGCACTCTTGACATCCATCTGATAGACTTTAAAACCATGATATGCTGCAAATGCTAAGAACATCCTTACGGCCTCTAGCCTTGCTACTGGTGCATAGGTTTCATCATAATCAATTCCTTCTCTTTGAGTATAACCCTTAGCAACTAGGCGAGCTTTATTTCGTGTTACAAGTCCGTTTTCATCCAGCTTGTTTCTAAATACCCATTTTGTTCCAACAACAGATCTATTCTTTGGTCTGGGTACCAGCTTCCACACCTTCTGCCTTTCAAACTGATTGAGTTCTTCTTGCATAGCAATCACCCAATCAGCGTCATCTAGGGCTTCTTCCACCACTTTAGGTTCCAATTGAGAAAGGAACACTGAGTATAGACATTCATTCTCGGTGGCAATTTCAACTCTAGCTTTTCGTCTAGTAGTCACTCCGGCATCTAGGTCACTAATGATTAGCTCAAACGGATGTTCCTTGTTCCAAGTACGATCCTTAGCAAATGTTCTTGATGACTCAGCTTGATCTTGTAAGTGAATGTGACTTATTCTAGAATCACTTCCACTAGCTCCCCCTAAGCTAGTACTAGCTCCCCCTGAGTTAGTACCAGCTCTAACGGAAGGTGATCCCTCAGCCCTAGTGGTTTGCATAGGCGAAACACTAGACTCTTGTTTAATTACATTATTTATCATTGGATCACTACCCTGCACTACAGACTCAAGTACTGTATCCACTTCATCAATATCCATATTTTCAAATCTTAGAGAAGTGGGCTCACTGTCTTTTTTTAGTATAGAAGGGAGCTTTGAGTCGTCAAATGTGACATTAAGGCTTTCAACCACCTTGCGATCATTAAGCACAAACACCCTGTACGCTGCTACTACTTCAAGAGAATATCCAACGAAAACCCCTTCATCTGCTTTGGCATCAAACTTTCCAAGTTGTGCATTGTCTCTTAACACAAAGCATTTGGCACCAAACACGTGAAAGTACTTGATAGATGGTTTTCGTTTATTCATCAGATAATACGGTGTCTCATTATAGTCCTTTGTAATCAGGGTTCTGTTCTGTGTATAACAAGTCGCGCTAACTGCTTCAGCCCAAAAATACAGAGGAAGTTTTGACTCATACAGCATTGTCCTAGCTATTTCAACCAGTGTCCTATTCTTTCGTTCAACTACCCCATTCTGCTGCGGTGTTCTCGGTGCTGAATACTGTCGTCTGATCCCTTTAGATATGCAGAAATCCATTAACACTGAGTTCTTTAATTCTGTCCCGTTGTCGGATCGGATAGTCTTCACAGTCAGACTTGCTACGTTTTCAATGACCAGTACATGCCTAGTGATCTCATGTGGCACTTCATCTTTCGATGTCACAAACATCACCCATGTGTATTTGGAAAAGTCATCGACAATCACCAGCGCATATCTTTTTCTTGACATTGACATAACATTAACAGGTCCAAACAAATCCATGTGAAGGAGTTGTAGGGGCTCGGTAATGCTATTCACTTGCTTATCCTTGTGCGAGGCTCTTTTCGATTTTCCCATCTCACATGCTTCGCAGAGTCCTTCTGGAGTAAACTCCATCTGCGGCAGCCCTCTCACCAATTCTCTCCTTACGAGATTATTCATTGCTTTAAAGTTCAGGTGAGATAATCTTTTATGCCATAGCCAACTTTCATCAGCAGAAGCCTTGCTGTAGAAACAAGTGACTTCAGACTGATCAGCAGAATTCATATCGGCTATGAACAAATTTGACTTCCTTACTCCTTTAAGAGCAAGGCTCCCATCCTTTTTGCTTCGAATCGAACAATCATGCTTCCCAAAGTTGACATCAAAACCCTTGTCGGTGAATTGACTAATGCTGAGAAGATTATGTCGCAATCCTTCCACAAAAGACACGTCCTCAATGATAACATTTCCACAAATAATCTTGCCATATCCCCTGGTGTAACCTTTGCTGTTATCTCCAAAAGTAACCAAGGAGCCAGCTCTCAACACCAAATCTGTTAGCAGGGACTTATTGCCGGTCATATGCCTCGATGCTCCACTGTCCAGCACCCATATGACTTTACTCTTTTCCTGTTCACTGCCCTGCAAATCCAGAAAGGTTAGGCGTTCTTCGGAACCCAATGATGTTTGGGCCCGGCATCAATAATTTTCTTTTTCTTATCAGATAAAGAAGGCTTTGCCTAGTTGCCATCAGGGGCATCCATCTTGACTTTGTCTTTTCCCTTGTCAACCTTGACTGGTTTGTCAGGTTTGGGAGTAGACTGGTCACTCCTAACTTTAGGAGGACTTGAAGTCTTAGTTTTTGACCCAGCATGCTTTTTCTTACTACTACTAAATTTATGTTCAACAGATGCACCAGCAGTATTCATCAAGTTAAAATAAGCATGCTTGATGTTTATAGCACATGGCATACAATTAGGATTATTGCATTTGGCATGATTTGCATACACGTTAGGCAAAGCAGTAGTTGCAGGCATAGTATTACAAACAGCAGGTTTTTCCTCCTCTACATAGGACGGGCAATAGTAAGACAAATGATCAGTTTGATTACAAATATAGCATGTCTTCCTAGCTCGTGTAGATGTAGATACAGATACAGGTTCAGTTTTAGCTGCCTCAACAGGTGTTTTCATTTGTTCTGACCCTGTTACCCATTGTTTATATGACACCGTCTTAGCCTCCTTGGTTCTTACACCTCTCTTAGCATAAGCAATATTACTCGCTCTCTTAGAAGTTGTAGGTTCTACTACTTGTTCTTCCGACTCTTTTTCCATTTTAATCTCATGTTCAATTTTAACAGTAACAGGATCTATGGTCATAGGCTCAAACTGCTTAAAGATAGGTTTTCTAACATCCCCTAAAACTTCAGGCACACCTTCTTTGACTAACACTGGTTCTAACAGCTCGGCAGCCCTATTTTTCTTTTTCTGTGTGTAGTCAAGTCCTATGTTTACTTTTTCATTTTTACTCTTGCCTGCCAGTTTCATGTACATGTCCCTTTCTACGAAAACTTTATTAGCGGCTTCTTTAAAAGATTGACATGTTATTTTAAGCTCAACTAATTCATTCTTAAGTTCTTAGTTAAGGTCTTCCCTAATCTTAAGCTTGTGTTCTAAAACGTCTACCTGATTCATTAACTGCCTTTCTTTACTTTCTCCTGATTCTAATTCCTCTACCTTGGCCTCGAGAAGTCTATTCTTAAGGGAGAGTTTAGCATTTTCCTCATTAACAGCGATTAGATTTAGTTGGAGATTGTACATGTCTTTAGTCATGGCAGCTAATTCATTTTGATACTCAGAAATAGACATTTCATTTACGGTTAGAATTGGTAGCTCTGATTGTTCTGAAGATCTTGCCATTAAAGCGAAGTTACATTGCTCCTGATCTTCATCTTCATCAGACTCGTCCCAACCCTTCCCTTCAGTCACAACATAAGCCCAGCTTCCCTTCTGTTGCTTGCTAACCAAGGCGTCATATTTCTTTTTCAGATCAGCATAGGATTCCTTGGGATGAATGTATTTGGGCTTCTTGCACTCTGTTGCAAAGTGCCCCAATTCATTGCAGTTAAAGCATCTGAACTTGTTCTTGTCTACCAGGTTAGGTTTGTAGCCACTACTAGATGTACTACCTCGACCGCTGTAACTTCCCTGGCCACTTACACTACTACCTCTGCTGCTGCTGCTGCTTCTTCGGTTGAAAGAACTACCAAATCGTCCTTTACCTTTTCTTGGCTTCCTGAAGCTGATATGAGCAAATTCTCGAGCAATACAAACATATGACTTGTCTTCTAATTTGTCCAGCTCTTCAAGGATATAATATTCATCCTCACTTTCTTCGGATGGATCTTCAATATCTAATACCACCCTTTCAGGATTAACAGTTTTCAATGAGACAACTGCAAGTGCCTTTGCAGTAGACTCTTCAGCTACAAGTCCAGATTCACTTACCGCTTTGTATTCTCCACTATTGTAGGATCTTCTTTTGTCATTTTGTTCTTGCTCCAGCTCGTAGGTCTTCAAAACACCATACAGCTTTTCGAGAGAAGTATTGTTTAAATTTCTTGACTCTCGAATGGCAGTGATCCTGTGTTCCAGATGTTTAGGCAAATTCAAAAGAAACTTGATATTTGAGTCTGCCAGTGGATAGACTTTATCTCTTATACTCAGCTCGATAAGCAATTTACTGTAACGTTTGTAAACATCCGCTACACTTTCTCCTCGCTCGCATCTGAACGATTCATATTCAGATATCAGAATGCGCTTGTGATTATCTCTAACTTCCTCGGTCCCCTCCATCACTACTGCCAGTTTATCCCACATGGCTTTAGCTGTTTTTAATCCCTTTATCTGAACGTAGTACTCTGAGTCTAGGGATTCAATTATGACGTTGCGTAACGACGTATCCATACCAACCAATTCTTTATCTGCGTCTGAAAACTCCATTTCCTCTTTAGGAACAGACCGGGATGGTATTAGTATCCCTCCTTCCATTCGCTCTGGCTCAATTTTCATGGGTATGTATGGACCGTTCTCCAATATTCTCAAGTATCCCTTGTTTATTGATTCAAGGTAGGCTTTCATTCTTTCGGTCCATTCGTCATAGTGTTGTGCATCAAAAGGAGGTATCTTAAATCTGTGTGCGGCGACCATTTTAATGAAGTTTAAAATTAAGATAATACACTTTTCAAATTACAATAAATTGTATTTACTTGAAAAATTGATTATCTCACTTTAAATATCCAACACTTAATATCCAATGGGTTTTGCACTTAAGATTCAAGCAAGTTAGTTTTAATCACAGGAACAGTGGCAGGGTCCACAAAATTTTCAAGTCCAAACAAAAAGGTTGTCCACTTTTTGGTTGACAGAAGTTCGAAAGTGACCTTTTTGTTTAGTCAACCAGTTGATTCAAGTTACCTAGTCAACCAATCAAATATTCTTTTATAACCAGATTTTTGACCACAAGAAAAACCCACAAAGCTCTTTAAGTACAACTTTTTGAAATATTGTACAAATATTCCTTACACCAGGACTCAGAACTTTTTAGATATATGAACTTTTCATGAAGAACCAAATAGAAGCTTTCGGCACAAACTTCAAAAAAAAAATAGATCTGGGATTTTCAAGAACCAACTCAAACAACACAGTAGGATCTCTGTTAGATGTGTTTAACAGGAAGCTCTGATACTAATTGTTAGGTCCAAAGTGTTGTAGAGGGGGGGGGGTGAATACAACTGTTTCGAATAATGAGAGAATATAAAATAAACGCAGGTAATAAATGATGACACAGAATTTCAAGAATATATCTTTATATTCATTGAAGGATTTGCTACAACATTCATAAAAGCATCATAATCAGTTGAATAATAAATACAGCAATTAAAGCTTGATTCAACTGATTCTCTCTCACATTCTTTTTTACAGTAAATGCTCTCTTTGAAAAATAGACAGTAGAAAATACAGAGATTGCTTTTTTTACAAATAAAACAAAGTGCTACTTTTATAATGTCGTGTAGACTTGATCTTGTCCTTTTTGTGTACGTGGCTCAATCAGGACTCGACAACAAAAAGTACTCTCCCAACCACTCTGGATCAACCGTTCACAATAAGCCACTTGTCCCTTGAACATTGAATGCTACATGTCAACCCGCATCTCGATCTCGGCCTGGATCCAACTCAATCTCGATCTTGGATTTCAATCTCGATCTCAATCTCGATCTGAGAAAATCTCGATCTCGATCTATGAAAATCTCGATCTCGATCTGTGAGGATCTCGATCTTAATCTGTGAGAATCTCGATCTCGATCTCGATCTATCATGTATCGAGATTTTCCTTGATGTTTTACTTCAATTATAAATCTCGATCCGCATCTCGATCTGCTGTGGATCGACATTTGCCTTGGCAACAATGTACTCATTCAATGTTGACTTTCTTTAGTGACTAATTGTGGATTAACCTTTATGAATAAGTTTCCCTAGCTTCTTCAATTTCTTTTCCTCACTCCATTAAAATGAGATCTTCTATCACTGACATGAACTTACCTTCAATGTCCTGACACTTGATGCAATGGTCTGGTTCATAAGTGACTAGTCTTGAAGGGGTTCTTGCTTCTGAATGTCAGTTCTCATTTGTTGATTAATCTTTACATTATCCAGTTGTTGAGATGCATTACATGAAATCACTTTGGTCTTCTTGATACTTCTTTGACATTAATTTGATTCTCCATTAGATAAGTTAGGGCATGAGCAATACTGAGATTGAACTTCTTCTCACTTAGGCATTCTGGATTAATCAAATTAGTTACTTGTAATTACCAAGTATCATTACCATTTCTTCAGTTGATTGATTCCATGTGCTTCTTTAGTTTCTCTTGTTTTACTGTTGTTTTATCTTTTATCTAGTTGAGTTACATAGTAATTAAGTGTTACAAGTTAGTACACCTATGCCTTTCACATGTTCAAATGAGTCAAGCATGAAGCTAAAAGTTGTTTTCAAATTCAAACGAGTCAAGAATGAAGCTACAAGTTGCTTTCAAGTTCGAACGAGTCAAGAATGAAATCTCAAGTTCTTACGGAATATTTTCATGTTCAAATGAGCCAAAAATGATCCTTTTTTTTAATTTGATCCTACAAGAGTTTACAAGTTGTCTACATGTTCAAATGAGTCAAGAATTAAGTCTCAAGTTGTTAGGGATTGTTTTCATGTTCAAATGAGGCAAGAATGATCCTACTAGAGTTTACAAGTTGTTTCCATGTTCAAACGAGTCAAGAATGAAGTCTCCAGTAGTTATAAAATGTTTTCATGTTCAAATGAGCCAAGATTGATCCTACAAGAGTTTACAAGTTGTGTCAAAGTTCGAACGAGTTAAGAATGAAGGTACAAGTTGTTTCCAAGTTCGAACGAGTCAAGAATGAAATCTCAAGTTGTTACGGAATGTTTTCATGTTCAAATGAGCCAAGAATGATCCTATAAGACCTTACAAGTTGTTTCCATGGTTAAACAAGTCAAGAATGAAGGTACAAGTTATTTCCAATTTCGAACGAGTCAAGAATGAATTCTCAAGTTGTTACAGATTGTTTTCATGTTCAAATGAGCCAAGAATGATACTATATGAGTTTACAAGTTGTTTCCATGTTCAAACGAGTCAAGCATGAAGCTAAAAGTTGTTTCCAAATTTGAATGGGTCAAGAATGAAGCTACAAGTTACTTCCAAGTTCGAACGAGTCAAGAATGAAATCTCAAGTTGTTACGGAATGTTTTCATGTTCAAATGAGGCAAGAATTATCCTACTAGAGTTTACAAGTTTTTTCCATGTTCAAACGAGTCAAGAATGAAGCTACAAGTTGTTTCCAAGTTCGAACGAGTCAATAATGAAGTCTCAAGTAGCTATAGAATGTTTTCATGTTCAAATGAGCCAAGATTGATCCTACAAGAGTTTACAAGTTGTGTCCAAGTTCGAACGAGTCAAGAATGAAGTCTCAAGTTGTTACGGAATATTTTCATTTTCAAATGAGCCAAGAATGATCCCATAAGAGCTTACAAGTTATTTCCATGGTCAAACATGTCAAGAATGAAGGTACAAGTTGTTTCCAAGTTCGAACGAGTGAAGAATGAATTCTCAAGTTATTACAAGAGTGTTTTCATGTTCAAATGAGCCAAGAATGATCCTATAAGAGTTTACAAGTTGTTTCCTTGGTCAAACATGTCAAGAATGAAGGTACAAGTTGTCTTCAAGTTTGAACGAGTCAAGAATGAAGCTAAAAGTTATTTCCAAGTTCGATCGAGTCAAGAAATAAGTCTCAAGTTGTTAATGAATGTTTTCATGTTCAAATAAGCCAAGAATGATTCTATAATACCTTAAAAGTTCTCTCCATGGTCAAACATGTCAAGAATGAAGGTGTAAGTTGTTTCCATATTCGAACGAGTCAAGAATGAATTCTCAAGTTGTTACGGATTGTTTTCATGTTAAAATGAGCCCAGAACGATCCTATAAGAGTTTACAAGTTGTTTCCATGTTCAAAGGAGTCAAGCATGAAGCTAAAAGTTGTTTCCAAATTCGAACGAGTCAAGAATGAAGCTACAAGTTGCTTTCAAGTTCGAACGAGTCAAGAATGAAATCTCAAGTTCTTACGGAATATTTTCATGTTCAAATGAGCCAAAAATGATACTTTTTTTTAATTTGATCCTACAAGAGTTTACAAGCTGTCTCCATGTCCAAATGAGTCAAGAATTAAGTCTCAAGTTGTTAGGGATTGTTTTCATGTTCAAATGAGGCAAGAATGATCCTACTAGAGTTTACAAGTTATTTCCATGTTCAAACGAGTCAAGAATGAAGCTACAAGTTGTTTCCAAGTTCAAACGAGTCAAGAATGAAGACTCAGGTAGTTATAGAATGTTTTCATGTTCAAATGAGCCAAGATTGATCCTACAAGAGTTTACAAGTTGTGTCCAAGTTGGAACGAGTCAAGAATGATGTCTCAAGTTGTTACGGAATATTTTCATTTTCAAATGAGCCAAGAATGGTCCTATAAGAGCTTACAGGTTATTTCCATGGTCAAACATGTCAAGAATGAAGGTACAAGTTGTTTCCAAGTTCGAACGAGTGAAGAATGAATTCTCAAGTTATTACAAGAGTGTTTTCATGTTCAAATGAGCCAAGATTGATCCTATAAGAGTTTACAAGTTATTTCCTTGGTCAAACATGTCAAGAATGAAGGTACAAGTTGTGTCCAAGTTTGAACGAGTAAAGAATGAAGCTAAAAGTTGTTTCCAAGTTCGATCGAGTCAAGAATTAAGTCTCAAGTTGTTAATGAATGTTTTCATGTTCAAATGAGCCAAGAATGATTCTATAAAACCTTAAAAGTTGTTTCCATGGTCAAACATGTCAAGAATGAAGGTGTAAGTTGTTTCCATATTCTAACGTGTCAAGAATGAATTCTCAAGTTATTACGGATTGTTTTCATGTTCAAATGAGCCCAGAACGATCCTATAAGAGTTTACAAGTTGTTTCCATGTTCAAATGAGTCATGCATGAAGCTAAAAGTTGTTTCCAAATTCGATCGAGTCAAGAATGAAGCTACAAGTTGCTTCCAAGTTCGAACGAGTCAAGAATGAAATCTCAAGTTCTTACGGAATATTTTCATGTTCAAATGAGCCAAAAATGATACTTTTTTTTAATTTGATCCTACAAGAGTTTACAAGCTGTCTCCATGTCCAAATGAGTCAAGAATTAAGTCTCAAGTTGTTAGGGATTGTTTTCATGTTCAAATGAGGCAAGAATGATCCTACTAGAGTTTACAAGTTATTTCCATGTTGAAACGAGTCAAGAATGAAGCTACAAGTTGTTTCCAAGTTCAAACGAGTCAAGAATGAAGACTCAGGTAGTTATAGAATGTTTTCATGTTCAAATGAGCCAAGATTGATCCTACAAGAGTTTACAAGTTGTGTCCAAGTTGGAACGAGTCAAGAATGATGTCTCAAGTTGTTACAGAATATTTTCATTTTCAAATGAGCCAAGAATGGTCCTATAAGAGCTTACAGGTTATTTCCATGGTCAAACATGTCAAGAATGAAGGTACAAGTTGTTTCCAAGTTCGAACGAGTGAAGAATGAATTCTCAAGTTATTACAAGAGTGTTTTCATGTTCAAATGAGCCAAGATTGATCCTATAAGAGTTTACAAGTTATTTCCTTGGTCAAACATGTCAAGAATGAAGGTACAAGTTGTGTCCAAGTTTGAACGAGTAAAGAATGAAGCTAAAAGTTGTTTCCAAGTTCGATCGAGTCAAGAATTAAGTCTCAAGTTGTTAATGAATGTTTTCATGTTCAAATGAGCCAAGAATGATTCTATAAAACCTTAAAAGTTGTTTCCATGGTCAAACATGTCAAGAATGAAGGTGTAAGTTGTTTCCATATTCTAACGTGTCAAGAATGAATTCTCAAGTTATTACGGATTGTTTTCATGTTCAAATGAGCCCAGAACGATCCTATAAGAGTTTACAAGTTGTTTCCATGTTCAAATGAGTCATGCATGAAGCTAAAAGTTGTTTCCAAATTCGATCGAGTCAAGAATGAAGCTACAAGTTGCTTCCAAGTTCGAACGAGTCAAGAATGAAATCTCAAGTTCTTACGGAATATTTTCATGTTCAAATGAGCCAATAATGATCCTTTTTTTTAATATGATCCTACAAGAGTTTACAAGTTGTCTCCCTGTTCAAATGTATCAAGAATTAAGTCTCAAGTTGTTAGGGATTGTTTTCATGTTCAAATGAGGAAAGAATGATCCTACTAGAGTTTACAAGTTGTTTCCGTGTTCAAACGAGTCAAGAATGAAGCTACAAGTTGTTTCCAAATTCAAACGAGTCAAGAATGAAGTCTCAAGTAGTTATAGAATGTTTTCATGTTCAAATGAGCCAAGATTGATCCTACAAGAGTTTACAAGTTGTGTCCAAGTTCGAACGAGTCAAAAATGAAGCTATAAGTTGCTTCCAAGTTCGAACGAGTCAAGAATGAAATCTCAAGTTGTTACGGAATGTTTTCATGTTCAAATGAGCCAAGAATGATCCTATAAGACCTTACAAGTTATTTCCATGGTCAAACAAGCCAAGAATGAAGGTAGAGGTTGTTTCCAAGTTTGAACGATTCAAGAATGAATTCTCAAGTTGTTACGGATTGTTTTCATGTTCAATTGAGCCAAGAATGATCCTATAAGACCTTACAAGTTGTTTTCATCGTGAAACATCTCAAGAATGAAGGTATAACTTGTTTCCAAGTTCGAACAAGTCAAGAATGAATTCTCAAGTTGTTACGGATTGTTATCATGTTCAAATGAGCCAAGAATGATACTATATGAGTTTACAAGTTGTTTCCATGTTCAAACGAGTCAAGCATGAAGCTAAAAGTTGTGTCCAAATTTGAACGAGTCAAGAATGAAGCTACAAGTTGCTTCCAAGTTCGAACGAGTCAAGAATGAAATCTCAAGTTGTTACGGAATGTTTTCATGTTCAAATAAGGCAAGAATGATCCTACTAGAGTTTACAAGTTTTTTCCATGTTCAAACGAGTCAAGAATGAAGCTACAAGTTGTGTCCAAGTTCGAACGAGTCAATAATGAAGTCTCAAGTAGTTATAGAATGTTTTCATGTTCAAATGAGCCAAGATTGATCCTACAAGAGTTTACAAGTTGTGTCCAAGTTCGAACGAGTCAAGAATGAAGTCTCAAGTTGTTACGGAATATTTTCATTTTCAAATGAGCCTGGAATGATCCTATAAGAGCTTACAAGTTATTTCCATGGTCAAACATGTCAAGAATGAAGGTACAAGTTGTTTTCAAGTTCGAACGAATGAAGAATGAATTCTCAAGTTATTACAAGAGTGTTTTCATGTTTAAATGAGCCAAGAATGATCTTATAAGAGTTTACAAGTTATTTCCTTGGTCAAACATGTCAAGAATGAAGGTACAAGTTGTGTCCAAGTTTGAACGAGTCAAGAATGAAGCTAAAAGTTGTTTTCAAGTTCGATAGAGTCATGAACTAAGTCTCAAGTTGTTAATGAATGTTTTCATATTCAAATGAGCCAAGAATGATTCTATAAGACCTTAAAAGTTGTTTCCATGGCCAAACATGTCAAGAATGAAGGTGTAAGTTATTTCCATATTCGAACGAGTCAAGAATGAATTCTCAGGTTGTTACGGATTGTTTTCATGTTAAAATGACCCCAGAACGATCCAATAAGAGTTTACAAGTTGTTTCCATGTTCAAACGAGTCAAGCATGAAGCTAAAAGTTGTTTCCAAATTCTAACGAGTCAAGAATGAAGCTACAAGTTGCTTCCAATTTTGAACGAGTCAAGAGTGAAATCTCAAGTTGTTACGGAATGTTTTCATATTCAAATGAGCCAAGAATGATCCTATAAGACCTTACAAGTTGTTTCCATGGTTAAACAAGTCAAGAATGAAGGTAAAAGTTGTTTCCAAGTTCAAACGATTCAAGAATGAATTCTCAAGTTATTACGGATTGTTTTCATGTTCAATTGAGCCAAGAATGATCCTATAAGACCTTACAAGTTGTTTTCATCGTCAAACATGTCAAGAATGAAGGTACAACTTGTTTCCAAGTTCGAATAAGTTAATAATGAATTCTCAAGTTCTTACGGATTGTTTTCATGTTCAAATGAGCCAAGAATGATCCTATAAGAGTTTACAAGTTATTTACATGGTCAAACATGTTAAGAATGAAGGTTCAAGTTGTTTCCAAGTTCAAATGAGCCAAGAATTATCCTATAAGAGCTTATATGTTGTTTCCACGGTCAAACATGTCAAGAATGAAGGTTCAAGTTGTTTCCAAGTTCGAACGAGTGAAAAATGAATTCTCAAGTTATTAAAAGAGTGTTTTCATGTACAAATGAGCCAAGAATGATCCTACAAGAGTTTACAAATTGTTTCCATGTTCAAACGAGTCAAGAATGAAGCTACAAGTTATTTCCAAGTTCGAATGGGTCAATAATGAAGTCTCAAGTTGTAAATGAATGTTTTCATGTTCAAATGAGCCAAGAATGATCCTATAAGACCTTACAAGTTGTTTCCATGGTCAAACAAGTCAAGAATTAAGGTACAAGTTGTTTCCAAGTTCGAACGATTCAAGAATGAATTCTAAAGTTTTTACGGATTGTTTTCATGTTCAATTGAGCCAAGAATGATCCTATAAGACCTTACAAGTTGTTTTCATCGTCAAACATCTCAAGAATGAAGGTACAACTTGTTTCCAAGTTCGAACAAGTCAAGAATGAATTCTCAAGTTGTTACAGATTTTTTTTCATGTTCAAATGAGCCAAGAATGATACTATATACGTTTACAAGTTGTTTCCATGTTCAAACGAGTCAAGCATGAAGCTAAAAGTTGTTTCCAAATTTGAACGAGTCAAGAATGAAGCTACAAGTTGCTTGCAAGTTCGAACGGGTCAAGAATGAAATATCAAGTTGTTATGGAATGTTTTCATGTTCAAATGAGGCAAGAATGATCCTACTAGAGTTTACAAGTTTTTTCCATGTTCAAACGAGTCAAGAATGAAGCTACAAGTTGTGTCCAGGTTCGAACGAGTCAATAATGAAGTCTCAAGTAGTTATAGAATGTTTTCATGTTCAAATGAGCCAAGATTGATCCTACAAGAGTTTACAAGTTGTGTCCAAGTTCGAATGAGTCAAGAATGAAGTCTCAAGTTCTTACGGAATATTTTCATTTTCAAATGAGCCAAGAATGATCCTATAAGAGCTTGCAAGTTATTTCCATGGTCAAACATGTCAAGAATGAAGGTACAAGTTGTTTTCAAGTTCGAACGAGTGAAGAATGAATTCTCAAGTTATTACAAGAGTGTTTTCATGTTTAAATGAGCCAAGAATGATCCTATAAGAGTTTACAAGTTGTTTCCTTGGTCAAACATGTCAAGAATGAAGGTACAAGTTGTGTCCAAGTTTGAACGAGTCAAAAATGAAGCTAAAAGTTGTTTCCAAGTTCGATAGAGTCAAGAACTAAGTCTCAAGTTGTTAATGAATGTTTTCATATTCAAATGAGCCAAGAATGATTCTATAAGACCTTAAAAGTTATTTCCATGGCCAAACATGTCAAGAATGAAGGTGTAAGTTATTTCCATATTCGAACGAGTCAAGAATGAATTCTCAGGTTGTTACGGATTGTTTTCATGTTAAAATGACCCCAGAACGATCCAATAAGAGTTTACAAGTTGTTTCCATGTTCAAACGAGTCAAGCATGAAGCTAAAAGTTGTTTCCAAATTCGAACGAGTCAAGAATGAAGCTACAAGTTGCTTCCAATTTCGAACGAGTCAAGAATGAAATCTCAAGTTGTTACGGAATGTTTTCATATTCAAATGAGCCAAGAATGATCCTATAAGACCTTACAAGTTGTTTCCATGGTCAAACAAGTCAAGAATGAAGGTAAAAGTTGTTTCCAAGTTCGAACGATTCAAGAATGAATTCTCAAGTTATTACGGATTGTTTTAATATTCAATTGAGCCAAGAATGATCCTATAAGACCTTACAAGTTGTTTTCATCGTCAAACATGTCAAGAATGAAGGTACAACTTGTTTCCAAGTTCGAACAAGTTAAGAATGAATTCTCAAGTTCTTACGGATTGTTTTCATGTTCAAATGAGCCAAGAATGATCCTATAAGAGTTTACAAGTTATTTACATTGTCAAACATGTTAAGAATGAAGGTTCAAGTTGTTTCCAAGTTCAAATGAGCCAAGAATTATCCTATAAGAGCTTATATGTTGTTTCCACGGTCAAACATGTCAAGAATGAAGGTTCAAGTTGTTTCCAAGTTCGAACGAGTGAAAAATGAATTCTCAAGTTATTAAAAGAGTGTTTTCATGTACAAATGAGCCAAGAATGATCCTACAAGGATTTACAAATTGTTTCCATGTTCAAACGAGTCAAGAATGAAGCTACAAGTTATTTCCAAGTTCGAATGGGTCAATAATGAAGTCTCAAGTTGTAAATGAATGTTTTCATGTTCAAATGAGCCAAGAATGATCCTATAAGACCTTACAAGTTGTTTCCATGGTCAAACAAGTCAAGAATGAAGGTACAAGTTGTTTCCAAGTTCGAACGATTCAAGAATGAATTCTCAAGTTTTTACGGATTGTTTTCATGTTCAATTGAGCCAAGAATGATCCTATAAGACCTTACAAGTTGTTTTCATCGTCAAACATCTCAAGAATAAAGGTACAACTTGTTTCCAAGTTCGAACAAGTCAAGAATGAATTCTCAATTTGTTACAGATTGTTTTCATGTTCAAATGAGCCAAGAATGATACTATATACGTTTACAAGTTGTTTCCATGTTCAAACGAGTCAAGCATGAAGCTAAAAGTTGTTTCCATATTTGAACGAGTCAAGAATGAAGCTACAAGTTGCTTCCAAGTTCGAACGGGTCAAGAATGAAATATCAAGTTGTTACGGAATGTTTTCATGTTCAAATGAGGCAAGAATGATCCTACTAGAGTTTACAAGTTTTTTCCATGTTCAAACGAGTCAAGAATGAAGCTACAAGTTGTGTCTAGGTTCGAATGAGTCAATACTGAAGTCTCAAGTAGTTATAGAATGTTTTCATGTTCAAATGAGCCAAGATTGATCCTACAAGAGTTTACAAGTTGTGTCCAAGTTCGAACGAGTCAAGAATGAAGTCTCAAGTTGTTACGGAATATTTTCATTTTCAAATGATCCAAGAATGATCCTATAAGAGCTTGCAAGTTATTTCCATGGTCAAACATGTCAAGAATGAAGGTACAAGTTGTTTTCAAGTTCGAACGAGTGAAGAATGAATTCTCAAGTTATTACAAGAGTGTTTTCATGTTTAAATGAGCCAATAATGATCCTATAAGAGTTTACAAGTTGTTTCCTTGGTCAAACATGTCAAGAATGAAGGTACAAGTTGTGTCCAAGTTTGAACGAGTCGAAAATGAAGCTAAAAGTTGTTTCCAAGTTCGATAGAGTCAAGAACTAAGTCTCAAGTTGTTAATGAATGTTTTCATATTCAAATGAGCCAAGAATGATTCTATAAGACCTTAAAAGTTATTTCCATGGCCAAACATGTCAAGAATGAAGGTGTAAGTTATTTCCATATTCGAACGAGTCAAGAATGAATTCTCAGGTTGTTACGGATTGTTTTCATGTTAAAATGACCCCAGAACGATCCAATAAGAATTTACAAGTTGTTTCCATGTTCAAACGAGTCAAGCATGAAGCTAAAAGTTGTTTCCAAATTCGAACGAATCAAGAATGAAGCTACAAGTTGCTTCCAATTTCGAACGAGTCAAGAATGAAATCTCAAGTTGTTACGGAATGTTTTCATATTCAAATGAGCCAAGAATGATCCTATAAGACCTTACAAGTTGTTTCCATGGTCAAACAAGTCAAGAATGAAGGTAAAAGTTGTTTCCAAGTTCGAACGATTCAAGAATGAATTCTCAAGTTATTACGGATTCTTTTCATATTCAATTGAGCCAAGAATGATCCTATAAGACCTTACAAGTTGTTTTCATCGTCAAACATGTCAAGAATGAAGGTACAACTTGTTTCCAAGTTCGAACAAGTTAAGAATGAATTCTCAAGTTCTTACGGATTGTTTTCATGTTCAAATGAGCCAAGAATGATCCTATAAGAGTTTACAAGTTATTTACATTGTCAAACATGTTAAGAATGAAGGTTCAAGTTGTTTCCAAGTTCAAATGAGCCAAGAATTATCCTATAAGAGCTTATATGTTGTTTCCACGGTCAAACATGTCAAGAATGAAGGTTCAAGTTGTTTCCAAGTTCGAACGAGTGAAAAATGAATTCTCAAGTTATTAAAAGAGTGTTTTCATGTACAAATGAGCCAAGAATGATCCTACAAGAGTTTACAAATTGTTTCCATGTTCAAACGATTCAAGAATGAAGCTACAAGTTATTTCCAAGTTCGAATGGGTCAATAATGAAGTCTCAAGTTGTAAATGAATGTTTTCATGTTCAAATGAGCCAAGAATGATCCTATAAGACCTTACAAGTTGTTTCCATGGTCAAACAAGTCAAGAATGAAGGTACAAGTTGTTTGCAAGTTCGAACGATTCAAGAATGAATTCTCAAGTTTTTACGGATTGTTTTCATGTTCAATTGAGCCAAGAATGATCCTATAAGACCTTACAAGTTGTTTTCATCGTCAAACATCTCAAGAATGAAGGTACAACTTGTTTCCAAGTTCGAACAAGTCAAGAATGAATTCTCAATTTGTTACAGATTGTTTTCATGTTCAAATGAGCCAAGAATGATACTATATACGCTTACAAGTTGTTTCCATGTTCAAACGAGTCAAGCATGAAGCTAAAAGTTGTTTCCAAATTTGAACGAGTCAAGAATGAAGCTACAAGTTGCTTCCAAGTTCGAACGGGTCAAGAATGAAATATCAAGTTGTTACGAAATGTTTTCATGTTCAAATGAGGCAAGAATGATCCTACTAGAGTTTACAAGTTTTTTCCATGTTCAAACGAGTCAAGAATGAAGCTACAAGTTGTGTCTAGGTTCGAACGAGTCAATAACGAAGTCTCAAGTAGTTATAGAATGTTTTCATGTTCAAATGAGCCAAGATTGATCCTACAAGAGTTTACAAGTTATGTCCAAGTTCGAACGAGTCAAGAATGAAGTCTCAAGTTGTTACGGAATATTTTCATTTTCAAATGATCCAAGAATGATCCTATAAGAGCTTGCAAGTTATTTCCATGGTCAAACATGTCAAGAATGAAGGTACAAGTTGTTTTCAAGTTCGAACGAGTGAAGAATGAATTCTCAAGTTATTACAAGAGTGTTTTCATGTTTAAATGAGCCAAGAATGATCCTATAAGAGTTTACAAGTTGTTTCCTTGGTCAAACATGTCAAGAATGAAAGTACAAGTTGTGTCCAAGTTTGAACGAGTCAAGAATGAAGCTAAAAGTTGTTTCCAAGTTCGATAGAGTCAAGAACTAAGTCTCAAGTTGTGTTGGAGATTTCGAAACTGTATAAATAGTAATCGTGATAACTCAACACTAGAACAGGACAAGTAAATAATACTACGCATACACAGAAATCAGGAAGAAATGAAGACAAGGCAAATACAGTGAATCAAGACATTAGAAGAAGTTTTGAAGTCTACTACAGGTCACTGAAAGAAGTTCATTAATATGTTCATGCCTCAGTGAAGAATAATGTTTAAAGACTTTCAGGGTTTCATATAGGTTAAAGATTCAGTATAGTAGTGCCACAAGAAGATTTCAGTGTAAAGGCATTGATTGGAAATAGACAGTGTTCGAAGCATAGGAATCCAGAAGGAAAAATACAAAGGTTAAGGAAGACAGCTGCAGTCTTGAACAGGATTGTAGTAATGAAGACGTTGTCGAAGTACCAGAAAAGATTCCAGTGAAATAACAGTGTCTATCAACAGTCAGTGTTTGAAGCAATGCAATAGTCCCTATCTTACTCAGCTGAAACAGAAAAGAAATCAAGGGAATTCAATTCAGTGTTAGTCGTTTGTGAACCAGACCAGTGCACTAAGCGTCAGCACAACAAGAAGAGAATTGCTTTGATTAATCAGTAAAAAATCAGTTGATCAAGCCAAGCCAAAGGAGTGAAACCAAGTGGTAATTACTTGAAGAATTCAAGAAATATACTAAGGCAAGTATTACTGCATTTGGTGGCATTAATACACTTGAAGCAATGGAGAGGCGCAGCTTATATTCCAAGGCGCAAGAAAAAGTCTAAGGGAAAGTTAAGTAGCGCCTACACAGTGCATTGAGAGTGTAGGCGCAACTAATCTACTAAGGCGCAGGAATTTGCTTGGACTTAGAATCTATATCATGAGTGGCGCCTATACAGGGGAAGCAGTGTATAGGCGCAACACATCTCGTCCAAGGCACAAGAAATTCAAAGGCAAAAGTCTGAGTGGCGTCTATACAGGGAAACCACTGTATAGGCGCAACAAAGATCTATTGGTGCAAGGGAAAAGATTCTAAGGCAACAAGTGGCGCCAACACAGTGCTTACAGAGTAGAGGCGCAACTCACATTCAAGGCGCAACTCAAGACACAGGCGCAACACAGCTTCAAGCGGCGCCCATACACTACTCACACTCTACAAGCGCAACTCAGGACTTAAGCAATTGTGAAGCAAATCAATTCTATTGATTTGAAAAGTCTACACATAAATAAACAAAATGACGTGCTCATTTAAGAGTGGTGGATAACTGTGAAAGACATACAGCCACTCAGAGAGAGGCAGTGAGATTTGAGAAGCCGGAGAAGAAGATGTCACAGTGCCAAATCTATACCTTCTTCTCATGGGTTTTACAATCTAGCCGGTTAATCATGTCACAAATATTTAGGGCTATTGTAAAACACTCACTGTTAGCTTGATTCCAGTTACTACTAAATACTGTCAAATATTGTAATAGGGATTAAGCTTTCTCTCTCTAGAAGCAAAGAACGAATCAGTTCTTTGGAAGCCAGTTATTAATTTAACTGGGTGTAGCAAAACCCTCTGGGATTAATACGAGAGTAATATTCCCGGAAACCTGTCTCGCATTTAATTACTTGTTAATTTTCTAGATCATCAATTTTTATTCCTAAACACAGAAAATTAGTAAACCAACCTCCTAAACACCTAAACACTCCTGAACACGAACCCACTGACCGAACTCTAAATCATATATCCGCAAAAGATTCGCAAGAATTTTTTGATTTAGTGAGTATCGTATTCAACCCCCCTTCTACGATACTTTCGGGACCTAACAATTGGTATCAGAGCTGACTGATTGAAGTTACAAATCAAGATCCGTATCTCAGTGAAGCTCGCCGTGCAGAAGCTGTCTCGACTCAGAATGGAGACAGAGTTAAATAAATTTAATTTTAAACTTTTTAAAATAAAATTTATTTTATAAACGTTTATAAAATTTATTTTGTAAACTTTTATTAGTTTATGTTATAAATTTTAATTAGTTTATTTTATAAATTTTAGATAAAATTTATTTTATAAACTTTTATAAAATTTGTTTAACAAACTTTTATTAGTTGATATTATAAATTTTAATTAGTTTATCTCATAAATTATAAATGAAATTTATTTTGTAAACTCTTATAAAATTTATCTTAGAAACTGCTATTAGTTTGATTTATAAATTTTAATTAGTTTATCTCTTAAATTTTAAAATAAAATTTATTTTATGAACTCTTATGAAATTTATTTTATAAACTTTTAATAAGTTTGTGTTATAAATTTTAATTAGTTTATTTTATAAGTTTTAAATATTAAAGTTTATCATTTAAATTTATTAAACATAAATGGCTCATCTATCAAGGAAGCAGCTGGTCATGGTTATTGATTCGAAGGTGCTCAAGAAGGAGTAGATGAAGATTTTTCAGGGTATTTGAAGACAACGAAGATTGACTGAAGGTTATCCGATGAAGTTGATTCTGGAGCAGCTGAAGAAATAGTGGTTCTAATTTCCTTAGAGGTTTACTCAACAGGATCCCACTGTTTATTTTGGAAGCTGCAAAAGAAGAGATTATTTGGGTACAGCTTTTGGTTGATTCAAGTTGAATGTTTAGATGGAAAATCTTGGAGGTTAGTTGTGAAGGAGAACAGACTGGACTACCTGGCATCTCCATCAAGCGTTGAAGTTCTCTTTAGGGAGATTACAGGAAGTTCGTGCTAACACTGCAGATCATCTGGTAAACAGGGTTATAGCCATAGGGAATCTAAGGATACAACCACATTATCTTTAGATGAACTATTTGTGTGCTGAAGGCCTATGAACTGGAACAAGAGCTGAAGAAGATGATATTTGGTAAAACAGGTTGTTAGCATATCCACTGTATTTGTGACCCAGGAACCAAATTGATTGAAGTCAAGGTTGAGAACCTCTGAACAGAAGTGAATTGATCCAAGAAGCTGAATTGAAGATGTAGAAGCTCAAGGTAGTGGTCAAGGTGTTTTATGCAAATTTGACACTTTGGAATAACCTGAGATCTGGACGACTAGTGAAGCCTGTAGGACAACTGGAAGTTCAGTGACGTCAGATTCAGATGGAATCCCAATTCTACATCTAAGGTCTTTACCAATAGATTCCATTAAGGAGATTTTCAAGACCAGTTCAAGATGCGGTTGCAAAACAGGGATGGTTGATTATAGAAGACAAGATCAGGGGTTTGCTACATAATTTGAAGAAGCCTGTACAAGCAAAAGATGACAAACACTATGTTGGGTTGAAGCAGGAATCTTAAGCATTAGTGAGGATGCAGCAAGGGAAAGCACTTGTTGATGAAGTTAAATGCAAAGCTGATTCTATCAGTGACAGTGTTGAACCAAATGGATATCTGGCATCAATGACCAACACTGGAGATGAATCACTAAGCACTTCACAGGTACACTTTCTAACTAGTATACGTTTATCTAATTCAGAACTGTATGTTTATTAAGTTTTGGAATGTATTATATTCATGACAGCATGTTAGCATCTTAGGACTTAAATGCTTAAATATTGATTGCTAAGAATAAGATTGCATGCTAGGATTCATGAGTTTAATTAGTACATTTCATACTTGATTTTATTTACAGTAAAATGAATATCTAGAATTAGATAGGGTGTTCTAGACGGTTAGGTGTATCCCCATGCATTTGCTGGAACTTGATTTAAATCTTCTATGATTTAATACCTCTGCTAATGTTGTGAAAATTGCTAAATAGACAAACAGGTCATAGATCAGATATTTTATATTTGTTCTTATCGTGATAAATGACTTGTTAATTGTTTATGTGCTTATTTTCATATGATTTTCTTTTACTCACATAGTTGCTCTTAAATGCTATATTATATCATGTATTGCTTGTTCAGGTTAATTGGTTAAAAGATGGTAGAATTATCTAAGTAGTCAGTAAGTCATGTAGATTCGAAGCTTAATCTAAAATTGACTTAGGTAATTAGAGATAGTTAAAAATGTTAGACAACGACAGAATGGATTAGACAGAATTAGTAATTAATTTGTTAGTTCTTCTATCCATGTGCTTTATGCATATTGAAGCTGTTGTTACCTCTGATAATATCTCTAACCCATCTGGACTCAATTAAAATTGAGTACCAAGAAGCTTAATCATTTGTGATTGCAGAGTATGTAAGTAAAGGCAAAAGTTATGTGACTTCATGACATTTATTGTTCGAGGCATATGATTAAGGTTAAAGCTCTACTATCACAGTTGGTTGAGAAGGCCTCCCCGATGGTAACCTTTGGAGATGACAGCAAAGGATGTACAAGGGATATGGCTATCATGTTTTAAGAACTGTCATCATTGGAAGCAACTTACTTGTGGAAGGACTTAAGCACTAAAGGGCACTAGGGAATTCTTTTTCAAGGGTTTTCTGGAAAGGTGTTTGATCTCAAGCAAGAAGGTTGGAAGCTTACTCTAATCTGAGTGAGAAATTTGTTCGTAGCTGACATGGATTTTGGATGCAAAGGTGAAGTGATCTTTTTAGTGAAGCTTTATCAATAAAGAGTTAGCTATGGCAAAGGAAGCTCTCTTACTTGTTAGTCAGCAAGGCAATGGATTCTCTGATAAAGATGAAATTAGTGAGAGGACTGCTTCATTTGGAATTCTATTAAGAAGGACATTTTGAAGTGTGTCACATAGGGAAGTCAATGAAAACATCACACTGAAGGAAAGTCATATACTTAGTGGTGATTGAAATTGGTAACCCTAATTACAAGTTGGTGATGTTCGTGCATTCAACAGACAAAATGTCACAAATGGTGATTGATCTAATAAGGAAGATCAAGTTGGAAACAATTGGTAAGCTGTGAGAACTTTGAAGTCAGATATTGGAACTACATTTCGCGAGTGAAGTTCTAAATGAAGTCTGCACTGAAAAGGGAATTTGGAAGCTGAAGCAATTAACACAGCATGCTGCTTTATTCAACAAGATCGTGAAAAGACACCATTTGAGTTAATGGCCAACCAGAAGCAAACACTGAAGCTCTTTCGTGTGTTTGGAGGGAATTGATTTTTAATGAAGATTTATTTGAGTAACTTGACAAGAAGTTAAGGCTCATGGAACAATTCTCCTCGGCTACTCATAGGTGATTAAAAGTCTGAATGTGACGTTCAACTACACCAAGCTCCCAGGCATTCAATGAACGACTAGTCTGAATCTTTGACAAATTCAGATACTGATGTAGAAGCTGAGGTTGCATAAAGGAATTAATGTTTAGCAGCAACTCAGGGGAGCAAATAGAAGAAGGATCTACTAGCCATGCTCAACAATGAAGATCAAAGGATTACATTAAGAACATTTCTGCCAAGACAAAAGGTTTGAAGTCAAATTCTATCCTGGAGTCTCGTTCTTAGTGATCCGGATTCTTGTGTAAAGGCTAGGAGTGCTAACCGAAATGATCATATATTTTTCGGGACCAAGTTGGGAAAGAGAAATTGTCAACATCTTACAATTGGTATCTTACAATTGGTATCACCCATCAATTGGTATCCCAAAGAATACTGAAGAAGCACAGATTGATCCAGATTGGGTGATTGCAAGCAAGATGATCTCAATCAGTTAGAAGGCAAAAAAAAAAAAAAACATTGAAGCTGGAACCCAGACTATAGACCACTAAAGTCGAAGCTGAAACTGGTAAAGTAGGGGTTCACAGAAACTGGATGACTATTGGCATTGTTATGAGGGGCAAAGCCAAACTGGTTGCTACAGGACTTTAAAGCAGAAGGTATCGACGATGATGGAAACAGAATCTTCGGGACTTTCAAGATCAAGCAGTAAGCACCAGTGACGAGACTTGATCCTTTGGGACTCATCAATGGGGACCTAACAATATTCAGGGACCCAATGATTAGGACCTAACAATTCTCTAGCACATGTGGAACATTCAACATGAAGATCTATCAGATGAATGTGAACAAGTGCACTCCTGAATGGTGAGCTAGAAGATGAAGGTGCAGATCCATTACAATTTGTATATCATTCTCTTCGCAGGCTTTACTATGACAGAGGTAAGGACTCAAGCAAAACGTCAAGGACATGGTATGACTCTCTAACTGTTAATTACTTAAAAATGATTCTACATTAGAGTTGTTATACATATCTCTCTAGAAATGCTAGGCACACACAATGTTATATATGTGCAAGTATACCTTAATTCTCGATATGCCTGTGTGCAAGTTTCCAAGTGGATACTAGAGAATCTTATCTTATAGCTAAGTTATGAATTGATAGATATCTTAGGGAAGTACCAATTCTTGGAATCTGGGACCCTTAAGATAATAGGTTTAACCTAATTGGCTATATAGATATAGATAATGCAGGTTGTAAGAAAGACAGGGAAGTTATTCCTAGAAGCTGTCAATTTCCATCAACTCTGTTGAAGCTCTTAACACCACTGAAGGAACAAGCGCATGAACACCAGGTATCATTTCGTTTGAGAGTGTCCATAGTCGAATAACTTGCAGATGTTTGCTAAATAACTTGATAAATTTATTTTATCTAAGTTGGTTAGTAAACTTGGGATATTATTAATATGCATATTTATTGAAAATCCCATCTGCAAGGAATTCTCAAATGAGTTCACAAGTATTACTTTTTCCCGATCCAAAGGACTTGTGAATTTATTTGAAATTCAGATCCTCATACTTTTTGCTATTAGTTTAATTATCATGCTTACATTGTTATATGCATGAGTGGTAGTTAAATTACTTAGCATAAGTAAGAAGCATAATAATTTGTATGTGTTAAATATTTAGTGAGTATTAATCAATGATATCTTGCTTAATTGCTCTGATATTTTACTCTGATAGTCTTAAATATTTTATTACAAATAATTATGATACTTTTGATATTAGTGACGGTATTTAGAATTTTTGTTCTAAATAATTAATGCATATTTCAAAACTCACTAATATTGGAAGATGAAGTATTTTCTAAAGTTAGGTGTATAAAATTCTCAATGTTTTATATACTTAGAAAATATTTCTAAAATTGAGTTTATTGCGAGGAGTTGGAATTAAAATCACAAGTATTACTATTTCCCTATTTAAAGGACTTGTGAATTTCTTTTCAACTATATCCTCGAGCTTACGTATATCATTAATAAATGTTATGAACACGCTTACAATGTGCTTCAGTGACAATTATTAGATATGGCGTAGGAAGTTAGATGCTAATATTCAATCTAATGAATATTTTAGTATTTAGCGAATTTATTTTATCTTATTGAAATTATGGATTGAAGCAATTCAATGATTATTAGTTTCATAATTTTGACTTGATAAAATAACAGAAGCATAGTTTCTTGCATTCGTGCACTTAACTGTGATATTTTTAATATTAGTGATAATACAACTTAATGTTTATTTAAAATCACTAATAATAAAAATATATATTAAAATGCTTATTGTTCTACTGAATGGTTGCCATGTTTAGTTTATATACATGCATGTGATTGGCAATTGCTTAGTACAGCATAAGTATTTAATTTATTTTGATTTATTTAAATCATGAAGATATATACCAATACAGTGAAATATCTGTTCCATGATTTAAATAAATTAAAATAAATAAGAAGCATAATTATTCGTAGTATAAATATTCTCTTTTATTACTTTGTGATAATTGAACAATATTTTATTACAAAATAATTGTGATATATAGTTTTCTTTCTTTGACTGGTTCACAATCCTGAATGTATTTAAAAGAAATTTTTGTCTATTTCTTTTTCAAAATGTTTTATGCAAAGATACATTCACTCTTTTTAATCAGTCTTAGTTATGAAAACTTAAGAATTCTTTTTCAAAACTTCTCTTTTGAAAAACTTTTCTTTAGGATAATCTTTCTTTTATCTCGAAATTTTATCCTCTCCCAAAAGCTTGTTTTAAATGTTTTATCTTTAAAAGCTTTTTCTCTCTTTTGAAAATGTGTTTTAACTTCGAGGTACCAATCACTTGTAAAATGATTTTTTTTTAAACTCTAGTTTCAATGTATGTTTCACATTGATTCATAGTACCAAAACAGTGATTATTGCTTTGAGGGCCTAGTACTGTATTGTTAAGCATTCATTCAACCCCAATTGTCATGTTTTTATTTAAAGTCGGGGATATTATCAGGCAGACGAAAATGATGTAAATCATAATTGCATTATGAGTCGGAAAATCATTGTCTTCTATCTGATAAGGATGTTTTGCAAAACTGTTTTCAAAACATACAGTGCTTAGGTTTAATGGAAAAGAGTCATTTTATTGAGATATAATTTGGTAGAAGAGTTGAGTTTCTTATTTGTTGTAAACTCCCGCGTTTTATTATGGGAAGTTTGCCTTATAAGAAATTCATAAGTAATAGAAACTTTTTCTCTGATACTCCCGCGTTTTATTATGGGATAAGTATCTTAAGGAAAATTTCCATTGGTGTCAGGCTCTTCAATGATAAATTTTTCGATCTGACAAAACTCTTTTATTAAAAGTGCTTTAATGCAATCGTTTACCATTCCTTCTTATATTTTTCTTTCTCCTTGAGATGAAAAATATGTTTTGGAATGTTTAAGTGATTATCTTTTTATCTTCTTTTAATGATTTTATCCGTTTAGCCCCCAGTGGCTACAGAAGTTGGCCAGGAGGTTGAAAACCCATCAATCTCTTACCCAGGCCTTAATACCAAACACTGATTCATCCACTTCCATATATTAACCCTTGGAGTTATAAGGAACATATATTTGTTAGAGGTTGTTAAGGGAGAAATAAGGATGAAGTCGGCAGTGCACCCACAGCTCTACCTCCAGAGAAGTAAAGAAGTATATAAACTGAGGTATCTGTAAGCTCATCTGTATCTTCTCAAAAGGATGCAGAGCTGAAAAGGCAATAAAACTGTCTCTGGAATCATTCTCTCAACAGGGTGAGTCCATTGAAATTCGCTCGTCAGCCAGAGCATCTTGTAATGAGTCAAGCACACCACCGGCACTCACGCTGATGGTAAGCCTAAACAGATATATACTAGGAACCTTATATAATTTTTTGGACCTAACAATCCTAACAGTTATACTAGGGGCCTAACAATTGGACACATTGCAAGGCGTGCACAGTGTGAGGTATAGGCATGTTAACAAACACCCGTCATTGGGTTACGAGGGAAACGTAGACTCTAATTTGCCATTCATTACATTGTCTACTACGTCGCCCCTCCTGGAAGGAACATTTCCAGATCCTGAAAAGGAACGTCCACCTCCCGTTTACGGAGAAGGTGTGAGGCAACTCCTTGATAGAACAAGGCAGGATTCCCAAAAAGATTTTAAAATCTTGGGATAACCCATCTCAAAGAGGTGAGGCTCCACTAGGCAGTGATTTAGCAAATGCTATTGAGTCTGGTGCTGAGACAGTGCTTATGCATGATAGATCAAGAACACCTCAACGAGGCAATTCTCCACTTGATAGTGATTCAGTTCATTCTGGTGAATCAGGTGTTGGGAATATATGAATTGACGGATTTCACTTGCAGGTACAGAAGGCTATATGTGAAGTGCAGAGTGAAAGTGAGAGAGAGAAACACTTAAGTGAAAGTGAGGGAGAGATACACTTGAGTGAGAGATAGGGAGAGAAAGAGTGAAACACTTCTAAGTGCTCGACACTTGGGTGTAAACACCAACAGAACGTAGTAGAAGTGAGGAAACCATAAGCCAAACACTTACCCTTGCTACTTGCTACTTCTGGAAGAAAAGTTACTATATTTTTTCCCGTTCAACGACAGACGAGAACCTTCTTTGGAAGACAAACCATTTAAAAGAGGACCTATCAATTGGTATTAACATTTGGTATCTTTAAAAGTGGGCCATTGGAGGATTCCTCAACTAAGGGGGAGAATTTATAGTGTTATAGTTATAACAAGAAAAAGAAATTGTAGGATTCCTCTTCTTATGGGGGAGAAGTTATAATGTTATAACTAAGGGGGAGATTTTAGACAAGAAGAAGAAAATCTTATCTTCTGATCTTGAAGGGAAACAACAGATATATGGGAAAATCAAGAAGCTGTAATTCTATACTTGGAAGAACATAAATGACTATTCCATTTATTTTCTAAAGGGAGATGAAGAATAAGAAGGAGAATCACATTCGTAGGGGGAGAACATTTTTTTTTGAGCTATGTTCAGTATTGATTGAAGACGTACCCAGGAATAATGATTCTTATGAAGCTCTGTTCATGATAAGTTCTTTAAGTTTACACTATGAAGGATTTTGAAACGGAGAAAGCTCAAACAGACAGAAATGAAGATGATACAACTTGAATATCAGTTCAGTGTCAGAGGAACAAGCATCTTTCATTTCAGTTACAGAAGAAATCTGGAAATGCATTATCTGATCCAGAAAAACCAGTAACATTATTTACAAGTCTCGGACGATTACTTTTTCTAGTTGTTAGTTGAGTTATCCTCCCTAGGTGATTTGTTTGCTAAGATTTAACAATCAAATAGGGGGAGATTGTTGGAGATTTCGAAACTGTATAAATAGTAATCGTGATAACTCAACACTAGAACAGGACAAGTAAATAATACTACGCATACACAGAAATCAGGAAGAAATGAAGACAAGGCAAATACAGTGAATCAAGACATTAGAAGAAGCTTTGAAGTCTACTACAGGTCACTGAAAGAAGTTCATTAATATGTTCATGCCTCAGTGAAGAATAATGTTTAAAGACTTTCAGGGTTTCATATAGGTTAAAGATTCAGTATAGTAGTGCCACAAGAAGATTTCAGTGTAAAGGCATTGATTGGAAATAGACAGTGTTCGAAGCATAGGAATCCAGAAGGAAAAATACAAAGGTTAAGGAAGACAGCTGCAGTCTTGAACAGGATTGTAGTAATGAAGACGTTGTCGAAGTACCAGAAAAGATTCCAGTGAAATAACAGTGTCTATCAACAGTCAGTGTTTGAAGCAATGCAACAGTCCCTATCTTACTCAACTGAAACAGAAAAGAAATCAAGGGAATTCAATTCAGTGTTAGTCGTTTGTGAACCAGACCAGTGCACTAAGCGTCAGCACAACAAGAAGAGAATTGCTTTGATTAATCAGTAAAAAATCAGTTGATCAAGCCAAGCCAAAGGAGTGAAACCAAGTGGTAATTACTTGAAGAATTCAAGAAATATACTAAGGCAAGTATTACTGCATTTGGTGGCATTAATACACTTGAAGCAATGGAGAGGCGCAGCTTATATTCCAAGGCGCAAGAAAAAGTCTAAGGGAAAGTTAAGTAGCGCCTACACAGTGCATTGAGAGTGTAGGCGCAACTAATCTACTAAGGCGCAGGAATTTGCTTGGACTTAGAATCTATATCATGAGTGGCGCCTATACAGGGGAAGCAGTGTATAGGCGCAACACATCTCGTCCAAGGCACAAGAAATTCAAAGGCAAAAGTCTGAGTGGCGCCTATACAGGGAAACCACTGTATAGGCGCAACAAAGATCTATTGGTGCAAGGGAAAAGATTCTAAGGCAACAAGTGGCGCCAACACAGTGCTTACAGAGTAGAGGCGCAACTCACATTCAAGGCGCAACTCAAGACACAGGCGCAACACAGCTTCAAGCGGCGCCCATACACCACTCACACTCTACAAGCGCAACTCAGGACTTAAGCAATTGTGAAGCAAATCAATTCTATTGATTTGAAAAGTCTACACATAAATAAACAAAATGACGTGCTCATTTAAGAGTGGTGGATAACTGTGAAAGACATACAGCCACTCAGAGAGAGGCAGTGAGATTTGAGAAGCCGGAGAAGAAGATGTCACAGTGCCAAATCTATACCTTCTTCTCATGGGTTTTACAATCTAGCCGGTTAATCATGTCACAAATATTTAGGGCTATTGTAAAACACTCACTGTTAGCTTGATTCCAGTTACTACTAAATACTGTCAAATATTGTAATAGGGATTAAGCTTTCTCTCTCTAGAAGCAAAGAACGAATCAGTTCTTTGGAAGCCAGTTATTAATTTAACTGGGTGTAGCAAAACCCTCTGGGATTAATACGAGAGTAATATTCCCGGAAACCTGTCTCGCATTTAATTACTTGTTAATTTTCTAGATCATCAATGTTTATTCCTAAACACAGAAAATTAGTAAACCAACCTCCTAAACACCTAAACACTCCTGAACACGAACCCACTGACCGAACTCTAAATCATATATCCGCAAAAGATTCGCAAGAATTTTTTGATTTAGTGAGTATCGTATTCAACCCCCCTTCTACGATACTTTCGGGACCTAACAAGTTGTTAATGAATGTTTTCATATTCAAATGAGCCAAGAATGATTCTATAAGACCTTAAAAGTTATTTCCATGGCCAAACATGTCAAGAATGAAGGTGTAAGTTATTTCCATATTCGAACGAGTCAAGAATGAATTCTCAGGTTGTTACGGATTGTTTTCATGTTAAAATGACCCCAGAACGATCCAATAAGAGTTTACAAGTTGTTTCCATGTTCAAACGAGTCAAGCATGAAGCTAAAACTTGTTTCCAAATTCGAACGAGTCAAGAATGAAGCTACAAGTTGCTTCCAATTTCGAACGAGTCAAGAATGAAATCTCAAGTTGTTACGGAATGTTTTCATATTCAAATGAGCCAAGAATGATCCTATAAGACCTTACAAGTTGTTTCCATGGTCAAACAAGTCAAGAATGAAGGTAAAAGTTGTTTCCAAGTTCGGACGATTCAAGAATGAATTCTCAAGTTATTACGGATTGTTTTCATATTCAATTGAGCCAAGAATGATCCTATAAGACCTTACAAGTTGTTTTCATCGTCAAACATGTCAAGAATGAAGGTACAACTTGTTTCCAAGTTCGAACAAGTTAAGAATGAATTCTCAAGTTCTTACGGATTGTTTTCATGTTCAAATGAGCCAAGAATGATCCTATAAGAGTTTACAAGTTATTTACATGGTCAAACATGTTAAGAATGAAGGTTCAAGTTATTTCCAAGTTCAAATGAGCCAAGAATTATCCTATAAGAGCTTATATGTTGTTTCCACGGTCAAACATGTCAAGAATGAAGGTTCAAGTTGTTTCCAAGTTCGAACGAGTGAAAAATGAATTCTCAAGTTATTAAAAGAGTGTTTTCATGTACAAATGAGCCAAGAATGATCCTACAAGAGTTTACAAATTGTTTCCATGTTCAAACGAGTCAAGAATGAAGCTACAAGTTGTTTTCAAGTTCGAATGGGTCAATAATGAAGTCTCAAGTTGTTAATTAATGTTTTCATGTTCAAATGAGCCAAGAATGATCCTATAAGACCTTACAAGTTGTTTCCATGGTCAAACAAGTCAAGAATGAAGGTGCAAGTTGTTTCCAAGTTCGAACGAGTCAAGAATGAATTCTCAAGTTGTTACGGATTGTTTTCATGTTCAAATGAGCCAAGAATGATCCTATATGAGTTTACAAGTTGTTTCCATGTTCAAACGAGTCAAGCATGAAGCTAAAAGTTGTTTCCAAATTCGAGCGAGTCAAGAATGAAGCTACAAGTTGCTTCCAAGTTCGAACGAGTCAAGAATGAAATCTCAAGTTCTTACGGAATGTTTTCATGTTTGTCTCAAGTTATTACGGAATGTTTTCATGTTCAAAAGAGCCAAGAATGATCCTACAAGAGTTTACAAGTTGTTTCCATGTAAAAAAGAGTCAAGAATGAAGCTACAAGTTGTTTCCTAGTTCGAACAAGCCTAGAATGAAGTCTCAAGTTGTTACAGAATATTTTCAAGTTCAAATGAACCAAGAATCATCCTACAAAAGTTCACAAGTTGTGTCCAAGTTCGAACGATTCAAGAATAAAGTCTCAAGTTGTTACGTAATGTTTTCATGTTCAAATGAGCCAAGAATCATCCTATGAGAGCTTACAAGTTGTTTTCATGGTCAAACATGTCAAGAATGAAGGTACAAGTTGTTTCCAAGTTTGAACGAGTCAAGAATGAATTCTCAAGTTGTTACGGGTTGTTTTCATGTTCAAATGAGCCAAGAATGATCCTATAAAAGCTTACAAGTTATTTCCATGGTCAAACATGTCAAGAATGAAGGTACAAGTTGTGTCCAAGTTCGAACGAGTCAAGAATGAATTCTCAAGTTGTTACGGAAGTTTTCATGTTCAAATGACCCAAGAATGTTACTATAAGAGTTTACAAGTTGTTTCTATGTTCAAACGAGTCAAGCATGAAGCTAAAAGTTGTTTCCAAATTTGAACGAGTCAAGAATGAAGCTACAAGTTCCTTCTAAGTTCGAATGAGTCACAAATGAAATCTCAAAGTTGTTACGGATTGTTTTCTTGTTCAAATGAGCCAAGAATGATCCTATAAGAGCTTACAAGTTGTTTCCATGGTTTAACATGTCAAGAATGAAGCTACAAATTGTGTCCTAGTTCGAACGAGTAAAAAATGATGTCTCAAGTTATTACGGAATGTTTTCATGTTCAAAAGAGCCAAGAATGATCCTGCAAGAGTTTACAAGTTGTTTCCATGTACAAACGAGTCAAGAATGAAGCTACAAGTTGTTTCCAAGTTCGAACGAGTCTAGAATGAAATCTCAAGTTGTTACGGAATGTTTTCATGTTCAAAAGAGCCAAGAATGATCCTACAATTGTTTACAAGTTGTTTCCATGTACAAACGAGTCAAGCATTAAGCTAAAAGTTGTTTCCAAATTCGTACGAGTCAAGAATGAAGCTACAAGTTGCTTTCAAGTTCGAATGAGTCAAGAATGAAATCTCAAGTTGTTACGGAATGTTTTCATGTTCAAATGAGGCAAGAATGATCGTACTAGAGTTTACAAGTTGTTTCCATGTTCAAACGAGTCAAGAATGAACTACAAGTTGTTTCCAAGTTCAAACGAGTCAAAAATGAAGTCTCAAGTAGTTATAGAATGTTTTCATGTTCAAATGAGCCAAAATTGATCCTACAAGAGTTTACAAGTTGTGTCCAAGTTTGAACGAGTCAAGAATGAAGTCTCAAGTTGTTACAGAATATTTTCATTTTCAAATGAGCCAAGAATGATCCTATAAGAGCTTACAAGTTATTTCCATGGTCAAACATGTCAAGAATGAAGGTACAAGTTATTTCCAAGTTCGAACGAGTGAAGAATGAATACTCAAGTTATTACAAGAATGTTTTCATGTTCAAATGAGCCAAGAATGATCCTTAAGATTTGACAAGTTGTTTCCATGGTCAAACTGTAATGATCGAGACATTTATATATATTTGATTAATATGAGTTATAGTATTTATGTGTTCCAATGTGACAAGAGTTGATATATGATCTTTTTATATGTCTAGTTGACTGCCTGTTTGACCGCATTATGCTTAAGTGTTTTAATTAGTGGTTAAGATAACCAATAACTAACGACACGTTCTATTTGAATTGTATAGATCGTCCGTCAAACCCCCGCACCTCGACGCACCCCAGGACCCCAGGCAAGTTTTCAAAACTCGTACTTAATGTACTAATGTTTTGTCGAAAGACTGTTGTTGTTGTGATATAACTGTATGTTGAAAAGCATGAATTGATATGTATATTTACATATTTCCCAAACATTGCAACTATATGCTATATGTATGTTAGTCCCAAATATCGTAGAAGGGGGGTTGAATACGATATTGTCCAATTTATAAAATAATCGCGGAATGATTTGTTATGGACTAATTGACAGTTCGAACAGTTATATAATCAAACAGTTGGTGAGCAATAACATAACAACAGTTCGTTCGGGGAATATATCGTTTTATTAATATAAACCACGAAGGTGCTACACAAATCTAATCCGTAGATTAGCTTCAACTGATTCACTAGTACAGTTACAATATAACAACAACAATCAATACGAACAAATATTATGACACTAGCTCAAACGACGTTAATGGCTTCTCTGTGTCTCTCTTCTTTGCTCTGTATATTTTCGCTCTGTAACTGAATGAATTTATGTATTCGTGAATGAATCACAAAGGCTTGGCTTTGCTGCTTTATTGTGTAGGCTTTTTCAATCTTCTACGTGGCCTTCTGAGAACCAAGTAAATAGATTGCTTCTCACTTCTTGAATTAACAATCGTCGAGACATTTAATTCATAACCATCGGTGAGTCTGTTGATAACCGTCGAGACTGAAATAATCACTTAAAACAATTCTTCTCAAGGATATCAATGATATGTGTCATGCTGTGGCTGGTTGTAGATTAAACAATCTTAAACCCTCAACTATCGAAGTGCCATAACTATCGAGTGACTTAACCGTCGATGGAATAAATAATCTGGATATTTATCTGAGTCCCTTAACTATCGAGATGCTGTAACCGTCGAGTGAAATAAGACGAAACAGTCAAACCAAATATCAGTTATAACTATCGACTCAAAAGAATTATTAAAACCATAACCGTCGAGTGAAATGGAATTAATAATATATCCAAAAATGGTAACCGTCGAGTGATTTGCTAACCGTCGGTAAATAAGACGAAATAGCCAAACAGGAGACCCAACCGTCGGTAAATAAGACAAAACAGTCAAACAGCTAAACGGTAGTTCACCTTAGCCATTTTTCCAACGATTCAAAGCTCTGCAATATTTTCTTTCACTGCAACCAAGTTAATAAATTTACCTTTACTACTTGAACTTGATTTTCTCCGAGCTTTAGCACACAACGGTTATACAGCCAATTCTTTTCTAACATAGATGCGGTTCTCAATTCCTTTTGTGCTGACATTTAGTGCAACTGGTCTGGTTCACAAACGACTAACACGAACTTGATCTTCACATCTTCTTGACTATTCAATTGGCCCTGTTTCTCTAGCTGTTAAGAAGTGCTTCTATAATTCACTGGAATCCCTTGACTTCTCTGTTGTAAAACCTCTGACATCTTCTGAACCTTTGAAACACTATATCTTTATTCTTCACTGAGGCTTGAACATGTTAATGAACTTCTTTCAGTGATCTTCAATGTCTTCAAAGCTTCATCTAATGTTTTGGTCTTTTGTATTCAACTTATAAACAATTCGTAGTCGATTCCGTGCTTCATTTTAATATAAGTTACCGACCATCTGTGTTGAGTTAGTTTCCTCGGTTACATGTTACGTTACGTTACATTATGCTTTACAATCTCCCCCTATTTGATTGTTAGAGTTCGACAAGCAAATCCCTTAAGAGGATAACTCAACTAACTTACAAGAAAAAGTAAACAGAAGACGGTAAACTAATATTAAACAAATTCTGGATTACATAACACATTTCCAGATTTCAAAAACAATTACAATGTAGAATGTATGTTCCTCTAGCCTGAACTGATATACATTATGTCATTCTCATTGTACAAGACTTGCAAGCTGGTCATTCACTAGATCCAGCGCTTCTTCTTCTAGCATATTACTTGGCTTGGGATCTGACAAAGCTTCCTGAAGTGTTTGCAAGACAGCTACTCTTCTGATCTGCTTAACTTGTTCGAATGTAAATTCAAGAACTTTCGTCTTTCCTTTAATACTCAACCTTTTTGGAACTGCTTTAACCCGATCAGTGTTGTAACATGATTCTGCTCCCAACTTCTCCATGTAAAGCTTAGAGATTTCTGCCAATGCTGATTTGTCTTTATAGTTCGTCGAAGTCTTGATTTGATCAAGTATAAAACCCAGTTCCCTAGAAGTCATGTATGACATCTTGTGGATATCAACTATTTCAGTTTTTCCTTTGGGGTTCTTATACCTGATTGCTGGAGGATCCTTTAGCACCATTGTCTCTGTCTCCTTGATTATATCAAAATCTGGAAAGACAATCGGAAAATCTGGCTTTTCTGCATATTCGAACACCTTCCCTGGATGATTAAATCTAAATTCAGTCATTGCCTTGACTTTTTCAAAGTCCCAATCTCCTTCTTCTCTTGTATACACAGGCAATTTTGGTTGAGATCCATTTGAAGGATCTATTCTTCCGACCTTGGAAATATCTACAGATTGATTTGATAAGACATTTAGTCTATAAGCATAAATGCGCTCTGCAGCTTTCCATTTTTCTTCTGTTCTAAGTCCTTCACTCCTAAGAAGCCCTTCAACATATTTCAGACGCTTCAGAGGATATAGGCTCAGTCTTTCATCACTCAAACACAATGTCTGAACTAACTTGTCTTTGTAGAATATCACTGTATAAGGAGTTGTGTGAACTTCAGCTGCTGTTTTGCTCATCTGATCTTCAATCATATCAGTAAGAAGTTCATTCACATGAGATCTCTTGTCCGTCCTAATCTTCATGACATATAATTCTGTTAGAGACCTCAACTTGATAAAATTCGAAGAAATGGTCTTTGTGGTCGAATTATTGAACTGAATCTGAATCTTCCATCCATTGATGTTGGTCGTGATGAATATCAACTTGACAGTTTGTCTTAGTGCATGAAAGAACTGGTTTATTGATGGATGACTCTTGTGAGCTTCTTGCAGTGCTTCCAGAACTTTTTGATCTTCATTTTGAATTATTCCTAATTCTGGTTTCTGCAAAAGACTCCTAGCCTGATCCCATGCACTTCCTTCTCTTGATAACATCAACGGCCTTTGTCTTCTTTCAATGTAGTGGTTGAAGTGTTCTTTTCTGATTTTTTCCTGAGACATTCGAGCTATTTCACATGCCCTTATCATGGATTGATTTGCATCTAGCAAACCAAATGTTTCCACAAAATCCGTTTCGGTGAACTGATAAGCGGCATCATTGACAAATTCATCAAACACATCATCTTCCTGAGCTGTAGGAGCTGTATGAGAAGGTTCCCATATTTCTCCTTCTTCAAGTGTAAGCCTAACCTCCAGCGGTATTTCTTGCTCCCCCTGAGATGTGATGTTTGCTTCTTCCTCTACCAACTTTCCTTTACCTTTGTCTTTACTCCTCATTTCTGCACCAGATTCTTTTTCTTGTTCTCGCACTATCATCTCCCCCTTAGTTGTGTTATCCTCCGAAACAGGGATTTGAGTAGTTTGAGATTTATACATTTCAAACAAATCTGTAACAAACTTCTTCATATCAGTCTTGAAATTCTGTAAATCCTGCAACATGTTGTACTGAACAGATTTTATTTCCATGACATTGCTGTGAAATTCAGATTTCATTTCGGTGACAGTAGTCTCCAGGTTATAAACCCTTTGACTTAGAGATTGTGTGTACATTGTGAGGGTATTTATTTGGCTGGTAGGTGTCTCACTGACAGGTTCTGTAGGTGTTTGTCTCTCAATTCTCTCGCTCGGTCTTAGAGGTGTGGGTGAATTATGATCACTCAAACGTTCTGTTGGTGTTTCACTCACTCTCATTGACTCCAGCAAGTCTTCTGTACCTGCAGTGAAAATCCTAAATGGCTCATCCGAAGAACTATTGCCAAGTAGTTGCTTCTCCTTTCCACTAATAGTGGTGGAGACCTCCTTATTAGGAGCCAGGAATGTTCCTCCTGGGGGGCTTATCACATTGGATCCTGTAATGTTTAGCAATGAAGGACCCGTGACTCCCGCAATAGCCTGTGAAGGCATGACCTGTACAGGATCTACCTGTATAGGTTCTGCTACAGTAGTAGCAACATCCGTCAATTCCTCCTGTGTGTGTGCTCCTTTCAGTGCAACATATAACTTGGTTGGAGGCTCAATTATTGACACTCGTTCAGATGCCCTGGCCGACGGGCGAATTTCAATAGGTTCACCCTGTTGAGAGGATGTATCCAGAGACTGTGTATTTGCCTTTTTCAGCTCTATATCCTTTTGAGAGGGTATAGATGGGCTAACAGATACCTCAGGTTCTTCTAATCGACGTCTAGTCAGAGGTAGAGCTGTTGGGGTTCCCTCACCTTCCTTATGTGGTGCTTCTGAGGCACTATCTCCCTCACTCACAAATTTTCTTTTTAGGGGTTGGAGAGAAGATAAAGGTAAGGTGTTTATAGTGTTTGGTTCTGAGGCAGTGGTTAGAATCTGTTGGGTTTCAGATTCATTGCCTTGTCCTACAGCCACAGAGGGCTCAACTGATAGGTTCATGACACTTTCTCCAAAAAGATCCTGCAAATTAGAATAAGCTGAGGAGTCAGAGACATGAAGACTACCTTGAGTACTACCTGTAGGAGTCCAAGGATGATATGATTTCTGACTGTCAGCATGACCTATAGAATCTCCTCCAGATATACTATGAAATCCATCTCCTGAAATTTGTAATTCCTCTGTCACCTGAACCACTTCCTCTTCTTGAGCTAAATCCTCGACAGGAGTAGCTACTGGAACTGATTCTTGCACTGGTTCAGGGACCTGATCATTTTCTTGAGGCCCTTGAGGCTCGTCTCTTTCCATGTCCACTACACAACCCTGCATGTATTCAGTCATTTGAGCAGGTGCTTCGTTGATGTAGTTTCTGTTATTGTTCAGAGTGGTGGCTATCCTGTTTTTCTGTTTCATACACAGAGAGGTAACACTACTAGTATATAGTAGTTTTTCCTCGTTAGTCGTTAGATCATTAAGGATAAGCTGTAGGAATCGTGGAAAGTAACACTCCACATTAGTGACTTGAAGGTTTCTGTACTCCACCGATCCCATAACATACAACATCTGATTCAATAATAACCTACCAAAATTTATCCTACAATTATTAGCAACACTGAAGCCTAAAGTTCGATAAAAACTTGAAATACTGTGTGTGTTGAACTTTTTGTAAGAGAAACATTGCATAAGAGTGTGGAAAAAGAAATTCCATTCCTTAGGTAAATGATGTTTACACCTTTCACCTGAGTCGTGGAGATTAGGATTTACGTAGTTGATAGTCGTGAAGAACTGAGTTAATTGATCGGAATTGGGATAAGGGACTAGATTATGCTCAGGGAATCTTAATATACGATTCAAATCTAGCTCCGTCACCCGGATTTCCCGATTAGCAATACTAAATGTAAAAGCCAGTTCATCAACAGCTGAAGAGTTATATGCAGAACAGTAACAGTCTCGTAGCATATTATGATTTAATATCACGTCTGTTACTAAGGCATACCTCACTCGAGAATATTCGAGTAACACTCGTGCCCAGGCCCGATAATTAGCGGGAAGGGACTGAATGTCAAACTCGGCAACTAAATTCGTTTTGGTAATAGTAAAAATTCCAACCATTTTAACTAGTAAAAATTATTGAAAATTTTAACTTTAAACAATTAATTACGAATTTAATTAGACTCGATAACGAACCGAAAACACTAAAATTCAAAACTCCTCCAAAAATCGTGAAAAAAATATATGCTAAACTAGGAGAGATTTGAACGGTGAAACTATTTTTTTGTGATTTTTGGACCTCAAACAAACCCTAGAAAAAATCCCAAAGTTTGAAATACCCGAAACAAAACTGAAACCAAACGATACAAGGCTGGTATCAAATAATTCGGGATGACTAGATCTACAATTCTATGGGTTTAGATTTTCAAAACTAGTACTAGAATGGTAGAAAAAGAGGAAAGAAAATCAGTTTTCTGGTCGATGGTTAAGAATAGCAGTGTTTATTTTAAAAGCTGAAACTGGCGAGTAGAATATGTATGTTTACTAACTGGCGAGATGGTAGATATATGTTTACTAACTGGCGAAAGAAAAAAAACTATATATATGTAATCACTTAACTGGCGACTTGTTTTTGTTTTTTTGTTTTTTGTTTTTTGTTTTTTTTGTTTTTTGTTTTTTTTTTGTTTTTGTTTTTTAAGCAACTCGATGGTTAGCAAAAATAATAAAATAAAGGTAACTATCGAGATGGACACTAATATATAATACGTAACTATCGAAAGATTAATTAATAAAATTAGCCACTTCGACGGTTAGAAAAAAAATAACTATCAAGGCAGATAAAATAATTAACCAGATAGATATAGTAACTATCGAGATGGATAGTTTATTTATTTATTTATTCATTTATTATATATATATTAACCAAAAGACTACTTCGACTGTTATAATATAATATATATATATATTTTTTATAACTATCGAGTACTGTTTAAAACCACTTCGATGGTTACGAAAAAAAATATATCTAATTGTAACTGTCGAGAGTTTTAAAAATAGAAATCATTTAAATACACTTACAAAATAATTTCAAATATTCATAAAATTAATTAAATAGAGATTTCTTAAATTAATTAATTAATATTCCTAAAATAGAAATATTAAAATCTTAATTTGGAAATAACTATCGAATTAATAATAGTCCAATTTGAAATCCACAAACAGACAATATTAATAATTATTATAATAATACTAATAAACACAGGTGGTTGCTTTAAAATCTTTGGAACCAAAAAAAATTTTGTTCCATATTCTGTTACTTTTAAAATTTCCAAAAATTTTAAACCAACCCAATCACAATCCAAACGATCATACAAGCATACTATTAATTAACATAATGTCAGTTATGCAAAATAAGATCATGAAAAGTAATTGCTACACATTTTTTCCAGTGAGAACCAGTACATTAAATAAGCAAGTCTGTACAACCAATTTCTCACCAAAAAAAAAAAACACAACCTGTCTGATATAGAATCTCTCAGCCAGATCTCATTGCATTGAAATCCACCAATTAATTCTAAACCACAGACTGTTATGCTTCTTGTTAACTACAAACACTTATGTAGCAGTTAACTACTTATGCTATATCGAATAATTACCACACAGCATAACTGGTATACTTATGATAATTAATATTGATATTCATAAGCCCGAGATTATAAGTTAGATTGGAGGTCACAAGTCCTTTGGATATAAAAATTCAATAACTTGTGAATCCATACAACTCCTCGCAAACAAAAATTAATTTAAATTTAACATCCCTAATTCACTAACCAACCTAGAGAAAGTGGATTCGTCTAGTGGTTTCGTGAAGATGTCTGCAAGTTGTTGTTCTGTGGGTACAAAATGCAACTCCACAATTCCATTCATGACATGCTCTCGTATAAAGTGATACCTGATATCAATGTGCTTGGTTCGTGAGTGCTGAACCGGATTGTTGGTTATAGCTATGGCGCTTGTGTTGTCGCAGAATATTGGAATCTTGTTCAACATAAAGCCATAGTCTTGGAGTTGGTTTCTCATCCATAGGATCTGAGCACAACAGCTACCTGCTGCGATGTATTCTGCCTCTGCTGTTGAGGTAGACACTGAGTGCTGCTTCTTGCTATACCATGAGACCAATCTTCTTCCCAAGAATTGACAGCTTCCAGAAGTACTCTTCCTGTCAATCTTACAACCTGCAAAATCCGAGTCTGTATAGCCGATTAGGTCAAAACCAGTACCTTTAGGATACCAAATTCCCAAATTTGGAGTACCCTTCAGGTATCTAAAAATTCTTTTGACAGCTATAAGGTGAGACTCTTTTGGGTTAGCTTGGAACCGTGCACATAAGCAAGTTGAAAACATAATATCTGGTCTACTTGCAGTTAAGTAAAGTAGAGATCCAATCATACCTCTGTAGCTTGTGATGTCAACAGATTTACCTGATTTGTCCTCATCAAGCTTTGTGGCAGTTGGCATTGGAGTCTTGGCGGGGGCTGAATCTTCAAGTCCATACTTCTTTAGAAGATCTCTAATGTACTTTGCCTGGCAAATGAAGATCCCATCTTTCTTCTGACTCACATGTAGTCCAAGGAAGAAAGTAAGCTCGCCCATCATACTCATCTCGTACCTACTCTGCATTAACTTAGCAAATCTCTTGCATAGCTCATCATTAGTAGAACCGAATATAATATCATCAACATACACTTGTACTAATATCATAGCATCTTTATGCATTTTATGAAAGAGAGTCTTATCTATAACACCTCTGATAAAACCATTTTCAATTAAAAATTCAGATAGTGTTTCATACCATGTTCGAGGCGCCTGCTTGAGTCCATAAAGAGCTTTAAAAAGGAAGTACACAAAGTCCATATGATCTTTGTTCTCGAAACCCGGAGGTTGCTCTACATATACTTCTTCTTCCAGCTCCCCATTCAGGAATGCACTCTTCACATCCATTTGATAAACTTTAAAGTCAGAATGTGTTACGAATGCCAAAAACATCCTGATGGCTTCAAGTCTTGCTACTGGTGCATAGGTCTCGTCATAATCTATTCCTTCTTCTTGAGAATACCCCTTAGCAACCAGTCTAGCCTTGTTCCTCGTAACAATGCCATCTTCATCCAACTTATTCCTGAATACCCATTTAGTGCCAATAACAGATTTGTCTTTAGGTCTGGGTACCAGTTTCCAAACTTTCTGCCTATCAAACTGATTGAGTTCATCTTGCATCGCAATCACCCAATCTGGATCTTCTAGAGCATCTTCAACCTTTTTAGGTTCTTCCTCTGATAGAAAACCAGAGTACAGACATTCATTCTCCGTTGCTCTTCTAGTCCTCACACCACTTTCTGGGTCACCAATGATTAATTCAAAGGGATGATCTCTGTTCCATACCCTCTGTCTAGGCAGATTAACCCTTGATGATTGTCCTTCTTCGTAGTTGTGTTGAGAGCGACTAGCTGATCCTTCTTCACCTCCCCCTGAGTTGTTGCCTTCATTATTTGATGATCCACCAGTTGAGCTAGCAGGTTCAGTAACAGACTGATTTTGAAATACAGACTGTGACTGTGACTGTGTGGTATTACCAACACTTCCACTGCTTTGCTCTGGATTATCAATCTCCGTGTTTTCATGACTACCAGATGCAGCACCAGGTACGTCTTCATCTCCTAAGTAGTATTCTGATAGATTTTCAATTTCCAGAGATTCAGAATTTTTATCATTTTGAAGACTTGGGAGTTTGGTGTCGTCAAACGTTACATTAAGGCTTTCAATGACCTTATGAGTTTCAATCACATATACCCTGTACGTCTTAGACTCCAGTGAGTAACCAAGGAAAATCCCTTCATCTGCTTTAGCATCAAACTTGCCCAGATGTTCATCTTTCAATACATAGCATTTTCCACCAAACACATGAAAGTACTTCAGTGATGGCTTTCTGTTGGTCATAATCTCATAGGATGTCTTTTCTAGATCTTTATTAATCAGGGTTCTGTTCTGAGTGTAACAAGCTGTGTTGACTGCTTCTGCCCAAAAATATGTAGGTAGCTTTGATTGGCTTAGCATTGTCCTTGCTGCTTCAATCAAAGTCCTATTTTTCCTTTCTACCACTCCATTCTGCTGTGGAGTTCTTGGGGCTGAGTATTGTCTTGAAATTCCTTGCTCCGTGCAGAATTCATTTAGAACTGTATTTCTGAATTCAGTTCCATTATCTGATCTGATCGTCCGCACAGGCAATCCAGCTTCCACCTCAATCTTTTTAATGTGATCGATTACCATTTGAGGTGTTTCATCCTTAGAATGCAAAAACAACACCCACGTGTACTTGGAGTCGTCGTCGACAATCACTAATGCATATTTCTTCTTTGAAACTGACATGACATTAACCGGTCCAAACAGATCCATATGAATCAACTGGAGAGGTTCGCTGATGCTTGACATGTCCTTACTTCTATGTGACGCCTTCTTTGACTTACCCTTTTCACATGCTTCACAGAGTCCTTCTTGGTAGAATTCCATCTGTGGTAACCCTCTCACCAATTCTCTTCTTACTAAAGAATTCATCGCCTTGAAGTTCAGGTGAGATAGTTTTCTGTGCCATAACCAACTCAATTCAGAGGATGCTTTACTGTAGAAACAATTTGCTTCTCCTCTGCTTGCAGTGTTTAAGTCAGCTACGAACAGATTTCCTTTTCTTACTCCTTTAAGAGCAAGCTTTTCATCTTTCCTGTTGGTGATCAGACACTTTTCCTTCCTGAAGTCCACATTATATCCTTTATCTGTAAATTGACTGACGCTCAGCAAGTTGTGCTTCAGACCGTCAACAAGAGAGATATTTTCAATGATGACATTTCCAACTTCCAGACTACCATATCCCTTAGTAAATCCTTTGCTGTCATCTCCAAAGGTTACAACTGGGCCGGTCTTCTCAACCACATTGGTCAGCAGGGACTTGTCTCCTGTCATGTGCCTTGAACATCCACTATCCAGAATCCACATGACTTTTTCATTAGTATCTATGCCCTGCAACCACAAAGTGATTAAGGTTTCTTTGGCACCCAAACTTGTTTGGGTCCAAGAAATTTAGAGGTTCTTGCAGATGGTGTAATAGGTTCAGTTTTCACATCTTTAAGTTCTACTTTGACTGAACTCGAATCATGTTCCTTTGCCTTGACAGATTTGTCTTTTGGCTTAGGAGATTGAGTCTCCTTCCTAACCTTAGGAGGACTAGCAGTCTTTGCCCTTACCTTTTTCTTATTCATGCTTCTTTCTATGCCTATGCAATTACTAGAAGTAGATGCATTCATCAAATTAAAATAAGCATGCATAATATTAAAAGCACATGGCATACATCCAGTAATACCACAAGGCAAATGAAAACTATTCATGCTAAACATGTTCTGCACAACAGGAACATCAGATTCTACTTTAACCTTATTACATGCATGACTAAGGTGTCCAGCAGAATTGCAATTAGTACACAATTTCCTAGGTGCAGTGGGTGCAGGTGTAGCAGAATTAGCAATTTTAACACCTACTTTCCCATTCCTATTACTATTTAACTTGTTCTTGTTACCACCTAATTCAGTTTTAGCAGATTCAGTTTTAACTGGCTCATTAGGTGTAACTTCTTCTACATTAGTTTCCTCAACTTCTTTCTCTTTTAACTTATCCTCAACAAGCATTTCTTGTTTCCATACGATAGTATCTTCGTCTAAGGGTTCTGAGAGTGGGAGCTTAAAGATAGGATTACTACTTTTCTTAATGACAAAAGGAACATTTTCATTTTCTAATAAAACAGTACTAGAAGCATTGAAAGTTATATTCCTTTTATCCTTCTTCTTATTCCTTTTATATTCATCGTAGTTAAAGCCTATACATGTCTTATTATCTAAGCTCTGCTTATCCATTATGTCTTTAGCAATATTAGCTGAGTTCTTAAAAGCTTCCAATTTTAACTCTAGCTCAGAAATCTTAGCCATAAGTGCTGTCTCAACCTCTGCATTACAGATAACCTTATTCTCTAAATATTCATTTCTTTCCTTAAGGTTATTAACTGTGATTCCTACAAGCTCTAGTTGTTCCTTTCCAGATTCTAGCTTTTTAATCTTCGCAACTAGTCTAGCATTTTCTGCTTCAGAAGCTAGCATGCTTGTATGAATGTTAAACATCTCTATACTCAAGTCATTAACTGTATTTTTATATTCAGATAGAGACATATCTACAGTGGTGAGAATAGGTACCTGTGACGATGATGGAGATTCTTCTGAAGTATCTGCCATTAATGCAAGATTTCCATATTCTTCTTCTTCAGAATCTGTGTCATCCCAGCTTCTACCTTCAGCAATGTAAGCCTTGCCTTGTTGTTTTGCAATCAAAGCATCCAATCTCTGTTTCAACTTCTCATTCTCCCTTTTCAACTCATCATAGCTTTTCTTCTCGTAGGAACTCTTCTTCTCATAAACCTTCTTGTCTTTTGCTTGTCTCAGTTTCTTACATTCAGTGGCGAAATGCCCTAGTTCATTGCAGTTGTAGCACCGGAACTTACTACGGTCTACCATGTTTGACTTGTAACCACCTCTTGAGTTGGATCCCGAAAATGATCCTGTCTTCTGAAATCTGCTACCAAAACTTTTCTTGTACTTGGGATTCCTTCTGAATCTTATATGCTTGAAACGCCCTGCCAAGTACGCCATAGATTTGTCTTCCATCTCATCAAGCTCTTCCAATGTATAAAAATCATCTTCCTCTTCAGCTTGTGATTCTGTAGCCATTTCAGCTTCAATGATCAATTCTCCACCAATCTTGGTTTCAACAACCTTTGCTTCAGAAGTCTTCACTTCATCTGCCACAAGAGCTGTGGTCTTCATTAGTGCTGCACTCTTACTGTCCACTGAGCCGGAACCATAGATAATCAACCTCTGTTCTTGTTCCATTTCATAAGTCTTCAATTTTCCATATAGCTTTTCAAGGGGCATAACATTGAAGTTGTCCCTTTCTCTAATTGAAGAAACCTTATGCTCAACATGATGTGGAAGAGTCAACATAAACTTCCTGTTCGTTTCCCTTAATGGATAGTTCTTCCCCTGGATACTCAATTCATTTAACAATTTATTATATCGCTCAAAGACTTGAGTGATTGTTTCTCCAGGAGTAGATTTGAACGCTTCATATCTTGATGTCAGTATATCCAACCGGTTCTCTTTCACTTCTTCTGTTCCTTCCATAATCAGTTCGATGGTTTCCCACATGTGCTTTCCAGATATGCAATTAAGAATTTGATGGCACATGTCTTCATCCATTGAGTCAACAATAATCAACTGAAGGCCTGTGTCCAATGCAACAATTTCTTTCTCTGTATCAGTGAACTCTGTAGGATCCTTTGGAGTAGACCTTTGAGGAACTCTTACTCCGTCCACTGTAGATTCAGGAATCATCTTCATTGGTACAAACGGTCCGTTCTCTAAGATACCCATGTACAACAGATTTGCAGCCTTAATAAACAGGGTCATCTTCTTTTTCCAGAGATTATAATTCACTCTATCAAACTGAGGAACCTTAATACTTCCTACTTTCTGAGAACTCATGATATTGAACTTTTCAAAATTATTTAAAGTTCAAAAAATTTCTGAGTGAAATATTTTGAAAATTAAAAAATTCGCTAAAAATTCCAGAAGCTTAATACTGAAGTCCGAACAATAGATCCTGATTTGTAAACTCAATCAGTAAGCTTTGATACCAATTGTTAGTCCCAAATATCGTAGAAGGGGGGTTGAATACGATATTGTCCAATTTATAAAATAATCGCGGAATGATTTGTTATGGACTAATTGACAGTTCGAACAGTTATATAATCAAACAGTTGGTGAGCAATAACATAACAACAGTTCGTTCGGGGAATATATCGTTTTATTAATATAAACCACGAAGGTGCTACACAAATCTAATCCGTAGATTAGCTTCAACTGATTCACTAGTACAGTTACAATATAACAACAACAATCAATACGAACAAATATTATGACACTAGCTCAAACGACGTTAATGGCTTCTCTGTGTCTCTCTTCTTTGCTCTGTATATTTTCGCTCTGTAACTGAATGAATTTATGTATTCGTGAATGAATCACAAAGGCTTGGCTTTGCTGCTTTATTGTGTAGGCTTTTTCAATCTTCTACGTGGCCTTCTGAGAACCAAGTAAATAGATTGCTTCTCACTTCTTGAATTAACAATCGTCGAGACATTTAATTCATAACCATCGGTGAGTCTGTTGATAACCGTCGAGACTGAAATAATCACTTAAAACAATTCTTCTCAAGGATATCAATGATATGTGTCATGCTGTGGCTGGTTGTAGATTAAACAATCTTAAACCCTCAACTATCGAAGTGCCATAACTATCGAGTGACTTAACCGTCGATGGAATAAATAATCTGGATATTTATCTGAGTCCCTTAACTATCGAGATGCTGTAACCGTCGAGTGAAATAAGACGAAACAGTCAAACCAAATATCAGTTATAACTATCGACTCAAAAGAATTATTAAAACCATAACCGTCGAGTGAAATGGAATTAATAATATATCCAAAAATGGTAACCGTCGAGTGATTTGCTAACCGTCGGTAAATAAGACGAAATAGCCAAACAGGAGACCCAACCGTCGGTAAATAAGACAAAACAGTCAAACAGCTAAACGGTAGTTCACCTTAGCCATTTTTCCAACGATTCAAAGCTCTGCAATATTTTCTTTCACTGCAACCAAGTTAATAAATTTACCTTTACTACTTGAACTTGATTTTCTCCGAGCTTTAGCACACAACGGTTATACAGCCAATTCTTTTCTAACATAGATGCGGTTCTCAATTCCTTTTGTGCTGACATTTAGTGCAACTGGTCTGGTTCACAAACGACTAACACGAACTTGATCTTCACATCTTCTTGACTATTCAATTGGCCCTGTTTCTCTAGCTGTTAAGAAGTGCTTCTATAATTCACTGGAATCCCTTGACTTCTCTGTTGTAAAACCTCTGACATCTTCTGAACCTTTGAAACACTATATCTTTATTCTTCACTGAGGCTTGAACATGTTAATGAACTTCTTTCAGTGATCTTCAATGTCTTCAAAGCTTCATCTAATGTTTTGGTCTTTTGTATTCAACTTATAAACAATTCGTAGTCGATTCCGTGCTTCATTTTAATATAAGTTACCGACCATCTGTGTTGAGTTAGTTTCCTCGGTTACATGTTACGTTACGTTACATTATGCTTTACAATGTATTATAGATATAAGTCGGTAAAAGTAAAGGCTCTAAGCATAGAGCGGTTATGTATTTTCAAACGTAGACCAGGAGTCGGCATGTAATGATAAAGTACTGTCATAATCCGGAAGAAGCCGGAGACAAATTATTTTGAAAAGGCGATATAAATATTTTGATATTTATATTCTGGTTATTCTTTAAATAAAAAAATATATATATAAAAAGGAGATAATAAATATTATTTTAATATATATTTAATTAATGAATATTATTTTGAATATTCATTTATTGAGAATCATTTATTAATTTTAAATTAATAAATATTAATTAATTATTTATTAATTTAATTAATAAATATTAATTAATTATTTATTAATTTTTAATTAATAAATATTATTTAAATATTTATTAATTATTAATAATTCATTTTCGAATTATTTTAGGTCTTTAATAATTATTCGAAGCTTTCGATAATTATTTTAAATACTTTCCGACCTTCCGAAAATGATTTAAAAATAGTAGGAGCTCCCTAATATTTAATTTAATTATTTATTTTATTCTTTTAATAAGAATAAAATATATTCAGACTTATCAAAAATAGGGAACTCAGTTTAGGAAGTGAATGATTATTTACTTCTCAAAAGCAGTCAAGTTTTGGAACAAGTTTCCACAGTAGTAAGAGTTTTCAACTTATCAAAAGCAGTGAAGTTTTTCGACAAACTCCCGAGTCATGATTTTCAAAATGAATTCAGTCCTTGAGAAATGAGATTATATGATGAAGGTCAACTTATCTGTGTGGTAAGGCGACTACATCACTTAATCTGACAGCTATGAGGGTCTATCAACAAGTACTATACTTGGGGAGCTAGGATTAACTTCCAGTTCCAGGTTAGATAGACGAATCTATTAACAAGTATTATATACTTGGGGAGCTTGGATTAATATTCCAGTTTCAGACTTATAGATTAATTCAGTGGACTTGGAGTTAGCGTAAGAGGCCGAGTGACGCACGGTCCAGTACTTTGACCCGTATGCGGTCTAGGGTGACTACCCATTAACGGTAGCGAGTACCGGGGCTCCCCCTTCTACATGTAGAGAAACGGAAGGCTTCCATAGGATGCTGATGAAGGCTGCCGCATGTTGCGACTGATCATCGTATACAACGGTAGCGGGCGTGGAGATGCTCCAGTTACAGTCCCTTCTTCCAATTGGAATTGTGCTACGCACCGTAACAAAAGCCTAGGAGCTGAGTTACCGATGGTGTTGTTTAGCAATAAAACGTTCTGAAAGATTCAGCTTACTCTTAATGTTTTGACGAAAGTTATTTAACTTCAGTTCTTTGTTCATAATGCTTTTACAAATAACTCACAGCATGTTTTCCAGTATATACTTGATAAAGAAGAAAGCTTACAGTTTCACAGCATGTTTTCAGAAAGTATATTATTTATTGCTGAGCTATATTGCTCACCCTTGCTTTCTTTATATATCACAACACAACAGGACAGCAGGATGCCGCGGATGCGCCGCACCCCCAGGAAGCGCGTGGGAAACGCCCGCGCATTCCGTAGGATCTTCGCCAACCTACCCCAGGTAGGAAGTCGGAGTAGAAGTAGGATAGGGGTACAGTCGTTGATGGTACGCCTTATCTATAAATATGACTTATGTAAATTATTTAACAAGAACAGGTAGTAGAATTCAGTACTGTTTCAAGTAGAAACCGTATCGTTTTCATAAGACAAGAACTTACTTTTGGACTGTAATATTTACTCTGATGGATTTATGTATGAAGTATGTATTCGTTCTGAGACTATAATCAGTAGTGTGTGTATATGAACTGTAGGGTCACTGCAGGTGAAGTGCTAGCATTAAAGATTAAGATAAATGTGTTAATAACAGGAAGAACGGGAGCCGTGACGGCCCAGGTCTCCGACCCCGGATCTGTGGGCGCCACAGAGATGGTATCAGAGCGTAGGATTATAACTCTCAGAACGATAAGAAGTTAAGAACAATAAATCTTATAATAATAATAAGAAACTCTTATCGAGTCGTCGTCGGGCTATTGGATGTAGCGCTGACATTAAAACCCGCAAGGGAACTTTCAACCCCAGTTAGTAACGTCGTTTTTGGTATACACATATAGGTACCTGTGCCAGAGCGGGAGAGGATTTTGAGGAGCAGCATGATGCAGCATTGTTAGGCTTAGTAGGTGACCTTGCAGCTATCCCAGAGGAGGATCCAGAGGAGGATTCAGAGGAGAAACCGATGGAGGACCCGAGTGAGGGACCACATGATGCAGATTATGTGTTCCCTACCCCACCCACTGAGGCAAAGGGGGACCCTATGGATGATGATGTTGTTTGGAGGGACATCGAGATGTACCCGCTTCCAGTTGTGAGATCTCCTACACCACCTATGCCTCCACTTAGCCCTCTTAGTTCAGAGGACGAGTACGAGGAGCTTACACCTGACAGAGTCGAGCCTTCTACGGACATGCCAGCAGACCCAGACACTCCTCCTCCCCCATTCTTAGGGGTACCAGCAGTCATCCATGAGTACATGATAGGTCAGCTTACTGCAGAGATTGCTTTGGCTGATGGCCGCGTTGACGAGCTGAGGCGCCAGTTGGCCGCTGAGCGCGAGCTTAGGGTTTAATAAAACTCACGGTTGTGTATACATGGGTCTTGTATATATACTGAATAAAATAATCCTTAACATCCAATCGAAAATATCACATCTCAAATGTCTCATACGTCGAACTTCTTCATAACTACAATTCTGCCATGATCTGTATTTTACCTTTTTGACCCTCTAAATGATATTTTCTGGAAAAACTTAAAATACAACAATCGTAGAGAATGAAAAGATCTTTCTAAAAAGTCCAGAATCAATTAATTCCGACTTACGATGAATTTATTAAGAATTTTACAAGAAAGCTGATTTGTGTATGAATAATCCTACGAATTTTACAAACAAAGATGAAGAAAAAGAATAAGGATTTGTGTATCGAGAGAGATTTACATCTATTTAGTCTTGGTGGCTAGAAAAAAATATAAAAGAATGAGGAGATCTTAATCTATATATAGAGTTTTAAAATCCTATAACAAAACCTACTACGATTCAAATACCAATATTCGAAAGCCCGTTATTCTAATCCAATTTTAATTCCTAATCTCTATCTAATTTTAATCCTTTTTTATTATTATTAATCTATTTTATTACAAATTTTATTTCTAATCAAATTCAATATAATAAATATTATGGTTAAAGAAAATAATCTTTACAAATTCTAATATAATTCTAATTATTATTACTAATATCTAAATAAATAAATTACGGATATTACACAATACATGCAATCATATACATATATGTTATGTTCATAAATTAAACGTATTTGGTTATGACCCCATCATATGTGATCTTTCCAAGCTAATGGAAATATCAAGGTCAGTCTATGGTGGTTTAAAAATACTATCTATTACACGTCTTTAATCTTCATTGCTCCATCATCCCCTTTTGGATCGCCGCATTTCTTGGAAGTCTTCATTGATAATTACATTGAATAATAAAATAAAACTATCCTAATGAGATTATAAGAAGAACTTGAGTTACATACGAGATAATCAAATTACAATGAATAGATGACATGCAAGTCGTGTTTAGAAACAAAAACCATAAATAAAGAAAACCATTAACTAACGGGTCTTAAGGCCATAACCATACACCATGATAACTGTTAGTATTGGTGTCCTAGAGACAATACATTTTCATGTTTTATTGAAAACAATTAAGTTATGTGATTATTTAATTAATATTTATAATATCTTTATTTACTGCATCATAAATTGAAAGAATAATAAATGTCCATGAAATATTAATTGTAATATATGTCTTTAAGTATGTGACTTAAAAATGAGATTATATTAATAGTATTTTATTCCTAAAATTTCCTTGTCAAGTATTATTATTGAAGGACAATAATAATGCAATAATAAGACTAGTATGTTTGTTTACAGATGACCACCTCTCATTGGTCATAGGTATGGTGATACTAAATTCAAGAACATAAGTGTATGTATCAATACATGACACTGGAAAGTCTCGTCGTGAGATTCTACATGTTAATAAGTGTCATAAGAAATCTCACAGTGATAATGATGTAATGATCCTCTGACTTGAAATCATTATATTTCTATATGAGAATTAATATACTTTGATTACACTCAAAGTTACCTTTAACCGGGTAATGATAAAGGTGGACATTGGGTATGCTATGAATCATATGAGGAAGATGAATGATAGATATATGATTTAACCCTCCAATTCTAGGAGTGATATTATTGGCCTCTCGATTGAGTGAGACTATGAAATGCATGGTCAAGCTCAAATATTGATTTGTTTAAATAGTCTACTCATTGATCAAGGCAACCAAGATTAAACGTTGAAGAGGATGACATTATACATGCCTCGATTTTGATCTATAATATAAGGTTAAAGGGATTATATTACATGGATCATTATTCACGAAAGGTTTAATTGAATCACCAATTATTATTGTTACTTGGGTAACAATGATGTATTACTAGATGCCACTCATTGCTTATAATTTTATTATTAGATAATAAAATTATTGCCAATGTAATAATAACATAAATGGTCACACACAAAGAACGTTAAAACGGAGGTTTATTTAAATTACGAATTTAAATGTATTATTGTTTATTCGAATTTAATTATTAAATTAATTAAGTGGGACTTGATTATTTATATTAGAATTCGGATTTAATAAGTATTATTATTATTCAAATTTAATTATTGAATTAATTAAGTGGGACTTGATTAATTATATTAGAATTCAGATTTAATAATAATAATAATCTAAAATCAGAATGTGTTTTGGAAACCACATGGATTAGGGTTAGGTCCAAAATCTCTCTATCCCCTATATATACATAATGATGTATAATATTAGGGTTTAAATCATCAGATTTCGTTTTTAGAGAAAAACCCTAGCTGCTCAACGTCAAGAGAGAGAGAGAGAGGCAAGCAATTTGGCTAGTACCGACTCTGGTGATCGTAGGACGATCGGGCTTTCGTGTGGACTTCTTTGGAGAGCAGATCTTTTCAACAAAGGGCTGTTGTGATTCATCTTTTCTGGACCTCCATTAAATAGTATGCGGAAAGCTTTGTTAAGGTACAAACTTCTTCACCATAATCATCCAAAGTTATACATGGATCCTGCGATAGGGTTTCGCTTTTTTTTTTATTGTTTTACGTTATATCCGCTGCATTTTCATGCCCGAAACCCTTCAATGTCATCAGAGTTACATGTATAATGAGATGATTTGGTTATGTGTTTAACAGTTTTTTGATGTATGTAAATATATATATGATATGCCATGACTATATGTTGATATATATGTTTCATATGATTTTGAATATATGATATTCATGTGTTGTATAATCATGGGATGATTATGTGAATTGTTGTATATATATGATACATGTTTGTTCTTGTTATGAGAATCGTATTCGATACGAATTCTGAAACGGCTTCAGTAGAGTTTCTGAAATCTGTTTCCAGTGTCCGATTTTCACAAACGATGTGTGTTTTCTGACTGAAATCGTGTCACTGAGCAATACTGATTTTTTCAGCTTCGCGTCTGTAAATCGTTTGACGACGTTACAGGCCCCGAAAAGGCGATTTATTATTTTCTGAAATTTATTTGATTTTCTAAATTTTGAAATTTTTTATATATGATTATATGATATGTTTATATAATCTGAGATATATTACATGTGTTATGTGATAACATGGTGGATGGTTATGGCCTAAAGACCCATAGGATAGTGGATTTTTTTATGGTTTTGGTTTCTAAATATGACTTGCATGTCGTTTATTCATTATAATTGTTAATCTCGAATGTAACTCGAGTTCTTCTTATAATTTAATTAGAATAGATTTATTTATTATTCAATGTAATTATTCAATGGAGACTTGGAAGCAAGGAAGCTAGGAGGTAATCCAAACGATGGAGCAATGAAGAAGATAAAGACATGTAATAGTGTAGTATTTGAAACCACCATAGATTGACCTTGATAATTCCATTAGCTTGGAAATATCACATAGGATGGGGCCATAACCAAACACGTTTAATTTACGCACAATACATATATGTATATAAATGCATGTGTAGATATGTATGTGTTGGAATGATGTATTGTATTAGATACGACACACATGCCATGCCTGCCTAAGAAAGATAAAATCTGTAACAATTCAAGATTTTAAAATTAAACAAATGATCATGAGATTCTTGTGTTTATGAAACACGGTATTGAATATGAATTTTCTTTTTCTGATATGGGGAGATTTTGTCAAAAGTGAATTATTATTCGTAAAAAAGTTGGGTTTTAAGTGAGACCGCTTGTGACTTCTTCGACGATCTAGAAATCGAACCATTGACGAATATTGAAATAGATTATTTGATCAAGGAAAAATTGAGAATCTCTTTATAATGGGATCATGATCGTTCATATAAATATTAAAATCCCTAAATACATATTAAGTTAATCGGATGCCTTCCAATGTTTAATACTCGTCAAGATCTAGATTGAGAAGGAGTGGGTTTGCCAAAGCAAGGTGCTTTTATCAATCATGGGAAGACGTGATAAGTAAATGAATTAGTTTGCTAAAACATTGGGTCTGACATAACTAAATCATCACAATAGGATTGTGGGTTTAGAGGCATAGAGTTTGGTGAAATTTATTGGATAAATGTGTACAAAGTGTTGTTCCACCAAACTATCCAAGAGTTATATTTGATATAATCGACTAATGTTGTCCACCTAAATAGTCGTGTTTTGGGTGTATTAGCCAACGTTATCTTAAAACATGGATGAAATATGGATTTTGGCTCACTAGAAAGATTTAATGAAATGCTTTCTGAATTAATAGTTAGGGCTATTGATTTGATAAAAATAGTGGGAGATATATATTATGAATGTATATGATAATCACTTGAACATAATTAAAATTCTGCAACTAACTAATATGCATTTTAAATATTGTAGATATTTAATGGCAAATAACACAAATAACTTCTCTGTGAGAGCAACCCTTGAGAAGGACAAGCTGATAGGAACTTACTTCCTTGATTGGTATAGGAATTTGAGGATTGTCCTCAGGTAGGAGCGAAAGCTTCACATCATTGAAATTCCATCACCTTCTTCTCTTGCTGAGAATGCAACTCGTGTTCAACAAAATGCTTATCAGAAGCATATTGATGATGTGAATGATGTTGCGTGTCTCATGCTTGCAATCATGAGTGCTGAGCTTCAAAAATAACATGAGCATATGGATGCTTATGAGATGATTGAACACCTTCAAAGAATGTTTGAGGGACAGCCTCGTCAAGAAAGGTTCGATACGAGCAAAGCACTGTATGCTTGTAAACAGGGAGAGCGTGAACCTGTTCAACCACATGTTCTAAAGATGATAGGTTATTTTGAGTATCTTGATACTTTGGGTTTCCCGATTGGTCCAGGAAGCTCAGATTGATTTGATCTTGCAATCTTTGAACAACAACTATACTCATTTTGTTATGAACTACAATATGAATAAGATAGACAAAACACCCACTGAATTGTTGGCCATGTGACGAACTGCTGAAACCAACATGAAAAAGGCTGAACCTGCTGCGATGCTGATGGTAGACAATAAAGGTAAGGCTAAAAGGAAAGGTAAATGGAAGGGAAAGAAGAAGATTGGATCTGCTTCTAGTCCCAATCCGAAGATCAATCCCAAACAGGATTTAAAGCCTAAGGGTGCTATTGCAAAGGGTGATTGTCACTACTGTGGTAAATCAGGTCATTGGAAGAGAAACTGTCATGCTTATTTGGAGGATCTGAAGAAGAAGAAGGCTGATCAAGCTTCTGATTCAAGTATTTATGTTATAGAGGTCAATTTGTCTACTTCTACATCATGAGTATTAAATACTGGATGTGGTTCTCACATTTGTATAAATATGCAGGAGCTGCAAAGGAGTAGGACTTTGGCAAAGGGAGAGGTCGACCTACGAGTTGGCAATGGAGCAAAGGTTGCTGCCTTAGCTGTAGGGACTTATTATTTATTGTTGCCCACTGGGCTTATTTTAGAACTTGAGAATTTTTTTTATGTGCCTGCAATTTGTAGAAAATTATTTTGGTTTCTTGTTTGGACAAGAAAGGTTTTGCATTTTCAATTCAGAACAATAGTTATTCCTTTTCTTTAAATAATGTTACTTATGAGGTTGCACGTTTATTTAATGGTTTATATGTTCTTGATTTAGACACTCCTATCTATAATGTGAATAACAAACGTCTTAAATCTAATGACTCAAATCAAACATACCTCTGGCACTGTCGTTTAGGCCATATAAATGAGAAACGCATTTACAAGTTACATGAGGATGGATACTTGGATAAGTTTGACTTTGAATCATACGAAGCATGCGAACCTCGTCTCATTGGAAAAATGACTAAAGCTCCTTTTACTAGACAATGTGAAAGGGCCACTAAAAGATTAGAACTTATACACAGTGATATATGTGGTCCTATGCGTACTATGGCAAGAGGTGGCTTTTACTACTTTATCACATTTACTGATGATTTCAGTGGATATGGATATGTGTATGTTATGAAGAAGAAATCTGATTCTTTTGAAAAGCTCAAAGAATACAAAGCTGAAGTAGAAAAGCAAACTGGCGGAAGTATTAAGACTCTACGATCTGATCGTGGAGGTGAATACTTATGCCATGAATTTAAGAGTTTATTAAAAGAGTGTGGTATTGTATCACAACTCACTCCTTCAGGAATATCACAATGGAATGGAGTTTTTGAAAGGAGGAATCGTACTTTGTTGGACATGGTACGATCGATGATGAGTCACGAAGATCTTCTAATTAGTTTCTAGGGTTACGCCCTAGAGACGGATGCTTACACATTTAACCGAGTTCCTACTAAAATGGTTCAGAAGACTCCGTATGAGATATGGACTGAGAAACATCATAGCATGTCATTTATAAAAATTTGGGGATGTGAGGCGTTTGTGAAACGTCTAATTTCTGACAAGCTAGGACCTAAATCAGAAAAATGTAATTTTGTGGGATACCCAATTGAAACAAAGGGTTATTCTTTCTATAATCCTTCAGAGAACAAAGTTTTTATTGCTCAAACTGCAATGTTCCTTGAAAGAGAAATGTTGTCTAAGAAAGACAATGGGAGGATAATAGATCTCGATGAAATTCGAGACCCACATGATCACATTGAACCAATGGAGGAACCTGAGCAAAATGTATAAGAAAACAATATTGCTCAGGAAACACAGGTTGTTCGTAGGTCTGGTAGGATTCGATATGAGCCCGAGAGATATTATGGATTTCTCTTGACTCAAGATGGTGATGTGATGCTTGTGGATGAAGATGAGCCTCTCACGTACCAATATGCCATGAACACTCCAGAATCTAAGAGATGGAAGGATGCCATGAAATCTGAGATGGAATCCATGTATAACTTTGGTTGATCCATCTGAAGTGGTAAAACCTATAGGGTGCATGTGGATTTTCAAAAAGAAGACCAATATGGATGGTAATGTACAAACCTATAAAGCATGATTGGTGGCAAAAGGTTTCAAGCAAATTCATGGTATTGACTATGATGAAACTTTTTCACCAGTGGCTATGATCAGGTCCATCAGGATTTTGCTTGCTATAGCTGCTTACCATGACTATGAAATCTAGCAAATGGATGTCAAAACCGCTTTCTTAAATGGGAGCCTTGAAGAAGATGTGGATGTGTGTATGACACAGCCTGAATGTTTTGTTGATCCAAAGAATGCTGGAAAGGTATGTAAGCTGCGTCGATCAATTTATGGATTAAAACAAGCCTCAAGGAGATGGAACATTCGTTTTGATGAAACTGTCAAAGAGTTTAGGTTTATTCAAAATGAAGATGAACCATGTGTTTACAAGAAGGTAAATGGGAGGAATGTGGCATTCCTAGTATTATATGTTGATGATATATTAATAATAGGGAATGACATTCCTTCTTTACAGGCTGTTAAGACTTGGTTGAGTAAGAATTTCTCAATGAAAGACTTAGGCGAAGCAACCTATATTTTAGGTATCAAGATCTATAGAGATAGATCAAGAAAAATGATCGGCCTAAGTCAGAGTACATACATTGATAAAGTTTTACATCGATTTGGGATGCAAAATGCTAAAAATGGATTTGTCCCTATGTCTCATGGGATATCGATCTCAAAAGATAACAGTCCTAAATCATTGGATGATAAGGACCGTATGAGTAAAGTTCCATATGCTTCAGCAATTGGTTCCATAATATATGCAATGATATGTACTCGTCCTGATGTCTCGTATGCTTTGAGCATGACGAGTAGATACTAGTCTAATCCAGGTGAAGGTCACTGGACAGCAGGCAAGAATATTCTTAAGTACTTGAAGAGGACTAAAGATCAATTCTTGGTATATAGAGGAGAAGATAAGCTGGTTGTAAAAGGTTACACCGATGCTAGTTTCCAGACAGACAAGGATGATTCGATTTCTCAGTCCGAGTTTGTGTTTTGTCTAAATGGAGGTGTTGTAAGCTGAAAAAGTTCAAAGCAAGAGACGGTTGCCGATTTTATAATGGAGGCTGAGTATATTGATGCTTGTGAAGCAACCAAAGAGGCTGTTGGATTCAGAAATTTATTGCAGCTCTTGGTGTGGTTCCTTCAGTCGCAGATCCGATAGATTTATACTGCGATAATAATGGAGCCATTTCGTAGGCTAAGGAACCAAGGTCTCATTCCCGAACAAAGCATATACTCAGACAATATCATCTTCTTCGAGAGATTAATAATCGAGGGGATATACATATATGTAAAGTGCGTACAAATGATAACATTGCAGATCCACTAACCAAGGCTTTTTTGTAGCAGAAGCACGAAGGTCATACTAGTTCCATGGGTATTAGATACATGAAAGATTGGCTCTAGTACAAGTGAGAGATTGTTAGTATTGGTGTCCTAGAGACAATACTTTTAATGTTTTATTGAAAATAATTATGTTATGTGATTATTTAATTAATATTTATTATATCTTTATTTACTGCGTCATAAATTGAAAGAATAATAAATGTCCTTGGAATATTAATACGTAATATATGTCTTTAAATATGTGACTTAAAAATGAGATTATATGATTAGTATTTTATTCCTAAAATTCCCTAGTCAAGTATTATTATTTAAGGACAATAATAATGCAATAAGACTATTATGTTTGTTGACAGATGATCACATCTCATTGGTCATAGGTATGATGATACTAAAGTCAAAAATATAAGTGTATGTATCAACACATGACACTGGAAAGACCCGCCGTGAGATTCTACATGTTAATAAGTGTTATAAGAAATCTCACAGTGATAATGATGTAATGATCCTCTGACTTGAAATCATTATATTTCTATATGAGAATTAATATACTTTGATTACACTCAAAGTTACCTTTAACCGGGTAATGATAAAGGTGGACATTGGGTATGCTATGATTCATATGAGGAATATGAATGATAGATATAGGATTTAACCCTCCAATTCTAGGAGTGATATTATTGGCCTCTTGATAGAGTGAGACTATGAAATGCATGACCATGCTCAGATATTGTTTTGTTTAAATAGTCTACTCATTGATCAAGGAAACCAAGATTAAACGTTGAAGATGATGACACTATATATTCCTTGAGTTTGATCTATAATATAAGGTTAAAGGGATTATATTACATGGATCATTATTCACGAAAGGTTTAATTGAATCACCAATTATTATTGTTACTTGGGTAATAATGATGTATTACTAGATGTCACTCATTGCTTATAATTTTATTATTAGATAATAAAATTATTGCCAACGTAATAATAACCTAAAGGGTCACACACAAAGAACGTCAAAATGGAGGTTTATTTAAATTACAAATTTAAATATATTATTGTTTATTCAAATTTAATTATTTAATTAATTAAGTGGGACTTGATTAATTATATTAGAATTTAAATTTAATAAGTATTATTATTATTCGAATTTAATTATTAAGTTAATTAAGTGGGACTTGATTAATTATATTAGAATTCGAATTTAATAATAATAATAACCAAAAATCAGAATGGGTTTTGGAAACCACATGGATTAGGGTTAGGCCCAAAATTTGTCTCTTCCATGTATATATACATAATGATATATAGTATTAGGGTTTAAATCATCAGATTTCGTTTTTAGAGAAAAACCCTAACTGCTCAACATCAAGAGAGGCTAGAGAAAGAGAGAGAGAGAGAGTGAGAGAGAGAGAGAGGCAAGCAATTCGGCTAGTACCGACTCCGGTGATCGTAGGACGATCGGGCGTTCGTGTGGACTTCTTTGGAGAGCAGATCTTTTCAACAAAGGGCTGCTGTGATTCATCTTTTCTGGACCTCCATTAACCAGCATACGGAAAGCTTTGTTAAGGTACAGACTTCTTCACCATAATCATCCAAAGTTATACATGAATCCTGCGATTGGGTTTCGATTTTTTTTATTGTTTTACGTTATATCCGCTGCGTTTTCATGCCCGAAACCCTTCTATATCATTTAACACAAATAATATATCTCAGATTATATAAACATATCATATGATATATAACAAATTTAAAAATTATAGAAAATCAAATAATTTTCAGAAAATAATAAATCGCCATTTTGGGGCTCGTAACGACATTGAATGGCTTACAGGCGCTAAGCTGATTAAATCAGTATTTTTCAATGACACGATTCCAGTCTGAAAACAAATATTGTTTATGAAAATCGGACACTGGACACAGATTTCAGAAAATCTACAACAGCCGTTTCAGAATTCATATCGAATACGATTCTCATAATAAGAACAAACATGTATTATATATATACAACAATACACACAATCATCACATTATTATACATCACATTAATAACATATATTCACAAACATACAAAACATATATATCAATATATAACCATGGCATATCATATACATGTTTTCATATATCGAAAAAATGTTAAACACATAACAAATTAAAATGTTTCGCAAGTAGCTCTGATGCCATTGAAGGCTTTCGAGGCACAAACACAATGGAATAAACGTGAAAAATAAATCAAAATAGTGAAACCCTCCATAGGATCCATGCGAAAACACAATATATAATTCGGAGATCATGATGTATTACCTTTTGAAGATTTAACGAAATAAAGATAGAGATTATGGAGGTCCAAAGCTTGTACGATCACCACGTATCCCGCAGCAAGCGATCTACGCTCTAACGGTCACTTGATCTTCGAAGGAGGAAAGATGTACTTGCACCCAAGCTGTTTCTCTCAACCTCTATCTCACTCTCTATGCGGCTAGGGTTTTCCCATAACTGAATTAGGTTAACTCCAAGAGAAAGAGAAGTATTTATAGAAGAAATAAACAAGCTTTTTAGCTCATCATCTTATTGGGCCTTATATTTAATTAATTTATTTAAAATTTTAATTTTAATTTAAATAACTAATTAAGTCAAACTTAATTAATATTCAAATTATAAATTAATTCAAATTTCTAATTTTATTAATTAAGTCCAACTTAATTAATATGCAAAATAAATTTGAATTACTATTAATTCTCCTTCAAGTATTCTTTGTGTGTGACCATTTAACTTATTTGTTGACAATAATTTTATTATCCAATAATAAAATTATAAATAATGAGCAGCATCTAGTAATACATCATTGCTATCCAAGTAGTAATAATAATATCGATGATTCGATTGAGCCTTTCCTGAATAATGTACAAAGTAATATAATCCCTTTAATCTTGATATTATAGATTAAACTCAAATCATATGTTGTGTCATCCTCTTCATAATTTAATCTTTATTTTCTTGATCGATGAGTAGACTATTAAAATCAAATCAACATTTGAGCACGACCATGCATTTCATAGTCTCACTCAAACAAAAGGCCAATAATATCACTCCTATGATTAAGAGGATTAAATCACTTCTATATCATTCATATTTTTCATATGATTCATAATATACCCAATGTGCATCTTAAATCACCCGGTCAAAGGTAACTTTTAATGTAATCAAAGTATATTAATTCTCATATAGAAATATAATAATTTCAAGTCTAAGGATCATTACATCGTTATCACTATGAGAATTACTTATGACACTTATTTAACATGTAGAATCTCACAACAGGTCATTACAGTGCCATGCATTGACATATGCACTTATGTTCTTGACTTTAGTATCACCATACCTATTACCAATGAGATGTGGTCATCTGTCAACAAACATAATAGTTTATGTGCATTATTATTGTCCTTGATTAATAATAATCGACTAGGAAATTTTAGGAATAAGTTACGATTCATATAATCTCATTTTTAAGTCACGTATTTAAAGATATATAATACGTATCAAAATTACAAGGACATTTATTATGTTTTGAATTTAATATGAAGTAAATAAAGTCACAATAAATATTTATTCAATAATCAATAGAACATAATCCATATATGTTTTCAATAAAACCTAATAGTATTGTCTCTAGGACACCAATACTAACAGTGCCCTCATATGGTCCTTCTCTTTCTCAGTAACATCTTTTTTGAAGGGTTTCGAGGCACAAACGCAGCGGAAAAATATGAAAAATAAATACAAAACTTAATATAAATCGAAACCCTCTGCTGGATCCATGCTAAAACAAAAGATTTAATTCGGAAATTAAGAACAAATACCTTAAAAAGCTTTAGCAGTTCATGAATGGAAGATTAATGGAGGTCCAAAGCTTGTTTAATCACCACGTATCCTGCTCATGCGATCTACGCTCTACGGTATCCACACGAACACTTTTTATGAAGGATTAATGTGTACTAATACCCGAAAACTGCTTCTCTCTCTCTAACTTCCTCTTTTCTCAAAACGGCTAGGGTTTTATAAAATATGTGTCTTACTATTAAATCAGCCCATAAAGAGATTATATAGAGAGATGAATACGTTTTCTAATTATAATCTAATTATAATTAATACTAATCCAAAATTCCAAATTATTTAATTAAGTTTCACTTAATTAATTAATTAATTAATTAATTAGTAATTTTAGAATTAGTTTAAGTAATTCATGTATTCTATTTATATAATTAATTAAGTCATACTTAATTAATATCATAAATAAAATAAATTACTTATTTAATTTAAATTCACAATTTAAATTATTTCTCCTTCAAGCGTTTTTTGGGTGTGACCATGTAGGTTATTATTATGTTGGCAACAATTTTAATATCTAATTAAAATTATAAACAATGAGCGGTATCTAGTAATACATCATTGTATCCAAGTAATAATAATAAAATTAGTGATTCGATTAAGCCTTTCGTGAATAATGTTCCATGTAATATAATCCCTTTAACATTATATTATAGATCAAACCCGAGGTATGTATTGGCTCATCTTCTTCAACATTTAATTCGGGTTTCCTTGATCAATGAGTAGACTATTAAACAAATCAACATTTGAACACGACCATGCATTTTATAGTCTCACTCAATCAAGAGGCCAATAATATCACTCCTAAATATGAAGGTTAAATCATTTATCTATCATTCATATTTCTCATACGATTCATAGTATACCCAATGTCCACTTTTATCATCATCCGGTTAAAGGTAACTTTTAGTATAATCAAAGTATATTAATTCTCGTATATAAATATAATGATTTCAAGTCAGAGGATCATTACATCATTATCACAGTGAGAATTTCTTATGACACTTATTAACATGTAGAATCTCACGGCGAGTCATTCCAGTGTCATTCATTAAGACATGCAGTTATGTTCTTGACTTTAGTATCACCATACATATGAGCAATGACATGTGGTCATCTATCAATAAACATACTAGTCTTATTGCATTATTATTGTCCTTATATAATAATACTCGACTAGGGAATTTTAGGAATACGATACTATTCATATAATCTTATTTTTAAGTCACATACTTATAGATATATAATACGTATCAAAATTCCAAGGACATTTATTATGCTTTCAATTTATTACGCAGTAAATAAAATATAATCAATAATAATCAATAAAACATAATCTTTAATAATAAAATATTTTCCTTAAAATATAAAAGTAATTGTCTCTTCGGCACAATTACTAATATCTTTCATCCCAGTCAATATCAATTTTGTGGTCTAATACACTCCAGTGAACAAAAGGAATGTGAGAATGAAGTGGGGATAATGGTGAGTCCTCTTCTTCAGGTGCGCCCTCGGCTTAGAGGTTTCAGCTAGGTCCTTAATCTTGTTTTTCCCTTTTCTTTTTCTCTCTAGTTTTTCGACTTCTCCTTCCTCTATATTGGTTTCTGGGTCTATATTGACATCAATTAGGCGCGTCTCATGACTAGGCGTCACCTCTTCAGGGGCAATTGTGGGAAGATTAGGTGTAGAAGGGTCTTGGTTAGAGAAGCCTAGATCATGCCTGTTTCTACTTAAATGTTCCATGAATCTTCTGACTACCTTTTTAGTTTTAGGAGAAAGAGGTGAGGGAACTCTCGTAGGAGTGATAGTCCCGCCGATTATTTTGAAAATAAATTCACGGAATTGATGAAAAGGTAGTCTAGACGCGCCTTCACAGACCATCTGAAATGAAGACAAGGAATCAACACTTAGTCCTTATGAAGGCGCGTCGTGGAGATACTATTAAAGTAAAGGTATGGGATTATAAGCATAGGCACTCCCCAGATAAGTAAGGGGTGAGATCGACACAAGACTTAGATGTAGTATGTTATGTAACTTATTAATAGTTGTCTATACAAGGGGTTTACACGAGTATCAGAGAGTGAGGACGCGTCCCGATAAGTTCGTGACCAAAGACTTAACGTAGTAAACTAATATCAACAAATGAAGGGGCGTTCCCATGGATCATGGGGCGCGCCCTATGAGATGACGTTATAAATTCCAAAAATACGTATTCAATGGCAGCAAGAATTAAAACAAGATCAAACATGATATATATAAAATTATATATGCAAGAACAACGAAGATCATCAAGTCATTCAAATAGTTTTTTATATTTTCAGGACGAAGTACCAGATGGAATTGAGTAAAAATGAATGTATTACATACCTACATTCGAGACGAGTTTTTTAAGTCCTAGAATGCAATTTTTGGTCAGAGGAATCGCCTGGAGAAGCTCTGCAAAGAATTGATTGTGGTTGTGGGAGGTTTAAGAGAGAGTAGATGATTTTTTTGATGTTATAGTGAAAAAAGTAATATATATATATATATATATATATATATATATATATATTACTTTTTTGAGATCTTCCTTATCAAGAGAACTAGAGACCTCAATCCTAATTGTAGATTCTTTTAATCCTAACCATAGATTCTATTAAACTAAGATTCTTTTATTTTTTAAACTAAGATTTTCTTAAACAAAATCTAATCCGTTGGATTAAAAGTAAGTCAATGGTAGATATATAGGGTCTCTAGTTCTCTCACTAAGGAGGGGTCTCTCTTGAACCTCTCTCTCTCTCTCTCTATATATATATATATATAGGTAGTGGGAGGACACATGTTCGTTATTTAGTGGGTCTCGAAGCTGATGATAAAACGTGGGATACAGCTGGCAACAAACGCTGTTAGGAATTAGAGTTCAACAGAAGTGTACAGAGGGGGGCGAATGTATACTTCAAATTTTTATGGACTTTTCTTTTGATGAACTGTTTGTTTAGTTTATGTAGCTTTTACAATTCAAGTGTTTACAGAAGGATAATGCAGGAAGTAAAGTAAACACGAAATATAATTTTCAAACTAATTTGTATTAGAATTTAACTTGCTATAAACTTAAATTCAGTGTGAATTTCAGCTTCTTGTTCTTGAAAGATAAAAGGTATGAACTTAATAAATTCAAAGATACTCACTAATAAAACAATGCTAAGCCTATATAGACAACATGTATTTTTGGCACATGTTCTCATTAGTAAGTTAAGCTAAAACTAGAAATAGATAAACATAACTTTATATTTGACCACTATTTATTTCTAGCTAACACATTCTTTTGACAGCATGTATCTTTCTGCCTTATCTCTTCTGTCACTTGTCTTATGTATCTTCCAAGCATCATTGTAGACTTATCTCTATCATTGCAGGTTTGACTAACCCTGTAATGACAGTGCTATATATTACTTGTCTTGTTCTTCTATAATTCTCCTTGAAACTAGCTCTTTGAACAGTCGAGTACTCTATTAGTTTTGATTCGAGATGTCATGATGATTGACTTCTCAAATAGGTTCATGCTGAGACTTCTCGATCAGTTGTATGGTGTGACTTCTCGATCAGTTGTTTGATATGAATTCTCAATTGGTTCAGCCTTATGACTTCTCGATTGCTTCTTTTGTTAACTTCTCGAATTGTTATGTTGGACTTCTTGAATGTATGACATTTTCACACTACTCGATTGACTTGATTCCTTGAATTCTTGAATGAGCGCTTCTCGATCGAATACTGAGTCAATTAGCATTATGAGACTTCTCGACCAGTTGCATACTTGTGACTTCTTGATTGTAATGACTTCTCGAATGAGCTGTTTGCCTTAGAAAAATTTTCAGACTGCATTCCTTATACTTCAAGTAGCCTTCTTTGTCTAGTTGCATGATTCAACTTGAATCTTCTAACAGACTTTATTCTTGACTTTAAATTATAACTTGGAAATACAATTTGATCACACTTCTAACTGTAATAATACAATGTAATATCTAAGTCACTAATATAATACAGAAGTACAACATATGTTACATCAAGACAAATAATTACATAGAGTAAGTTTGATTTGATTCAACAATCTCCCATAATTTGGGAAAAGATAATTTCACAAATTAATACAAGATATCAAGCCTACATATTTTGTTGTTAATGATGATTAGCATGATAATATCTTTCTTTCCTTTCTTTTTCTTTCCTTGAGTTGATCTCTTCAATTGCATGGAGGCTTTGTTGTCTGGCCATGACTTCTTCAATTAGAATTGCACCATCTAGCATGTCAGCAACAATTTTGAGGGTGTGCACAGGGTAATCAAGGATAAACTTGAATCTGATTTTGGTTGTCACCCCATTTCTTATCTTAAGCTCAACTCTATCATGACCCTTGAATATTCTGCATTTTCCCTGTCTCTTTAGTTCTTCAGAAAACCTCTCTATTTCTTCATCTTCCTTTTTTTTCTTCTCCACCATCTCCTCTAAGTACTTGAGTTTATCAATTTTCTTTTGGTACTTCCTAGCCAAGTACTCAGCCATTTCCATCATTTTCAATTTGTCAATCATGCACCTTTTATCAAAAACACTTATCACTCTTTTAATGTCATGAGTGGTAGAAAATGAGTTGTCATGATGGAAGCCTCTTTCGTCCCCATTAACAGTGGTGACAAACATTCTTTTGTCCCTGATTTCAACCTTGATAATTTTGTTTTCCTTCCATTGCTTGATCTTCACTATATCAACTTCATCAATTTCTTGGATAGGTTTAATTTGTAGACCTTTGTCAGGAACAATAAGCTGCTTTCTCCATTTAGAACATCTAACTAGCAATGAGCTAGTTGATTTCTTGAATCTTTTTGTTTTTGCAGTGTTGACCTTTATCTCTTGACATGGCTTCAATTTATTGATATGATTCTTTTCCACTTCCTTCCTTATCACTCCATGTACAGTTACTTTAACAAAATGTCTTCTAGGAGATTTGGATTTAGAGATCATAGTAGTTTCAGAAACTGTTGGAATCATACCAGTACCCTGAATTGTGGTAGGTGTACTAGAATCAACACCAACAGCTTGCAGCTTTGAAGACTTCTTTCTCTTATAAGTCTTTTCTTTTCTTGAGGCATCTCTTTTCTTCTTATCATCACTTTCTTTCTTCTTTTCATCTTTCTTCCCATCCTTATAACTCTTGAAATCAGGTTTCTTATCTCCCTTTCCCTATCCCTTGTCTTCATCATCCTTTATTTTCTTCGTCAGTTCATCACTCTCAAAAACTGAAACTTGACCATTGATAAATTTTCTCAGTTTATCCATAATCACCTTGTCTTCTTCTCTAATCACTGGTTTATTCTTTAACAGATCCAAAAGACTTATGATTTGGCTTCTGTAATCAGGGTTCAAATGCTGAGGGATTCTGAAGTGAGAGAGAGTATTTGTCTTGTTCATGTAGAGAATCTCATCAGGGTTACAGTAGGCTTCAGAAAGTGCTTTGGGCAATAAAAGGCTTAACATGTTTTTCAATTCATTGTCTTCCTTAGTCACATTCTCTATTGCTTTGTGCAGGCACTCCAGTTTTGTGTATGAGAGTCCATGAAACAGTCCTAGAGATACCATGTAGTAGCCAGATTTCATTTGCATTACTGGTACTTTGACCTCTTTACCATTTACTTGAATCCTTACTCCTCTCACCATGTAGATGCTGTTTTGCAACATTATCCTGTAATTCCAATGATTGTCCTTTACATTTGTTTTGATTGCTTTCAAGTTCAACATAAACTCCTTGTCTGCAAGTGGCTTTCTGGACACCTCCCTTAATATTGCCATTACAGTTTTTTGTCTTTCAACTTCTATCTCAACCCTTTATCATTCAATCTCCTCCTTTGATTTCTCCCCCTTTGGGTTGATATCTTGGTGCATGGGTAAGAATGAAGAATGAGTACCCTGGAGTTGGGTAGGAAATTTAACATGAAATGCTTGACTATTCACAGGCATTGAGGAAAATAAAACTTGAATAGAGGCAAGTTGATTGGAGATTTGTTGAAGTGTAGTGCCTTGAGTGGAGATAGAGGTTTCAAAATCCTTCTTGAGTGAATCAACATTAGCCATCACTTCTGAAACTGCGGATGATAGTGTAGATTGAGCATTTGTTAAGGAATCCACTTTTTCTTTGAGTTTTAGAAGGGTGACAGCTTCATCCTTTTCTGCCTTGGCTTTAGATTGATAAAAGATATTTACTTGCAGAGGAGCCAGGTCATGGATTTGAACATCTTCAGGCAGCCTGTCTGCTTGCCTGTTTTTGTACAGAACCTCAACCATGGTGTTGATTTTGGCCTGTTGTTGTTGAGTGGCAGTTTGGACTGCAATCAGTTCTTCAAAGGTTTTCTCCATCTTCACCATTTTATCATTCATTTCTTGAACCCTATGCCTTGAAAAGGAAGAATCTGATTTAGAGGAACCATGGGCATAACGACCGTCAAGCTTCAATTTGTCTTCAATTGATTTCAAAAGCCCTTCCATCTTAGCTCTATGCATAACAATTTCTGATTGAAATCCTCTTGCAAGATAGTGATTGGACTGAAGTTGGACCTTAGCTGCCTCATGTATAGCATCGTAAATGGTAGTTGGAGTGAAAGTTTTCTCATAGGATCCAAGAGATGTTAAGTGCTTCTACCTCATCCACTATAGCCTCTCCTTCATGCTCAAAGTATTTTTGGTGTCCAACCAAGCATCAACATTGGCCTCTTCATATTCAGCCATATCAACATTTTTATCATTTAATTCTTCTTGGTCCTTGGCATACTCCAAACATATTGCAGAATAATCTTTGTTGGGTAGGTAAGAGATGAGAAACTGTTGAGCTATTTAGTAAAAACCATCCAATTGATCTCCATATAATTCCTTTAATTGTTCATCAGTTATTGACCCACCATGAGATGATGGTCCTGATTCCCTATCATGTTGCACAGGTTTCAACCATTGTGACAGAGAGTGAGAGCTAGGGCCACTTGTAACAGTGGTCTTCTCAGCATCAAATTCATCATCCAATTGCTAAGATGAATCCTTATTTATTGGATGGACATGTGATTTCTCCTGAGAAGACAGTCTTTGAATGACTAGAGAGTGTCCAGGGGATGCCATTTGTATGATGTGGAGGTCCCCTAGATTACCCAATGTCTGTGAAGACACTTGGTTTTCAAATTCCTTAGCCACCACAGAGTCTGAAGTAAAGCCTCTTGAAGCCTCTATGGATTTGATGGTGTCATCAGGATATGCCTCAACATGCATTCCCTCACCATCTACATGTGTGTCTTGAGAGGTGAACAAGGTGTCATGCACCAAGTCACTTGAGTTGGGCTCACCAAGGAAATAGAAACCCTGATGATCAACAACCTCATGTGTTTGGCTAGACATATTTGGTTGAGAAGAAATTTGAGGAATAGAAGAGAGATTGTGAGTAGTTGTGAGTGTTGGCAACTCCCCTGAGAAAATGGGGAAGTTTCAATAGAAGTCCCTAACTGTGCAAGATGTGTTTCCTTTTCTATTAGAAGTTCTTCATTGATAGGAGGGGGTAACTATAATGGTGCAGACTCTGTACAAGATGGAGTGGGCTGGCTCCCAATTTCAATAGATGCACCTTGTTGAGAAAGTGCACCCTGAAGTAGGTTTAGTCCCTTATGTACCTCTACATCCTGTTGGTGTAATAACCCGCATTTTCGACGTTTGGATTATTAAGAATTTTTGGATAATTTTTTTTTCATTTTTATTAAAGAATAATATAATCTGAATTATCGCTTGAAGAGAGCTTAAGGGTTGAAGCCGTGTTATTAATATGCGATAAAAACGAGTGTATGTAATTACATCAGAATTCGGAGAATTGCAACCTTTATGTTGGCCCTAACCTGGTTGTACTGTGTGGAAATGATGTAGGAATATTTATTTATTTCAAAATAAATATTCGAAGAGATATTCTTAATCTAGGAAATATATAATCGTATGTAGGACTCGTCAGAATTCAGAGACGGGTAATTTGAGAATATTTCATGGCTCGTATTTTTAAGTGAGTATACGTAAAATACGAAGTACTTTCTCTTTATATTTTATCCGGCGAGTCTCATCCGAACCCTTTCAATAAATAGGGTAAAGTTTATACAATAGTACGTATTGAGTAATATTTAGTGAGTAGTGATTTTGGTGGGGGATAATTTTATTAGAACTCCCGGAACGAGTTAGCGGTTAATTGCGTCGTCGCGAACCGTTACGGAAACGAAGATCAAAACACTACCTAGATAAATTAAAAAAGGCCGAATGTTATTATTAGCAAAGAAATATTTACATTAGTTGGTGGAAATAAGAAAGCTAGTAGCATTGACCAAAGTCAAAAAAGACTATAATTAACTTGCCCCTTGATAAGTCAAAAAGTCAAGTTAGACATTATCATTTAACAAACAAAAATCAAAGCAAGCTCTTTGAAGCTCTCGGCAGAAAAATAGGATGGGAGGAGGAAAAAAATTCAAAGCTCATCAAAACATGGCTTGTTCATCTTGGTTAAGGGCTTAAATGAAAGGTATAACTCTTGTCTAACACATACTTGAAAACCATGCTTAGTTATCCATGGAAACTCTTGATTTTCATGAAAATCCAAGAACATGAACAGTAACTCGAGTTGTGTTTTAGTGCCTAATCGTACATATTATGCATGCTAGAGCTTGGTTGATAATTGTTTAAGCTTATACAAGTCATGGGTAATTGAACACTAGCTTGTAAGAACATGAAATTGTGTTGGCTGATTTCAATGATTTATTGGCAATGTTTGGAGTATTAATAAATTTTGTTTGGGCTTGGGATGTCTTGAGTACATTCCCAAGTAGTATTGTAAAATATATGGAAGTCGTTTGGGTTGAATTGGATGAGTTTAAAATGAGGTAAACGACGAACGTACAAAGGGAACCATGCAAAATTGTTTCTGCCTAACCAACTGTTCATAAAACCCGAAGGGTCTACCCTAACTTGCTTGATGATTTCTTTATATGGTTAGATAGATATTAGTCTCTAGATCGTTTGCGCTCTAATTTTGCGTCAAACGGAGTTATGAGCTAAAAGTTATGGCCAAAACGGTGAGGAGAGGCAGAAAACTCAGCTGCCCTGTTTTTAACTAACTTGGAGGAGGTGATCAGCTTAGCTAGACTACCTTATAAAATCTGAAACTTTTACATAAAATACTTGGAACATATGAGATTACCTGGGAAAAAGAATCGGATTAAAAGGAGAAAAATCTGATTTATTAAAATTGGTTGAGTGCAAGTTATGTAATAGAAATTTTCAGAAACATGAATTCTAGAACCCTGTTACTGCCCTATTTTGAATGAATTGTTTGGAATACTTAACACCATTTATGGACTGTGTATTTTTTTGGGTCTATGTTATAATTGGAGTCTAGTTTGCGTAGCCTCAAACGGTGAGTCGATTGGATTAACGAGCTAGGAGATATAACGATTTTAGTAAAGGTTGTTCATAACCTATGAATTGATTAAACATTGAACTTTGGAGAATTGTTTTACCTAGCTAACAACCTTAGCTCGAGTTGAAATTTTTATGGCATGTTGTTAGTAGTACAAGGAAGACCTGAGAAAAGGAATCATGTCAAATGGATTAATTTTCAATTTATTAAAAATGCTAGAAAGCAGGGTGTTAAGTGAAATAATCATAAGAAAAATGTTAAGCAACCGTCTTGGGAAATGATTTCGAACAAGTTAGAGAACTTGTCTCGAGTCGGTCAAGTAACGGAAGTTGTTGAGGAATATCATGACTACATGTTAGTATAAAGAACTTGATTAAAAACCATTGACGTGATAGCTTTACAAATACCTACAGTGGGCCCGGAGAGGTGAAACGTCGGGCAAAACAAGAGTTAATAAAAAGAGATTATATTTGTAAAGTTAAAGTGATTACTTGGGTTGAGTGGAAGAGTTTTGATTTTAATGAAATTGCTTGAACTCCCCACCACCAGCAATGAGTGTACATGAGTTGGTGGAGTAATCTTATGATTCGAAAATGATTTAATTTGAGCAAACGATTTAGTTTCGCTTAAAGGACATGATTCGATAATTGATTACTAATGATTTGGAATTGTTGGACCTACTTAGTCATTCTGGATTTTTCTAAATTAGTAGTTGGTCACCGTCGGTTAAGGCGGGTTGGACTTGGTTTTCAAAACGTTATGATTAAAACCGGAATCGACTATAGTATGGTGAAGGAATTGGTTTTAAAGTGAGTTTGAATTTATATATAGTCGAAGGAATTGTTGATTGGCTTGGTTTGAAAACAGGTGGATAGTCCGATTTACGAAAAGGTCATGTCCAATTTTCTGCAGAAAAGACAGCCGCTTAGGCCTAATAAGCGTCTAAGATGGATAAACTTTGAAAACAAAAGGTTTAAGTGTAAAATGGGAGAAGTGGGAATAGCATCCTTGGACTCCAGGCAAGTTTCCGACTCTATTATTTTATTCCATATCAGAATATTTTTGATTCATGGTGAAGCCAAACTTTTTGAAATCTTTGACTTAATGATAAGTTCTTCGATTATACATTTTGTTGTGTTTGGAACTACTTAGCTCATGATTGTTATTGGAAATGCACGTCGGCATTTCACCATTGAACTGTCTTGTTCATATATAACTTGATTCTTCTGCTACTCTGAACTTCTCGAAAAGTTAGAGTATGCAAGTATCTGACACTTTGTCACATTGATTCTGATGTACGACATATGTATGCATAGGTTGTTTAAGGTAGTTCCTTGCGAGTAGGACTAGATCCTTTCAACCTAATTCTGAGCCGCCTCTGAACTTCTTAAAAAGTTAGAGGACGTTTGTTTTCAGTTTTGTATAACTGAATCTGGTATCGAGTACATCTTTTTGGTGCTCGATGGTCGACCGGGAGTAGTCTAGTGTGTCTCGACGGTTAGTCGAGGTTCAATATTTTAAATAATATTTAGTTTATTAAATATTATTTAAAGAATATAGAAAGTGTTTAAAGGTTAATTAAATACTTTCAGGGCATTTGAAATTATTTAAATATTATTTAATATTGATTAAATATTATTTAAATATTTTGGGGCATTTAAAAGTATTTAACTACTGATTAAATACTTCCAACTCGTTTTGGTTTATTTAAATATTATTTAATGTTGATTAAATATTATTTAAATATGTTGAATCGTTTAAGAATATTTAAATATCAAATGATCTTGATTATATTGGGATTAAATATTTTAATTCTTTTAAATTCTTTTAATATTTTTCGAGGACTATTCTGGGCCTCCTAAATATTAATAAAATATTTATTTGTTCTTTAAAAATATTCTGGAGTTGTCTAAAATTTCTAAATTATTATTTTCATTAAATAATAAATAGCGAGCGATGACTCGGATACCTTGTATTTATTCTGAGTCGATAACTCCAGGTTCGGGAAGTAACGTCCGGCTCCGATATTCCCCCCAGTTGTATTGGTGCCTTTAAGGCCCATTATCTTACTCCAAAAATATAGTATTTTGTGGAGTCTATTTCAACCAGTATTAGCGGCTCCCCGGTCGCGTTCTTGAGTCTCCTTGATTCAAGGGTTTCTGTCTTGTTAAATTCGTTGACTGAGAGTCAACCCAGATGTTTCGAGAGTAGTCCCACCTCGTTTCGGGATCCAAGCTATTGTCAGATATTGAAATCTTACAATGGATCGTTGTGTCGTTGTGTTCTGGAAGGATGTATTAAATTCCCTTCCTTATCTGTTAATTGAAATCATGTGATGGATTGTCGTTGTTGTTCTAGAAGGTTGTATTAAATTCCCTTCCTTATCTGTTGATTGAAATCCTGTGATGGATTGTTGTTGTTCTGGAAGGTTGTATTAAATTCCCTTCCTTATCTGTTGATTGAAATCCTGTGATGGATTGTCGTTGTGTTCTGGAAGGTTGTATTAAATTCCCTTCCTTATCTGTTGATTGAAATCCTGTGATGGATTGTTGTTGTTCTGGAAGGTTGTATTAAATTCCCTTCCTTATCTGTTGATGAAATCCTGTGATGGATTGTCGTTGTTGTTCTGGAAGGTTGTATTAAATTCCCTTCCTTATCTGTTGATTGAAATCCTGTGATGGATTGTCGTTGTGTTCTAGAAGGTTGTATTAAATTCCCTTCCTTATCTGTTGATGAAATCCTATGATGGATTGTTGTTGTTCTGGAAGGTGGTATTGAATTCCCTTCCTTAACAGTTGATTGAAATCCTAGAGTGGATTGTTGTTATTCTAGAAGGCTTGATTAAATTTCCTTCTAGGTTTGATGAATGTTTAAGTATTCATCAGGGACTGGAGTAAGGTTGCGTAAGAGGTCGGTGACGCATGACCCAACCGTAAACTAAAGGCCCATGTGTTGCCTAGGGTGACGTCCCGATAAGGGGTTGTCCTTCTACTAGTAGAGAAAGTGACTGGTTTTCTATTGTACAAGGCGACTGATCATCGCGTACAATAGGGCGTTGAAAAAAAAAATCTCCAGATTAAGCCCGTTTCTTCCAATTGGAATTTGACGTTGTACTGTAACGAAAGCCTAGGTGCTGAGTTACCGATAGTGTCAACGGGAATGTAATCCACTCTGAGTTGGTTGGTTGTTTTGAGTACCGTTTATTCGTATATATATCAGTTTCATTGTTCCTACACTATAACGAAAGCCGTGGTGCTAAGTTACTGATAGTGTTAATGGGAATTGATGAACTTCCGTTCATTCTTTTCGCAGTATAATGAACTGCTTGCTTATTGGTACTCAAACTAATGGCACTCGGTGATTGAGGCCATTGTGCTAAGTTATTGATATTGTCAAACTCAATAATCATAAACTTAAATTGTTGTATTGCAGTAACGTGAACTGCATTATTGTTGTGAATATCTTCTTGCATCGTGAACCCTGAGTCGTTTATTGTCGAAATATAACTGGTTATACATCTTCAATCAGATTGCTAGTTATGTACTTTATTGTTGAATATCCAGTTGGGATAATTATGGCTATCACCTTTTTCCTTGAAATATTCTGATAAATAACTTGCTGAGCATTCTTTGGATCATTCTTGTTGTTTGTAAATCTTATATCTTGCAGAAAGAGATGACTGTGAATTGTCTACCTCGGGTATTATGTTAAGGAACAGGAAGCTTCGAGCTTGATCTAGTCAGGTTCCGGACTTCGATAAATGGTGCAAGAATGACGGGATTCCAGATTAGAATCCTAGACTTGTTGAAAAATATGTAATGTGACAATAGATCTTGGAGTAATGTTTACTTCTAATGTAACATCATGTGGAAGTTAAATTAGTAGTGTGAGATCCTGAGGTTACATTGGTTTGTAATAACCGTTATTATTTTAAGTTCGTTCCCTGAGACTATAACTCGAGTTGTGTGTTTGGTTTGGGGTCACTGCTTTTATGTTTGGTTATTATAATGGTTAAAGCAGGTGAATGATGTTATTGTGGTGAAAATTGGATAGTGACAACCTAGATTCCTGACCCTGGATCTGGGGGCGTCACAGAGATGGTATCAGAGCACTAGGTTATAGTACTCAGGAACGAGATAGTTAAGAGTTATGTTTGGATAAGATTAAGAAAGGGTGAGCTCAGATCGAGTTCATAATTGGGCTATCGGATGTAGCAGTGATTTATATTATGAGGCTGATATACTCAGATAAGGATAGTTAGGAAAGATAATTAGAACTTTCCTTACAAAGATGTCGAACACTAGCCGAGGAGACTCATCTGAGTAAGAGGATTTACGATTGAGAATGAGAGCTCGAGAATTATGGAGCACTTATAAAGGAGCCCAGATGTGCTACAAGTGTAGCCCTAAGTATGCTAGTACCCCAGGACTGAGGGGAGCATTACTGAGAGAAGAAAAACCACTTCATTCTTGGCACAATCATTAAGATGACCATGTTAAAATTGATGGCGTGTCAAATCTTCACCAATCTTTCATCTATTGGTGATAAGCCGAAGAGATAGTCTACATTTCAGTAAACCCTTATTAATGTTATGGAGCGGATGTGATTGATGGTCCATGATATTGACCATTAATATTGTTGTTAACTGACTTGTGGATACTCGAGAGTGGGTATATTTATATATAGTGACTCATAGTTATTTCCCCTTTTGGAATACATTATGTTATAAGTGACCGATGAGATGTTGATGTTTGGGAACTGTGAATGTTTTGGGATTATAATGGAGGTGTTTTTTACACCGGGCATAGTCCGACATATGAATAGGTCATGCCCAATTGTCTGTGGAAAATACGTTCCCATTAGTTTAATGAAATTTAGAAATAAGAGGACGTGTAAATGGGATGTTTCAGGGTAAAATGGAGTAGTATGGCTTAAAGGATATGGCCATCTATACATGAGTAGTATTGAGGATTCTGTTGGGAATTCTATGAGAATAAAAAGTGAAGCCCTAATTTAAATGATGTATGGTATGCATACGATGTAGAGTCACAACAAAGAGGTGAGATCCACACTTGATATAATTTTTGAATATATTAAGGATGTTGGATTAAAGTAAGCCTTGGGGTAGAGATGACCGCCACATTGTAAATATGGTGGTTGGATTAACTAGTATAAATGAGTTATGGCATGAAGGCTTATATGAAGTTACTTGTTTTGATAGTGGAATTCCGGACTAGAGAGCGGTCCGAGTAGTCATTGATGAACCTAAAGTTCTGAAAAGTATTTGGTCGAGGCCTAATAAGGTCGTTGATTCAGCAAGAATTCTTATGAACTTGGTTGAACAAAGAATTCTTTAGCCATAGCTATATCTTGCATTATGCAACTATTTCCTAAGTATCGGGAAATTCAGATGTAATTAAAGTTCTAGACCTGAAACCAGAGTGTGTCAGATCATGAATCAAAGTCTTTGGGAATTGTCAAGATTGTCCCAAAAGTAGTGAATTGAGAATAAAGTCACAATGTTGGAAATAATCAACTATGACAGAATATGAAAATGAAGTGGCTACACATACGGAAATACCATGAACTTTTAACAAGGAACCAGAGTTCTACTTCGGGAAGAACAGTGAGCCTGATAAGGGATAATATGTAAAATGGACAGCAAGAAGCTATAATTGTAAAGTCCAGATGTTATGTTAATGATTGCCCTAAAAGAAGGGATGACATGTTTTAAATATCGAGAGATAATTTGAGAAGGTTTGAATTAAGACTCGAATAAAAAGTGTATTACGCTTTGGATGCTAAGTTGTGGGGCACCAGTAATGGATATGAAAAAGGAACTATTCAATAAAGAGAGTAGTTAAAGAATTGGGAAAAATAACCCTTAGTGATATTTTGCGGTTACCACCAATGGAGATCACGTCATTCATCATTGACCTAGTGTTATGAGCAACTTCACCATTGGAGGCATCTTAGAAGATGGCCCCTGGCAGCCTGAGAGTGTTAGTCCCTCAGCTATAAAGACTATTTATTGAAAGTGTTACTAAGAGGTGCACGTGGGTTGTTTGTAAAGGAAACGGACGGCGGCATGAGACTGCGCATACGTTGGTGAGAATGGATTAAGTGAATTGATTAATTTAGCAATCAATATTGGATATCCATAATATGGATAGGCATAATATTCGACCACTCGAAGAAATTAGTCTACTTTTAAGGATATATTAAGGATATGTTATCACCAAATAAATATTTGCCTTGATAGTATGCCAAGGATGGCATTGACAACGCGATAAGGACAGTATGAGTCTTTGATGAGGTAGGTTATATTAAGGTATGCACCTGTACCTTCCAAGGATTAATTGGAGTAGTAAGAAATAATTGGACAAGTTGTCTTAATCTTCACAGAGGATATCCTAATCGGTCTAAAAGTGAAGGAAGAACCCGAAGGTAATATATATATATATCACTGGAAAATCTTAAGAGAAAAGAGGTTGGATGACAAATCCCATAAGAATGAGTTTGGGTAAAATGAGCTGAAATTGTGAAACATATAGTAAGTGGCGGAGAAAGTTTGAGGAAAGTGAAGAATAGAAATGGGAAATAAGAAATTTGGGGATTTTGTCAGCAGGTTCCCAAACGAGTAGGGACTGTTGTATATTGAGTTGTAATGCATTAAGGAATGAAAATTTCAAAATATATTTTCTCTCCCTTTCAAAATCATTTTCTTCTAAATGTTAACTATTTTCATCCGATTGAGATGAACAATGCATATGGTGTGACTTTTTGTCTGTGTGACAAAAGTCTGGTGGGCAACCACTCGGTTATGTATTATAAACCAGAAAGTACTAAAGACTGGCCATCTTGAGTACAAATATGGTTGTTCTCAGTCATATCTAAATTATTTTCTTTCTTATTTATCAAATACATTCGAAAATGAGCGTATTGATCTACTTTGTGTTAAGGGCAAAATTGATGAATGATAAATAACTGGGGACATGGACCGGTTGACAGACATGGGATACAAGTTTTAGTATGGGAAGCGATTGACGATAACTCAAGGTAGACAAAGCGAATTTGGTGATCAAGCCAGGAATGGCAGAGAGTATGAAGCGAGAGGCTTCGTGTTGCTTAAAGCATTATCGTGAAAAGAAGTAACGAGATTTAGTAAGCAAGAGAACTTAAGCTCGAGGAGTATTGAACCCTTCAAGGTCTCAGAGTATATTAAGGAGTGTATAAAGACCCTCGACTATATAAAGAACGGTTGAGAAGTGAAGTAATGATGCTGAAGAGGTTGTACGAAACCAAGAAGGTTGAAGTCTCAACCTAGAAATTCGAAAGCGAGGTGTGAAAATAGTAACCTCAATTGTTCTCGTGTAAATTCCGAGGACGGAATTCTTTTAAGGAGGGGAGACTGTAATAACCCGCATTTTCGATGTTTGGATTATTAAGAATTTTTGGATATTTTTTTTTTCATTTTTATTAAAGAATAATATAATCTGAATTATCAATTGAAGAGAGCTTAAGGGTTGAAGCCGTGTTATTAATATGCGATAAAAATGAGTGTATGTAATTACATCAGAATTCGGAGATTTGCAACGTTTATGTTGGCCCTAACCTGGTTGTACTGTGTGGAAATGATGTAGGAATATTTATTTATTTCAAAATAAATATTCGAAGAGATATTCTTAATCTAGGAAATATATAATCGTATGTAGGACTCGTCAGAATTCAGAGACGGGTAATTTGAGAATATTTCATGGCTCGTATTTTTAAGTGAGTATACGTAAAATACGAAGTACTTTCTCTTTATATTTTATCCGGCGAGTCTCATCCGAACCCTTTCAATAAATAGGGTAAAGTTTATACAATAGTACGTATTGAGTAATATTTAGTGAGTAGTGATTTTGGTGGGGGATAATTTTATTAGAACTCCCGGAACGAGTTAGCGGTTAATTGCGTCGTCGCGAACCGTTACGGAAACGAAGATCAAAACACTACCTAGATAAATTAAAAAAGGCCGAATGTTATTATTAGCAAAGAAATATTTACATTAGTTGGTGGAAATAAGAAAGCTAGTAGCATTGACCAAAGTCAAAAGAGACTATAATTAACTTGCCCCTTGATAAGTCAAAAAGTCAAGTTAGACATTATCATTTAACAAACAAAAATCAAAGCAAGCTCTTTGAAGCTCTCGGCAGAAAAATAGGATGGGAGGAGGAAAAAAATTCAAAGCTCATCAAAACATGGCTTGTTCATCTTGGTTAAGGGCTTAAAAGAAAGGTATAACTCTTGTCTAACACATACTTGAAAACCATGCTTAGTTATCCATGGAAACTCTTGATTTTCATGAAAATCCAAGAACATGAACAGTAACTCGAGTTGTGTTTTAGTGCCTAATCGTACATATTATGCATGCTAGAGCTTGGTTGATAATTGTTTAAGCTTATACAAGTCATGGGTAATTGAACACTAGCTTGTAAGAACATGAAATTGTGTTGGCTGATTTCAATGATTTATTGGCAATGTTTGGAGTATTAATAAATTTTGTTTGGGCTTGGGATGTCTTGAGTACATTCCCAAGTAGTATTGTAAAATATATGGAAGTCGTTTGGGTTGAATTGGATGAGTTTAAAATGAGGTAAACGACGAACGTACAAAGGGAACCATGCAAAATTGTTTCTGCCTAACCAACTGTTCATAAAACCCGAAGGGTCTACCCTAACTTGCTTGATGATTTCTTTATATGGTTAGATAGATATTAGTCTCTAGATCGTTTGCGCGCTAATTTTGCGTCAAACGGAGTTATGAGCTAAAAGTTATGGCCAAAACGGTGAGGAGAGGCAGAAAACTCAGCTGCCCTGTTTTTAACTAACTTGGAGGAGGTGATCAGCTTAGCTAGACTACCTTATAAAATCTGAAACTTTTACATAAAATACTTGGAACATATGAGATTACCTGGGAAAAAGAATCGGATTAAAAGGAGAAAAATCTGATTTATTAAAATTGGTTGAGTGCAAGTTATGTAATAGAAATTTTCAGAAACATGAATTCTAGAACCCTGTTACTGCCCTATTTTGAATGAATTGTTTGGAATACTTAACACCATTTATGGACTGTGTATTTTTTTGGGTCTATGTTATAATTGGAGTCTAGTTTGCGTAGCCTCAAACGGTGAGTCGATTGGATTAACGAGCTAGGAGATATAACGATTTTAGTAAAGGTTGTTCATAACCTATGAATTGATTAAACATTGAACTTTGGAGAATTGTTTTACCTAGCTAACAACCTTAGCTCGAGTTGAAATTTTTATGGCATGTTGTTAGTAGTACAAGGAAGACCTGAGAAAAGGAATCATGTCAAATGGATTAATTTTCAATTTATTAAAAATGCTAGAAAGCAGGGTGTTAAGTGAAATAATCATAAGAAAAATGTTAAGCAACCGTCTTGGGAAATGATTTCGAACAAGTTAGAGAACTTGTCTCGAGTCGGTCAAGTAACGGAAGTTGTTGAGGAATATCATGACTACATGTTAGTATAAAGAACTTGATTAAAAACCATTGACGTGATAGCTTTACAAATACCTACAGTGGGCCCGGAGAGGTGAAACGTCGGGCAAAACAAGAGTTAATAAAAAGAGATTATATTTGTAAAGTTAAAGTGATTACTTGGGTTGAGTGGAAGAGTTTTGATTTTAATGAAATTGCTTGAACTCCCCACCACCAGCAATGAGTGTACATGAGTTGGTGGAGTAATCTTATGATTCGAAAATGATTTAATTTGAGCAAACGATTTAGTTTCGCTTAAAGGACATGATTCGATAATTGATTACTAATGATTTGGAATTGTTGGACCTACTTAGTCATTCTTGATTTTTCTAAATTAGTAGTTGGTCACCGTCGGTTAGGGCGGGTTGGACTTGGTTTTCAAAACGTTATGATTAAAACCAGAATCGACTATAGTATGGTGAAGGAATTGGTTTTAAAGTGAGTTTGAATTTATATATAGTCGAAGGAATTGTTGATTGGCTTGGTTTGAAAACAGGTGGATAGTCCGATTTACGAAAAGGTCATGTCCAATTTTCTGCAGAAAAGACAGCCGCTTAGGCCTAATAAGCGTCTAAGATGGATAAACTTTGAAAACAAAAGGTTTAAGTGTAAAATGGGAGAAGTGGGAATAACATCCTTGGACTCCAGGCAAGTTTCCGACTCTATTGTTTTATTCCATATCAGAATATTGTTGATTCATGGTGAAGCCAAACTTTTTGAAATCTTTGACTTAATGATAAGTTCTTCGATTATACATTTTGTTGTGTTTGGAACTACTTAGCTCATGATTGTTATTGGAAATGCACGTCGGCATTTCACCATTGAACTGTCTTGTTCATATATAACTTGATTCTTCTGCTACTCTGAACTTCTCGAAAAGTTAGAGTATGCAAGTATCTGACACTTTGTCACATTGATTCTGATGTACGACATATGTATGCATAGGTTGTTTAAGGTAGTTCCTTGCGAGTAGGACTAGATCCTTTCAACCTAATTCTGAGCCGCCTCTGAACTTCTTAAAAAGTTAGAGGACGTTTGTTTTCAGTTTTGTATAACTGAATCTGGTATCGAGTACATCTTTTTGGTGCTCGATGGTCGACCGGGAGTAGTCTAGTGTGTCTCGACGGTTAGTCGAGGTTCAATATTCTAAATAATATTTAGTTTATTAAATATTATTTAAAGAATATAGAAAGTGTTTAAAGGTTAATTAAATACTTTCAGGGCATTTGAAATTATTTAAATATTATTTAATATTGATTAAATATTATTTAAATATTTTGGGGCATTTAAAAGTATTTAACTACTGATTAAATACTTCCAACTCGTTTTGGTTTATTTAAATATTATTTAATGTTGATTAAATATTATTTAAATATGTTGAATCGTTTAAGATTATTTAAATATCAAATAATCTTGATTATATTGGGATTAAATATTTTAATTCTTTTAAATCCTTTTAATATTTTTCGAGGACTATTATGGGACTCCTAAATATTAATAAAATATTTATTTGTTCTTTAAAAATATTCTGGAGTTGTCTAAAATTCCTAAATTATTATTTTCATTAAATAATAAATAGCGAGCGATGACTCGGATACCTTGTATTTATTCTGAGTCGATAACTCCAGGTTCGGGAGGTAACGTCCGGCTCCGATATTCCTCCCAGTTGTATTGGTGCCTTTAAGGCCCATTATCTTACTCCAAAAATATAGTATTTTGTAGAGTCTATTTCAACCAGTATTAGCGGCTCCCCGGTCGTGTTCTTGAGTCTCCTTGTTTCAAGGGTTTCTGTCTTGTTAAATTCGTTGACTGAGAGTCAACCCAGATGTTTCGAGAGTAGTCCCACCTCGTTTCGGGAGCCAAGCTATTGTGAGATATTGAAATCTTACAATGGATCGTTGTGTCGTTGTGTTCTGGAAGGTTGTATTAAATTCCCTTCCTTATCTGTTGATTGAAATCCTGTGATGGATTGTCGTTGTTGTTCTAGAAGGTTGTATTAAATTCCCTTCCTTATCTGTTGATTGAAATCCTGTGATGGATTGTTGTTGTTCTGGAAGGTTGTATTAAATTCCCTTCCTTATCTGTTGATTGAAATCCTGTGATGGATTGTCGTTGTGTTCTGGAAGGTTGTATTAAATTCCCTTCCTTATCTGTTGATTGAAATCCTGTGATGGATTGTCGTTGTTGTTCTAGAAGGTTGTATTAAATTCCCTTCCTTATCTGTTGATTGAAATCCTGTGATGGATTGTTGTTGTTCTGGAAGGTTGTATTAAATTCCCTTCCTTATCTGTTGATGAAATCCTGTGATGGATTGTCGTTGTTGTTCTGGAAGGTTGTATTAAATTCCCTTCCTTATCTGTTGATTGAAATCCTGTGATGGATTGTCGTTGTGTGCTGGAAGGTTGTATTAAATTCCCTTCCTTATCTGTTGATGAAATCCTATGATGGATTGTTGTTGTTCTGGAAGGTGGTATTGAATTCCCTTCCTTAACAGTTGATTGAAATCCTAGAGTGGATTGTTGTTATTCTAGAAGGCTTGATTAAATTTCCTTCTAGGTTTGATGAATGTTTAAGTATTCATCAGGGACTGGAGTAATGTTCCTACACTATAACGAAAGCCGTGGTGCTAAGTTACTGATAGTGTTAATGGGAATTGATGAACTTCCGTTCATTCTTTTCGCAGTATAATGAACTGCTTGCTTATTGGTACTCAAACTAATGGCACTCGGTGATTGAGGCCATTGTGCTAAGTTATTGATATTGTCAAACTCAATAATCATAAACTTAAATTGTTGTATTGCAGTAACGTGAACTGCATTATTGTTGTGAATATCTTCTTGCATCGTGAACCCTGAGTCGTTTATTGTCGAAATATAACTGGTTATACATCTTCAATCAGATTGCTAGTTATGTACTTTATTGTTGAATATCCAGTTGGGATAATTATGGCTATCACCTTTTTCCTTGAAATATTCTGATAAATAACTTGCTGAGCATTCTTTGGCTCATTCTTGCTGTTTGTAAATCTTATATCTTGCAGAAAGAGATGACTGTGAATTGTCTACCTCGGGTATTATGTTAAGGAACAGGAAGCTTCGAGCTTGATCTAGTCAGGTTCCGGACTTCGATAAATGGTGCAAGAATGACGGGATTCCAGATTAGAATCCTAGACTTGTTGAAAAATATGTAATGTGACAATAGATCTTGGAGTAATGTTTACTTCTAATGTAACATCATGTGGAAGTTATATTAGTAGTGTGAGATCCTGAGGTTACATTGGTTTGTAATAACCGTTATTATTTTAAGTTCGTTCCCTGAGACTATAACTCGAGTTGTGTGTTTGGTTTGGGGTCACTGCTTTTATGTTTGGTTATTATAATGGTTAAAGCAGGTGAATGATGTTATTGTGGTGAAAATTGGATAGTGACAACCTAGATTCCTGACCCTGGATCTGGGGGCGTCACATTTGGGAGGATGTAGAGTGGTCGGTTGTGGTCTTTTTATTTTTCTTCCTCATTTTTAAAGGTTCCATTGGTGACTCATCAATTTCTTCTTCTTATTCTACTATTGCATCTAAATTTCATTTCTTGCTAGCTGATTTCTCCCTTTTCTTCTTTGCAACCACATCCTGTTGAGAGGATGTAGAGGTTGGTTCACTATCATCTATGAATTTTGATGAAATGCTTATGTTGGGTCTCAGAAGTATCATAGAAGGGGGGTTGAATACGATACTCACTAAATTAAAAAATTCTTTCGGAAATTTTGTGAATAAATAATTTAGAATTCAGTTATTGTGTTCAAATTCAAGAGGTGTATAGTGTTTAAGAGGCAATTCCCCCAAATCCGAGATCAGGAATTTGAGTCGTCACGTCACCATCTAATCATTTACAACCTGCAATAACTCAATACTCCAACGAACACACATCATAGACCCCTCTCTCTTACACACACAGGTTATAGTCTTAGAAACGATACACAACAAGTATCATTAGTTATTACAAACTAAATGTACTTATCCAGGATCTCACGCTATCAATGATAACCCCTACATGAAGTAATATTAATAACTAGATCAATACTAAAAACCTATTCAACTTACTTCTGTGGAATAATTCTGAACTGAACCACCTCAAATGTGAATCTCTTACTTCCCTTCCTTGAAGTATGGAGCCAATCGAACGCATTATCACTTTCTCTGAAAATTTTAATATAAAGCAAGAATGAGCGAAAGAATGCTCAGCAAGTTATTCACTCAATTAGCTATGTGACTCTCATCCATGAATATGATAATGACTACTATCTCAATAATATAACTTAAGTTTACCAGTATGATAAGAATAACAAAGTATCTTTCGATGATACAAATAGTCATAGTTTTTTGTTAAAAGTATTTATACTCAACATAAAGTTTAGAATAATAAAATTCGAACAATTTAGTTTAATATATAAAATAAGACACTATCGAATATAGTGTTACCACTCTCTCATACTTCCTCTGAAGACTTTGAGATAAAACCCAATGAACTTATTGCGTTCACAATTTTGAAATAATATTATCAATAACTTAGCAAAATAGCTTCAACTAAAGCTCTGCTAGACTCCCATAAATATACCAAGTACCCAGTTCAAGATACTTTAATAATAGTTGCTTCTCATCATAAGAAAATCAAACCACTTTAAACCATACCACTTGTAAGGTTTAAATCCAGTAAAACATTTTGAAGATTTATAAACTGTTTGGTGTACATCATGTACCCGCTTAAGTTTTCAAAACAACTTTTGTCAAAATATCTCGTCTGACCTGCTGTTGGGATATATATAAAAAAGTAAGAGTGAGCAATATAGCTCAGCAAAAAATATATAACTGTAAATATATTCTTTTTAAACATCGTTTAAAACCGCAACATTATGCACACTTTACGTACTCTACGAGTTTGCAAAATAAACTTTTTGTCAAAGTAGTTTAAATGAGTCGAAGATCTCAACATATCAACCACTGACAACACCCTCGGTAAATCAGCTCATCAGCTTTCATTACGATGTTGCAGCAAATTTCCAATTGCATATTTAAAGTGTAAGGTTAGGAAAATTTGCTTGGAGTCCAGGATACGCTCTTAGAGTCCCACTTGTTCCGGATTCTCTATCAATAGATATCATAATCCTGATTAGTACTTTTAATCCCATCAACTACTTATATTACTAATAAGTATAATTGCATATTGAGTCCATTTATGACAACTTTAATTTGTACTTAGTAATTTTACTAACACTTATTCTACCAGGCATTCACTTCCTCGGGTCTATCTCGACCGTTCATAAACCATCTCGTCAACGACTTTTAATCTAATCTTTTTACTCCAATACATAGTCATATTATTCATCAACATCTTTCGTATTTTAATCGACTCAAAATTATCCTATTATCTTGGCCAATGTGGCTCGTAAAAATAGTGCCCTAAGAGTTGACTTTCCTGAGAATTACTATTACACGACTCACATTCCAATAATTTTAATAAATCAGAAAATGCATAATTAAATGTGAAACCACCTCAAACAGCTCCTTGAGTATTTGAAATATTTATCAAAATATTTTGATTTGGAACACATGAGTTTAACTTGGTGAAATATATTTTAAATGTCAAGTCAACTACAGGGTTTTACTATTTAGACCGCTTTCACTAAAACGCTCATAACTCATTAACTGTTAACTCAAATGACACACCGTTTTTGTGTGCACGATCTAGAGAATGTCTAGAATACAATCCATCAAAATTTTGTCCCTCCCGAATGTCCAGAATAGAGCAGTAGCTTCTGTAATGAATAGTCTCATCGCGCAACTTTATTTCCGACATTTTTATAAAATCGAAAAATTAACTTTTTAACACGAATTTGGTGATCTTAGTAACTATCCAAGGTATATATCCTCTAAGTTTTATAATTTTAGTCCACACTTAAGCAATCCAATAATAGTCCCAAAGTGAGATTAAAGAAGCAGTTTGGTTCAATCAAACTACTTTCACTAAATCGGATGTTTCTCTTAAACCGTAAATCGGAATAACATGATTCAAGTGTCAAAACAAACTATGGAATAATACCTATGCATTAATGGTCAGTGGTGACAAGTTCCAGTGTACTTTCATTTCGGAGTTATGGTTCCTAATGAGTTCACAAAAAATGAGCATTACGACGGCTATAAACTTAACGTTTTCCGGATTCAATCAATTGAATTCCATTCACAACCAATATCAATCATCAACATACTACTATGTTCATATCATTCAACTAGTCATTTCATAGTTTTTGACCAACACTACTTCATAAAATTATCCAACAACATTCAACCATTTACACCCAAACTCCTTAAATCACATATACTTAAACATAACTCAAACTCAAGCTTATAACTCAAAGTAAATCAAAGGGTGGATGGAGTTTATACCTTTCTTGAGTACTTAAACATACTAACAAGAGCTTATAAGTCTTAAGGGAGCCTTGATATATGCTTAACATCCTTAAACTTGCAAGAGAAATCAAGAAACAAGTTATTAAATTTTCAGAGTTACTATTCACCCTCATTTTCTACATTTTCTTTGCCCAACTAAAACACCTCCAAAACTTATGAAACCTTGGATATAAAATGGATGATCTATGGTAAAAATTTGGTGATTTTTGGATGAGTAGAACTTGAGTTATGAATTTTTCTTTCCTTGCTTATCTTGAAAATCCGAATGGAAGAAAAGAAATGGGGGAGAGCTTTTCTACTTTGCTTGCCTTTTTGAGTTGGTGTATTTTGTGTTTGTATAACTTGTATGTAATGATACATGGCTGAATTTCCACACAAGTTTGGCATGTTGGAGTGAAAGGGCAAGGCCAAGTACAAATAAAGCCATGAATTAGGGATCTTGTTTTCTACTTTTCCATGAATTGTGGAACTATGTCTCTAACTAATACTTGGTTACTTGGTTGACTTGTGATTCCTAGTTCCTTGATTGGTTACTCCCATTTAGTTGCCAACTCTTCTAGTTTGCATGGGGTTTGCATGACATTGGTGCAATTCTTGGTTATCCAACATTTAACCATTAATCATCCACTTAAGTTCGATTAATTTCCAAATACTCTAATTCGATTAGAACCATGAACTTTTTAAATTATAATCCTCCCGGTCATAACATAATTCTCTTATACCTCAATACCTCATAAATTATGAAACAAATCATAAAAGTGAAAATCTTCGAATTCTGATGACTTTTACATTCACTCATTTTCTTCATACAATAATATGACATCTCCAAATTTCTAATATTCCAACACTTACTTAGTGTGGGCTAAAATGTTTTTCATAATCCGTAGAATCACTATTCATCAGGATCGTTTATAAAGAAAAATAAAAAAAATGCGTCCAAAAATCCAAGTTATTACAGTTTAGTCCCTTATGTACCTCTACATCCTGTTGGGAGGATGTAGAGTGGTCTATTGTGGCCTTTTTATTTTTCTTCCTCCTTTTTAAAGGTTCCATTGGTGACTCATCAATTTCTTCTTCTTGTTCTACTATTGCATCTAAATTTCTTTTCTTGCTAGCTGGTTTCTCCCTTTTCTTCTTTGCAACCACATCTTGTTGAGAGGATGTGGAGGTTGGTTAGCTATCATCTATGAATTTTGATGAAGTGTTTATGTTGGGTCCCGGAAGTATCGTAGAAGGGGGGTTGAATACGATATTCACTAAATTAAAAAATTTATTTAGAAATTTTGCGGATAAATAATTTAGAGTTCGTTAGTGTATTCGAATTCAAGAGGTGAATAGTGTTTAGGAGGCTGGTTTACTAATTTTCTATATTTATGAATAATCATTAATGTTCTAGAAAATTAGCAAGTAATTTAATGAGACATGTTTCAGGGAATATATCTTTCATATATAAATCCTGAGGTTGCTACACCTAGTTAAAAATATAACTGGTTTCCAAAGAACAGATTAGTTCTTTGCTTCTACAAAGAGATATAGCTTAATCCCTATACAATATTTGACTATGTGTTTGTACGAATGGAATCAAGGTAACAGAGAGTGTTTTATATTAGCCCTATGTATTTGTAACATAATGAACCGGCTATAATATAAAACTCCGGTAAAGAAGGTGTAATATTCCTAAATTCTAGTACTAATTAATTTTATGGATAGGAATACTGAAGCTTCGTAGCATTGATCTTATCGTACGATTGTATAGGTTGATTATGAATTGAATTGGTTGTTATGGAGTTGGGTAAATTGTTGTTTGAATGAGTAAAGCTAGTGGCTGTGTTTTTAGGATTTATTGGTAATGTTTGGAGGTTGGGATTAATGTGAATTGGCTTGGGATGTCTTGAGTACATGCCCAAGTATTGGTATAAAATGTTTGAGAGTTGTGAGAGTTGATTTGAGCAAGTAAAGAAGTGGTAAGTGATGAGCAAACGAACAGGTCATGTCTGCCCTGCTTCTGCCTTCCAACTGATCATGGATCCCGATGGGTCTACCCTGCAATTCTTGATCATGTATGGACATGGCTAGAAAGAGGGTAGTCTCTAGATCGTTTGGCCGTGAAAATCACGTCAATCGGAGTTGTGAGTAAAAAGATATGAATTATTTAGTAAAGGTAGTCCAGAAATGTCAAAGTCTGTGATCATTGAACTTTGAGGCTATGATCACCCTAGTTAGGTACCTCCATAAATCTTGAAACTTTTATACAAAATGGTAGGACATCTGCGAGTATCTGGAAAAAGATTTAGGATTAAAAAGATTAAAATTCAATTTATTAAAATTGTTTAAGTCAGGTAGTCTCAAGAGGAAATTTCTGGGAAAGCCAATTAATATTGAACCAAACTATACTCTAACTTGCTTAAGGTTCGAGACGAGATTAAGAAGCAAGCCTTTAACGAAAAATGTCACATAACGTTATGAGAATAACACTAGCTAATGAACCAAGCTAAATCATGTCTTTGGTCAAAGATTGGAATTGTTTATGTAAGAGGGAATTGAGTTAGAAGTATATGGTTATAGAATCTAACTACGATTATTATTTTCGTTCTTAGAGGATCGTGCAAGGCAAGGAGCAAGCACTCACCCTTTCAACCACCCAGGCAAGTATCCGACGCTTTGTCACCTTTACCTTCGTCTTAAAATGAAGTGTGTTTTAGTTGCTTTGATGCAAGTTGGCCTTTACTCTATTTGCTTGTTTTCACCCCTTTTTAATTAGATATGCGGCGACTCTGAACTTCTCTAAAAATCGGAGGTTGCGTATTGATAGTTAGGGATAGTTACCTGAGTGTCGAGTTACCCTTTTTGGGTACTCGATAGTTGACCGGGTATAGTCGGTTATGTCCTCGACATTAGTCGAGATGAGTGAGATATTTTGTTTTAAAGTATATTCAGATATAGAGGATAATCAATGATGATTATCTAATTTGATTTCGTATATTCTTTTAGAAGTTGAATAATATTTAATATTGATTAAATATTATTTAGAGAAGGGGAATAGTATTCCAGCAGTGGTTAAAATTTTATAAACTCATTCTGAGATATTTTAAATATTATTTATAATCAGATAAATATTATTTAAACATCGTAGATCAATCAGAATGAGACCAGTTAAGACTTTTATATTACCTTTAATTATTTTAAATGATATTTGATTTTAATTAAATATTATTTAAATATTATGGGTTATTAAAGATTAGTCTGAGATTAATAGTTTAATTAAAATAATATTAAGTATTATTTTATTATATTACTTTATTTTATTCAAATTGCTCAGACTCGCGGATTATTCGAGGATCTATCTATTCCTAAATTATTATGTGACTATTAAAAATATTTTAGGGTTAATGAGAGTTCTGTAATTATTATTTTAATTAATAATAATTATTTAAATTATGAATAAAATACTATGTATTTATTTTTGAGCTAACAGCTCCACATTAGGGAAGGAATAAATATCGTAGATATTCCTCCCATACATACTATGCCTTTCGGGGCTCATATCTAATGATAATATATATTTTACCGAGATAGAATTATATGAGTATAGTGACTCCCCGGTCAGGGTTAAAGTTTCGTGTAAGGTGTTACCTTCTCTTCTTTCCGATTAGTTGGCTGAGAGTCAACTCCTTGTGACTTAAATTACCTCCTTCTTTTTTCTATCCCGGAAGTAGCTTTGTGTTATGATTTCAAAAAAAAATAAAAGTAAGTACTGGTCTGGGATATTAGGGGTCTCTTCCCTCCAGACTAGTGACTCTGTTTATAATGGTGGACTGGAGTAAGGTTGCGTAAGAGGCCAGGTGATGTCCCAACGATAATTATTGGTCAAATGAGCCAAGGGGTGATGTCCCGCAAGGGGTTGTCCTTCTACTAGTAGAGAAAGTTACAGGTTCTTCTATTGTACAATGCGACTGATCATCACGTACAATAGGGCGTTGAAAATCTCCACTTAAAGTCCCTTCTTCCAATTGGAATTGACGTTGCACTATAACGAAAGCCTAGGTGCTTAGTTACCGATAGTGTTAACGAAAGCTAAAGAACTATGATTCTTTCCGGTTTGAGAACTGTTTTCCCGTGTTCATTTATTACACTGTTACTCTGATGCATTTACTTTAGTATTACCCTGTCTTGTTTTATTATCGATTTAGTACTTGCTGAGCACTCGTAGCTCATTCTTGCTTGTTTTATTTTTCCCCACATCACAGCTGTTGACCATGGCACTCCCATCCCTCACCCTACGCAAGCGCGTGACAAGGGCAAGGACCCCTTACGATAGGATGCGGGTTACCGTTCCCGAGGTAGGAAGGCTGAGCAATGTAGGCTTACAGCTTTTGTTAGTTCGTTTTATCTATAAGTACGACCTATGTAAATATATGTAGCTTAATCAACTTTTGGCGGCTGTTATCGATTCGGCGAAAACGATAATCAGTAGCACAAACTCAAGTATGTAATAACTGACAGGATAACGACTAAGACTTAATGATGTAAATTATTTTATTTCCGTTTCTGAGACTATGGCTCGTGTGTGTGTGTGTTAGTGATGGGGTCACCAGCATGTCGATTGTTTAAATTATTAACTGTTGTCATATTATCAACTGAATTATAAGTGCATGTGTATCAGAAATTGGACCGTGACGACCTAGATCTCGGACCCCGGGTCTGGGGGCGCCACAGAAATGGTATCAGAGCCCTAAGTTATAGTACTCAGAAACGAGAGGTGTAAGAGCAATACATGAATTAAAATAAACTATTAAAAGCTTTAACAAGATTAAAATCCAAAAAAGGGAAGTTATTCACGACATAGTAGTAACGGGTTATTGTTGTATTGTAGATACCCGACCCTGAGGGGTACGAGGCCCAGCATGATAGGGAGTTGCTTGGAGAGGACGAGGACCCACAGGAGGACCCTGTGGAGGTGCTAGGAGGGCTACCCGACCCTGATGCCGAGGGCCCCTAGCAGGATGGAGTTATGCTTGAGGATAATGAGGACCCATCAGAGGATCCGATGGAGGACCCAACAGAGGTTCCAGTGGTGGCGCCAGCAGTTCCGGTTGCCCCAGCACACACCATTCCATTCATTGAGCAGGCTGGGACATCGGAGGTTGTATACAGGGACATCTACATGATTCTAACACCTGTGGTGTTCCCACCCTTACCACCATTGAGCCCCATTCCGTCTAATGATGATGAGTTAGAGGCACATACCCTAGAGCCTGTAGAGTCGGAGGATGCTCCCTTTGACACTCCACCACCTCCACCAGTTGCAGGAGAGCCAGTGACGAGCTGGATCGTGTCTTCTCTTATCCGGGATTATGACATCTCGACTGGTCGCGACAACGAGTTGAGGCGGATTGTGGATCAGCTGATTCCCGGGCCTGCTGTACCCTAGAGTTGCCAGCCTAGGGGCGGCATTTCTCAGGGTGGCATTCCCGCGGATGGGATTCCACGGGATATTGAGAGCGGATTTGTTGGGGTCCAGACTTGGGCACGATTCTTCCGTGAGCTGAGAACACCTCTAGGAGGAGGACCACTGGGGAGCGACGAGGTGGATGCGATGGTGGACAATATGATGGGACAGGTCAGGGACTTGGTCCGGGGTAGACTCTAGTGACTCTTAGGAGATGATATGTACTTCTAGTTCAGATTTTGGCATTATGCATGATGTGCCGTTTTTGAGGGAGTAGTTCTTGTGTATATAACAGCTTCCCATTCTGACTAGGAGATAGCATAGCAGACTTACTTTTGGTTGTAATCAGAATTTATGACAAAGGATGTAACATGAAATTATGTATATATATGATGTTCAGTTCTTTTCAGCTATGGTTTTGTTTTATTTTACAGTACTTATGCATAATCTTATTTTGATGAAGAAAGTGAGTGAAACCACTTCTAGAAATGCAGATAAATGTGTCATCCATATGTAGAAACTATCACATGTATAACTGTTTCTTTATGATATAATGATATGGTTAATGGTTAATTAACCCTTATTAATTGATTGTATCAGAATAATGCCACCAAAGAGGAATACCAGACTGCACCCTGAGACGGTTGTGGAACCCATTGATCCTAGTGTCCATGAGAGTGCTTCTGACCCATAGGACCTTAATAAGTTTGATGATGAAGAATTTGAGGAGGAAGAGTACGTGAGTTCAAGTGCCTCGGGTCATAGCCAAAACCAGGACCAGAGTGAATCGGGGGGAAATCAAGACCAAGGTCACCAAGAGCAAAACCAGAATGTTGACCCCATGAACTTGTTGGTGAACCTTCTAAGGCAGCATGCCAACCCTAATCCGAACCAGCCACCCCCAGCTCCTCGTAACCCAACTGTCAGCGCTTTCAGAGCTTTTAAGTCCTTGAGACCACCTGAGTTTCAAGGGAGTGCCGACCCCGTTGAGGCTAGAGCCTGGTTAAAGGAGATGGAAAAATCATTCGAGATATTACAAGTAGAAGAGGGGCAGAAAATAGTCTTCTCCACTTACCTCCTTAAAGGGGAGGCGAACTTTTGGTGGGAAGCTAAGAAGAATATAGAGGGGGAAGGTGTGGTTAAGTGGGCAAGGTTCACTCAGTTATTTTTGGAGAAGTACTTCCCTAAGTACATGGAGAATCAAATAGAGATGAAGTTCCTAGAGCTAAAGCAGAATAACATGACGGTAGATGAGTATGAAGCGAAGTTCACGGAGTTGTCTAGGTTCGTACCCGATTTTGTGAGTACGGAAGAGAAGCGAGCTAGAAGGTTTCAGCAGGGGCTAAAACCATGGATTCAGAATAGGGTGGCGGTATTTGAGTTAACTGATTATGCCACTTTAGTTCAGAAAGCTTCGATTGTAGAGGCAGGCCGTGATCAGTCGCATAAGGAAAGGAATGAGAAGAAAAGAAAGGCGGAGAGCCAGGGACGAGGTTCAGTCAGTGGGAATTTCCCTAGAAAGTTTAGCAAGGGATCAGAATTTTGATCAGAAAAGAAGTTTAGGTCCAAGAAAGCTGAGAGCTGGAGTGTCCAGCAGGGTGGTAGACAGTGTGGAGTATCATACCCAAATCAATCCCGACCCCCGTTGCCAAATTGCAAGACATGTGGGCAGAAGCACACGGGCACGTGCGACCCAGGAAAGGTTACATGTTTTAAGTGTCATAAGTTAGGGCACTACTCTAAAGATTGCCCACAGAGGAACCTTACCTGTTTCAAGTGCGGCAAAGTGGGCCATGTGAAGAAGGACTGTAGGGTAGCTGAACCAGCCTTGTCGAGATAGAGTGGGGCTGCATCCAATAAAGCCCCAACTGCCAGGACTTTCAACATGACGGTGAAAGATGCCATTAGAAACCCAGATGTTATAGCAGGTACACTACTACTCAATTCATTCAATGCAAATGTTTTATTTGATTCGGGAGCAACCAAATCTTTTGTGTCTCGAGATTTTTCTTATAAATTGAACCTTAGTATGAGGCCACTAAAAGACCCCTTACGCGTAGAAATAGCTAATCAAGAGGTCATTCCTGTCAACCAAGTGTGTAGTGACTGTGAGCTAGAAATAGAAGGGCAGCGATTCATCCTAGACTTGATTCCCTTTACCCTAGGGGAATTTGATGTGATCTTAGGAATGGATTGGCTTACTAGCTGTGAAGCGAGTATTGAATGTAAGGGAAAGAAAGTGAGAATAAAGTTGCCCAACAAGAAAGAAGTAATATTCAGGGGGCAGAAACAGACTAAGAAGTTCTTGACCAAGATGAAAGTAAAGAGATTGTTGCGTCAAGGATGTGAAGCTTACTTAGCGTATGTAGTAGACACTAAGAAGAGAGTACCCTGTATAAGTGACATAGGAGTTGTCAATGAGTTTGAGGATGTATTTCAGACGATCTTCCGGGGTTACCACCCGATAGAGATATAGAGTTTGCCATTGAATTAGCACCTGGGACGGCACCTATGTCGAAGGCTCCTTACCGGTTGGCCCCTGTAGAAATGAAAGAATTAGCCACCCAGCTGCAAGAGCTATTGGAGAAAGGAATGATTCGACCAAGTGTATCCCCATGGGGTGCACCAGTATTATTTGTTAAGGAAAAAGGATAGAAGTATGAGGTTATGTATAGACTACCGAGAGCTCAACAAGCTGACCATCAATTAAGAATAAGTATCCCTTACCAAGGATAGAGGATTTGTTTGACCAGCTGAAGGATGTTGTCTACTTTTCGAAGATTGACTTGAGAACCGGATATCACCAACTAAAGATCAAACCAGAGGATATTCCAAAGACCGCATTTCGCACCCGATACGGGTATTATGAGTTTTTGGTGATGTCCTTTGGCTTAATCAACGCCCCCGCAGCCTTTATGGACTTGATAAACCGAGTTTTCAAGAAATATTTAGACAAGTTTGTCATAGTCTTCATTGATGACATCTTGATCTATTCAAGGACAAAGGAGGAACACAAAGAACATTTGAGGATAGTGTTAGAGATATTGAGAAAGGAGAAGCTTTATACTAAGTTCTCAAAGTGTGAGTTAAGGTTAAAGGAGGTTCAATTCTTAGGGCATGTGATAAGTAGTGAAGGTGTGTTGGTCGACCCTGCTAAGATTGAGGCTATTTCGAATTGGGAAAGGCCGACGACACCAACTGAAGTAAGAAGTTTTGTGGGATTGGCAGGATATTATCGTAGATTTGTTCAGGACTTTGCTAAGATAGCAACACCACTGATAAGATTGACCCGTAAGACAGAGAAGTTTGAATGGACTAACAAATGTGAGGAGAGTTTGCAGGAATTGAAAAAGAAATTAATTACCGGACCAGTTCTAGTACTACCAGATGAGAAAGGAAATTTTGTGATTTTTAGTGACGCATCTCATAAGGGATTAGGCTGTGTATTGATGCAACACGGCAAGATAATTGCTTATGCGTCCAAACAACTGAAAGAGTATGAGATAAGGTATCCAACCCATGACCTAGAATTAACAGCAATAGTTTTCGCATTGAAGATCTGGAGGCACTATCTGTACGGGGAGAGGTGTGAGATTTACACGGACCATAAGAGCCTTAAGTACATATTCACTCAGAAAGAACTAAACATGAGGCAGAGAAGGTGGTTAGAACTGATTAAGGATTATGATTGTTCCATTAACTATCACCCAGGGAAAGCCAATGTGGTGGCTGATGCCCTAAGTAGGAAAGAAAGGCTAAAAATGATGGTTTCTTCTGAGGAATTGATACGAGAGTTTGAACGTATGGAACTAGAGGTAAAGTTTTCGGAGGAAGGTGCGGAGAAATTATTTGAGATTCAGATTGAATCAGAACTGATTGGGAAGGTAAGAATATGTCAGGAAAAGACAATGCAAAAGAAAGAGGAAAAGACGAATGGAGACGAGCAAAAGTGTGTTAAGGATGAGAAGGGAATTTTGAGATTCCCCAATAGGATTTGGATTCCTAATGTCCAGGAACTGAAGGATGAAGTGTTGAATGAGGCACACAACTCTAGATTTTCTATTCACCCTGGAGCCAACAAAATGTATAAAGACCTGAGAGAACATTATTGGTGGCCGAACATGAAGAAAGATATTACCGAGTGGGTAAGTAAATGTTTGACCTGCCAAAGAGTGAAGGCAGAACACCAGAGGCCGAGTGGACTGTTACAGCCCCTAGAGATTCCAGAGTGGAAGTGGGAGCATATTGCGATGGATTTTGTGGTAGGACTACCAAAGACAAAACCAAACCATGATGCCATTTGGGTAATAATCGATCGATTAACTAAGTCAGCGCATTTTCTACCTATAAATGAGAGGTATACAGTTGACCGATTAGTCGAGTTATACTTAAAAGAAATAGTGGTACGTCATGGAGTTCCGGTAGGTATTGTGTTAGATAGGGACCCAAGGTTTAATTCTAGATTTTGGAGGAGCTTTCAAGATTGCTTAGGGACCAGACTGAACATGAACACCGCATACCATCCCCACACTGATGGGCAGAGTGAAAGAACCATCCAAACAATAGAAGATATGTTGAGAGTTTGTGCCATAGACTTCAAAGGTAGTTGGGATGAACACTTACCATTGATCGAGTTTTCCTACAACAATAGTCACCATGCCAACATCGGAATGCCACCTTATGAAGCCTTATTTGGAAGAAAGTGTAGATCACCATTATGTTGGGATGAATTGGGTGAACGTAAGATGTTGGGGCCGGAGTTGGTCCAACAAACCAAAGAGAAAGTAGACCTTATTAGAAAATGACTGGTAGCTGCACAAGACAGGCAACGAAAGTATGCAGACCAAACCAGGAAAGATAGAGAATATGAAGTAGGGGACTTAGTCCTGCTGAAAGTGTCCCCGTGGAAAGGATTGATGAGATTCGGTAAGAAGGGGAAACTGAGCCCGAGATTTATTGGACCATTTGAGATTCTGAAGCGTATTGGCAAGGTAGCTTATGAGTTAGCATTACCCCCAAACCTGCAACAGGTCTATAACGTGTTTCATGTGTCCGTGTTGCGACAATACCACTTGGATGCCCGACATGTGATAGAATATGACAATGTAGAAATCCAACTGGACTTATCTTATATGGAGCAGCCGGTAGAGATCATGGACCGGAAGGAAAAAGTGTTAAGAAATAAATTAGTTAAGTTAGTACGAGTATTGTGGAGGAATCAAAGGGTTGAGGAATCCACCTGGGAATTAGAGAGTGCTATGCTAGAAAAGTACCCTCACTTGTTTTCAATGTAGATTCCGGGACGGAATCCTTGTAAGGAGGGGAGACTGTAATATTCCTAAATTCTAGTACTAATTAATTTTATGGATATGAATAGTGAAGCTTCGTAGCAGTGATCTTATCGTACAATAAAAATGAGTGTATGGGGATCACATCAGATTGCGAAGATTCATAATTCTGTGAATTGATATATTACGGGCAAGAGATTTAAGTGTATGTAAATCTCATCCGAATTCGGAGATTCATAACTTGAAAATATGTTGTGGTTTGTATTTTTAAATGAATGTACGTAATATACGTAGTACGTTCTCTTTATATTTTATCTGACGAATAGCATCCGAACCCTTTCGAATAAATAGGGCAAGGATTAAATAATAGTGTATAATGAATAATATTAGGTGAATGACATTTTGGTGGGAAATAATTTTATTAGAATTCCCGGAACGAGTTAATGATTTAGTTGTCGTCACGAATCATTACGAGAACGAAAAACGAATCGCTTCTTAATTAATTATTAAGGAACTAAGCTTTATTATTACATGGATTAAATGACTAAAACACTTGCAATATTAGTGTGCTAAAGAGCAAGTGTTGTTGACCAAAGTCAAGAAGACTTCCTTGACTTACCCTTTGACTTCACCAAGAGCCAAGCTAGGATAAATATCTAATAAAGCTAGTAATTATCCCATAATCACAAAAATCAACTAACTCCCCATTTCTCTCAAGAAGCCATCGGCCCAAGCTAGGAGAGGAAGAAGAAAAATCCAAAGCTCCACCATTTCTTGCTAGTTCATTGAGTTTAGTAGCTTAAAAGAAAGGTATGATCCTTACCTAGCTTCTCTATGAATCCTACACAAAGTTACCCATGAAATCTCTTGATTTTTCATGAAGAACAAGAACATGAATAGTAACTTGATTCATAAATAAAATCTTAAACTCATGTTTTATGATTCCTTAAGCTTTGTTGGTGTTTGTTTAGTTTTGTTCAAGCTTTGGGTAGTGTTTAAGAGCATGGAAAGTCATAGAACTCATGAATCACTTATGTTATAGTTGTATGGCTTTGGGTGCCATGTTTGGGTTATGATCTTAGAGTAAATCATGCTTATTTTGTGGTCTTAATTGCTAAACAAGTATCTTGGTTGGTTAGGGTTGGATGATGAAAATTGTATAGGTTGATTATGAATTGAATTGGTTGTTATGGAGTTGGGTAAATTTTTGTTTGAATGAGTAAAGCTATTGGCTGTATTTTGAGGATTTATTGGTAATGTTTGGAGGTTGGGATTAATGTGAATTGGCTTGGGATGTCTTGAGTACATGCCCAGGTATTGGTATAAAATATTTGAGAGTTGTGAGAGTTGATTTGAGCAAGTAAAGAAGTGGTAAGTGATGAGCAAACGAACAGGTCATGTCTGCCCTGCTTCTGCCTTCCAACTGATCAAGGATCCCGAAGGGTCTACCCTGCAATTCTTGATCATGTATGGACATGGCTATAAAGAGGGTAGTCTCTAGATCGTTTGGCCGTGAAAATCACGTCAATCGGAGTTGTGAGTAAAAAGATATGAATTATTTAGTAAAGGTAGTCCAGAAATGTCAAAGTCTGTGATCACTGAACTTTGAGGCTATGATCACCCTAGTTAGGTACCACCATAAATCTTGAAACTTTTATACAAAATAGTAGGACCATCTGAGAGTATCTGGAAAAAGATTTAGGATTAAAAAGATTAAAATTCAATTTATTAAAATTGTTTAAGTCAGGTAGTCTCAAGAGGAATTTCTGGAAAAGCCAATTAATATTGAACCAAACTATACTCTAACTTGCTTAAGGTTCGAGACGAGATTAGGAAGCAAGCCTTTAACGAAAAATGTCACATAACGTTATGAGAATAACACTAGCTAATGAACCAAGCTAAATCATGTCTTTGGTCAAAGATTGGAATTGTTTATGTAAGAGGGAATTGAGTTAGAAGTGTATGGTTATAGAATCTAACTACGATTATTATTTTCGTTCTTAGAGGATCGTGCAAGGCAAGGAGCAAGCACTCACCCTTTCAACCACCCAGACAAGTATCCGACGCTTTGTCACCTTTACCTTCGTCTTAAAACGAAGTGTGTTTTAGTTGCTTCGATGCAAATTGGCTTTTATTCTATTTGCTTGTTTTCACCCCTTTCTAATTAGATATGCGGCGACTCTGAACTTCTCTAAAAGTCGGAGGTTGCGTATTGATAGTTAGGGATAGTTACCTGAGTGTCGAGTTACCCTTTTTGGGTACTCGATAGTTGACCGGGTATAGTCGGTTATGTCCTCGACATTAGTCGAGATGAGTGAGATATTTTGTTTTAAAGTATATTTAGATATAGAGGATAATCAATGATGATTATCTAATTTGATTTCGTATATTCTTTTAGAAGTTGAATAATATTTAATATTGATTAAATATTATTTAGAGAAGGGGAATAGTATTCCAGCAGTGGTTAAAGTTTTATAAACTCATTCTGAGGTATTTTAAATATTATTTATAATCAGATAAATATTATTTAAACATCGTAGATCAATCAGAATGAGACCAGTTAAGACTTTTATATTACCTTTAATTATTTTAAATGATATTTGATTTTAATTAAATATTATTTAAATATTGTGGGTTATTAAAGATTAGTCTTAGATTAATAGTTTAATTAAAATAATATTAAGTATTATTTTATTATATTACTTTATTTTATTCAAATTGCTCAGACTCGCGGATTATTCGAGGATCTATATAGTCCTAAATTACTATGTGACTATTAAAAATATTTTAGGGTTAATGAGAGTTCTGTAATTATTATTTTAATTAATAATAATTATTTAAATTCTGAATAAAATACTCTGTATTTATTTTTGAGCTAACAGCTCTACATTAGGGAAGGAATAAATATCGTAGATATTCCTCCCATACATACTATGCCTTTCGGGGCTCATATCTAGTGATAATAAATATTTTACCGAGATAGAATTATATGAGTATAGTGACTCCCCGGTCAGGGTTAAAGTTTCGTGTAAGGTGTTACCTTCTCTTCTTTCCGATTAGTTGGCTGAGAGTCAACTCCTTGTGACTTAAATTACTTCCTTTTTCTTTCTATCCCGGAAGTAAATTTTTGTTATGATTTCAAAAAAAAAAAAAAGTAAGTACTAGTCTGGGATATTAGGGGTCTCTTCCCTCCAGACTAGTGACTCTGTTTATAATGGTGGACTGGAGTAAGGTTGCGTAAGAGGCCAGGTGACGCACGGCCTAGCGATAATTATGTGTTAAATGAGCCAAGGGGTGATGTCCCGCAAGGGGTTGTCCTTCTACTAGTAGAGAAAGTTACAGGTTCTTCTATTGTACAATGCGAATGATCATCGCGTACAATAGGGCGTTGAAAATCTCCACTTAAAGTCCCTTCTTCCAATTGGAATTGACGTTGCACTGTAACGAAAGCCTAGGTGCTTAGTTACCGATAGTGTTAACGAAAGCTAAAGAACTATGATTCTTTCTGGTTTGAGAACTGTTTTCCCGTGTTCAATTATTACATTGTTACTCTGATGCATTTACTTTAGTATTACCCTGTCTTGTTTTATTATCGATTTAGTACTTGCTGAGCACTCGTAGCTCATTCTTGCTTGTTTTATCTTTCCCCACATCACAGCTGCTGACCATGGCACGCCCATCCCTCACCCTACGCAAGCGCGTGACAAGGGCAAGGACCCCTTACGATAGGATGCGGGTTACCGTTCCCGAGGTAGGAAGGCTGAGCAATATAGGCTTACAGCTTTTGTTGGTTCGTTTTATCTATAGGTACGACCTATGTAAATATATGTAGCTTATGTAGCTTAATCAACTTTTGGCGGCTGTTATCGATTCTGCGAAAACGATAATCAGTAGCACAAACTCAAGTATGTAATAACTGACAGGATAACGACTAAGACTTAATGATGTAAATAATTTTATTTCCGTTTCTGAGATTATGGCTCGTGTGTGTGTGTGTTAGTGAGGAGGTCACCAGCATGTCGATTGTTTAAATTATTAACTGTTGCCATATTATCAAATGAATTATAAGTTCATGTGTATCGGAAAATGGACCGTGACGACCTAGATCTCGGACCCCGGGTCTGGGGGCGCCACAGAAGGTATGTGTGCTTCACAATTGCTTAAGTCCTTTGTTGTGCTTGTAGAGTGATTGCAGTGTGTAGGTGTCACGAAATGCTTTTGTTGCGCCTATGTATCCTCTTTGTTACGCCTCTACTCTTATCCCAGTGCGTAGGCGCCATAAGTCACTTAGAATATTTCACAAAAGTTTCCTTGCGCCTATAACAACTTATGTTGCACCTTACACCATTCACCCTGTAGAGGCGCCACCAAAACTTTCCATGCGCCTCTACTAATGTTTGTTGCGCCTACACTCTAATTGTAGTGTGTAGGCACCACCAAATGTTGCCCTAAACTTTTCTTGCACCTTAATTGTTTTGTTGCGCCTCCACACTGAGTTCCTAGTGCAAGCGCCATAAAATCTTTCCCTTAGAGTTTTGATGAGCCTTGGAATGCTTTTGTTGTGCCTACACTCTACAACCCTTGTGTAGGCGCCACTAAACACTTAGCAAACTTGGAGTGTTGTTTCATTGTGCCAGTATCACTTTTGTTGCGCCTCTCCATTACTTCAAGCGTATAGGAGCCACCAAATGTAGTAATGCTTGCCTTGGTCATATTCTTGAAATACTTGAAGTATTTACCACTTGGTTTTCACTCTTCTGGCTTGATCAACTGAATTTCTTCTTATAAATCAAAGTAATTCTCTCCTTGTTGTGTTAACGCTTAGTGCACTGGTCTGGTTCACAAATGACTAACACTGAATTGAATTCCCTTGACTTCTGTTTTGTTTCAGCTGATTAACCTTGGACTGTTGCATTGCTTCAAACACTGACTATTGATAAACATAGTACTTTCACTTGAATCTTTTCTGGTACTTAGACAATGTCTCCATTATTATCACAATCATGAATACTTCATTATCTATTATTCATTGACGATTGAACATATAAATGAACTTCTTTCAGTGAGTATAACTTCAAGACTGCAGATGTCTTCTTTAACCTTTGTCTTTACCCTTCTAGATTCATATGCTTCGAACACTGTTTATCTTCAATCAAAGCATTTACACTGAAATCTTCTAGTGGCACTTCTATACTGAATCTTCAACACTTCTGAAACCTTGAAATTCTTTACACATTATACTTCACTGACACTTAAACATATTAATGAACTTCTTTCAGTGACCTGTAGTAGAATTCAAAACTTCTTCTAATGTCTTGATTCACTGTATTTGCTTTGTCTTCATTTCTTCCTGATTTCTGTGTAGGCGTAGTATTATTTACCTGTCCTATTCTAGTGTCGAGTTATCACTATTACTATTCATACAGCTTCGTAATCACACCAACAATCTCCCCATATTTGATTGTTAAACTTAGCAAACAAATCCCATATAGAGGATAACTCAACTAACATCTAGAAAAAGTAATCATCTGAGACTTGTAAATAATGCTACTGGTTTTTCTGGATCAGATTCTGCATTTCCAGATTTGTTGTATCATTGAAATGAAAGATGTTTGTTCCTCTAGCATTGAACTGATATTCATGTAATATCCTCTTCATTTCTGTCTGTGTTTGAGCTTTCTCTGGTTCAAAACCCTTCATAGTTGAACTTAAAGAACTTATCATAAATAGAGCTTCATAAGAATTAAAATTCCTAGGAACGTCTTCAATAGAACGTAAAACATAGCTCAAATAATGTTCTCTCCATGAGAATGTGATTCTTCTTCTTTTTCTTCTTCTCCCCTTCAGATGAACAATGAAAGTGTCAATTCTTTTTTGTACATCCCACTTGGATGAGGAATCATCTACTGACAACTCCTTTCAAGTATAGGATACAGTTTCTTGATTCTCCCATATTCCATTATTTCCCATGACGATCAGAAGATAAGATTTTCTTCTTTTTCTTGTCTAAATTCTCCCCCTAAAGATATTAACTTCTCCTAAGAATACGAATATAAGACCTTCTCTTTTTTTCTGCCTTTTCTTGTATACTAAATTATCCCCCTTAGTTGAGGAATCCTCCAATGGCCCGTGATCTTTCAAATGGCTTGTCTTCCAAATAAGGTTCTTGTCTATCATTGATTGGGAAGACATAGTAGATTTTCTTTCAGAAGTAGCAAGTAGCAAGGGTAAGTGTTTGGTCTATGGTTTCCTCACTTCTACTACGTTCTGTTAGTGTTTATACTTAAGTCTCGAGCACTTTGAAGTGTTTCACTCTTTCTCTCCCTATCTCTCACTCAAGTGCGTCTCTCCCTTACTTTCACTTAAGTGTTTCTCTCCCTTACTTTCACTCTGGATTCCAAATATAGACTTCTGTACCTGCAAGTGAAATCTGTCAATGCATTTATATTCCCAACGTCTGACTCATCAGAATGAACTGAATCACTATTAAGTGGAGAATTGCCTCGTAGAGATGTTCTTGATCTATCATGCATATGCACTGTCTCAGCACCAGACTCAATAGTTTTTGCTAAATCACTGTCTAGTGGAGCCTCACCTCTTTGAGATGGGTTATCCCTAGATTTTAAATTTTGTTAGGAAATCCTACCTTGTTTTATGAAGGAGTTGCCTCACACCTTCTCCATAAATGGGAGGTGGACATTCCTTTTTAAGATCTGAAAATGTTCCTTCCAGGAGGGGCGACGTAGTAGGTAATGTAATGAATGGCATATTAGAGCCTACGTTTTCCTCATAACCCTGTGATGGGAATTTGTGTAAAATACCCTACTTGACTCATCTGAAGAATTCTTGTCAAGCAGGTGCCTCTCAAGCCCAGATAAATCTGAACAAAAGATCTCTCTTTCGGGATGCAGAAGATTAACTTCTGTTTGAGGTAGATACTTGGACAATGTAATGTATGGCTAATTAGAGTTTGTATCTCCTTTGAATGCCTATACCTTTCATTGTGCATGCCTTGTAATGTGTTCCTAGAATTTATCTATTTAGGCTTACCATCAGCATGAGTGTCACTGGTGTGCTTGACTCATTACAAGATGCTCTGGATGACGAACGAATTTCAGTGGACTCACCATGCTGAGAAAATGATTCCAGAGACAGTTTAATTGCCTTTGCACTGCATCCTTTTGAGAAGATGCAGATGAGCATACAGTTACCTCAATTATATACTACTTTTCTTCTCTAGAGGTAGGGTTGTGGGTGCACTTCCGACTTCATCCTTATTTGCTGCATAAAGTGCAGTTTCTCCCTTATCAACCTCTAACTTACAAAGATTCCTTATATCTCCAAGGGTTAATATATAGAAGTGGATGAATCAGTGTTTGATACTAAGGCCTGGGTAAGAGATTGATGGGTTCTCAACCTCTTGGCCAACTTCTTAAGCCATTGGGGGCTAAAGGGATAGAATCAATAAATAAGATAAAAATATAATCACCTTAACATTCCCAAACATATTTTTCATCTTAAAAAGAAGGAAAAATATAATAAGGAATGGTAATGGATTGTATTAAAGCATTTTTAGTAAAAGAGTTTTGTCGGATCTAAAGATTTATCATTTAAGAGCATGATACGAAATTTTCTTTAAGATACTTATCCCATAATAAAACGCGGGAGAGTGTATTAGAAAAGAAAGTTTATATCCCTTATGAATTTCTTATAAGGCAAATTTCCTATAATAAAACGCGGGAATTTACACCAAAGAAGAAATTCAACTCTCTTACCAAATTATATATCGATAAAATGACTCATTTCCTTTAAAACGTAAGCACTGTATGTTTTGAAATAAATTTTTGTAAAACATCATTATCAGATAGAGGACTATGATTTTTTGACTCATAATGCAATTATGTTTTACATCATTTTCGTCCAGCTGATAGTATCCCCAACTTAAATAAATACATGACAATAAGGGTGGCTGTATGCTTAACAATACAGTACAAGGCTTTCAAAACAACAACCACTGTTTAGGCACTATGAATCAATGTGAAACATACATTGAAACAAGTGTTTAAAAATAAATCATTTTACAAATGATTGATAACTCGAAGTAAAAAAAATTCTATGAATAAAACAACAGTTATAAAATTTCTGCCACTTTAAAAAGAAAAATTAAGAGAGAAAAATCTTTTAAAGATAAAACTTTTAAAAACAGCTTTTGAGAGAGGGTCAAAGATTTTGAGATTTAAAGAAACATTATTCTCAAGAAAAGTTGATTCACACCCTAGGTTTTAGAAATCAAAGTAGGGCTGTAAATTAAAAGATTTTCAAAAGAGAAGTTTTGAAAAGGAATTTTGATGTTTTCTTTTCTAAAACTGATAGAAAAATGAATGTATCTTTGAATAAGACATTTTGAAAAAGAAATAGACAAGAAGTTCTTTTTAATATATTTAGGTTAAAACTCAGTCAAAGAAAGAAAACTAAATATACTAATATTAACGGCTTTTTCAACAACCAATTTTTTTACTTAGAATAAAGACTAAGCAAATCCATTAGTATCAATATATCACAATTATTTTGTAATAAAATATTAATCAATTATCACAAAGTAATAAAAGAGAATATTTATACTACGAATAATTATGCTGCAAATTTATTTTAATTTACTTAAATCATGGAACCAATATATCACTAAATTGTTTTATATCATCATAATTTAAATAAATCAAAATAAATTAAATATTTATATTGTGCTAAACAATTATCAATAACATGCATATATATAAATCTAATAGGCATGACAATCATTTAGTAGAACAATAAGCATTAAGACATATTTTTATTATTAGTTATTTCAGATAAACAACTTGTATTCTCACTAATATTAAAAATATCACAATTAATTGCATGGAAACATTAACAAAATATCATTACTTGATATTTACCAATAATTTCAAAATGAAAGAAATTATGCTTATAATATTTTATCAAATCAAAATTATGAAACTAATAAACATTGAGTTGGTTCAATCCATAATTTTAATAAGATAAAACAATTTCGCTAAATATTAAAATATTCATTAGTTGAATATTAGCATCTAACTTCCTACGCTATATCTAATAATCATCACTTAAGCATATTGCAATTATACTCATAACAATTATTAATAATATACGTAAGATCGAGGAAATATTTGAAAAGAAATTCACAAGTCCTTTAAATATAGACATTTAATACTTGTGATCTTAATTACAACTCCTCGCAAATAAAATCAAATTTTAGAAATATTTTCTAAGTATATAAAATATTGAGAATCTTATACACATGACTTAGAAAATACTTTACCTTCCAATATTAGTGATTTTTGAAATAAAAATTAATTACTTAGAACAGAAATTCTAAATAATATCACTAATACCAAAAGTGCCACATTTAATTTTAACAAAATATTTAAAAATATCAGAGCAAAATATCATAGCAATTAAGAAAGATATCATTGACTAATCCTCATTAAATATTTAACAAATAAATAATTATGCTGCTAACTTATACTAGAAAATTTAACTACCACATATGCATATAACATTGTAAGCATGATAATTAAACTAGTAGCAAAACGTACGAGGTACTGGATTTAAAATAAATACACAAGTCCCTTAAGTATGGAAAATTTAATACTTGTAAACTCATTTAAGAATTCTTTGCAGATGGGATTTCCAACAAATATGCACATAAATAATATCCCAAGTTCACTAACCAACTTACATAAAATGAATTCATCAAGTTATTTAGCAAAGATCTGCAAGTTATTCTACTAAGGACAACTCTCGAAAGAAATGATACCTGATGTCCATGCGTTTTTTCCATACGTGGTGTAGATAATATCCAGTAGTGTTGCTGGAGTTGAAGAAGTTTCCTTGTCCAGAAGATTAGAGCATCACATTCACAGGTTGCTTTAATTTCAGCCTTTGCTGCAACTGTATATTGAGTGCTTCTTCTCATTTCAGCAAGAAATCAACTTCTTCCACAAAATTGACAGCTTCTAGGAATGACTTCCATGTCTTTCTTATAACCTGCATTATCTATATCTATATAGCCAATTAGGTTAAACCTACTATCTTTAGGGCACCTGATTCTAAGAATTGGTGATCCCCTAAGATATCTAACAATTCATAACTTAGCTATAAGATAAGATTCTCTAGTAACCACTTGGAAACTTGCACATAGGCATATCGAGAATAAAATATATGGTCTTTATGCGCTTAAATAAGCAATGAACTGATTACCTCTATAGCTTGTCACTTCAGTTTATACCTGATTTTCCCTGATTACCTCTAGAATCTTCCAAATTGCGCATCTTCAAAAGATCATTGACTTACTTTAGTTTCCGTCATTCTTTTGAATTACTAATAATCCAAAAAGAATTTCAACTCTTCCAACATGCTCATGTTGTACCTACTCTTCATTTACTTAGCAAAATCTCTTACCAAATTTTCATTAGTAGACCCACATATAATATAATCATGGTATACTAGCACATATAAGACATTGTGTATTCTATGTATTCTAGAGAGATATATGTGTATAACTACTCTAATATAAAATCAATTTTAAGTAATTAGCAGTTAGAGTGTCATACCATGTCCTTGACGATTTGCTTGAATCCTTAACTCCATTCATAGAGAGCTTGCGAAGAGAATGATATACAAATTCCAATGATCTGCAACTTCAAAGTCCAATGACCAACACTGTAGATGAATCACTAAGCACTTCACAGGTATACATTCTAACTAGTATACGTTTATCTAATTCAGAACTGTATGTTTATTAAGTTTTGGAATGTATTATATTCATGATAGCATGCTAGCATCTTAGGACTTAAATGCTTAATTGATTGCTAAGAATAAGATTGCATGCTAGGATTCATGAGTTTAATTAGTACATTTCTTACTTGATTTTATATGCAGTAAAATGAATATCTAGAATTAGATAGGGTGTTCTAGTAGTTAGGTGTATCCCTAAACATTTGCTGAAACTTGAGTTAGATTTGATGTGATTTAATACCTCTGCTAATGTTGTGAAATTGCTAATAGACAAACAGGTCATATATCAGATTTTATTTGTTCTTAATGGCAAATGACTTGTTAATTGTTTATGTGCTTATTTTCATTTGATTTGTTTTTACTCACATAGTTGTACTTAAATGCTATATTAGATCATGTATTGCTTGTTAGGGATAATTGGTTAAAAGATGGTAGAATTATCTCAGAGTCAGTAAGTCATGTAGATTCGAAGCTTAATCTAAAACTGACTTAGGTAATTAGAGATAGTTAAAAACGTTAGACAACGACAGAATGGATTAGACAGAATTAGTAATGAATTTGTTAGTTCTTCTATCCATGTGCTTTTATGCAGTGAAGCTGAATATTTACCATGTGTTCTTATTTCCATGCTTGTTTAGTTAAATTTGAAAATGCATATCTTAGGACTTGCATAATCTTAGACAAAGCATGTATAAGAGTCACAATAGGGTAAAGACTGCTAGTTCACCTTAAGTTAGGTTGAAATCACTAGTCTCATAGCCTAAAGACTACTTTGTCAAGGCTGCAGTATATGAGAAGTGATCAGTCAAAGATTAGCTTGTGCATATTAAGGTTGAAGCTGTTGTTACCTCTGAAAATATCTCTAACCCATCTGGACTCAATTGAAGTTGAGTACCAAGAAGCTTAATCTTTTGTGATCGCAGAGTATGTTATGAAAGCGAAAAATTATGTGACTTCGTAACATTTATTGTTCGAGGCATATGATTAAGATTAAAGATCTTCTATCACAACTGGTTGAGAAGGCCTCCCCGACGGTAACCTTTGGAGATGACAGCAAAGGATGTACAAGGGATATGGCTATCATGAGTTAAGAACTGTCATCAGTGGAAGCATCTTTCTTGTGGAAGGACTTAAGCACTTTCTAAAGGGCACTAGGGAATTCTTTGTCAAAGGTTTTCTGGAGAAGTGTTTGATCTCAAACAAGAAGGTTGGATGCTCACTCAGCTGCGGTTGAGGAAGTTTGTTCGTAGATGACATGGAATTTGGATGTAAAGATGAAGTGAACTTTTCAGTAAAGCTTTATCAATGAAGAGTTAGCTATGGCAAAGGAAGCTCTCACACTTGTTAGTCTGCAAGGCAATAGATTCTCTGATAAAGATGAAATTGGTGAGAGGACTGCTTTATATGGAATTCTTTCTAGAAGGACATTTTGAAGTATGTCACATAGGGAAGTCAATGGAAACATCACACTGAAGGAAAGTCATGTGCTTAGTGGTGATTGGAATTGATAACCCCAATTACAAATTGGTGATGTTCAAGCATTCAATAGACAAAATGTCACAATGGTGATTGATAAAAAAGGAAGATCAAGTTGGAAACAATTGGTAAGCTGTGAGAACTTTGAAGTCAGATAGTGGAACTGCATTTCGCGAGTGAAGTTCTAAATGAAGTCTGCACTGAAAAAGGTACTTTGAAGCTGAAGCAATTAACACAGCATGCTGCTTTAATCAACAAGATCGTGAAAAGACATCATTTGAGTTAATGGCCGACAAGAAGCAAACACTGAAGCTCATTCGTGTGTTTGGAGGAGATTGTTATTAATTGAAGATTTATTTGAGTATCTTGGCAAGTTAAGTTAAGACTCATGGAACAATTTTCCTCGGCTACTCATTGAAGTCAAAAGTCTTCAGGGCTTAAGTGATGTGAAAACAAAAGGTGATTAAAAGTCTGAATGTGAAGACCAACTACACCAAGCTCCCAAGCATTCAAATGAACGACTATTCTGAATCATTGACAAATTCAGATACTGATGTAGAAGCTGAGGTTGCAGAAGGAATTAATGTTTAGCAGTAACTCAGGGGGAGCAAATGAAAGAAGGATCTACTAGTCATACTCAACAATGAAGATCAAAGGATTTCATTAAGAACATTTATGCCAAGACAAAAGGTTTGAAGTCAAATTCAATCCTGGAGTCTCGTTCTTAGTGATCCGGACTCTTGAGTAAAGGCTAGAAGTGCTATGCAAAGTAAATAGTTACTCTTGGGAAAGAGCAATTGTCAAGAACTAACAATTGGTATCACCAATCAATTGGTATCCCAAAGAATACTGAAGAAGCACAGAGTGGTCCAGATTGGGTGATTGCAATGCAAGATGATCTCAATCAGTTCGAAGGCAGAAACTACTGAAGCTGGAACCCAGACCACTAAAGTCGAAGCTGAAATTGGTACAGTAAGGGTTCTCAGTAACTGGATGACTATTGGCATTGTTATTAGGGGCAAGCCAAACTGGGTGCTACAGGACTTTAAAGCAGAATGTATCGACGATGATGGAAACAGAATCTTCGGGACTTTCAAGATCAAGCAGTAAGCACCAGTGACGAGACTTGATCCTTTGGGACTCATCAATGGGGACCTAACAATTTTCAGGGACTCAACGATTAGGACCTAACAATCTAGCACATGTGGAGCATTCAAGCATGAAGATCTATCAGATGAATGTGAACAAGTGCACTCCTGAATGGTGAAGCTAGAAGATGAAGTTGCAGATCCATTACAATTTGTATATCATTCTCTTCGCAAGCTCTTCTATGACGGAGATAGGGATTCAAAAAAAAAGAAAAAAAGAAAAAAACGTCAAGGACATGGTATGACACTCTGACTGTTAATTACTTTAATATGATTTTACAATAGAGTAAGTTATACACATATATCTCTCCAGAATGCAAGGCACACACAATGTTATATATGTGCTAAGTATACCATGAGTATATTATATGTGGGTCTACTAACGAAAATTTGGCAAGATATATTTTTGCTAAGTTAATGCAGAGTAGGTACAAAATGAGCATGTTGGAAGAGTTGCAATTCTTTTTGGATTATAATTAATTCGAAAGAATGATGGCAATTAAAGGAAGTCAAGGATCTTTGAAGATGCGCAATTTGGAAGATTCTAGACCTGCCAAGACTACTTTCCAACAGACCACTAAGCTTGATCAGGGCAAATCAGGTATATGAACTGAAGTGACAAGCTATAGAGGTATGATAAGCTCATTACTTATTCAAGTGCACAAAGACCATATATTTTATTCTCGATATGCCTATGTGCAAGTTTCCAAGTGGAAATTAGAGAATCTTATCTTATAGCTAAGTTGTGAATTGTTAGAGATCTTAGGGGATCACCAATTCTTGGAATCTGGGACCCTTAAGATAATAGGTTTAACCTAATTGGCTATATAAATATAGATGATGCAGGTTGTACGAAAGACAGGGAAGTCATTCCTAGAAGCTGTCAATTTCCAGCAACTCTGTTGAACTCTTCATACCACTGAAGGAACAAGCTAATGGACATCAGGTATCATTTCTTTTGAGAGTTGTCCTTAGTCGAATAACTTGCAGATGTTTGCTAAATAACTTGATGAATTTATTTTATCTAAGTTGGTTAGTAAACTTGGGATATTATTAATATACATAGTTGTTGGAAATCCCATCTGCGAGGAATTCTTAAATAAGCTCACAAGTATTAAATGTTCAATATTCAAAGACTTGTGAATTTATTTGAAATCCAGTACCTCATATTTTTTTGCTATTAGTTTAATTATCTTGCTTGTAAAGTATTATGCATAAGTAATAGTTAAATTATTTAGCATAAGTATTCAATTTATTTTGATTTGTTTAAATCATGATGATATAAAACAATTCAGTGAAATATCTGTTCCATGATTTAAGTAAATTAAAATAAATTAGAGGCATAATTATTTGTATATTAAATATTAGATAAGAATTAGTCAATGATATCTTGCTTTGATATTTTGCTCTAAGAGTCTTAAAATATTTTATTACAAGTAATTGTGATGCTTTTGATATTAGTGATGGTATTTAGAATTTCTGTTCTAAATAATTAATGCATACTTCAAAACTCACTAATATTGGAAGATGAAGTATTTTCCAAGTTATGTGTATAAAATTTTCAATGTTTTATATACTTAGAAAATATTTCTAAAATTGATTTTATTGCGAGGGGTTGTAAAAAGAATCACAAGTATTACTTTTTCCCTATTTAAAGGACTTGTGAATTTCTTTTCAACTATAACCTCGAGCTTACGTATATCAATTAGTAATTGTTATGAGTACGCTTACAATGTGCAAAGTGACAATTATTAGATATGGCGTATGAAGTTAAATGCTAATATTCAATCTAATGAATATTTTAGTATTTAGCGAATTTATTTTATCTTATTGAAATTATGGATTGAAGCAATTCAATGGTTATTAGTTTCATAATTTTAATTTGATAAAATAACAGAAGCACAATTTCTTGCATCTTGAAATTATTGATAAATATCGAATAATTGGTATCAGCGTGCAATTAATTGTGATATGCTTATTGTTCTACTGAATAATTGCCATGTATAGTTTTTATAAATGCATGTGATTGGCAATTGCTTAGTACAGCATAAGTATTTAATTTATTTTGGTTTATTTAAATCATGATGATATAAAATAATTCAATGAAATATCTGTTCCATGATTTAAGTAAATTAAAATAAATTCGCAGCATAATTATTTGTAGTACAAGTATTATCTTTTGTTACTTTGTGATAACTGAATAATATTTTATTGCAAAATAATTGTGATATATTTAGTTTTCTTTCTTTGACTGGTTTATGATCCTGAATCTATGTAAAAGAAATTTTTTTGTCTATTTCTTTTTCAAAATGTTTTATTCAAAGATACATTCATTTTCTCTATCAGTTTTAATTAAGAAAACTTAAGAATTCTTTTTCAAAACCTCTCTTTTGAAAAACTTTTCTTAAGGATAATCTTTCTATTCTCTCGAAACTTTATTCCCTCCCAAAAGCTTGTTTTAAATGTTTTATCTTTAAAAGCTTTTTCTCTCTTTTTAAAAAAAAATTGTTTTAACTTCGAGGTACCAATCACTTGTAAAATGATTTGTTTTTAACTACTTGTTTCAGTGTATGTTTCACATTGATTCATAGTACCAAAACAGTGATTGTTGCTTTGAAGGCCTAGTACTGTAATGTTAAGCATACATTCAACCCCAATTGTCATGTTTTGATTTTAAGTCGGGGACATTATCAGGCAGACGAAAATGATGTAAATCATAATTGAATTATGAGTCGGAAAATCATTATCTTCTATCTGATAAGGATGTTTTGCAAAACTGTTTTCAAAACATACAGTGCTTAGGTTTAATGGAAAAGAGTCATTTTATTGAGATACAATTTGGTAGAAGAGTTGAATTCCTTATTTGTTGTAAATTCCTGCATTTTATTATGGGAAGTTTGCCTTATAAGAAATTCATAGTGATAGAATTTTTCTCTGATACTCCCGCGTTTTATTATGGGATAAGTATCTTAAAGAAATTTTTTATTAGTGTCATGCTCTTAAATGATTAATTTTTTTTCGATCTGACAAAACTCTTTTATTAAAAGTGCTTTAATGCAATCCCTTTACCATTCCTCTTTATATTTTTATTTTTATTTTCTCATTGAGATGAAAAATATATTTTGGAATGTTAAAGTGATTATCTTTTTATCTTATTTAAATTGATTTTATCTGTTTAGCCCCCAGTGGCTATAGTAGCTGGCCAAGAGGTTGAAAACCCATCAATCTCTGACCCAGGCCTTAATACCAAACACTCATTTCATCCACTTCCATATATTAACCCTTGGAGTTATAAGGAACATATGTTTGCTAGAGGTTGATAAGGGAGAAATAAGGATGAAGTCGGAAGTGCACCCACAGCTCTACCTCCAGCGAAGTAAAGAAGTATATAAACTGAGGTATCTGTAAGCTCATCTGTATTTTCTCAAAAAGATGCAGAGCTGAAAAGGCAATAAAACTGTCTCTGGAATCATTCTCTCAACAGGGTGAGTCCATTGAAATTCGCTCGTCATCCAGAGCATCTTGTAATGAGTCAAGCACACCACTGGCATTCACGCTGATGGTAAGTCTAAACAGATATATTTTAGGGACACATTGCAAGACGTGCACAGTGTGAGGTATAGGCATGTTAACAAAACACCCGTCATTGGGTTACGAGGGAAACGTAGACTCTAAATTGCCATTCATTACATTGTCTACTACGTTGACCCTCCTGGAAGGAACATTTCCAGATCCTGAAAAGGAATGTCCACCTCCCGTTTACGGAGAAGGTGTGAGGCAACTCCTTGATAGAACAAGGCAGGATTCCCAAAAAGATTTTAAAATCTTGGGATAACCCATCTCAAAGAGGTGAGACTCCACTAGACAGTGATTTAGCAATTGCTATTGAGTCTGGTGTGGGACAGTGCTTATGCATGAAAGATCAAAAACACCTCTACGAGGCAATTCTCCACTCGATAGTGATTCAATTTATATTGATGAATCAGGTGATGAGAATATGAATGAATTGACGGATTTCACTTGCAGGTACAGAAGGCTATATCTTGGAATGCAGAGTGAAAGTGAGAGAGAGAAACACTTAAGTGAAAGTGAGGGAGAGATACACTTGAGTGAAAGATAGGGAGAGAAAGAGTGAAACACTTCTAAGTGCTCGACACTTAAGTGTAAACACCAACAGAACGAAGTATAAGTGAGGAAACCATAAGCCAAACACTTACCCTTGCTACTTGCTACTTCTGGCAGAAAAGTTACTATTTTTTCCCGATCAACGACAGACGAGAACCTTCTTTGGGAGATAAACCATCTAAAATTTGGACCTAACAATTGGTATCTTCAAAAGTGGGCCATTGGAGGATTCCTCAACTAAGGGGGAAAATTTATAGTGTTATAGTTATAACAAGAAAAAGGATAAAGAGGGAGAAGTTATAATGTTATAGCTAGAACAAGAAAAAGAAGAAGTTAATAAGTCTTATCTTCGTATCCTTCGGAAGAGTTAAGAGTTAATATCCTTAGGTTTCGTATCCTGAATCCTGGAAGATTCTTGGAGAAAGGGGTTCGTATCCTTGGGAGAAGTTAATATCCTTAGGGGGAGATTTTGGACAAGAAAAAGAAAATCTTATCTTCTGATCCTGAGGGGAAACAACAGAAATATGGGAGAATCAAGAAGCTGTATCCTATACTTGAAAGGAGTTGTCAGAAGAGGATTCCTAATCTAAGTGGGAAGAACAGAAATGACTATTCCATTAATTTTCTAAAGGGAGAAGAAGAATAAGAAGGAGAATCATATTCGCAGGGGGAGAACATTATTTGAGCTATGTTGAGTATTGGTTGAAGACATACCCAGGAATTGATTCTTATGAAGCTCTGTTCATGATAAGTTCTTTAAGTTCAAACTGAAGGATTTTGAAACGGAGAAAGCTCAAACAGACAGAAATGAAAATGATACAATTTGAATATCAGTTCAGCGTCAGAGGAACAAGCATCTTTCGTTTCAGTCACACAAGAATTCTGGAAATGCAATATTTGATCCAGAAAAACCAGTAGCATTATTTACAAGTCTCGGACATTCTTTTTCTAGTTGTTAGTTGAGTTATCCTCCCTAGGTTATTTGTTTGCTAAAAGTTTAACAATCAAATAGGGGGAGATTGTTGGAAATGACGAAGCTGTATAAATAGTAATCGTGATAACTCAACACTAGAACAGGACAATGAAATAATACTACGATTACACAGAAATCAGCAAGACATGAAGACAAGGCAAATACAGTGAATCAAGACATTAGAAGAAGTTTTGAAGTCTACTACAGGTCACTGAAAGAAGTTCATTTATATGTTCATGCCTCAGTGAAGAATAATGTTTAAAGACTTTCAGGGTTTCAGAAGTGTTGAGGATTCAGTATAGCAGTGCCACTAAAAGATTTCAGAGAATGAAGTATTCAAGATTGTAGTAGTAATGAAGACGTTGTCGAAGTACCAGAAAAGATTCTAGTGAAGTTACATTGTTTATTGACAGTTAATGTTCGAACCACTTATTGGGAAGCCACATTACCAATTGAACATGGTAATCTATTCAGAAGCAAGAACCCTATCAAGACTAGTCACTTATGAACCAGACCGTTGCATCAAGTGTCAGGACATTGATAGTAAGTTTATGTCAGTAGTAGAGATCCATGTTCAAGAGCTTGTTGAAGAATATTGAAGAAGCTAGGGAAACTTGCTCATAAAGGTCAATCCACAATTAGTCACTAAAGAAAGTCAACATTCGATGAGTGCATATTTGCTAAAGCAAATGTTGATCCACAGCAGATCGAGATGCGGGTCGAGATTTATAATTAAAGATAAACATTGCAAAGGCAAATCTCGATCCACGACAGATCGAGATCGAGATTCTCACAGATCGAGATCGAGATTTTCACAAATCGAGATCGAGATGGGTCCAGGCCGAGATCGAGATGCGGGTCGATATGTAGCATTTAATGTTCAAGGGACAAGTGGCTTATTGTGAACGGTTGATCCAGAGTGGTTGGGAAAGTACTTTTTGTTGACGAGTCCTGATTGGGCCACGTACACAAAAAGGACAAGATCAAGACTACACGACATTATAAAAGCAACACTTTGTTTTATTTGTAATAAGACTTTAAGTCCATCTCTGTATTGTAACGATAATTTTAAAGAGAGAGCATTTACTGTAAAACAGAAGTGAGAGAGATGATCAGTTGAATCAAGCTTCAATTGTTGTATTTATTGTTCAACTGATCCTGATACTTTTATGAATGTTGTAGCAAACCCTTCAATGAATATAAAGTTATATTCTTGAAATTCTGTGTCATCATTTACTACATGCATATTTGTATATTCTCTCATTACTTTGAAAAAGTTGTATTCACCCCCCCTCTACAACACATTTGGACCTAACAGAAAGTTCTTAATGTTAACAATATTAGTATATGGCTCACACGAGTCGGGTAATAATATTTATGTATATTTACAACAATTGATCGACGACTTAAAGAAATTAAAGGAAGAAGGTGAGGCAAATGTATACGACGCATATAGGAAAGACTATTTTACTTTAAGTGTAGTTTTAATGTGGACGGTCAATGACTTCTCCGCATATGGTAATCTGTTTGGTTGTGTAAATAAGGGTTATAAGTGTTGTCCAATATGTGGTGACAATACTATAGCCAAGTATTTAACTCACGGTCATAAAATATAGTATCAAGGACATCGTAGGTATTTAGATAAGTTTCATCCTTATAAGTGGCAGTGAGCGGCTTTTAATGGCGAACAAGAATTGAGATGTGCGTCTATCCCTCTTTCTAGAGAAGAAGTTTTAGCTGAGGAACAACAAATTAAAATTCCTTTTAGAAAGGAGGACAAGAAATCAAAGAAGGTGAAATGTGCGTGGAAAAAGAAATAATTTTTTTGAGTTAGAGTATTGGAAGTTTCACCATGTTCATCATTGTCTTGATGTTATGCACATTGAAAAACATTTGTGTGATAATTTGATTGGGATATTACTGAATATGCGGTTTAAGTCAAAAGATAGTGAGAACTCTCGTCTTTATATGGTTGAAATGGGGCTAAGGGTTGACTTAATTCCACAAGTAGGGGAAAAACGTATCTGCCACCTTCTCCATTTACTTTGTCAAAGATAGAAAAGAAAAGGTTTTGAAGGCATTAGCACTAATGAAACTTTCTTATGGGCATGCCTCCAACATAAAAAATTATGTGTCTATGGATGATTTGAAATAGCTAGGGTTGAAATCCCATGATTGTCACACACCCCTTCAACAATTACTGCCTGTTGCCATTCGTTTTGTGCTTCTAAAGAACGTTAGAGTTAGCGTAATCTGCTTATGCTTCTTTTTCAATTCTCTATGTAACAAAGTGGTCAGTGTATCGAAACTTAATAAATTGCAGTCTGGTGTAATCTTGACCTTGTGTGAACTTGAAAAAATATTCCTTCCTTTTTTCTACGTTGTATTCTATATTTGTGTTCTGTATTTTTTTATTATGTTCTTAAATATGTCTTTTGTCATATATTCTCTTATATGTACTGCAATATTATAATTTTACAGAGCACACTTCATATACTCTTATTTAAATTAATTATATCTATTAATTCTAAATTAAACACCTAATTTACATTGATTAAATTTTAATAATTAATTAAGCCGGTTCATATTTAAAAAAATTAGGACTAGTTTCCTCAGTAGTTCCTATTTTAAATTTAGTCTATATGATAATATAAAGAGTTTTTTTTAAAGATACGATTTTTTTTTTCAAAAATAAGTTTTTTGATTTAACTTTCTGCAAAAATATAATATTTGATGTTTTGTTTTACAAAAATATGACTTTCCAACCTGATATAATTGAATGCAATTTAAATTAACTTCAAATGCAACTAGGAGTAACTTCAATTTTTTTATAAAGAAAGTTGCATTTGATTGCTGATATGGGCTAAAAGTAAGCTCTAAAGACACAATTAATGTAGCATTAATTAGACCTAATTTGGTCCAAAAGGGAGGCCCATTTAATGAGACTCGAAACCCTAATTACTAAATAAATTCATAATTAATTAATTAGCTAAATATACAGCTAATTAATTATGTCCAACTACAAAGAAACATATTCCTACATGGAAATTACTTCTATCACTAGAAGGATCTAGAATCCTTCAAGGAGGTACCATGCCCACCAAGGTTCCAAAACCTACTTTAATTCTTAGACTATTAACGTCTATATAAAGGGCCTAACCCCTTATTCTTAGAACTACGTGTGGTTTGATTCTCATACGCATCGAGATACGTAGGCATCATGTGAGGGTAGAACTAAGCTACGAAATACAAGTGCATCCATTATAGCTCGATAAACTCCGACACACATCTCAATTAATACACCCTAATTTTTAGTCCATAACATTTGGCACCGTCTGTGGGAATCGAACATCAACCATGGCAAGAACACGAAGAACTGATGTAGATATCGTCCTTTCTACAGGAGCCCCAACTGCTGTGATTATTCCCATGGGAGACCCAACTACTTTGATCCCACTAGATGGAACTCAAAACACTGAAGTCCCCGTTACCACCACTATTCCTGCTGGAACTCAAGGTCTTAGCACTCAAGGGCTTGGCCTGTTAAGTGAAATCGTCCATTCTACCAATCCTGAGGAAGTCATCCATGGATCCGACCCTCTATCCTAGCACTCTTGTCCAACCTAGGCTTGGACTCTCCCAAGATTATCCCACTCCATACATCAGAGGGTTGGAACCCCCACAAAACTGTGAGAGTAGAGAGGGAATCCCTGATTTCTTAGGACCATACTCAACTGATGATGAAAGCTCTGAAGGCGCCGATATTAATCCTAGAAGGAGAAGGCCTGGCAAGGAACTCGTAGGGAGCCAACGTTCACAGTCCTGTAGGACACTAGAACAGAAAATTGTTTCCTACAAGGTTGAACTCAAAGAGCTAAAAAAATGCTTTGGTCGACAGGACACAAGGCCTACCCCGAGTAGTGAAGCCCCTAACATCATAAACCTAGATGGAACCCCTCGAGGGAGAAGAATGGAAACTGCAAGGGCTGATCCCACTGAGTTTCTGCCACTCGGAGATCTTGATGATTTGACACCACCATTTACCGAAGCGATCATGAATGCTCACATCTCAAGGAAGTTCAAGATGCCCACCATCAAGACTTATGATGGAGCGGGAGATCCCTCGAATCATGTAAGAACTTTCTCGAATCCTTTGTTATTACAACCTATCAACGATGCTGTCAAGTGCAGGGCTTTTCATCAAACCCTGGGGGGCATGGCTCAACGTTGGTATAACCAATTACCTCCCAACTCTATTGAGTCCTTCAAAGAATTAAGCAAAGCTTTTATAAACCAATTCATAAGCGGGAGAGTGCACGAAAAGAGCTCAACTTATCTCATGAATCTGGAGTAGGGAAAGAACAAATCCCTAAGGGACTACTTGAACCATTTCACCAAGGAAGCCTTGAAGGTACCAGACTTGGATGAGAAAGTAGCTATGATAGCCTTACAACAGGGGACGACTGATCCTTACTTCTAGAGATTTCTTGCCAAGCATCCACCCGAGAACATGCTCTTTCTCCAAGACAGAGCAGGGAAATATATTAAGGTAGAAGAAAGCATAAAGAAAACCACTCTACCAGTGGCAACACATAGGAACAATAACAAAAAGAAAAAAGGTGATCAAGAGTATGATGCTCGGGACAAGTATTCTCAGAAAAATAAGGATTCAGAAGCCCCTCCTAAGAAAAATAATTTGGGACCAAAGTTCGTTGAATATGCAAGGCTGAATACGCCTCGAAGCCAAATCCTGATGGATATTGAAAGTGATCGAGACCTGAGATGACCTAGTTTCAGCTAACAGTCTAACTATAAATTCATCAAATGGAAACCTAAGCTCACCAATGAGGGCATCCCTAAACACACACAGCCTATTGGGCTGCAAATGACAAGCCCGATCCCCCGGTTCAGCTAAGACAAATTTGAAACCAGGAGGCAATTTATATTATTTGGTGAACTTATCACAATGTACTTGATTTGTGAAAATACTTTGATAATTAAAGGCGTCTAGTTCGGCTATTGAAGGAAATTCATCACCCATAACTTCGAGCAATTCAGAAATCGAAGAAAAAGTAGAATTCACAGTAACGACGTTACCTCTCTTTGTCGCCCTGACAAGAAGTCTTTATTGAGCAGTATCCTAGGAATCCACCATGGATCTTCAAAGGATAAAAGCTTTAAAATTGAGAAAGATGAAGATTGATCGGAAAAGATTCACCGGAAATCACCTTGGCGAAATAGCTTTAGAGTGAAATTCTGTGAGAGTTTTATCAAGGAAGTGAGAAGTGAAAAATGAAATTCTCACTTCACTGATTTATAGCCAAGAAAAGCGGTAGCTCAACCGGTTAAATTTCCAATGGCTAGTAAAAAGCCCACAAAGTAATTTGGGTCACACCATCATAGGACCCTAAAATCGACGAGGCCTGGAACTTTGTTTCGAATAAAATAAGAAAATGTAAAAATTTGGGTCATGGCAAAAGCCCAAAGACCTATGGGTCAAGGCCCAATGGTTATCACTACTAAAACCCTCAAAGGACAAAATGATTAGGGATCCTTGTCGACTAGAAGTCAATGGATGGCCTAAAAATGACTAGGATTCCCCGCCTACTAGAGGCCAATAAATGGTCTACAAACGACCAGGAATCCTTAACGAGCAGGTACCATAGTTGACATGTCAAAAGATTAGAATCCTGGTCAAACAAACGACCAGGAATCCTCAACGATCAGGTGCCACAATTGAAACCACGAACGATTGGGATCCTAGTCGAATGAACGACCAGGAACCCTCCATGGCTAGGCTTTTCAAAAAGGGCCCAACATACGACTAGGATCCTGGTCGAATGAGTGACCAGGATTTCTCAACGATCAGACGTCAAGAATAACTCTATGAACGATTAGGATCCTGGTCGGACGAACGACCAGGAATTCCCAACGACTAGGTGCCAAAACTGACACCATGACGAACCAGGAATCCTGGTCGTATACGACTAAGAGTCCTGGCCGACCAGGAACCAAAGAAGGAACCTTGGCTGACTAGGAATCCCTGTCGACCAGGGTTCCACAAAGAAGCAATAAAGGACCAAGATCCTAGTCGAATACGACTAGGATTCCTGGTCGAAAATAATGTTGAAAAAGCTAGAAAATCATTAAAAAAATAATTTAAATGACAATAAATTTGAAAATTTTTTCTATAAATAGAGAAAAATTCCTAAATTTTGAGGAAAAATACATGTGGATACAAATAAATTTGGGAACAATTCTCTATAAATAGAGGAAAATTCCTAAAAATTGAGGAAAAATACCTGTAGGTACAAATAAATTTGGGAAAATTCTCTATAAATAGAGAAAAATTCCTAAAAATTAAGGAAAATACCCGTGAGTACAGTGCGGGAAATTCTCTACAAATAAAGGAAAAATTCATAAATGTCCAAGAAGACAAAATAGAATTTAGCAAAATTCTGAAAGACATAGAGGAGATCTTCGATGACAAATTCATGAACCTTAACTCCTGTGAAGTGTTGCACACTTTACAGAAGTTGGAGGACAAATGACATGGGCTAAAAGTAAGCACTAAAGACACAATTAATGTAGCATTAATTAGTCCTAGTTTGGTCTAAAAGGGAGACCCATTTAATGAGGCTCGAAACCCTAATTACTAAATAGATTCGTAATTAATTAATTATCTAAATATACAGCTAATTAATTATGTCAAACTATAAGGAAACATATTCTTACATGAAATCTACTTTTATCACTAGAGGGATCCAAATTCCTTCAAGGAGGTACTTTGCCCACCAAGGTTCCAAAACATACTCTAATTCTTAAACTCTCTGCGTCTATATAAAGGGTCTAACTCCCTCATTCTTAGAATTACGTCTGACTTGATTCTCATACGCACTGAGATACCTAGACATCTTATGAGTGCAGAACTAAGCTATAAAATACAAGTACAGCCATTAAAGTTCGATAAGTTCTGACACATATCGCAATTAATATACCCTAATTTTTTTTTGACAAAATATACCCTAATTTTTAATCCATAACAATTGCATTTTACAAATTGTATATAAAAAAGTTTTATTTAATTATTTTTATTTGCAAGACTCTAAATCTACAAAAAAAATTCAAAAACTAGTAAATTTGCAAAAAGTTTATATAAAAAAGTAATATTTAATATAATTTTCCAAATGTAAATGTAATTTTAACGGAAGTCCATCTCTGCATGAAACGTGAATAGTATTAGCAAGAATACAAATATAGCATATGCTCTGATTACCGCAAAAATAAGAAAGCAGATTTACCTCTGATTATTAGTGAGAATAACTACCACCAAAAACATTTCCAAATTCCAATTTCACCTTCCTTGTTCTTGTCTTCCCAATTCTTTCATTCATCTATCTCTCTCATAGACTCATTACCAGAGGCTGAGAGAGAATTGGGCAATTTATCGACATTTAGGAAAGAAGTTTAATTTATCATCTTTTTCGAAGACTTGTCATAATTTTCTTTGGCTAGACCTACAGATGGCAGCAATGGTCCATGAGCAAGGTAACGAAAAATATATTCATGATCATGGGAAAATTTTAAATTTATTAAGCTCTGTTTTTTGTAATCTACTAATATTTTCATATGTTCAAAATTTACAGCACAAAACCAGTTGCCAAGTCCCGAACAGGCATTAATAGAAAACGATGAAAATCAAGAAGAAATGACAACTACTGAGGACAGCGATACTGTTGATCCGTCTCCAAGAGGAGTACTAGAGACATCCTTGTCAATTTCAGAATATGATGAGATTACCAGTTTGAGCTCAATTACTCTGGATGATAAACTACCGGAGGATGATGAAACATTGTCATCTGCGTTATCATTGCCATCGCGTGGTACTCATAATAACATTCATATTAATATTCATAGTGTGGTGCAGCTAAAGAGCGCGCTTGACATTATGAAGAAGAAATCTGTAAGAAGGCTATCAAATGTTCCGTTTATGAATTTCTATGAACAATCGAGGAAGAGTCTGAGATGGAAGCTTGGGAGAAGCCATGCATCTGAGGATTCTATTGACTGGATGATGCCTAAGCCCTCATGGAGGAATTTCACTCTCCACGAGCTTGAGACTGCCACTAAAAAATTTAGCCCCGGTGTGAGCCCATTTTTCTTAATCTCTTTTCAAATTGTTTTTTTCCAACCATGTAGATCATAACTTTAAAAGGAATACTCCTTCTATCTATTCAATTCTTTACACTTTCCTTTTTTAGATATCTCACTCAATTCTTTACATTTCAAAACTTTCCAAAAATAGTAAACTTTTACTATTTTCCTCCACCTTTTCAAATCTATCAATTAAGTATCAATTATTTTACCTACTTTTCTTTCTCTTTCATCCACTTTTCCTTGTCTTTCATACTACTTTATACAATTTTCTTAACCTTCGTGTTTAACCCAAATATAAACAAATGGGTGGAACCGAAGGAGTATGAATTAGTAAAAGCAATATGATGAAATTAAATTATATTACGTGCATTTAGGCATACTTCTTCTTCAGTCTCCATTCCATTGCTCCAACTCACATTCATGTTTAACTCTGTTCGACACTCATATTCTTCACAAAACCTATACAATGAATATTTGCTCAATGTTTCTATGTACCTTCCACAAATCTTCTTTTGCCCTTATAATTTTAATGTTAATTTTTCTGGTCCGGTGTTAATTAGATCAGATTACCAATTGTATAAATCTTTTGACTTTTAGTAATTTTTCTACTTTTCTTTGACAAATTTTTTATGATTATCAACGTTTCAAAAAGTCAAGATTCTTCTCAGAAGTCAGGGAATTTTCATAGAAACACAATCTACACTCACAGAAACACAATCTACTCCTAATAATGGTCGGGTGGGGTGAATTGGCGTTTCCTACAACAAACCTTAGGCAAATCTTAGTTTATGTAGAGTATGTCTTTTTTTCTCCTCATCGTGATGGTTTGATTACAGTCTTCTGTTCTTACAAACTTGATCAACACCGAGGAATACTTGTTTCTTAAATTTTTGTGTTGTGGTATAGGTAAGTTGCTTGGGAAAGGTGGCCATGCAGAAGTGTATAAAGGTTGCTTACCAGATGGTCAGATTGTTGCTGTGAAAAAGATAACAAAGAAAGATAAAAAAGATGAGGACAAAGCCCAAGAGTTTCTAAGCGAGCTTGGGATCATTGCTCATATCAATCATCCAAATGCCGCAAAGCTAATCGGGTTTGGAATTGATAATGGTTTATACCTTGTCCTCCAATTTGCTCCAAATGGCAGCCTTGGTTCTTTACTTCATGGTGTGTTTCTTTCTTTACTCCAGTATTGATGATATGAAATACATAAAGCAATTCGACATTCATAACTTTTTGAGTAATGAAAGTATGATTTTTAATCCAGGAGATTCAGTGGAGAGCTTTGGTTGGAACTCAAGATTTAAGGTGGCAGTTGGGATAGCCGATGGTTTGAAGTATCTCCATTATGACTGTCAGAAGCGGATAATTCATAGGGACATTACCGCCTCAAATATACTACTATCCAAAGATTATGAACCTGAGGTTGCTCCTTGTAATTAAGTGTATAACATGGACTAAAATTATGGAAATGGTCAATTACAGAAATTTAAATACCACTATCTCGTAACTTGAACTCTTGATCACTTAATACCAAGAAAGAGAGGGTCATTTATCAAAAAATGAAGAGTTATCGATGAGGGGCCAATGAATTGATTTCTACACTTCATATTCTAATTCTTAAATACCACTTACTCGAGTATACATTCTTCTAAGAAGTATTTGTGTTGATTTTTTCTAAAAACCTTAATGATGCGCAGATATCAGATTTTGGACTAGCAAAATGGCTCCCAGATAAATGGCTGCATCATGTTGTATCACCTATTGAGGGAACTTTCGGGTATTAAGAGACGCGTCTTTTGGATATTTCCCTGAAAGATTATTTCAATGTTTGTTAAGCTTATGGTTTTAACCGGTTTTGGCTTCAGATATATGGCTCCTGAATATTTCATGCATGGAATTATTCATGAAAAGACTGATGTGTTTGCATTTGGAGTTCTATTATTGGAGATTATAACAGGGCGTCGTGCAGTTGACTCTGATGGACAAAGCATTGTAAAGTGGGTATGTTTCGATTATTACTTATCTCATTCATTATCCTTTTCCTCAAGTGCCTTCAGTTCGGGTACTAAGCTAACCAAACTACAAGTATGGCCAACTAGATTTTTAGCAAGGTTTAATTTAGCTTAAATATGGACACAAGTAGCAAAAGGTTGATGCTTAGACTTCTATGCCTGTTTGTGTTTCCTTTCTTATAATTTCATCTATCTATATAGTTTCAGGTAGAAAATTAGAATCAGTACTCCCCTATAATTCTGTAAAATCTAAAAAACCAACATACTGCTTGTAGAACTAGGTACGGAGAGAATAAGATGTAAGCGATGTTACCTCCATCTCCGAGTATTTCGGAGACCCACTGCTAAAAATAGGGAGGCTGTTTTCATAAACACCCCCCCCCCTCCTTTTTCTTAATAAAAGATTTATCATTTTTTTTATCCCCCCACCGGGTTGTAACAACTCAAAAACAGTTATTAAACGCAGGCATATTATTTCGCAGAATACAGTTTTTTATTGGCTAGAGATTTTTATTGCATTCATATCTCATTCCTTGGTATCTTGTTGTTTAGGCAAAACCATATATTGAGAACAACGATGTCAAAGAGTTAGCCGATCCTCGATTAGGTGATGTTTATGACATTACAGATATGGATCGTGCAATTTTAGCAGCTTCCTTGTGTGTTGATAATTCACCTGAGATGCGTCCAAGCATGAGCAGGGTAATGTTTTTCAATATTCCTCAAAACTCATCTGCAACCTTGTAATGTCTACTTCAGAAGTAGTTTTTACTAATATATATATATTTACATTATCTGCGTTATGAAATCGAAATTGAGTTCTGTGGCTGTGTAGGTGGTTCATCTTTTGAGAGGTGAGAGTGGACAAGTAGATATGGAGCAAAATTCTATCGAAGGGAATTCAGTTGTTGATGATGCTTGTGAGAAAGATGACTACAATCATACAATTTACCTCATGGATCTTGATCGCCATAAAGAACTTGTCATGGGGTAATGTTTAAGTCTCCGAGATGTAAATTCCTTGTTTTAATTTGCTTCAGAATCCTACAGAAACGAGGTCAAGTTGAAATCCCCTAGTTTTGAACAGTTAGGCACCGGATGGACCAGCATTGGTTCTGTCTCTTTGTTTATGGCTCCATCAATGTAGTTGCTTTTAGCCCTTATCTTGTCTCCTATGTAAGATTGATCCCTTCTTCAACTAAGGAGGAATGTACAAGGGAAGCACCCATTACTACATTAGCATAGCTAGAAATAAAATTAATAAGTCTGCAACAGAACTGTATCTAAACGAATCTAGTCTACATATGTATGTTGAATCTCCACTCTCTAGCTTACATTTGTACTGAAGATGATCTATAAGAATCTAGTTTTGCAGCACTAAATATACATTGTTGTTCCTCAATGTTGTTTTGGTACCATTTTATAGCAGGGTCAGGACCACCACGTTCGCCTGTTGGACACTTCCCTAACTTTTGTATATATAACTTGTACAGATTAGCTTAAATGACAATATACTAATGGACTAGGTACGATTCTAAAATATGGAAAATAAACATGTACATTGGAACAAATTGACCATATTTTATTAAGATCACTCCTTGCATGATAAAAACGAGACCTTCACTCCTTGCTCCGAATTTTAAAAACTAAGGAAAACAAGTGAAGAGGAAGTAAAGTGGAGTGAAAGTTTTAGAGTGAACGTATACCTAATTTACATTTAGTTTCACTTGTTTTTTCCTTATTAAAAACTCGAGAGCAAAATATGAATGAAAATTAAACTATTTTACTTACCTTTGCTTTCCTCCTTTTTTAAAACTCGGAGCAAGGTGTAAAACAGGAGAATCACGCTGGTATGCTCTCAAGGCCTTGAAGTTGGTTTTTCAAGATTTTTGGTAATTACTTTAGTTTTTCTAGTTGTTACTCATGTCTCTGTCACTAACATGAATTATCATATCACTAGCGAAGATACTAATTGAATCACTTTGTGGAATTAATACAAATCTCTAGCTGTAAAGATATTATAGTGAAAAAATTCACTAGAATCATATATCCTATTCCTAACTATTCTGATCCACTTATTGTTGTATGCATATATACCAGGTGTTATGAAAAAAATTACTAACAGTTGAAGGTCAAATATCTATCATATCCTATCAATAATATTCTGACAAATATAGACAAAGAAAAAGCAAATAGCACGCACGAAACAGATAACATTGAATTTAACATTTAGATTTTAGGCAGCTAAAAATGAAACTAAAAAAGTTGATCTGATAATTGTGATTGTAGCCGCACTAGCAGCAATTTAGCTAAATATTAAAACAATCTGCAGCTAGAAATTAGAACATTCAACAAGACAAGTGCCCCCAAACCCATCATACATGCATATAATCCATTCTGCGGTAAGATCTGTGCATTTTTTAGTCACAGCTCTTAACAGGAATATTATATAGTCTGCATTTCTTTTTAACGAGATGACAGGAGCTAAGAGATCAATATCAGCTAAATGGTATTTTTGAAGAGAAATTCACCATCTCATAGGTCAAAAGGGATAATGAGGCCAAGGGAAAAACTCAGCTGGTTCGGGCAATAATTGCTCTGAAGTTACTGCCGTAGACATGGAATTGGAGGCATCAGATGCGCCTGCATTTCTTGAATGAAGTTGGAGGAGGTTGTGATGATAAAGCGGAGTTTTGGAATCAAAAGGAACTTCATAGGGATTAGCAGAAACAGGTCTACTAGCATCAATAGTTATGCTGCTTCCACTGTTGCTCTGCTGCTCCAGGTTGTCGCCAAAAGATGGTTTTGACTCTGCTCCAAGCGAGAGCTTTATGCGCTTTGACGCCCCGATGGGAAAAGAAGTCTTGGCGATGGCTTCAACATCATATCGGTTCAGCTCAAAGTTAGTCACTGCATTAACACCCCTGAACCTGATTGCTGCTATGTCATATGCCTCAGCTGCTTCTTCCTCAGTAGCTGCACCATTTATAAGGTCAATCACTAATATTATCAATGGCTACTCTAATTCATTCCAATAATTATAGTCCACCATCCAAAATAGATGACATAAGCTCAACGACTTCAACTGGTATTCACAGTGATTGGGAGCGGTTGAGCGTTCACTTGCAAGGAGATATAATAAATTATTCTACACTAATCTTATGTGAGTTATCAATTTCAGCAAATTACAATTGCGAGCAACTTGTATATAATTACCAAAAGTTCCGAGATAGAGATCTTTATTTCCAGCAACGCGACCAATCCTTGCTTGCCATCGTCCTTGTTGGTGATGCCTGCAAAATTTCCACAGTTGGTTATCACACTAATGCTGGCATAATTCATCTATCTAATCATAACAAAACGCACATAGATAAGAGAAAGTTATTGTCAGTAGTAATGGCTATCATCCATTTATATTGAGTGATAATCACACAGAACAAACGTTTAAGAGAACTACTGGATAGAAAGAAAATAAAAGAAAGAAAGAACACAGACCTTGTTACACCCCTGTAAATGGATGCTCCCCTGGAGAAACCACTACTTTTCCTGGACAGATTGGTGATAACTTGGTAAGAAACTGTAGCTGAAACATAGGCATGGTGTCTTGCATACTAGCTAGAAACCTAATGTAACACCCCTATTTTGAATATATAAAAAATACCATAAATCGCCAAATATATCATGACACCTGAATTTATTCTGAAAATTCCACAATTCAAAATATATTCAAAACCCAATAAATCCTTAATTTAAACAACTTCTAGTAAAGTTACAATGACACAAGTTACAATGGAACTCCATTGCACTACTTTGAAAATAAAATACTAAAATAATCAGAGTCCATAGCATCATCTAGTGAGGACAAGGCTTCTCTCATCACACATTCCCATGATCCCCCTGATAACCTGCCGTGGAGAAAGAAAACGGCGTGAGCCAAATGCCCAGTACGGATGAATACAAATGAATCGAATATATTTATATGCTCTGAATAATCACAATTCAACACCAATATTAAAGAACGAAATGCAAATGTAAGATGAAGATAGGAGAACTCAAATAAAGATGTATCAAAATAAGTGAATACTTAACCGAATCAAATCAACTGAATAATCAAATGACTAACTGAGCAAATATACCGAATCATCAAACTTATTCACACATCAGAAGGTTATTATAACCTCATGTCATATTGACAACAAAGCCACGTAGGCACATACAATGGACCTGCAGAATCCAATTGTATAACAAAAGTAGAATGAGTGTATGGCACAAACAACTTCATCTACTAACTGATCATAATTGAACAAATATTCTAGGGTCGACCCATACGCCTCCTACAAATATTAACTGAAGCTCACCCACGAGCTAAACTGAAGCTAGCTGAAGCTCACCCACGAGCTACATATAATTCTGAACAAAAGGAGACGTCGTGACTAATCACACCGTCACGATGGTGTCACGTCATTAGTGCCACAATGACATGCCTGTGGTACCCCCACAGGTGGTTATGCTCGGTATAAAATTTCTGAAGTGTTGTCCATGACAAACACTAAAACAAATCTCAATCACAATTGAATATTTAGGGGCAGAACTTAGAACTCAAATACCACTGGTACATTAACAAAATTTGAGCTTGATCTCAACTGAATATTATAGATAATTTAATAAGCTTTCTAAATTGACGAAGCTCTCGAAAAACGGAATTATAACGAATAAGTTGTGGCCAAAACACTTTAGGATTTCCAAACTAAAACCCCTGCTGTCCAGAATATTTAAAAGACAAATTACACCACTATAAAGGATGGCTTTAAACATGATTCCACCTGATTCATGAAGAGGGTTTTAAGGGCTTTCAAAATTGTATAATTTGATGAAAAACGAATGCAAAACGAGTAAGTTATGAGCGAAACAATGTGTAAACACTAAACAGGATATATTTATCAAATAGCTTTTAAACCTAAGATACAAACTTTTTTGGCAGAACATTATAACTAAGAAAATACAGAGGACTTTAAGAGCTTTCTAAATTGACCAAATTCATGCAAAACGGACTTATAACGAACACGTTATGAGCCAAACAAAACGTAACAATAACTCTGTCCAGGATTCTTTAAAACAGTTTTTACCCCATGAAAACAACCAAAACTGTGTCTGAGCATAACTACAAAAACATAGATATTTTCATGATGTTTCCGTATTGACTAAACTCGATTAATTCGGACTTATAACGAAGAAATTATAGGCAAAACGAGTCGTAACAGCGAATCTGTCCAGATTTTACAAAAGTGGTTTTTACCCTATGTTGGCAATTTCAAACATAGTATGATTTCATTATACCAATATAGAGGGTTCTATTAGCTTCTTATATTAACTGACTTTACACAATTCGGATTTGTAACGAAGGAGTTATGACCAATACAAAATACAACCCCAAATCTGAAAATTATACAACTAACATGTATACCCCATGTATTGCAACAGAACCCGAATCTTAATTTGAGAGATTTCAGAAGTGATGAAAAAGAAGGCGAAATCCGTACCTTATCACAATTAAGAACTTACGCAAAGGCAATAGGCAAGATATAATCTCCTCTCTATCAGACTACTCGTAAGCGTTGCACACGTTTATCTTTTCTTCTCCAAGATCCAATGGTAGAACTGATCTCTCTGATATGGAGAATAAGAAACGTATATTTGAATTAGGGCTTATGTTACTAATGGGCTAATATTATTATTGGGTTATATTATATAATTATTGGGCTGGTATAAAAAAGTAATACGGGGGCCCAAAAAAAAAAAGATAATATATTTATATAAATATACGGGATATTACATCTCTACCCCCTTAAAAATAGATTTCGTCCCCGAAATCTCCTAGCTAAATTTATTACCTGAATTTTGAATAGGTGTGGTTATTTCTCATGGATATACTACTCCAACCCCTATGTAACTCCACGTTCATAATGATCCTTCCATAACCCTTTAACGAATGGAACAGTCCTTCTTCTCATGACTCTCTCTTGATAATCTTGAATAACTTCAGTCTTACTTCATACCATAAATTATCCTTAATCTTGTGTACTAGATACTGAACCACATGTTATGGGTCATGATTGTAATCTCTCAAAACTAACACATGTAACACATTGTGCACATGAGATAATTGTGGTGGTAATGCTACCCTATAAGAAACTTTTTTTTTCCTCTCTATAACATCAAGAAGACAGACATATTTTGGGCATAATTATTCTTTATCCAAACGTGTAATACCATTGCAGGGAAACAACTTTAAGAACAAACGATAATCAATTTTACATCAATCGATTTTTATTTTTTTTTGCATAATACATTTTTCTTCTTGGGATGCGTTAAGCTCCTTTATCATTCACGGATTTCTCCTTAGTGACCCTGACCAACTTTGATCCTTCAATGACTCTTTCTTCACACTCATTTTAACAAGTTGTTGCTCTAAACCTTCTACTATATAAGGCCCCAAATTTTAAAATGCAAATACTCAATTGTCCAATATTATTATATGTAAACTTAATTTCCCATCAGTTTGTGAATGCAAATTGAACTATGATTAAGTCTCATACCGCAAGTTCAATGAACTCCTTTTTAAAACTGCGATTTAAACCTTGTATCTTTGTTGGAAACTATCGGAACATCCACATAATGAATTCTAACAATATCCCGATACATAAAAATTATTCTAAATCATGAAGTAAAGTACTCTTCCTAAGAAGTAAGACATGATTTGATAGACCCCGACCCATATGACATCATTCTTTCTAAAAGTTCTTGACAACCGAGTCACATAATAATAGTAATGTTTCCCCACTTCCAGTATGAAATATCCAAGTACTTTAATAGTCCACTAAGTGTTTATTGTTCTATATTTACTTGTTGGCAGGTAAGACAAATACTCACAAATTCTACTATATCTCCCTTCATCCCACTCCATCAAATTTGCTTCTTCGAATCTCTACATCAATAGAGAACAAAGAACTATAGCCTCGATCAAACCTGTTTCACTAATTATTGATTCTACAAAATTTACTACCCAACCATATCACACCCTGATCATCACACAAAATTCTATGTGCTTACTATTTTCGAGCTTCAATTTAATAGCTTTCAATCCTAGATCATTCTTCTAACCTTCCTTTACACTTTAAAACCAAATTTTTATTGCACCATTAAATTACTCTATTTTTACCTTGTCTTCCAACAAATACTCCACACCTAAGCTCTTCAAATCTAAAACTAGATGCAAATGAATAATACAATATACAACACCTTCTAAGTTATCACTACTATCTACAACTATATTCAAATTCCTCGAATGGTATTGAATTCTAGTATCTAATTTTTAAAAAATTTCAAGTCAACTCCTTAGCCTATATTAAGCTCCTTTTAAGGAAAAAAAATGCACTTGTGACTCTTCCAATCGGTAAATATATCAAAGATCACTCAATAAATATAATGCCTCTTAAACTTTTAAAGCAATTATCCATATTGCTAACTCTGAAGTCATGCGTTTACCTCATACTACTTACGTTGCCTAAAACCATATAAACTGATTTTCTCATAATGCACAAAACTACCATCAAGCACCTTTTAGAAGTACCACTATAAACCGAAATACTGTTTTTCTCAAATGTTAAAATAATTATTTGAGCTAACTCCAACTTCTTCATTAACTCTTACAAACTCCTAATACAATTCTCCTTATACTTGAACGTCAACCCATTTTTATTAGTTGGGTCACTGATAAAACTATTGAAGAAAATAACTTTAAAAAAATTTTAACTTCTATAGTAGATCGTCAAACCCATGTAACAACTTACAAATATTATAATATAAGGCTTTGGTAAATAAGTGATAACATCAACTTTCACAAGATCCACTTCAACCCTTTACCAAGTACAAAATGCCCAAAAAGTATAACATGCTCCAACCAGAATTCACACTTCAAAAGTTGAACAAATAACATATTTTTTTGTAAAGTTTCACGTACAATACACAAATTCTTCTCATGCTATGCCTTAATCTTAAAGTATAACAAGGTATCATCAATAAAGCCCAAAAAGATATCCCGACAATCGTGGAAGACCTGATTCATTAAATCCACAAATATTTCTAGCTCATTATTTATCCCAAATGACATCATAAGTAACTTATAATATGGTCATATGAACTGCAAAATGATGTCTTTTAAATATTTTTAACTCTTACCAGTAACTAGTGGTATTTCAATATTAAATCTATCTGTCCTAAAAAGTATAAGCTCATTCTCTATATCTTAATTCTTAAGCTATATATAACAATCTCTTTCTATATAAATAAAATAAAGTGCTCCATGAGATTAGGTCTCAACCCCACATGAGTTATTTTCTTGTGTTGCAAAACAGGTACTCATCTCCTCAAAAATTCAAACTCATAAAATTCATTGTGCAATCTAAAACAATACTAATTCTTAATCTCCAACGAAAATCATGATATTCCCCTAGCCCATATTAAAATTATCATTCTTGTTGTAGTAAGGTCTTTATAATCCTCTGAGCCAACCAACCGAACAAATTTCAATATTTGATTAATAATATTATCATAATTATTCTCCTTAGTCAATTAAATTACCAATATAACCTTTTTATGATAAGATACATTTGAAAACCCTCATCAAGACCATGTTTATATGACATCTTCTTCTATAGTTATTTCCAATCGTAGCTTACATCTCTTGGTATTTCCCTCCAAATGACAGTCGACTTTAACTTTACCAATTTGGCAAACAGAATCCCCCTTTAGCAAATACATCTAACCCATTAACAATCAGATAACCCTCGACACATAGTTTATCACATCCTTAGCTGAAATTTGAACAACTAACACAATCTTTAACCAACAGTTGTGTCGCTTATAAAGATAATCTAATTTTTAATACTACCCTCACTTGAAATCTAAAGGAAAAAAAACAATTTTACATCTCTAAAAATATTCGTATATTCTTTGTCAATAAAATTTTACACGATACTAGCTTAACAGGTCTATACCCTGGATAGTATCAAGGACCTGCATCACCAATCACCACTGAAGATAAGTTTTCCTTATGATTCTCATACTGCTATAACTTTCAAACCCTCTCGATGATAATAAAAATTATAGCAGAACGACATATTAGAGTAAAAGGATTCGAACACAAAGACCTAACAGAAGATGAAAAAATAATTTAGTGAGTCGAAATGAAACAAAACTACACAAAAGTTTCACATAAAAAAATGATCCAAAAAATGAAATAAATATATGAATGCATTTCACAAGTAAAGAGATAAGCTAAAGTGGTTTATAAATAACACAATAGTAGAATATGTATTAAATAAAGATAACCGAATAAATCTTAAAAAAAAATACACATCTTAATGTCTACCCAAACTCACAGGTCAACCTAAATAGGTTTTCTACAAGAAAGAACCTAAGCTCTGATGCCATATCTGTAACACCCCTATTTTGAATATATAAAAAATACCATAAATCGCCAAATATATCATGACACCTGAATTTATTCTGAAAATTCCACAATTCAAAATATATTCAAAACCCAATAAATCCTTAATTTAAACAACTTCTAGTAAAGTTACAATGACACAAGTTACAATGGAACTCCATTGCACTACTTTGAAAATAAAATACTAAAATAATCAGAGTCCATAGCATCATCTAGTGAGGACAAGGCTTCTCTCATCACACATTCCCATGATCCCCCTGATAACCTGCCGTGGAGAAAGAAAACGGCGTGAGCCAAATGCCCAGTACGGATGAATACAAATGAATCGAATATATTTATATGCTCTGAATAATCACAATTCAACACCAATATTAAAGAACGAAATGCAAATGTAAGATGAAGATAGGAGAGCTCAAATAAAGATGTATCAAAATAAGTGAATACTTAACCGAATCAAATCAACTGAATAATCAAATGACTAACTGAGCAAATATACCGAATCATCAAACTTATTCACACATCAGAAGGTTATTATAACCTCATGTCATATTGACAACAAAGCCACGTAGGCACATACAATGGACCTGCAGAATCCAATTGTATAACAAAAGTAGAATGAGTGTATGGCACAAACAACTTTATCTACTAACTGATCATAACTGAACAAATATTCTAGGGTCGACCCATACGCCTCCTACAAATATTAACTGAAGCTCACCCACGAGCTAAACTGAAGCTAGCTGAAGCTCACCCACGAGCTACATATAATTCTGAACAAAAGGAGACGTCGTGACTAATCACACCGCCACGATGGTGTCACGTCATTAGTGCCACAATGACATGCCTGTGGTACCCCCACAGGTGGTTATGCTCGGTATAAAATTTCTGAAGTGTTGTCCATGACAAACACTAAAACAAATCTCAATCACAATTGAATATTTAGGGACAGAACTTAGAACTCAAATACCACTGGTACATTAACAAAATTTGAGCTTGATCTCAACTGAATATTATAGATAATTTAATAAGCTTTCTAAATTGACGAAGCTCTCGAAAAACGGAATTATAACGAATAAGTTGTGGCCAAAACACTTTAGGATTTCCAAACTAAAACCCCTGCTGTCCAGAATATTTAAAAGACAAATTACACCACTATAAAGGATGGCTTTAAACATGATTCCACCTGATTCATGAAGAGGGTTTTAAGGGCTTTCAAAATTGTATAATTTGATGAAAAACGAATGCAAAACGAGTAAGTTATGAGCGAAACAATGTGTAAACACTAAACAGGATATATTTATCAAATAGCTTTTAAACCTAAGATACAAACTGTTTTGGCAGAACATTATAACTAAGAAAATACAGAGGACTTTAAGAGCTTTCTAAATTGACCAAATTCATGCAAAACGGACTTATAACGAACACGTTATGAGCCAAACAAAACGTAACAATAACTCTGTCCAGGATTCTTTAAAACAGTTTTTACCCCATGAAAACAACCAAAACTGTGTCTGAGCATAACTACAAAAACATAGATATTTTCATGATGTTTCCGTATTGACTAAACTCGATTAATTCGGACTTATAACGAAGAAATTATAGGCAAAACGAGTCGTAACAGCGAATCTGTCCAGATTTTACAAAAGTGGTTTTTACCCTATGTTGGCAATTTCAAACATAGTATGATTTCATTATACCAATATAGAGGGTTCTATTAGCTTCTTATATTAACTGACTTTACACAATTCGGATTTGTAACGAAGGAGTTATGACCAATACAAAATACAACCCCAAATCTGAAAATTATACAACTAACATGTATACCCCATGTATTGCAACAGAACCCGAATCTTAATTTGAGAGATTTCAGAAGTGATGAAAAAGAAGGCGAAATCCGTACCTTATCACAATTAAGAACTTACGCAAAGGCAATAGGCAAGATATAATCTCCTCTCTATCAGACTACTCGTAAGCATTGCACACGTTTATCTTTTCTTCTCCAAGATCCAATGGTAGAACTGATCTCTCTGATATGGAGAATAAGAAACGTATATTTAAATTAGGGCTTATGTTACTAATGGGCTAATATTATTATTGGGTTATATTATATAATTATTGGGATGGTATAAAAAAGTAATACGGGGGCCCAAAAAAAATAAAATAATATATTTATATAAATATACGGGATATTACACCTAATGTAGGATACCTTCTCAGCGAAGCAATAAATTCCTGTTTGGTGAAATTCTTCATCATCTCCACTTCTTTTCGGTAGTTAGAAACCTAAATGATATCATTAAAAAAATTAACTTACAATTATATTTTTAGTTGTTGAATAAAAGAAAATATAGAAATAAATTAATAATAATTTCAAAAAGATACAAGAGAACGGGAGCTGAATAATCACTGGGAAGTTGGTGGTAGCAGTAGGACCCCCATATTTCAAAGCTGCCAGATCATAAGCTCTGGCTGCATTGTCTTCCTTCTCATAACCACCTAATGAACATAATTTTTCACCAAGCTATACATATTATAAGCAATTCTACGAAGGTTAGCTCTAATAATAATGAGAAACATGTAAATGAAATATAAGCTAACATGTAGCTTACCCAAGTACACTGTGGATATATGTTTCAGAATCAAAGTGTAAAGGCATCATCCAGTACCACAAGGCATGCAAAAAAACCAAAAGTTAAGATTTAAAAAAAAAACTAGTTAATATAACATACTAATAATACTACTGGGATATGTTCTCTAAAACAATAGAAAGCAAATAAGAGTTAGAATATATACAGTACAAATTCAGGAAATTTATGCTTAATGTGCACATACAAAACCTTCTGCTAGTAAATCATATCGGTCACTGATAATTTAATGTCCTAATTAAATGATTTATTGCTCTCTCATATAAAACATTTCCTACTTCCTGCAAAATCGTGACTTACAAATCCATACTTCCATGATCCCTGGTCCGAAATTAAATGGCATAATGTAAATTTGGTTGTCATTACATGAGTATCGACCAGGTATTTCTACATTGAAACCTATACACTGATCTTGAAATTTTAATAAGAGTAAAAACAGCACAATGTTACAGCTTGCATGTGTACACCTATACAAATATACCGTAACTGATTTAGAAATTTAAATGCATAAAAAACAAGGACTTTGTTCCAAGACATGCGTCCCCAAGTATATTTCAATATTGAAGCCTCTACAAAAACACTGCACCTAATATTGAAATCTATTCTAAATAAGATTAGCAGTGGCTCAAAATAAGATTTCTACACATTTTTATGGGCAAAATGGGATTGAGAATAAGAAATTACTAATATTGCCAGCTTAACGGGGTTCAGTCCGAGTTAACCTTTTCAAATTTATTAGTTTACTAAGCTTATGTTTAACTCAAAACAAATCAAATCCAGACTTTCAATAAATCGAAAGGAGTTAAAAATTAGGACGCAAAACTTTTCTAACAATTACTTAAAATACATAAATTTTATAAATTTTAAATCAAATACTTATTTTTAAAAAATACATAAAAATGTATTTTTATAAAAAATTATTAATTTATTTCTTAAAATAAAGAGCCCAACCACCAACTAATAAAGTCACACTAATTTATTTTGACGAGTGCAAGTTTTAGTTAAAAAAGATTACCCGGTGACACCTCTGTAAATTGAAGTTCTGTGGCCAAAAGAGTCCTTAGACACAATCTTCTTACAATTATCCAACTCCTTTCTCCCAATAGCTGCTTTATCAGGGTTCTGATCATTATTATAACCAACTATGCTATCATCATAAGCTAACAACTCGTTCCCAGACTCAACATTGGACTGAGCCCCGAACTCTAGTCCAAGAGAAGCTGAGTCAAGAAATCCCGAGTTGGCAGAAAAGGCCTGCAAGGGAGTTACCATGGTGACATCCGGGTGGGAATTGTAAACGTGACTCAGAGATGAGTCATGAGTCGACTCTGTCTTTGTAATGGAATAACTCTGATCATAGAGTGCATGAGTCTCGAAATTTGTGAAATTTCGAGAAAATTCATTAATATTTTCTCCTGCTGTGTACATGTTTTCTTCACCAATTAAATTCTGCCAACCACCTGAAATATATTGGAAATGCATTATCTGCCTATTGCCTATACACACATGTGTATATAAATATACATAAGTGGGGCCCTGATAAAGTTAAAACAATACTACCAGTACTAATTATGCATGCAAGAAACTGCTGGTTAACTGGTAAAGATTTATGGGCTGTTTGGCCTGCCTTAAAATAAGGTCTTTTGGACTTATTTTCGGGTAAAAATTTCATATTTTGATAAATGTTTTTTATACAAGTATTTAATGTATATTTGAGATTCTATAAATTGTAAAAAAAAGTTAACTTTTTTCAGAAAAAAGTTAGGAATCTCTAACTTTGTCTTAAAATAAGTTGACTTATTCTGGAAAAAAATTCCCCAAACACCCCCTTAGTAACAAGTAACATTTAAACTTTCAAGCCAGGTAATGTCGCTGTTTGGAGTTCCTTAAACTTAAAATAAATAACTTATTTTATTTCCATTTTTTTCATATTTTCATTTTTTTTTAAAGATAAATATTTATTTTAGAATTATAAAACCAAATATTATTTTCAAAATAAAAAATAAGTTACTTATTTTCAGAAAAAGTACATACATCCCTACTTTTTTCCGAAAATAAGAGTTTATTTCCGGAATAAAGGACAATATATTGTCCTTTATTCTCTAAATTCTTTAGTTTGATTTATGTTTTCTTTTGTTTGTTTCTCATCCACTTAACTACTTACTATTGCCTATAATTAATTGAGTTTTTTATGTTGCTACTAATTAACGCATCTCTACAACCATGCAGAATTTACCAACAAACATATATGTGTATGTATTTTTGTCACGTTTAAAAACCGAAGAATGCACAGATGGAGGAGCAGCTTAACAGAAGAGCACAGAGAGAGAGAGAGATAGGGGGGAGAGGGACTTAAAAACAAATGAAGTAATGGATGGAGGAGCTTACCCGAGGGAGAGTAGTCCATTTTTTGGAAACAAAAGAATATATGAAATGTATAGTAAAGCTCAGAACTCTAAAGAAAGCATTCAAGAGTTTCGTTGGAGTACCTGCATGCAAGTGCCAAATTTATACCTGTAAGCAACCGTTTTTTCTTGAAAACGTGCTTGTACTGAATACATTTTCGTACTTGGGCCTGGGCCTGGGCCTTGTTTATATAAATTTAGTCATCTTCGAATATATGAAATATATAGTAAAGCTCAGAGATGTAAAGAAAGCATTCAGGAGTTTCGTTGGAGTACCTGCCTGCAAGTGCCAAATTTATATCTCTAAATAACCGTTGTTTCTTGAAACCGTGCTTGTGCTGTGCAGAATACAATTTCGTACTTGGGCCTGGTTTATATAAATTTATGAGTCATTTGTTAAATTTTAATCATTAATGAATGACTAATATTTCTGAATAGATAAGAATCTGAATACATAATTGTTGTGAAGAAATTTGACCAACACCCCCAGAAATATATGTCGTGGATAGCCTTACTTTCAGTTACGAAGCAGGTTCAGAGTCGAGCTTCCTAGTGCGTGGGAAGGTAAATTTGTATAGTGTTTGGACTGAATTTGTCGGTGTTCCGATGAATTAGGGGTGGTGCAGTTCCGTGCAAGCCTCCTGTTGATGGAGAAATCTGGTAATCAACAAAAATCGAGGTTCTTTGCCGGAAAAAGAACTGACGAGGCTGAGATGCGGTCGAGCGTGGTGGTTTGTATGAGATTGAGGGCTGAGATTGCTAGGTTTCAGAATAACTAGAGATTTGTGTTCTCTGGCGGCTGCGAGTTCTAATAATTCCGACCGCTAACAATTTGCATACGTACCTCTATTTATAGAGAAAATAGATGATCAAACCCACGTATTTCTTGGTGAAGCAGAAGCTCGTTAGGAAACCTGAGTTTCCCTCTTCGAATCGAATATAGAAAAGGCAAGTGGAACCTTCCTGAAAGAGGATTCTACATTCGGCTTGTTTGGATAGGTCAAAGCCTATTATAAGATCCAAGGACTTCATGGATCCGATATTGATCCGGAAACTATGGGCTCTAACTGGTCCACTATAACTATTTCCAATGATACCTTGATTGGAGGCTAGCACTAGATCCACCACAAATCGTAGGTCACATCCTAAGCCCCCAGACGAGGGCAACCCACTTGAGTAATGGGAAAGGATCTTCCAAGACGTGGTTAGTATCACACCATAACTCCCATACGAGAGCAACCCAAGGAATATGGAGTTATGGCCTTCGATTATTATTACAAGTAAGTGAATGCAGGGAAACAGACTGACTTTTCTAACATTGGACGGAGGAGGGCGCGCCCTCTTCCAGGAAGAACCAAGGCGTGCCTCCTCGTTGGATCACTTAAAAATTAAAGAGCAGTCCATAAGCTTAGCGTCGACTGTAAGATCGTCTAATTCTGACTTCTGGAACCTGAGATATGGCTCAAACAGTGTCTGCAGTGCAAGATTAGGGCGCGCCCTCTTCCTCAGGGAAAGCCCTCTTCAGGGAAAACCCTCAACTTCAGGGGGAACCCTCTTTATCTATACCAGAGCACACCCACGTCTTCTGGGAGAGTCCTCTTCAGGGAGAGCCCTCAACTTCAGGGGGATCCCTCATCCTCTTCTTCCTCGCTAGGGTGAGCCAACTTCAGGGAGAGTCGTCATCTCCCTCGTCCTCAAGGTGAGACAACTTATTCAGGAAGAGTCATCATCTCTCTCTTCCTCATCTTCATACCAGGGCGCCCCCTCTTCTTCAGGGAGAGACTCCATCTCCCTCTTTCTAACCAGGGAGATCCCCCATCTCCCTCTTCGTAACTAGGGAGAGCCCTCATCTTCCTCTTTCTCATTAGGGCGAGCCAACTTCAGGGAGAGTCGTCATCTCCCCCATCCTTAAGGCGAGCCAACTTATTCAGGGAGAGTCGTCATCTCCATCTTCCTCATCTTCATATTAGGGTGCGCCATCTTTTTCAGGGAGGCTGATTCCAAGATAATCCCAATATTAGGAGGAGGCTGATTCTAGGGAGAAGCCCGATACCCGGAGGAGACCGATTCTAGTAGAAGCCCGATACCAGAAGGAGGTCGATTCCAGGAGAAGCCTAACTCCAGGGCGAAGCTCAACTTCAGGCAAAATATGGGCATAATAACTACCCCCCAAATTCTCGAAATATTAAAATATGAGAGAATTTCTTCATTCACCATGCTCCTCCATTTTTCAAAAGAATGTGTGACCTGTAGTTTTGGCGTGTCCATAACATCCTCCTAAAATAGTTTAATTCTTCCTCAAATTTTTCTAACGATAGCTATCAAACTATCCCTATACCCTCTTCCTTCATGATATGGAGATTTCATTCCTTCAATTTTTTTAAAATATGAGTCATCCATCAACTTAAGAATCTTCTTCCACCTGTATTACCTTTATCTCGGGAACATTAGGCTTCTCCTGAACTTCCAATGGAAACACCCCACAACATATGAGCATTTTTCTGAGAACCTAATTTGGCCAAGGCATCAGCACTACTATCACTCTTCCTCGACATCTGCTGCAGGAGCACCTCCTTGAATTTTTGCACAAGTCACTGAACACACTCCAAATACATCCCGTCTTGGGGCCCCGAGCTTGGTACCCCTTCACCTGGTAAACTACCAACTTAAAGCGCCCCATAACTGGGTGCCCACCTCCTAAAATTTTGTCAAAAATATCAAAGGTTTCTTCTATTGGCCCTGCTTTTTCACTAGAAGAGGCATTCAAGGATCCGGGTCAAAGTCAAAGTCATCTTCTTCCTTCCTCCTATTAGAGGGTGTGCCCTCTCTCCCCCCGAGAAGAGATTTAGGAATGACTTCTTTTCTCTTCATTTTTCTGGCTAAGGCTTACTCTTCAGTTTCTTTGTCGCTGGCATCTTCCACGATTCCTTCCATAAATTCCTCCGTAGGTTCTAAGGCTAGTTCCTGATTGTTAACTCCCAAGCCTGGTCTACTCTCCCTTCTCGGTGCGGGATTATCGATGCTATACTTCTTTACCCATTCAGTGATACACCCTTCCTTTATCAACGATTCAATTTCGTCCTTCAATTATCGATATTCGTGAGCGTCATGCCCCTCTACCTCTTGTAGCTTCAAAGTTGAATTATTTGAAGTACGCTTGGAGGGATTCATTGTCCCTTTTCCTGACATTAGCCACTGAAGGGTTTCGAGGCACAAACGTAGTGGAAAAACGTGAAAATTAAATATAAAACTTAATATAAATCGAAACCCTCCGCAGGATCCATGCGAAAACAAAAGATTTAATCCAGAGATTAAGAACAAATACCTTAAAAAGCTTTAACAGTTCATCAATGGAAGAATAATAGAGGTCCAAAACTTGTTTAATCACCACGTATCCCGCTCACGCGATCTACGCTCTATGGTATCCACATGAACACTTTTCATGAATGATTGATATGTACTAGCACCCGAAAACTACTTCTCTCTCTCTCTCTATTTTCCTCTTTTCTCAAAACGGCTAGGGTAATAGAAAAATATGTGTCTTACTATTAAATCAGTCAATAAAGAGATTATATATAGAGAGGATTAAGTTTTCTAATTATAATTAATATTATTCCAAAATTCTAAATTATTTAATTAAGTCTCACTTAATTAATTAATTATTAATTTTAAAATTAGTTTAAGTAATTCATTTATTCTATTTATATAATTAATTAAGTCATACTTAATTAATATCATAAATAAAATAAATTAATTATCTAATTTAAATTCGTAATTTAAATTATTTCTCCTTCAAGCATTCTTTGTGTGTGACCCTTTAGGTTATTATTACGTTGGTAACAATTTTAATATCTAATTAAAATTTTAAACAATGAGTGGCATCTAGTAATACATCATTGCTACCCAAGTAATAATAATAAAATCAGTGATTTGATTAAGCCTTTCGTGAATAATGTTCCATATAATATAATTCATTTAACCTTATATTATAGATCAAACTCGAGGCATGTATCGTGTCATTCTCTTCGATATTTAATCCAGGTTTCCTTGATCAATGAGTAGACTATTAAACAAATCAACATTTGAGCACGGCCATGCATTTTATAGTCTCACTCAATTAAGAGGCCAATAATATCACTCCTAAATAGGAAGGTTAAATCATTTATCTATCATTCATATTTCTCATACGATTTATAGTATACCCAATGTCCACTTTTATCATCACCCATTTAAAGGTAACTTTTAGTGTAATCGAAGTATATTAATTCTCGTATAAAAATATAATGATTTCAAGTCAAACGATCATTACATTATTATCACAGTGAGAATTTCTTATGACACTTATTAACATGTAGAATCTCACGGTGGGTCATTCCAATGCCATTCATTGAGACATTCACTTATGTTCTTGACTTTAGTATCACCATACATATGACCAATGAGATGTGGTCATCTGTCAACAAACATACTAGTCTTATTGCATTATTACTGTCCTTATATAATAATACTCGACTAGGGAATTTTAGGAATAAGATACTATTCATATAATCTCATTTTTAAGTCACATACTTAAAGATATATAATACGTATCAAAATTCTAAGGACATTTATTATGCTTTCAATTTATTACGTAGTAAATAAAACATAATCAATAAATAATAATCAATAAAACATAATCCTTAATAATAAAATATTTTTCTTAAAATATAAAAGTAATTGTCTCTAGGGCACAATTACTAACAATCTCCCACTTTCACTAGAGCCAATTACCCAAGTATCCAATACTCATGGAACTAGTGTGACTTTCGTGCTTCTGCTGCGACAAAACCTTAGTCAATGGGTCTGCAATATTATTATTAGTATGCACTTTACATATATGTATATCTCTTTGATCATTAATCTCATTAATTAGGTGATATCTCCTAAGTACATGCCCAAACAGCCTCATTGGCTGCTTCACAAACATTAATATACTCAAGATCTATTGTAAAATCAACAAATGTCTCTACTGTGAACCATTCCGGCATACAACAGTTCAATTTAAATAGATAAAACACAAAGTCAGAAAGAAACACTAAATGATCGTTGTCTGTCTAGAAACTAGCATCGGTGTAACCTTTTACAACTAGCTTATCTTCTCCTCCATATACCAATAATTGATCTTTAGTCCTCTTCAAGTACTTACGAATATTCTTGATTGTCGTTCAGTGACCTTCACCTGGATTAGACTGGTATCTACTCGTCGTGCTTAAAGCATACGAGACATCAAGACGAGTACATATCATTGCATACAATATAGAACCAATTGCCGATGCATATCGAACTTTACTCATACGGTCCTTATCATCCAATGATTTATTACTGTTTTCTTTCGAGATCGATATCCCATAAGACATTGGGACAAATTCCCTTGTAGCCTCTTGCATTCCAAATCGATGCAAAACTTTGTCAATGTATGTACTCTGACGTAGGCCGATCAATCTCCTAGATTTATCTCTATAGATCCTGATCCCTAATATATAGGTCGCATCGCCTAAGTCTTTCAATGAGAAATTATTTCTCAACCAAGTCTTCACAGTTTGTAGAGAAGGAATGTCATTCCCTATTAGTAATATATCATCAACATATAATACAAGGAATGCCACATGGCTCCCACTAACCTTCTTGTAAATATGTGGTTCATCTTCATTTTGAATAAACCCAAACTATTTGACAGTTTCATCAAAATTAAAGTTACATCTCCTCGAGGCTTGTCTCAATCCATAAATGGATCGACGCAACTTACATACCTTTCTAGCATCCTTTGGATCAACAAAACCATCAGGCTGTATCATGTACACATCCGCATCTTCTTCAAGGCTCCCATTTAAGAAAGCGGTTTTGACATCCATTTTCCAGATTTCATAGTCATAGTAAGCAGCTATAGCAAGCAAAATCCTGATGGACTTGACCATAGCCACTAGTGAAAAGGTCTTATCATAGTCAATACCATGAATTTTCTTGAGACCTTTTGTCATCAATCGTGCCTTATAGGTCTGTACATTACCATCTATGTCGGTCTTCTTCTTGATTAATATACCATAGGTTTTTTACCCCTTCAGGTGGATCAACCAAAGTCCATACTTGATTAATATACATCGATTCCATCTCAGATTTCGTGGCATCCAGCCATCTCTTAGAATCTGGAGTATTCATAGCGTCTTGGTAGGTGAGAGGCTCATCTTCGTCCACAAGCATCACATCACCATCTTGAGTCAAGAGAAATCCATAATATCTCTCGGCTCATGGCGAATCCTACTAAACCTACAAACAACCTGTGTTTCTTGAGCAGTATTGTTTTCTTATACATTCTACTCAGCTTCCTCCATTGGTTCAATGTTTTTATGTGGGTATTGAACTTCATCGAGATACTATTATCCTATCATTATCTTTCTTAGAAAGCATTTCTCTTATAAGGAACACTGCAGTTCGAGCAACAAACACTTTGTTCTCAGAAGGATTATAGAAAGAATAACCCTTTGTTTCAATTGGATATCCCATAAAGTTACATTTATCTGATTTATGTCCTAGCTTGTCAGAAGTTAGACGTTTCATAAACGCCTCACATCCGCAAATTTTCATAAATGAAATGCTATGACGTTTCTCAGTCCATATCTCATACGGAGTCTTCTGAACCGTTTTAGTAGGAACTCAGTTAGATGTAAAGTAGATGTCTCCAGGGCGTAGCCCCAGAAACTAATTGAAAGATTCCTTGACTCAACATTGATAGCACCATGTCCAACAAGGTGTGATTCCTCCTATAAAAAAAAGCTTTTCTTTGATATTTTCTACTTCATCTTTATAGTCTTTGAACTTTTCAAATGATTCATATTTGTTCTTCAAAAGATACATATATCTGTATCTACTAAAATAATTAGTAAATTTTATGAAGTTAATAAAAGCTACCTTTTGTCATACTACGGATATGACAACATGCATCACTATGTATAAGTCATACTCGTTCAGTGACCCTTTCACCATGTCCGGTAAAAGGAGTTTTAGTCATTTTGCCAAATAAACTAAGATTCGCATCCTTTTGTATTATTCATAATCAAACTTATCCAAGAATGCATCATTAGGTATTCTGGAAATGCTTTTCTCATTAATATGACCTCAACGACAGTGCCAAATGTAATGTTTGATTTGAGTCACTTTAGAATATATAAATTGTTAACTAGTTGTATAACATTATAAGCCTCATCATCGAAATAGAATAAACAACTCTTGTTATTTAATTAAAATGAAAAAGCCTTTCTTGTCCAAACAAGAAACTAATATAATGTATTCGCTAATTGTAAGCACGTTATAACAATTATCAAGTTCTAAATTTTCTTTATAGGCCTAAAATTAAGTAACGAGTTCCTTCAATCAGAGAAACTACCTTTACTCCAATTCTAACCTAATACTCGAAGCTTGACCCTTACTGATCAACTTCTTCCGATCTTCCAAATAAGTATGACAATTTGATTTCCAGTCTCCCTATTTTTCATAGAAGCGATAATCGTCTTCTTTGTCAACACCTCATTCAGACTTTAGAGCATATTTTGGGATTGGACTTTAGTTTGATAAGGAAACTAGATCAAATCTTCTCCTTGCCTTTCCATTTTCCTTTCCCTTTTGCATTCCCTATTTTTACCATCATTATAGTAGTAGTTCATATATTTATCATGTTACTTTCAGCGGTTCTCACCATGCTTAATGTGACACCCCCAGACCCGGGGTCGGAGATCTAGGCCGTCACAGTCTAATCCCTGTTCATAATCACATATATTTCTGATCCGCAAAATAAAATTATCAACTATAGTGACCCTGTTAAACACAAAATTTACTCGAGTCATAGTCTCAGAAAACGAAACATATACATTAACAGTTGATAAGTACTAGTTATTTATATTCCCAGAATATCACACATCAGTTTATGTCCCTATAGTAGTTTCTAGTTGAAACTGTATTGGAAGCTCAAAAGTCAATTTACAAGTCTTAACATAGGTGGTACTTATAAATAATTCTGAGAGTCAAAAGCTGATCATGTCTAACTCTAGAATTCTAGACATCCCTCTCTGATAGGGGCCCATTGCCCTTGTGCTTTGGCGGGTGGTCCGAAACGTGCGAGCCATCACACCTATCTATTGTGTTTGGAAATTTAAAACAATGCAAGAGTGAGCTAATTTAGCCCAGCAATAATTTAAAACACCTTAGCAGTTTAACGATAATAACCTCCGATTTATCTCAATATAAAAGACAATATATAATTCTGAAATTTACTGTACACAATATGTTTAAATAAATAAACAGCTCAAAACACTTATGGAATACACAACACAATTTTTCAACTCTCAACAGCACTATAGAATGCTCAACATGATTTATCAACTCTCATCAACACTATAGAATGCTCAACACGATTTCTCAACTCTCATCAACACTATAGGTAACTTAGCACCTTGGCTTTCGTTATAGTGTAAGAATAGTGAAAGTTCCGCAGTTCCCATTAACACTATCGATAAATTAGCATATTGGCTTTAATTACAGTGTAAGAACAGTGAAAGTTCAGCAGTTCCCATTAACACTATCTGTGGCGCCCCCAGATCCGGGGTCGGAGACCTGGGCCGTCACGGCTCCCGTTCTTCCTGTTATTAACACATTTATCTTAATATTTAATGCTAGCACTTCACCTGCAGTGACCCCACAGTTCATATACACACACACTACTGATTATAGTCTCAGAACGAATACATACTTCATACATAAATCTATCAGAGTAAATATTACAGTCCAAAAATAAGTTCTTTTCTTATGAAAACGATACGGTTTCTACTTGAAACAGTACTGAATTCTACTACCTGTTCTTGTTAAATAATTTACATAAGTCATATTTATAGATAAGGCGTACCATCAACGACTGTACCCCTATCCTACTTCTACTTCGACTTCCTACCTGGGGTAGGTTGGCGAAGATCCTACGGAATGCGCGGGCGTTTCCCACGCGCTTCCTGGGGGTGCGGCGCATCCGCGGCATCCTGCTGTCCTGTTGTGTTGTGATATATAAAGAAAGCAAGGGTGAGCAATATAGCTCAGCAATAAATAATATACTTTCTGAAAACATGCTGTGAAACTGTAAGCTTTCTTCTTTATCAAGTATATACTGGAAAACATGCTGTGAGTTATTTGTAAAAGCATTATGAACAAATAACTGAAGTTAAATAACTTTCGTCAAAACATTAAGAGTAAGCTGAATCTTTCAGAATGTTTTATTGCTAAACAACACCATCGGTAACTCAGCTCCTAGGCTTTTGTTACGGTGCGTAGCACAATTCCAATTGGAAGAAGGGACTGTAACTAGAGCATCTCCACGCCCGCTACCGTTGTATACGATGATCAGTAGCAACATGCGGCAGCCTTCATCAGCATCCTATGGAAGCCTTCCGTTTCTCTACATGTAGAAGGGGGAGCCCCGGTACTCGCTACCGTTAATGGGTAGTCACCCTAGACCGCATACGGGTCAAAGTGCTGGACCGTGCGTCACTCGGCCTCTTACGCTAACTCCAAGTCCACTGAATTAATCTATAAGTCTGAAACTGGAATATTAATCCAAGTTCCCCAAGTATATAATACTTGTTAATAGATTCGTCTATCTAACCTGGAACTGGAAGTTAATCCTAGCTCCCCAAGTATAGTACTTGTTGATAAACCCTCATAGCTGTCAGATTAAGTGATGCAGTCGCCTTACCACACAGATAAGTTGACCTTCATTATATAATCTCCTTTCTCAAGGACTGAATTCATTTTGAAAATCATGACTCGGGAGTTCGTCGAAAAACTTCACTGCTTTTGATAAGTTGAAAACTCTTACTACTGTGGAAACTTGTTCCAAAACTTGACTGCTTTTGAGAAGTAAATAATCATTCACTTCCTAAACTGAGTTCCCTATTTTTGATAAGTCTGAACATATTTTATTCTTATTAAAAGAATAAAATAAATAATTAAATTAAATATTAGGGAGCTCCTACTATTTTTAAATCATTTTCGGAAGGTCGGAAAGTATTTAAAATAATTATCGAAAGCTTCGAATAATTATTAAAGACCTAAAATAATTCGAAAATGAATTATTAATAATTAATAAATATTTAAATAATATTTATTAATTAAAAATTAATAAATAATTAATTAATATTAATTAATTAAATTAATAAATAATTAATTAATATTTATTAATTTAAAATTAATAAATGATTCTCAATAAATGAATATTCAAAATAATATTCATTAATTAAATAAATATTAAAATAATATTTATTATCTCCTTTTTATATATTTATTTTATTTAAAGAATAACCATAATATAAATATCAAAATATTTATATCGCCTTTTCAAAATAATCTGTCTCCGGCTTCTTCCGGATTATGACAGTACTTTATCATTACATGCCGACTCCTGGTCTACGTTTGAAAATACATAACCGCTCTATGCTTAGAGCCTTTACTTTTACCGACTTATATCTATAATACATATAGCATATAGTCGCAATGTTTGAGAAATATGTAAATATACATATCAATTCATGCTTTTCAACATACAGTTATATCACAACAACAACAGTCTTTCGACAAAACATTAGTACATTAAGTACGAGTTTTGAAAACTTGCCTGGGGTCCTGGGGTTCGTCGAGGTGCGGGGGTTTGACGGACGATCTATACAAATCAAATAGAACGTGTCGTTAGTTATTGGTTATCTTAACCACTAACGCTACGTACGCACGAACCATAAGCTTGACATAGGTTAGACCTCTCATTATAGAGTTACTTAACCTTTAGGACATATGTTAATCACTTAAGTCAATTCATGGGTCAATGACATCTTCATACTTGTCACTTTGCATAGGCACTTATGTTCCTTTTCTCATTCATCCTCCTTTAAGGGTTGTCCAGGAATCAGTCCGGCTTTAACAATTTTATAAAATCGAAAATTTCTCCTTTGGTTATGAAATTTTGCAGAGGTCTTGCCTACTGTCCCAACTATGTTCCCTTAAAATTCCATGATTTTTGGTGACTTTTAAGTGGTCCATTTATATTTTACAAAAGTGTTTCCCGAAACAGTTTAGTAGTTTTAGTTGCTTTCACTAAAATTGACTTATCTCCTAAACCGTATATCGGAATAACATGATTCAAGCGTCAAAACGATGTATGAAACAAGGCCTAACCAACTATGGCCAGAGGCCTTTGGGGCCAGTAGCTTGACATTACGATTTTCACAGTTTAAAAGAGTGTTTACGAAAATCGGGCATTACGACGGCTATAAACGCAACGTTTTCCGGATTCAACCAATGTGAATCCATTCCAACCAACACTCATCCTTACTCTTTACATCATGACTACAACAATAAGCTACTCATTTCACCATTACACTACTAACATCAATACAAGAACTCAACCAAAAGCTTAACATCCACATATCTTTACCATACTTAGCTTAAGATTTCAACCACTAGCACTTCCATGGCATCATACTCACACAAAGCACAAGGGTTAGAGGTTGTCCATACCTTCACAAAGCTTCAACAACAACTAGATGGTTTTTTGAGTCCTTATAGAAGCTTGATCTACCTTTGTTATGAACTAAACATCAAGAAACAAGCTTTAAAAATTTTTGAGTTTACTATTCACACTATTCATTATCATCTTTGATGAATTTTTAGAAAATGCTAGACATGGAAAATGGACTTGGGATTTTTATCATACCTTATCTATGAAATGTAGAAGCTATGGTTAAAAGATGGAGATTTATGGAGCAAGGAATCTTGGACTTTGATTTTGAATTCTCCTCTTTTTTTTTCAAAACTGCCGAATGGAGCTTGGTGGGGGAAGAGAGAAAATTTGCTGCTGTGCTACTTGCTTTGTTGGCTGATTTGTGATATTTTAGTGGGAATAAAATCAACAAAATGAGTTTAATGATTACTTGGTTGAATTAGGACAAGTTAATAAAGCTACTTTATGGATATTTCCCCTAAATTAGGGAACTTGGTTTCCTAATCTAGTTAAGTACTTGGTTACTCTTGCTAATTCTAGTTACTTGGCTAGTTCCCTTGCTTGACTTAGTTACTTGATCTCATCCATGCAAGTACTTGCTTGCATGGCTTGCATGGCTTGCTTTGTGGTGCATTTTACTTACTCTTAATCCTTTATAAAAACATGATTAGTGATAACACTTCTTATTCCCATCTTTGTAATGTGAACATTTACTAGTCACACTACCTTAACATAATTTAGGATATAATTTCTTTGAATTATAATCCCTTAGGTCGAAACCTACTCCTTTAATCCTTAATATCTCGTAAATTACAAAACACTTAGTAAACGACAAAATCCTCGGATTCTAACGACGTTTACATACACTTATTTACTTAGTATCATCGTAATATAATCCCGGATTTATAATCCTACACCTTCTATATAGTGTGGGCTAACATGGTTTTCGTAAAACTGAAAAGTTACTATTCATTCATAGTTCAGAATTTACAAAAGTTCGGGCTCTTACACTATCGATAACTCAGCACATTGGCTTTAATTACAGTGTTAATGTCAAATCCTAATTGGGAATAATGGACTTTTATTGGAGTAATTTATGGCGATAATGTAGGTCGGTGATCAGTCGCCCACAATTGCCTCTCCGAGGGAGATCTTTGTTTTTCTACTCTTCTAATAGTAGTGGATGATCCGCCTTTTCTCTGACGTCACCCTGACCGCATTCGGGCCATAGTATACTTGATGGCATACCCACCTGGCAGCTCTTACACTTTGTACACATAATGCGCCATGCAAGCACGTCGACTTTCTCTAGTACTACAGTTCAATTAAATAATTTGTTTGGAAGGAAATTGAATTCAGTCCAAAAGAACATCTCATTCTCTTCTCATATTTCAACACCAGATGATTGATTAACTCATAAAATTATGAGGAAGTAATCACATATGCACATGTTCACTTATAGTCAAATAATCTCTTTTTGCTCAAATATTTCTCACACAAGAATTTTTCAAAATCACACGACCAGGGAGTTGTTTTAAAATCACCAAAGTTCTCAGAATTATTGTTGGATAGCTAAATCATTTATAGAAGATTTTAGATCCAATTGAATAACTCTAAATAATTTCTCAAAGAAAAGTCCTCGAGACTCTGTTGACAAACTGTCAGAAACTCACACACTTACTCCCGGTCAAAACTTCAAACACAAACTTGGAAACTCAACTTTTGAAACACTGCTCATTCTCTACTTATACACACTCTAACTTTATAAGATTCAGAGTTGATAAGTAATCATAAAGTAATGATTAGTGAACACTACACACATATATGCATGTTTGTAAGAAAATATATTCCAAAACACAATAGAACCTTTTTATGAAGTAGTATTTGTCAAAAGGTAAAAAGGTTCGAAAACTTGCCTGGAGTTCTTACAGGGTTGGTTTGTTTCCGTTCCTCGACGATACTCTAAGAATTAAACACAAAATCTCAAATTAGTACTTAGAATTCTACACTCTTTATTGACTTATACTCACTTTCGTGACTTCATAAGTACCTTGTAACAACAAGTTTTAAACTACTTCTTTAGCTCATTACATTCTCATGTTATCCCTTAACAACTTTCATATATAACTCGTGTAGGAATTAAGTCTCGAAGTTCAACTTACGTCAACGTTTTATAGTGACAATAAGCACTTAGTCACTTTTTAGTAATTCTCACTTTAAACACCCAACTTCTAGCATTTTTAGTAAATTGAGTTTTAATCCGATTAACTTGAATCTTTTTGTGGAGTCATCTTGACATTCCTAGTATCTTAGATAAAAGTTTCACATGAAATTAAGCACCATAGATACTTATATGATAGCCTCAAAGTTGGTTATTAACATGGTTTCTAAGTTATGCGATACCTTTAGTAAATCGGTCATAACTTTTCACTCGTAACTCCAAATGATGCAAAATTAGCGCGCAAACGATTTAGAGACTATCCTCTACAGAACCAATTCAATCACTAATCAAGAACAAGAAAAACCCCTTCGGGTTTTGGACCACAGTTGACAGCTTAGGAAAATCGGGCATTACGACGTTTGTGTTTACAACGTTTTCCATTTCTAACTACTTCAATTCACTCAACCAAGCAATACAACAACTCCACCATCTTTGTAATACAACATTACATAATCTCAAGCTCCAAAAATAAGACAAGTATGAAAAATGAACTCTAGAATCAATGGATCAATTCATGTGTTTCTAGGACTCACCAAGCTTATTTCACACTACCCATAACATGTATACACTATAACAATCCTCTACTAAACCATAACATGGCTAGAATGAAGAAATAAAAATTTTCATTTTTGAAAATACTATTCATTCTCATCTTCTTTGAATCATAGCTAAAGATTAAGTGAATGGGTGTGTGTAAGAATCAAAGAAAAGAAAGGTTATGATAATACCTTCGATTCAAGCTATAGAACACTAGAATCAGGCAAAAAATGATGTAGCAAAATAATTTTCTCCCCCCCCCCACAATGCAGCTTCAGCTGAGTTCTTCTAGATGAAGAAATAGAAAAGTAAAAAGTGATTTTTGTGTGGTGTGTGGTGGAAGCGTTGTTATTAAAAAGGTTTGTGTATTAACAGCGCAGTTTCCCGACAACGGTTTAATCTCTCATTCTCCTTCTCTTTTCTTTCGTCCTACCAAAGTTTTAAAACTTAAAATCTCATTTTATGATTCTAATATATTCTAGAATGATTAAATTAATACTCTTTAATTGTTTCGAGAAATTACGAAACTATTTTCCCGCAGAAACACTATTCACTTCTCCGTTTCTCAAACTCTGTTCTGGCTTCCGAAAGGACTCTAAATATATTTTATGGAACTAATTTAATAAGAAGTCTCGTATTTATTATATATGTTGACTTAATAGCATATACTATAAATATCCTCAGGTCATACGCCTCTGAAATCTCACAGAATTCGTGTACGCTCCAATATCTCGTTCTGCACAAAACTAGTAGCATAATTGAAACTTTGTTCGAAAAGCAATACGACTTACATTCACTTATTTCTTCCATATATATAATAATAATATGGCTTCGAAATCTTTTAAGTTTTGACATTTACAAAAACACTATACACTGGAATTATTATTATTATTATTATTATTATTTAACTCTTAAAATTTCAGGTTATTACAGTCTCTCCTCCTTAAAAGGATTCTGTCCCGGAATCTCATTTAATACGAGTGAGGATATTTCTCTAGCATTCCACTCTCTAACTCCCAGGTCAACTCTTCGACCTTCTGGTTTCTCCACAACACTGTTACTAGTTTGACAACTTTGTTTCTCAGAACCCGTTCCTTCCGATCAAGAATCTCTATCATTTGCTCCACATATAATAGGTCAGGTTGGATCCATACACGCTCATATTCTATCACATGCCTAGCGTCTGCATTATATTGCCGCAACATAGACACATGGAACACATTAAACACCTGCTGAAGGTTTGGTGGCAAAGCTAACTCTTAGGCTACCTTCCCAACACGTTTCAAGATTTCAAATGGTGCAATAAATCTGGGACTTAACTTTCCCTTTTTACCGAACCTCATTAATCCCTTCTACGGGGATACTTTAAGTAATAATAAGTCTCCAACTTCAAATTTTCTATCTTTTCTAGAATGGCCTGCATACTTGCGCTATATGTCTTGGGCTGCCACTAATTGCTTCCTTATTAGGTCAATTGTCTCATCGGTTCACTGAACCAACTCGGGTCCCAATATTTTTCACTCGCCAACCTCTTCCCAACATAGGGGATATCGACATTTTCTTCCATATAAGGCTTCATAAGGAGGCATTCATATACCCGCGTGGTAAATGTTATTGTGGGAAAACTCAATTAGTGGTAAATGATCATCCCAATTTCCCCTAAAATCTATTGCACAAACCCTCAACATGTCCTCTATGGTCTGAATAATCCTTTCACTTTGACCGTCTATTTGGGGATGTAAGCGATACTCATGTTCAACTTAGTCCCTAGACTGTCTTGAAAGCTTCTCCAGAATCTAGAATTAAATCTCGGATCTCTATCTAACACCATGGTCACCGGAACTCCATGTCTCACCACAATCTCATTCCACGTTCAGCCACCAATAATACACTTTAAGGTCTCTATACATTTTGGTGCTTCCAGGGTGGATGGAAAAATATCGAATTGTGTGCCTCGTTAAAAATCTCATATTTTAGCTCTGGGACATTTGGAATCCAGATTCTATTAATAAATGTCCGGATCCCCTTTTCGTCTTTCTCACGCCTTTGGTTATCTCCAACTATTTTCTCTCCTTGTTCATCTATTACTTTCTCTTAACATACTCGTATCTTCTCGATTATCTCTGATTGAATTCGAATCTCAAGAAGTGTTTCAGTCCCTTCCTCTGGGGATTTCACTTCGATCTCCATTCGCTCAAACTCTCTTATTAACTCTTCCAAAAAAACTAACATATTTAGTCATTCTTTTCTACTCAAGGCATCGACCACCACATTGGCCTTAGCGGGGTGATAATTTATCGAACAGTCATAATCCTTAATCAGCTCTAGCCATCTCCTCTGTCTCATATTTAGCTCTTTCTGGGTGAAGATATACTTAAAGCTCTTATGGTCTATGTAAATCTCACATTTTTTTCCCATACAGGTAGGGTCTCCAAATCTGCAGGGCAAAGAATATTGTTGCCAACTCTAGGTCCTGGGCGGGGTACCTCATCTTAGACTTTTTAACTGTCTGGATGCATATGCAATTACCTTGCTGTGTTGCATTAGCACACAGCCTAATCCCTTAGGAGATGCGTTATTATAAATCACAAAATCTCCTTTATCATCAAGTAGTGCCAGCACTGGGGTTATCACTAACCTTCTCTTTAGCTCTTAAAAACCCTTTTTGCACTTCTATGTCTTGCAGGTAAGTCGAGTCAATGGGGCAGCTATCTTAGTGAAATCCTGTATGAATCTCGTATAGTAACCTGCCAATCCCACAAAATTTCTCACCTCCATTGGGGTAGTCGGTCTTTCCCAATTCATAACATCTTCTATCTTGGGGGGTTGACCAACACTCCATCACTACATATCACATGCCCTAAGAATTGCATTTCTTTCAACCAAAACTCGCACTTCAAAAATTTAGCGTATAACTTTTCTTTCCTCAGTATCTCTAGAATTAGCCTCAAATGTTCTGCATGTTCTTCCTCTGTTTTGGAGTAGACCAATATATCACCAATGAATACTATGACATACTTGTCTGAATACTTTTTAAAAACTTGGTTCATTAATCCATAAAAGTGGTTGGCGCATTGGTTAATCCGAATGACATCACCAAGAACTCGTAATGTCCATATCTTGTGCGGAAGGCTATCTTTGGCACCTCTTCTTGTTTAATGTCCGTAAAAGTTTTCTTGATATACAATTTTTTTTAGGTCAATCTTTGAAAAATAGACTGCGCCTTTTAGTTTGAAAAAAAAAATCATCTATCCTTAGTTGTGGATATTTGTTCTCAATGATCAACTTATTTAGATCTCGGTAATCAATACATCATCTCATACTGCCCTCTTTCTTCTTTACAAACAACACTGATGCACCCCAAGGTGACACACTCGGTCTTATCATTCACTTCTCTAACAACTCTTTTAGCTGAATGACCAATTCCTTCATCTCGACAGGAGTTAGCTGATATGGGGCCTTCAAAACTGGTGTGGTCCCTGACGCTAAATCAATTGCAAACTCTATATCTCGGTCGGGTGGTAATCCCAAAAGGTCACTTGGAAACACATCCTCAAATTCATTCACTACTGGGATGTCCCTTAATTCGGGTACTCCCTTCTTTGCATATATAATATGTTTTAAAATTTTAACTTCATTTATCTAAAACTATCATTTAGAAAATAATCTTTTTCATTAACTATGAGAATCTCCTCTTTACTAGGTTTTTTCCTTATTCTATATCAATCTCTTAGGGTAAGTAAGCCTTATACCTCGTCACAATAATCTCTTTGTTTTAACCTTGGTCAAAACTTCTTATTCTTTGTCTACCTTCGAACACATTCTCATTCTCATTGGGCTTGTTTAACTTCACATACTTACTCTCACTGTCAATATGAGCGTCACAACTCATCAATTAATATATTCTCAATAGAGCAACTAAATTTCTTAACTGAAAAGGAATTAGATCTTCGTAAGATCGGTACTCTAGTATTTAAGTTTCATATTATGGGCACATTTGATTGCCATCTCAGTTTGGGTTCTTAAATCCATTTATTTTTCACTGAATTAAAGCTCCGGTCCCTTATCAATTGGTCTATTTGAATTTCCACAAATTTGGATGCTTCTTGAACCAACGTAGTATAGTTAGTTCTTTCAAGAACCTCAATTCTCTTCTTAACTCACTTACCCTATTGGGAAATCTTGATAATTCTGTCGACTTAGATTCTTAATCTCACACTCTGGTTTCCTGCCACTGAAACAGATAGACGTTGCACTTATAGCATTTTATATCCTGGGGTTTGTAATGCCTTGTATGTTTTCTCTTGTATGTGTTGCACTATAGTAGTGAGGTTTGGATTGGTTGAGGGGTGGAACTCTTGTCTGCCTACCGCCCTGGTTAACAGTGTCACTCCCAGTTCTTCGGAATCCCGACCTTCTCCCAGCCCGGGGTTCCTGGCTCTTATTAATTTTTCTAGGAACGCTCACGCTCCCTGCACTCTTTTTCTGGCTTTCCTCCTTTCTCTTTGTTCACTCTATCTCATTTTGAGTCTGTTCACTTCCCGTCTCTATAATAATAACTTTCTACACTAAGTAGGTGTAGTCGGTCAATTTAAATACCGATACCCTATTCTGGATCCATGGTTTCAATCCCTGTTGAAACCTTCTCGCTCTCTTCTCGTCCGAATTTACAAAATCCGTCACAAACCTCGACAACTCCGTAAATTGCGCTTCATACTCAGCAACAAATAAATTTTCTTGCTTGAGGCCTACAAACTTTAACTCCATCTAATTCTCCATGAACTTATGATAATACTTCTCTAGAAATAGTTCAGAGAACCTCGCCCATGTCACTACTCCTACAGCCTCTAAATTCTTCTTAGCTTCCCACCAAAAGTTTGCCTCTCCTTTCAGGAGATAGGTGGCAAAAATTGTCTTCTTCCCTTCCTCAACTTGTAAAATCTCAAATGACTTCTCTATCTCTTTCAGCCAGGCCTTCGCTTCTACTGGGTCTACTGTCCCTTGGAACTCCGGGGGTTTCAATGACTTAAATGCTCTAAAGGAATTGGCCACTGTATTTCGGGGGCCCGGTGACTGCTAGTTCTCAAGGTTTTGCCTCAAGAGGCCAATAAATTCATTCATTTAGTTTTGGCCCTCTCATTGGCCCTTCTCCTGATCCTGGGTATCTTCATCATACTTCTCTTCCTCATATTCTTCATCATCAAATTCATTATAATCGTTGTCCTCTTCATCTATCTCTTCTTCTCGTAGATTCCTCAGATTTCTCCCCTCAGTATTACTACCTTGCTCATCATGCTCTTCCCCTCCTCTAGGGTGTAACCTCGTATTTCTCCTCGGTGGCATAACTCTGGAGTCATCCTCCTAACTCTCTCATTTCTGAGTACTATAACTTAAGCTCTGATACCATCTTTGTGACATCCCCAGAGCCGGGGTCGGAGATCTAGACCGTCACAGTCTAATCCCTGTTCATAATCACATATATCTCTGATCCATAATAAAATTATGAACTATAGTGACCCACCCCGTTAAACACAAAACTTACTCGAGCCATAGTTTCAGAAAACGAAACATATACATTAACAGTTGATAAGTACTAGTTATTTATATTCCCAGAATATCACACATCAGTTTATGCCCCTTTAGCAGTTTCTAGTTGAAACTGTATTGGAAGCTCAAAAGTCACTTAATTTACAAGTCTTAACATAGGTGGTACTTATAAATAATTCTGAGAATCAAAAGTTGAAAACCTATCAAGCTGATCATGTCTAACTCTAGAATACTAGACATCCCTCTCTGATAGGGGCCCCTTGCCCTTCTACTTTGGTGGGCGGTCCGAAACGTGCGAGCCATCGCACCTATCTGTTGTGTTTGGAAATTTAAAACAATGCAAGAGTGAGCTAATATAGCCCAGCAAAAATTTAAAACACCTTAACAGTTTAACGATAATAACCTCCAATTTATCTCAATATAAAAGACAATATATAATTCTGAATTTTACTATACATAATATGTTTAAATAAATAAACAGCTCAAAACACTTATGGAATACACAACACAATTTTTCAACTCTCAACAGCACTATAGAATGCTCAACACGATTTCTCAACTCTCATCAACACTATAGAATGCTCAACTCGATTTCTCAACTCTCATCAAGACTATAGGTAACTTAGCACCTTGGCTTTCGTTATAGTGTAAAAACAGTGAAAGTTCAGCAGTTCTCATTAACACTATCGATAACTTAGTACATTGGCTTTAATTACAGTATAAGAACAGTGAAAGTTCAGCAGTTCCCATTAACACTATCGATAAATTAGCACATTGGCTTTAATTATAGTGTTAATGTCAAATCCCAATTGGGAAGAATGGTCTTTTATTAGAGTAATTTATAGCGACAATGTAGGTCGGTGATCAGTCGCCCACAATTGCCTCTCCGAGGGACATCTCTGTTTTTCTACTCTTCTACTAGTAATGGATGATCCGTCTTTTCTCTGACGTCACCCTGACCGCATTCGGGCCATAGTATACTTGATGGCATACCCACTTGGAAGCTCTTACACTTTGTACACATAATGCACCGTGCAAGCACATCGACTTTCTCTAGTACTCTAGTCTAATTGAATAATTTGTTTGGAAGGAAATTGAATTCAGTCCAAAATCACATCTCATTCTCTTCTCATATTTCAACACCAGATGATTGATTAACTCACAAAATTATGAGGAAGTAATCATATATGCACATGTTGAGTTATAGTCAAATAATCTCTTTTTGCTCAAATATTTCTCACACAAGAATTTTTCAAAATTACACGACCAGGGAGTTTTTTTAAAATCACCAAAGTTCTCAGAATTATTGTTGGATATCTAAATCATTTATAGAAGATTTTAGATCCAATTGAATAACTCTAAATAATTTCTCAAAGAAAAGTCCTCGAGACTCTGTTAACAAACTGTCAGAAACTCACACACTTACTCCCGGTCAAAACTTCAAACACAAACTCAGAAACTCAACTCTTGAAACACTCCTCATTCTCTACTTATACACACTCTAACTTTATAAGATTCATAGTTGATAAGTAATCACAAAGTAATGATTAGTGAACAGTACACACATATATGCGTGTTTGTAAGAAAATATATTCCAAAACACAACAGAACCTTTTTATGAAGTAGTATTTGTCAAAAGGTAAAAAGGTTCGAAAACTCGTCTGGAGTTCTTACAGGGTTGGTTGGTTTCCGTTCCTCGAAAATACTCTAAGAATTAAGCACAAAATCTCAAATTAGTACTTAGAATTTTATACTCTTTATTGACTTATACTCACTTTCGTGACTTCATAAGTACCTTGTAACAACAAGTTTTAAACTACTTCTTTAGCTCATCACGTTCTAATGTTATCCCTTAACAACTTTCATATATAACTCGTGTAGGAATTAAGTCTCGAAGTTCAACTTACGTCAACGTTTTATAGTGACAATAAGCACTTAGTCACTTTTTAGTAATTCTCATTTTAAACACCCAACTTCTAGCATTTTTAGTAAATTGATTTTGAATCCGATTAACTTGAATCTTTTTCTGGAGTCATACTTGACATCCCTAGTATCTTAGATAAAAGTTTCACATGAAATTAATCGTCCTAGCTACTTTTATGATAGCCTCAAAGTTGGTTATTAACATGGTTTCTAAGTTATGCGATACCTTTAGTAAATCGGTCGTAACTTTTCACTCGTAACTCCAAATGACGCAAAATTAGCGCGCAAACGATCTAGAGACTATCCTCTACAGAACCAAGTCAATCACTAATCAAGAACAAGAAAAAACCCCTTCGGGTTTGGGACAACAGTTGACAGCTTAGGAAAATCGGGCATTACGACGTTTGTGTTTACAACGTTTTCCATTTCTAACTACTTCAATTCACTCAACCAAGCAACACAACAAATCAACCATCTTTATAATACAACATTACACAATCTCAAGCTCCAAAAATAAGATAAGTATGAAAAATGAACTCTAGAATCAATGGATCAATTCATGTGTTTCTAGAACTCACAAAGCTTATTTCACACTACCCGTAACATGTATACACTATAACAATCCTCTACTAAACCATAAAATGGCTAGATTCAAGAAATAAAAATTTTTATTTTTGAAAATACTATTCATTCTCATCTTCTTTGAATCATAGCTAAAGATTAAGTGAATGGGTGTGTGTGAGAATCAAAGACAAGAAAGGTTATAATAATACCTTCGATTCAAGCTATAGAACACTAGAATCAAGCAAAAAATGATATAGCAAAATAATTTTCTCCCCCCCCCCACAATGGAGCTTCGACTGAGTTCTTCAAGATGAAGAAATAGAAAAGTAAAAAGTGCTTTTTTTTGTGGTGTGTGGTGGAAGCCTTGTTATTAAAAAGGTTTGTGTATTAACCCCGCAGTTTCCCGACAACGGTTTAATCTCTCATTCTCGTTCTCTTTTCTTTCGTCCCACCTAAGTTTTAAAATTTAAAATCTCATTTTATGATTCTAATATATTCTAGAATGATTAAATTAATACTCTTTAATTGTTTCGAGAAATTACGAAACTATTTTCCCGCAGGAACACTATTCACTTCTCCGTTTCTCAAACTCTGTTCTGGCTTCCGAAAGGACTTTAAATATATTTTATGGAACTAATTTAATAATAAGTCTCATATTTATTATATATGTTGACTTAATAGCATATACTACAAATATCCTCATGTCGTACGCCTCTGAAATCTTACAGAAGTCGCGTACGCTCCAAATCCCGTTCTGCACAAAACTAGTAGCAGAATTGAAACTTTGTTCGAAAAGCAATACGACTTACATTCACTTATTTCTTCCATATATATATAATAATAATACGGCTTCGAAATCTTTTAAGTTTCGACATTTACAAGAACACTATACACCGGAATTATTATTATTATTATTATTATTATTATTATTATTATTATTATTATTATTATTATTATTATTATTATTTTAACTCTTAAAATTTCAGGTTATTACACTTAACAACTCAATTGGTGTTTCACTAATCTTAATCATTTTGTTGTTCATAACAAACTAAGAATATTTATTGTCCAAGGATTGTAAGATCAAATTTAGGTGAGCCTCTAGACCAATCTGGAAACCCAAAATGTCAAAGTACTCATTATACCCTATAGTCTTTAGAACATGTAGTGTAGCAGGGTCTCACTCTCCCTACTTGTAACATAAGTTCCTTATATCTCCAAGGGTTAATATATGGAAGTAGATGAATATGTGTTTGGTATTAAGGTCCGGGTAAGAGATTGATGAGTTTTCAACCTCCTGGCCAGCTTCTGTAGCCACTGGGGGCTAAACGGATAAAATCAATTAAATAAGATAAAACGAAATAATCACTTTAACATTCCAAAACATATTTTTCATCTCAAAGAGAAGGAAAAATATAAGAAGGAATGGTAAACGATTGCATTTTAGCACTTTTAATCAAAGAGTTTTGTCGGTTCTAAAGATTTATCATTTAAAAGCGTGAAACCAATAGAAATTTTCTTTAAGATACTTTTCCCATAATAAAACGCGGGAATGTGTATAAGAGAAAAAAATTTCGATCCCTTATGAATTTCTTATAAGGCAAACTTCCCATAATAAAACGCGGGATTTTACACCAAAGAAGAAATTCAACTCTCTTATCAAATTTTATCTCAATAAAATGACTCTTTTCCATTAAACCTAAGCACTGTATGTTTTGAAAACAGTTTTGCAAAACATCTTTATCAGATAGAAGACAATTATTTTCGGACTCATAATACAATTATGATTTACATCATTTTCGTTTGACTGATAATATCCCCGAGTTTAAATAAAAACATGACAATTGGGGTGAATGAATGCTTAACAATACAATACTAGGCCTTCAAAGCAACAATCACTGTTTTGTTACTATGAATCAATGTGAAACATACATTGAAACAAGTATTTGAAAATAAATAATTTTACAAGTGATTGATACCTCAAAGTTAAACATAATTTCTCCAAATAAAATAGCAGTCACAAAGTTTCTGCCACTTTAAAAAGAAAATTAAGAGAGAAAACGGTTTTGAAAATATAGCATTTAAAACCAGCTTTGGAGAGAGAATAAAAGATTTTGAGATTTAAAGAAAGATTATCCTCAAGAAAAGTTTGATTTACACCCTAGGATTGAGAAAATAAAGTAGGACTGTAAATCAAAAGTTTTTCAAAAGAGAAGTTTTGAAAAAGAATTTGATGTTTTCTTCTCTAAGACTGATAGAAAAATGAATGCATCTTTGAATAAAACGTTTTAAAAAGAAACAGACAAAAATTTCTTTTTAATACATTCAGATTCAAAATTCAGTCAAAGAAAGAAAACTAAATATACTAATACTAACGGCTTTTTCAAAAACCAATTTTTACTTAGAATAAATACTAAGCAAATCCATTAGTATCAATATTTCACAATTATTTTGTAATAAAATATTTTTCAATTATCACAAAGTAATAAAAGAGAATATCTATACTACGAATAATTATGCTGCGAATTTATTTTAATTTACTTAAATCATGGAACCAATATATCACTGAATTGTTTTATATCATCATAATTTAAATAAATCAAAATAAATTAAATACTTATATTGTACTAAACAATTACCAATAACATGCATATATACAAATCAAATAGAGATGGCAATCATTCAGTAGAATAATAAGCATTTAAACATATTTTTATTATTAGTGATTTCAGATAAACAACTTGTGTTATCACTAATATTAAAAATATCACAATTAATTGCACGTTGATACTAATTATTTGATATTTATCAATAATTTTAAAATGCAATAAATTGTGCTTCTTATATTTTATCAAGTCAAAATTATGAAACTAATAAACATTGAATTGCTTCAATCCATAATTTTAATAAGATAAAATAATTTCGCTAAATACTAAATATTCATAGGATTGAATATTAACATCTAACTTCCTACGCTATATCTAATAATCGTCACTTAAACATATTGCAATTATACTCATAACAATTATTAATAATATACGTAAGCTCGGGAATTAGTTGAATAGAAATTCACAAGTCCTTTAAATATTGACATTTAATACTTGTGATCCTAATTACAACTTATCGCTATTAAAATCAAATTTTAGAAATATTTTCTAAGTATATAAAATATTGAGAATTTTATACACATAACTTAGAAAATACTCAGTTTTCAATATTAGTGATTTTTAAAATATGCATTGTTTACTTAGAACATAAATTTTAAATATTGTCACTAATATCAAAAGTATCACAATTATTTGTAATAAAATATTTAAAAATATCAGAGCAAAATATCAGAGCAATTAAGCAAGACATCTTAACTAATACTCATCAAATATTTAACATGCAAATAATTATGCTTCTAACTTATGCTAAATAAATCTAACTACCACATATGCATATAACATTGTAAGCATGATAATTAAACTAGTAGCAATAAGCATGAGGTACTGGATTTAAAATAAATTCACAAGTCTTTTAAATATGAAAATTTAATACTTGTGAACTCATTCGAGACTTCATTGCAGATGAGATTTTTAACAAATATGCAAATAAATAATATCCCAAATTCACTAATCAACTTAGACAAAATGAATTCATCAAGTTGTTTAACAAATGTCTGCAATTTATTCTACTAAGGACAATCTCAAAAGAAATGATACCTGGTGTCCATGCGCTTGTTCCATACGTGGTGTGAAGAGATCAACAGAGTTGCTGGAAATAATGACAGCTTCTAGGAATGACTTCCCTGTCTTTCTTACAACCTGCATTATCTATATCTATATAGCCAATTAGGTTAAATATAGTATCTTTAGGGTCCCAGATTTCAAGAATTGGTGATCCCCTAAGATATCTAACAATTCATAACTTAGCTATAAGATAATATTCTCTAGTATCCACTTAGAAACTTGCACATAGGCATATCGAGAATAAAATATATGGTTTTTAGCACTTAAATAAGTAATGAGCTGATCATACCTCTATAGCTTGTCACTTCAGTTCATATACCTGATTTGCCCTGATCAAGCTTAGTGGTCTGTTGGCAAGAAGTCTTGGCAGGTCTAGAATCTTCTAAATTGCGCATCTTCAAAAGATCCTTGACTTACTTTAATTGCCATCATTCTTTTGAATTAATTGTAATCCATAAAAAATTAAAACTCTTCCAACATGCTCATCTTGTACATACTCTGCATTAACTTAGCAAAAATCTCTTGCCAAATTTTCATTAGTAGACCCACATATAATATAATCATGGTATACTAGCACATATATTACATTGTGTGTGCCATGTATTCTAGAGAGATATATGTGTATAACAACCCTAATATAAAATCATTTTCAAGTAATTAGTAGTTAGAGTGTCATACCATGTCCTTGACGATTTGCTTCAATCCCTAACTCCATTCATAGAGAGCTTGTGAAGAGAATGATATACAAATTTCAATGATCTGCAACTTCAAAGTCCAGGAAATGTTGTACATCAACTTCAACTAACTCACCATTCAGGAGTGCACTTTGTTCACATTCATCTGATAGATATTCATGCTTGAATGCTCAACATGTGCTAGGAATATCCTATTGTTAGGTCATCAACTTGTTCAGCCCTAATATGATCAAATTTCGTCTCTGGTGCTTCTGTTAAATCTTGAAAGTCCCGAAGATTCTATTTCTATCATCGTTGATACCTTCTACTTGATAGTAACCTGTAGCAACCAGTTTGGCTTTGTCCCTCATAACAATGCCAATTATTATCCAGTTTCTGTGAACCCGTACTATACCAATTTCAGCTTCGACTTTAGTGGTCTGGGTTCCAACTTCAGTCATTTCTGCCTTCGAACTGATTGAGATCACCTTGCATTGCAATCACTCAATCTGGATCAATTAGTGCATCTTCACTATTCTTTGGGATACCAATTGTTGATTGTTGAGTCCCGAAAAATATATGTTCATTTTGATAAGCACTTCTAGCCTTTACTCAATAATCCAGATCACTAAGAACTAGACTCCAGGAATGACTTTGACTTCAAACCCTTTGTCTCGACAGATATTTTCTTGATGTATTCCTTTTATTCTTTATTGTGTTGAGTACAACTAGTAGATCCTTCTTTTATTTGCTCCCCCTGAGTTGCTGTTAGGATGTTTTGAAGATCCTTTACCTTTTTCAGTGGATTCTGTTAAAGTTCACGAGTTATGTAGTTTCACTACCATTTCCACTAATAGGATCTGAATCATCATTATTATTGATTCCTTCTGTAACCTCAGTTTCAACATCAGTATCTGAATTTGACTCTGACGGGATGTCCAAATTCAAAGATTCAGAATAATCTTTCATTTAAATGCTTGGGAACTTGGTGTAGTAGGTCGAAACATTCAGACTTTTAATCACGTTCTGGTTTTACATCATCAATGAGTAACCGAGGAAAATTGTTCCTTGAGTCTTAACTTCTTGTCAAGATACTCATATAAATCTTCAGTAAATATCAATTTCCTCCACACACACAAAAGAACTTCAGTGTTTGCTTCTGGTTAGCCATTAACTCATATGATGTCTTTCCATGATCTTGTTGATTAAAGCAACATGTTGTGTTAATTGCTTCAGCTTCAAAGTACATTTATCAGTGCAGACTTCATTTAGAACTTCATTCATGAAATTCAGTTCCATTATGTGACTTCAAAGTTCTCACAACTTACTTTGCTTCCAACTTGATCTTCCTGATGTGATCAATCACCATCTGTGATATTTTGTCTGTTGAATGCACGAATCATCACCAATTTGTAACTAGGGTTGTCATCTGGACTTCCTTATGTGACATACTTCAAAATGTCCTTCTGGATAGAATTCCATTAGAAGTAGTCTTCTCACCAATTTCTTCTTTAACAAAGAATCCATTGTCTTGTTCACCAAGTGTGAGAGCTTCTTTTGCCATAGTTAACTCTTTGCTGATGAAGCTTTACTAAGAAGTTCACTTCACCTTTGCATATACCATCATTAAGGCCTTCTCAACCAACTGTGATGTCAGAGCTTTAATCTATGTCTTTTGTTACATACTCTGCAATCACAAAAGATTAAGCTTCTTGGTACTCAATTTCAATTGAGTCCAGATGGGTTAGAGATAATACTGTCTACAGTGGTAACAACAGCTTCAATATGCATAAAAGCACATGGATAGAAAAACTAACAAATTAATTACTAATTCTATCTAATCCATTTCTGTTGTTGTCTAACATTTTTAACTATCTCTAATTACCTAAGTCAGTTTTAGATTAATCCTCGAATCAACAAATGTTACTGACTACATAGATAATTCTACCATCTTTTATTCCTTTTTATCCCTAACAAGCAATACATGAAATGATATGACATTTAAGTGCAACTTTGTGAGTGAGAGCAAATCATATGAAAATAAGCACATAAACAATTTCAAGAATATGCATAATATTTGAATAAAATATTATAAACATTATCAAATTCTACATACACTTATCAAGTCATTAATAAGAACAAATATAAAATATCTGATTTATGACCTGTTTGTCTATTAGCAATTTTCACAACATTAGCAGAGGTATTAAATCACAGAAGATTTAACTCAAATTCCATCAAATATTTTAGGGATACACCTAACCGTCTAGAACACCCTATCTAATTCTCTAGATATTCATTTTACTGTATATAAAATCAAGTATGAAATGTACTAATTAAACTCATGAATCCTAGCATGCAATCTTATTCTTAGCAATCAATTAAGCATTTAAGACCAAAGATGCTAACATGCTGTCATGAATATAATACATTCCAAAACTTAATAAACATATAGTTCTGAATTAGATAAACGTATACTAGTTAGAATGTGTACATAGGAAGTGCTTAGTGATTCATCTCCAGTGTTGGTCATTGATGCCAGATATCCATTTGGTTCATCACTGTCACTGATAGAATAAACCTTGCATTTAACTTCATCAACAAATGTTTTCCCTTGCTACATCCTCACTAATGCTTGAGATTCCTACTTCAACCCAACCTAGTGTCTGCCATCTTTTGCTTGTACAGGCTTCTTCAAACTGTGTAGCAAACCCCTGATCTTGTCTTTCAAATATAAATCATCCCTGTCTTGCAACCGCCTCTTAAACTGATCTTGAAAATCTCCTTTATGAAATCTATAGGTAAGGACCTTAGATTTAGAATTGGGATTTCGTCTGAATCTGATGTTACTGAACTTCCTGTTGCCCTACAGGCTTGACTTGCAGTCCAGTTCTCAGGTTATTCCAAAGTGTAAGATATAACACCTTGACCACTACCTTGAGCTACTACATCTTCAATTCAGCTTCTAGGATCAATTCGTTTCTGTTCAGAGGTTCTCAACCTTGACTTCAATCAAATTTGGTTCCTGGGTCACAAATACAGTGAATATGCTAACAACCTATTTTACCAAATATTATCTTCTTCAGCTCTTGTTCTAGTTCATAGGTCTTCAGCACACAAATAGTTCCTCTAAAGATAATGTGGTTGTATCCTTAGATCCCTGTTGGCTGTAATCCTGTGTTCCAAATGATCTGCAGTGTTAGCACGAACTTTCTGTAATCTCCCTGTAGAATAATCTTAAAGGCTTGTACTAAGATGCCAGGTAGTCCAGTCTGTTCTCCTTCACTACTTTAACCCCTAAGATTTTTCATCCAAAAATACAACTCAAATCAACCAAAAACTGTACCCAAATTAATCTCTTCTTTTACAGCTTCCAAAATATTAGTGAAATCCTATGGAGTAAACCTCTGAAGAAATTAATACCACTATTTCTTCAACCTGTTCCAGAATTAACTTCATTGGATAATCTTCAGTCAATTTCAGTTGTCTTCAATACCCGGAAAAATCTTCAACTACAAACCCTTGAGCACCCTCGAATTAATATTTAAGAAAAATTTAAATTTATAGAATTTTTAATTTTCTTAGAAAATAAAATAATCACAAATAAAAATTTACAAACAGTTAATTTTCAAGAATATTTAAAATTTCTTAAAAAATTAAAAATCCGTAAATTAATATTATAAGAAAAATTTTAGTTTTCAAGAATCTTAATTTTTTCTGTAAAAATAAATAAATCTAAAATAAAAAATTAAAAAGTACAAAACTTCGGATACCAAATAACAATTTGGTATGGGTGTCGACTTTTATAGACTGCCATAGGTGTCGAATTCTTCACTTCTCTAGACTCACAGCTGACTAGCTGAGTGTCGAATTCTTTCACCTAAAATACATGACTTAAACAATTCACAACCTAGTTGTCGAATTTTCTACTGCCTTACTTGCACATACCTGTCGAAATGTACAATAACATAGCGCGTGTACAACTTGTGTCAAATTTTCAGTCAGTGTTGGTGTCGAGTTATGTACTACTAGGCAAACTAGGTAGGTGTCGATTTACAAATCATGTACTGCCTTGGAAATTTAGCTTTCAAATCCAATATCAATGTGTACTTGACGCGTGTTGAATACCTGACTTGATTCATTTCAAGAAAAATGGACCAAAAAATAATTTTAAATCATAAACTTAAATTAATTTTATAAAATAAACTAATTAAAATTTATAATATACACTTATAAAATTTATAAAACAAATTTTATAAAAGTTTATAAAATAAATTTAATATTAAATTTATAAAATAAACTAATTAAAAATTATAACATAAACTAATAAAAGTTAATAAAATAAATTTCATAAAAGTTTATAAAATAAACTTATTAAAAGTTTATAATTAAACTTATCCAACAAGGCCTCCTTTTGAGTAAACAGCTTGGACTTGGTGAGCTTCACTATGTTACGGATCCTGACTTGTATATCAATCAGTCAGCTCTGATACCAATTGTTAGGTCCCGAAGTATCGTAGAAGGGGGGGTTGAATACGATACTCATTAAATTAAAAAATTCTTTCGAATCTTTTACGGATAAATAATTTAGAGTTCGGTTAGTGGTTCGAGTTCATGAGGTGAATAGTGTTTAGGAGGCTGCCTTACTAATTTTCTGTATTTATGAATAAACATTAAAGTTCTAGAAAATTACCAAGTAATTAAACGAGACAAGTTTCGGAGAATATAACTTTCGTATATAATCCCCGAGGTTGCTACACCCAGTTAAAAATATAACTGGCTTCCAAAGAACAAATTAGTTCTTTGCTGCTACAAAGAGATATGACTGATTCCTATTACAATGTATAGATCCGTGAATGAACAAAAAGGAAATCAATCTAACAGATATTGTTTTATAATAGCCCTATTAATTTATAACATAATGAACCGGCTAGATTATAAAACTCCGGTGAAGAAGGTATGTGTATAGCTTTGTATCTCTTCTTCTCCGACTTCTATCTCTCTTTGTATCTCCTTGTTTCTGTGTGTATATTTTCACACAAACACATATCAAATGAATTAAATTCATTTGTTTATATAGTGTAGGCTTTACAATAATTGAACTGCTGTTGTGAGTGTCAAATTCTTATCCCCTGTATGTTGACTTGAGTTGACTTTGAGAAACCCGTGGATATTTTCTAGGTGTCGAATATTGTTTCCATGTATTGAACACTTAAAAAATCTTCCATGTGTCGAATTCCTTAGTCACATGTAATTGCCTTAGACACAAATAGGTGGGTGTCGAATTCTTGTCCCATGTGAAGCTAGGTGTCGATTTTCATTGCCATGAATATGCCTTGGACATTTCAACCACCTAGGTGTCGAATTTTATGCCATGTAATTTCTAGTTGTCGAATTCTTCAATGCCTTATAATATAAATTCTATGTTTCGAATTCTATCACCTTGTAAAAGCTAGGTGTCGAATTCATTCATGTACATGCCTTATGAATTTTCAAGAGACTAAGTGTTAAGCTTGGTGTCGATTTTTCCCTTCAATGTTGAAACTGCCTTAGAATCTTTTGGCATGTCAAAAGGCTATGTGTCGATGTATTTCACATGTGTCGAATTTAATTTGACTTGTTCAAATTACTATTTGATCACTAACCTTTTATATTTCTTGCACTTGGTCAATTGCGGTTTGGCTGTTGAGCTATTCGGCTGTTTGTCTATTGAGCTGTTCAGCTGTTTGACTGTTGAGTTGTTTAGCTGTGTTTCCTTGTACCCTTGAACCTTTAAAAACGCTTCAATCCTCGACCCCTTTCTTCCATTTCCTTCACTCTACACACTTAGTCATTGCTCTACTTCATATATGTAATTACCATTATCTTTCATGTTGACGATTAGTGCACTGGTCTGGTTGATAAATGACTAACACCGATCCTGATCTTCACATCTCATTTAATTCAAATGACAAGAGTGCTGCAATTCTTTATTGCTTCGAATACTGACTGTAAATAAACACTGTACTTTCACTAGAATTTTTTCTGGTACTTAGACAACGTCTTCATTACTACTACAATCTTGAATACTTCATTATATGTTCTTCACTGACGTTTGAACATATAAATGAACTTCCTTCAATGAGTATAATTTCAAGACTGCAGCTGTCTTCTTTAACCTTTGTCTTTACCATGCCTTCAATTCTTCTAGATTCCTATGCTTCGAACACTGTCTATCTTCAATCAATGCATTTACACTGAAATCTTCTTGTGGCACTTCTATACTGAATCTTCAACACTTCTGAAACCCTGAAAGTCTTCAACCATTATTCTTCACCGAGGCATGAACATATTAATGAACTACTTTCAGTGACCTGTAGTAGACTTCAAAACTTCTTCTAATGTCTTGATTCACTGTATTTGCCTTGTCTTCATTTCTTCCCGATTTTTGTGTAGGCGTAGTATTATTTACTTGTCATATTCTAGTGTTGAGTTATCACGATTACTATTCATATAGCTTCGTAATCTCAAACAATTCGAAATAATTTGTTTTCACTAAAAATTATTTTTGATCAAAAATTGTTTTCAGTCAAAAATTAAAATATTTTTTGAACACTTAATTTTTTATAAATTATTAAGATGAGTACCCAGAAAGTGTCTAGTATCAAAATTCCACAGTTCGACAGAGAACACTACAATTTGTGGAAACATAAAATGCTATTGTTTATTAGTATTGCAAATCCCAAGTACGCATCAGTCATGGCCAATGGTGTTGAGCCCCCTATATCAGTTATTCTCGAACATACGGTAGATGATGTCGTAATCCCTCACAGACAGTTTCTGAAAAGTCTGGCAGACTATACAGATGAGGAAGCAGAAGCTGTGTCCCTTGATAATAACCTGAAGCTCATATTAATTAAATCCCTGGACTACGTAATGTACAATCAAGTAGTCAATTGCAAAAATGCAAAACAGATCTGGGAAACAATTGAAATTATCAATGAGGGAACTGAAGAAGTAAAGGAGAATAGACTGGAGATCCTGACCTCCCAATATGAGCAGTTTAGATCCAACCCTGGAGAGGGTATCTCTGAGGTGTTTCAGAGACTAAACAAACTGATAAACGAGCTCAATATGAATGGAAATTTTTATCAGAACCAGGAGGTAAATAAGAAGTTTTTGCTGACCTTACCCGAGCATCTGGAACACAGGATTGCAGCTATCCGGGAATCTAGGGACATGAAGGAAGTAACCCTAGAAAGACTCTACGGAGTTTTAAAGACTTATGAGCTGGAACAGATCCAAACCAGAGAGGTGTACGGGAGAGGTAAGGTACTGAGTTCCTCCAAGGCATTAATGGTAGAAGCACCAGAGAAAGAAGAAGCGAAGGCTGTTGCACCTTCTAACAGTTTAACAGAGTATGTGGTTCCAGAATTTGGACATACTTCTGACAAACAAGAAGATGGTGAGTTCTACTCGCTGGAAGAACTAGATCAACTGGAAGATGAATCTCTAGCTATTGTTTCCAGGAAGTTTGGCAACATGAGATTCTGAAGAAACTCCTCATTCAGAGTTAAGCCTAATTTTGGAAGATTCCAAAAAGGAGGTTCTTCGACAGCAGTATCAAAAAGCGGCTACAAGACCGGCTTAGTTGATAGAAGCAAGTTTCGTTGCTTCAACTGTAATGAGCTAGGCCACTTCGCAACTGAGTGCAAGAAGCCTAAACAAGGGAAAAAGAGAGAGTCTTACGAAGAGCTCAAAGAGAAGTATGATGCGCTCGTGAAAAAGCATCAGGGAAAGTCCTATCTGGTAGAGGGCAGAAGCTGGGATGACTCAGATAATGATGATGAGGAAGAGCTGGGAAATCTTGCTCTTATGGCTTCATCTGAGGAATCACTATCTCCCACTCGTCAAGGAGGAATAAAGGTAAATCCTTCGTGCCCTAAGATGTTTGCTCTACTAAGAAAAGAACTAGATGGCGAAAGAGATAAAGTTAAGAAACTCAGACTCAAAGTCAAAGAGTTAGTTGATGAGACTGAAGTTCTTAAACAGTTAAAAAGAAATCATGACAAGTTGACTGTTAAGTTGACTGAAGACTTAGCTGTTCAAGTCAGTAAAGTCAGTTGTCATGTTGTAGTAGAAACTAATCTCAGAAACCAGATAGAAGAAGAAAAGAAGAAGTGTCTTACATATAAGAATTCCTCATATATTGTAAAGAACCTAGTTGACCAACAAGAAATAAGTCGTAAAGTTGGAATAGACTTCGAGTACAATAAATCTGTAGGAAAGCCAGGCAACATAACTCCCTTCAAAAAAAGTGCTGTAGAAAGGGGTATCCCACATGTTGTTAAAGACACACCTAAACCTCTCTTCATAACACCGATAGTTGAACCTATCCTCGAGAGCTCTGTACTGATTGCATATGAAATACAGTTGGAAGATCTTGAGGAAGAAAAGAAGAGAGGAAAACAGGTTAAGGACATAAAATGAGTTAATGTCCAGAAAGAGAAGTGTGCACCGGAGACACTAGTGAAAGATATGGGAACTTCTGATTCCCTCAGACCTGGTGTAGGTGCAAAAGACTTAAAGAATAAAATGAACAGATCTAACACGTTTGTAAACAGTAGGAACAGTAACAATAAATTTCATTCTACTGAGAACTTTAAATCTGCTGATAAAATTGAAGTAGACTCTGTTAAGCCACCTACTGTATTGAATAACATGCCTACTATTGATGCTTTTCATAAACCTTGTGGAATAATGAATTATATGTTATGTTCTTTTAATGTTATGATTGCTTACTTTAAACGCATGATAGCTAAGAAAGATAACATGACACCTAGACAACACATCAATACTAAATTCGTTAAATCCAAGATTGCGACTCCTTCACCTGAGAAGAAGGAATCATATATTCCTAAGTCTAAATAGAAAGTTGTTAAGACTGTTTTTAGGAAGGTAGGAACAGTCAAGGAAGATAATGATGTTATTCGAAAAGGATCTATTGTCAAAGCAGACAAACGTCAATTCTTTAAGTATGCCGGGCCCAATCAATTTTGGGCTCCGAAGACAAATTAATCTGTTTGATAATTGCAGGGAGTTAAACAGGTAACCCGGGTTATATGGATCCTGGACAGCGGATCTTTAAGGTATATGACCGGAAATAGAGCCCTGCTATCAGACGTGGTTGAAAGAGCTGGCCCAATAGTCACCTTTGGAGATAACAGCAAGGGAATGACTATGAGATATGGAAAGTTAAATACTGGAAATGTTATCAGTGAAAATGTCTCTTTAGTGGAAGGACTTAAGCACAATCTACTCAGCATCAGTCAATTTTTTGATAAAGGGTACAAAGTAAACTTATCAAGGAGAAATGCTTAATAGCTCATTCTAAAGATGACAAACTGGCCTTGCATGGAGTAAGGAAAGGAAACTTGTACGTAGCCGATCTCAACTCAGGAACTAAAGATGAAGCAAACTGTTTCTACTCAAAGGCTTCATCAGAAGAAAGCTGGCTATGGCACAAGAAACTCTCACATCTAAACTTCAAAACAATGAACTCTTTAGTCAAGAGGGATTTAGAGAGAGGACTGCCTCCGATGGAATTTACACAAGAAGGGTTGTGTGAGGCATGTCAGAAAGGGAAGTCGAAGAAAGCAAGTCACAGAGGCACAGACACTTCAAACATCACTGAACCACTTCAACTCCTACACATGGATTTATTTGGTCCAGTAAATATTATGTCTATGTCAAGAAAGAAATATGCCTTAGTGATTGTGGATGACTTCACAAAGTATACGTGGGTTTTATTCTTAATCTCTAAGGATGAAACTCCACATTTGGTGATTGATCATATAAAGCTGATTGAGTTAGATTCAAAGTTACCTGTCCGGGCAATCAGATCAGATAATGGAACATAATTCAAAAATGAAGTTCTGAATAACTTCTGCTCAGACAAGGGGATAACAAGACAATTTTCAGCACCAAGAACTCCGCAACATAATGGAGTTGTAGAAAGGAAAAATAGAACCCTGATTGAAGCTGCAAGAACTATGTTAAGTGAATCAAGGTTACCTATCTACTTCTGGGCTGAAGCAGTCAATACAGCTTGTTATACTCAGAATCGAACTCTGATCAACAAAGATCATATGAAAACTCCCTATGAATTAATGGATGGCAAGAAACCTACTCTAAAGTACTTTCATGTATTTGGAGCTAAATGCTATGTGCTGAAGGATGGAAATGAACACCATGGCAAGTTCGAGGCCAAGGCACATAAAGCTATTTTTGTCGGATATTCAAGAAGAGCATATAGGGTGTATTTAATTGATCAACATCAAGTAAAAGAAAGTGTCAATGTTACTTTTGATGACACTAAACTCCCAAGTATCCAAACTGAAGATTCTTCTGAGTCATTAAAATTTAATAATTATCCTGACTCACATTCTGATGACGAAGAAGAACCTGAGGTTGCAACAAGAAATGATGATGACAATAATGATAATGATCCAGGTAACCGTGGTGGAAACAATGGAAATTCTACTAATACTAGTGGTGGATCAACAAGTCATCCTGGCAGCAACTCAGGGGGAGATGAAGGATCAACTGGAAGAACACAACATCACAATGAATTTCGAGGTGAATCATCAAGATCAAACCTGCCCAGGGAAAGGATTTGGAGCAGGGATCATCCTTTTGAAATGATCATAGGTGATACAGATGTTGGAGTTAGAACCAGATGTGCAACTTCAAATGAATATTTATTTTCAGTTTTTCTATCTCAAGAAGAACCAAAGAAAACTGAAGATGCTTTAAATGATCCAGATTGGGTTCTTGCCATGCAAGAATAGCTCAATCATTTCGAGAGTCAAGAAGTCTGGACACTGGTACCCAGGCCTAAGGAGATCTGTTATTGGCACAAAATGGGTATACAGGAACAAGTTAGACGGTGATGGCATTGTTACAAGGAACAAAGCCAGACTGGTTGCTAAGGGTTACTCTCAGGAAGAGGGAATAGATTATGACGAAACCTATGCACTAGTTGCAAGACTTGAAGCCATCAGGATTTCTAGCATTCGCAGCACATTCAAATTTTAAAGTCTATCAAATGGATGTGAAGAGTGCATTTCTGAATGGAGAGCTAGAAGAGGAAGTATATGTTGAACAACCCCCTGGTTTTGAAAATCCAGAGTTTGCTGATTTTGTGTATTTTCTATTCCAAGCCCTCTATGGACTCAAGCAAGCACCAAGGACATGGGTGCAGGATGGACAAGAAAAGTACGTCTGGAAGCTGTCAGTTTCTAGGAAGTAGGTTGATCTCCTGGTATAGCAAGAAACAACACTCAGTATCTACCTCGACAGCCGAAGCAGAATACATTGCGGCAGGTAGCTGTTGTGCACAAATCTTGTGGATAAGGAATTAGCTAAATGACTATGGACTTGCGTTGAATAAAATTCCAATTTTCTGCGACAACACAAGTGCTATAGCTATTTCCAACAATCCTATACAACATTCACGAACCAAGCATATTGACATAAGGTATCATTTTATCCGAGAGCATGTTATGAATGAAACTATGGTCCTACATTTTGTACCCACAGAAGATCAACTAGCCGACATCTTCACAAAACCACTTGATGAATCCACTTTCTCAAAACTGGTTAGTGAACTAGGGATGTTAAACAATGGTTAATTTTTGCTTGCTAGGATTAAATTTAAGCTCATAGATATTAAATGTTAATATTTAAAAAAATTATGAGACTTGAATTAATAAAATCCTAGGGCTATGAATTTTTGAATAAATTATCTTGAGATTAATTTAAAACTCTTATAAGATAATTACTTCAATTATAGCATAAGTACTTATATTTATTTTAAGCATTATTAAGCATTTGTATGTTTTACTAATTATTATTGCACATTAATATTGATTATGTCATTAATTATTTAATTAATTTATTCCTTAAGTTAATTCAAGCCTGAATTAAGTTAATTACTAAATTAATTAGAACAAGTTAATAATATAACCATTTATTATATGTCTTTAATAAATTAGTAACATGTAAATATTTATTCTAATTATTATTAATTAATCTAATTTTCGAATAAAATTTCCTTTATTTTATTTCGAATTTTAGAACAATTAATAATATTTATATGTATTTATTTCAGTTTTTGTACATTTGTTTAATATTTATATTTATTATTATGTAATTATAAGTTTGTATATTCTGAAATATTTCGGCAAGACTTTTCAATTTAAAAGTCTCGGCAAGTCTTTTCCAAAAGTCTTACCGAGTTCTTTTAATAAAAAGTCTTACTGACAATTTATGTTTTTATTAAATGTTTTATATATATATATACTCTCAGTAAGACTTTTTAATAAAACTCGGCAAAACTTTTCAAAAGTCTTACCGAGATTTATTTCAAAAGTCTTACCGACAGTTATGTTTCTTATAATTTATTTTTGTGTTATTTTAATTAAACTCAATAAGACTTTTTAATAAAACTCGGCAAGACTTTTCAAAAGTCTTACCGATCAAAAGTCTTACCGAGTTTTATATATTTTGTACTTAGATGTTTTTAAGAAGTCTTGTTCAGTTTTTATTGCATTTTATCAGTATATACATGCACGATACATACACGAACAGTTCCTCAGCAAGACTTTTGAAAATCGATTCAAATCATTCGATCTAGTGCTTGTTTACAACTGAATCAGTTGCTTTGTTTGTGTCTACAAGCTTTTGCTTGCTTGTTTCGATTTAATCATCAAAAATAAACAAAACTCTGCCCGTTTTTCATAGTTATCAACTATTTTTGACCGGGTTTGACTCGAATTTGATTGATTATTGGATTAAAAGACTGTTTCGGACTGTATTTGTTATTACATTTAGTGTTTTGAGTTGTAATTTTTTTCTGTCTTGAGTTGTATTTGTTTTTCGATTTTTCTTGTAATTTTCAATTAAAGGGCTAATTAAATAGTTAATTAATTAATTATTGTAATTAATTAATTAAAATGGCAGCCATGTTTGTAATCGCAAAAACAAATTTTATCGGGTATTTTGATCCAATTAATTGCAAGGAAGCAAGATTTAGGCCCTGGATTAGATTCTTGAATGAACATTCGTTGGTTCGAACCGCAATTACACTGAGCACCCCATTGCAAATTGAACCTCTGAGAGCCCTATATTCAACAACGAGGAATATTTCTAATGACGGGCTGGTTCAATTTTCCTTCAGCATTGGAGAGGTGGAGTACTTGATAGATGAAGTGGATGTGAATAGGGTGTTAGGGTTCCTGCCAGATAATTTTGAGGCCCTGCCCACAATTGAGGACATCACAAACTTCTTTCATTCAATTCACTATCAGGGTACAATCGATCTAGTAAAGTTGTCTAAATCCCAGTTAGTTGGTGAATGGGATTACCTGTTTGACACTTTAGCCAAAGTTTTTGCTCCAACAATGAAAAGCAACTTCCACAACATATCCACACTGCTTCAAGTGATTGGTTTTTCGATAGCTCATAACAGGAGGATTAATTTTGGGAAACTAATCTTGACAGAAATAATCAGAAAGATGGGCATTGCTGAAAGCAGGAGACTGGACGTAGATCAGAAGGTAGCTTGTTTTTACCCTAGATTTCTAATGCTCCTGATGAATTCTGTTATATCAGAGGAGGACAAAGCTAGATTTGCGAACAGTCCAGTGGAAGAGTCCCCTTCAACACAGAAAAATTAATTCACCAGGTTAGGTAACAATAACAAATTCGAAGGGGTACCCATTCATCTCACAGAATATATGGCTGATATTTTCAACATAATAGCCAACCCAGCACAAACTCAACCGCATCAGCATGAGCAAGTAGAATTGCAAATGGAATCGGGAAGTTCTGCGCAGCTATTAATTGAAGCTGCCCACCATGCAGAACAGGAAGCACATGAACAACAAGTAATATTATACACCTTAGTTTCTAATTTCACTCCTATATCTATAAGTAATTTAAATTTAAATTTATCTGTGGCGGACTATGATTGTGGTCTAACACTTCAGGACTTCGGCCATGAACCTGAAAACACACAGGTTCAAACCTAGGCTGAGTTAGAGCCCCAAACAGTTTCTCCTTCACCTACTTCACTAAGTCATATTCGAAAGAGGAAGAAACCTGTTAGAAAAGTTAGGGGGAGAAGTGTAAGTGGAAGTGAACCCGCAACTCTGTCTCCACCTTCAAAAAGATCGAGATCAGACCCTGAGACAACTGCAGACTCATCCTTTTCCAATCAATGGGATATGGATTTTGAAACGGCTATCCAAGATTCACTAGATACACTCGATCAAACGGGTGATTCTAATCGCCGAACAGCCACGACATCTGGTTCAGGTTTAGATTCTCACACACTGCTAGCTCTCACACTAGCAGGTCCTCCACTTGCAGAAACTCAATCACAAGAGTGCAAAATGATTGTTCAGCAAAATGTTTTTGAAGAAAACTCGTCGGATGCCACATTCATCGTGGACCAAGACATTTTTGATGCAGTGTAGCATCCAATACCATTACAGGTATTTAGGGGCACCACAGACTCTAATGAGCCACTCAATACATTGTCTAAGGTGACCCCCCTGGATTTCTTACAACCAGTTCTTTTAAAAGAAGGTCTCAAATCCACTGGTAGATTTGAGAGGCAACCACTCTTTAGGGGGAGTTGGGACTCCATTCACGGAGTAGCTACGTTAGTAGCGGAGCCACTTCAAGTTAAACTTGTTGAGGACACGCCTTCACAGGCATCAGAAGACCATTACGACTCTTCAAAAGCTATTATTATATATATATGTACAACATCAAAATCTGGAAAGGAGCAAAACACAAGTGACGTGAGGCAAACACCGAGCGAAACACTTGCACATAGTTTAAGTCAAACAAACAAGAGTGCAAGCGAGGTGAGTGCACACACACACAGTGAATTACTATCCAAGATGGAAGCTCTCCAGAAGGAAATCCAAATTGTCCAAGCTTAACTAGCCAAAGAAAAAGCACAAGCAGAATCCAAGTCTGCTTCTGTAACAGAACAGCTGTCAATTGTGCGTAACGATGTTGAGAATGTCAAAACATCTATACTTCTAAAAACTCAAAATATCCAGAATGTGCAGAGTCTCATTACTGAGGATATGAAAGAAGTAAGATCATTAGAGCACATAATTGATGAAGTGGAGAAAAGTCTGACCCTGACAATTATTGAAAATGAAAAGATCTCCACTGAACGATTCAGCAAACTAGATGATGGAATGACTCACTTGAATGAAGGCATGAAACAGGTCTATATGGCCGTGCAGAATCTTATGGCATCTTTTGAAGCGTCAAAATCTCAAGAGGATCTCTCAACTAAGGGGGAGAAAGCAAAGAAGAAAGTAGTGGCTGAAGATGAAGGGGCTACTGAAAAAGATAAAGGAAAAGCAAAGTTGTATTCTGAAGAACATTTTCAACCATCTGATCCAGAACCAGAAGAATAGTATTATGCACAAGAAAAATTCATTGATGATAGTGCTCATGATGAATCATTCAATCCTGATTTCTGTAGAGCTGAGGAAGAGACTGACTTTGATGAAGAGTTTTTATTTCCGAAAGAAAAAGAATCTGATACAGCCTATGAAGAGGCAATGAGGAAACTTAAAGAAGATATCAAGGCAAGTAATATTAAAACTCAGAAGTTGAAAGCTCTAGTCAAAGAGAAAATCCAAGCAGAAAGAGAAGCAATTATGGAAAAACAGAAGCTATGGGCTTTAGCTGTAAAGAAGAAGAAGGAAGACATTGAGCTAAAGGCAAGAGCTAAGTGGGATGCAGCAAGGCAAGTTTTAGACAATCTTCAGAAAGGTCCTTTTGAAGACAGGCAAATGCTTTCAGTCATCGAGCATCTTGAAAAGTTGAATGACACCCTAGATAACTTCATGAAGGCATTGAAAGAAGAAGTTGATTATATCACTGTCATAGTGGATCACATTCTTGAAGACTGGCAATTACTAGTCTACACACACAGGAATGGTACAATCAGAATATCGTTGGAATTCTTCCGAAAAAGATCACTGTCAGTGATATGGACTCTATTAAATAAAGTGAAGAGAAACTCAGAAGAAAATGAACTTCTCATGGATAGACTCGGAGACTTTGCAACAGCTGCTAGTCCTCAAATCTTATTTGATCCTCATGAAGTAAGATTTTTCTCAAACAAGTTGTATCAAATCATGAAATTAAATGAGGAGTCATTAAAAGGCTACACAGTTAAGTACATGATTCAAGTTGAGAGAATGCTGAGATCGAAAGGATTCAGATCCCAAGCTAAGTTGGATGCTGCGCAAAAGACCAGAAACTACTGTCTGTCAAAGAGAATACCTTCTTACATCAGGCAAATGCCAAAGATAGATTCAACTCAGCCATATGATGTAGAAGAAGAAATAGTAGATCCAGTTGAGTTAGAAGTTCAATGGGAATTAGCTCGTGCTAAGCAAAGAAGATTATATGGAGAACCCATTGCAACTGAAACATTAGAAGCTGAAGAGGTACCAAGAACACCAGTGCACAAAAGTTCTAATTTGGAAGAAGGTGAAGTTGATACCACTGAAGACTGAAGACTTAGATATGACAAGATAGGAAAATTATGTAATATTTGTTCAGTGCTAGAGGAACAACTCAGCCATATGATGTAGAAGAAGAAATAGTAGATCCAGTTGAGTTAGAAGTTCAATGGGAATTAGCTCGTGCTAAGCAAAGAAGATTATATGGAGAACCCATTGCAACTGAAACATCAGAAGCTGAAGAGGTACCAAGAACACCAGTGCACAAAAGTTCTAATTTGGAAGAAGGTGAAGTTGATACCACTGAAGACTGAAGACTTAGATAGGACAAGATAGAAAAATTATGTAATATTTGTTCAGTGCTAGAGGAACAACTATCTTGTATTTTATCTTTCAAAACATGAATCTGGAAAATTGTTAAATATAATACCAGAACTTTATTTATTATTTACAGTTTTACATGTCTTAATTACTTGTTTAGTTGTTAGTTGAGTTATCCTCTAGAAATTTGTGTGTTAAATGTTTAACAACAAATATGGGGAGATTGAAAGGCATATGATAAGGCCTATTTGTAATAATTAGATGACAACTCAACTCAATAAGAAAAAGAATTAAATAATAAGTATGATAACAGGAATTAGGACAAACAAAGTTGACTAGACACAAAGAATCCTAAGAATCAGAAGTATTCCGAAGAAGCTGCTATTTATCACTGGAAGAAGTTCATTAAAATGTTCAAGCGTCGGTGAAAAATAAAGAAGTAGTGTTTCAGAAGATTCAGAAGATCTCAAGTGTCTACTACAGAATGATTCCAAGATATTGAAGACAAAGAAAGAAGCAAGAACAAGATAAAAGATCACAACTATTAAGTGTTAAAAAGGTGATGAATATTTATTTAGTATGACACAAATGAATCAGACAATACATTTGTGTGTCAACTAATTAAATAAACATTTATCACCTAGCTCAAGTGATTTTCAAACAGAAGACAAGAAGATTAAAGACAAATCAACAAGGATTGTGCAGTGAAGAAACTAAATTAATTCTACTATCAAAAAGTTAATTAATAATTTAATTTATCTACTTCAATTAATTCACCTTGAATTAATTTAATTTATAAATTATTTTATTAATAATTTGTGGAATTAATTGAGTTAAAAGAAGATTTAATTTTTACAAATTAAGAAAGTCTTGCTGCATTTAATTAAATAGAATTACCGAATTATCTCGGTAAGACCTTTTGAGAAAGTCTTACCGAATTATCTCGGTAAGACATTTTAAAAGTCTTACCGAAATAATCCAGTAAGACCTTTTAAGAAAGTCTTACCAAGCAAACACTAGGCTCGGCAAGACTTTTTCAAAAGTCTTACCGAGTTTTCAAAGGTCTTACCGAATTTAGAAAGTCTTGCCCAACAAATTTAGAAAGTCTTATAGGCTTATTTAAAAGGTCTTTTGATTTTTTAAATAATTTCTATTCAACAGTCTTGCTAGCTTTTTTCTCTATATATATGAGAAGATTGTCTTCATTATTAAGAGATTTTAGAAAAGATAAAAAACATTCAAATTTCAGAAATTTGTATGCATTATAATATTCACAGATCTCTGTGCAAGTTTGAATATAATTGATTAAACTCGAACACTTCATGTCGAATTCGTTCTAGATTATTGTTGGTGTAGGTGCCCTAGAGGCAATACAATGTTTATTTTGATAAACCTTTATGTCATTTGATTATTCAATAAACGTATTTATTATGACTTTAATTACTGCGATATATTTGTTAGCATAATAAATGTCCTTAGAATCATGATACTCGTTATATAGTTTAAGTACATGACTTGAACTTGAGATTATATAATATATCATATTCTTAAAGGTTCCCTAGTCGAGTATTATTATGATAGGACAATAATAATACATAAATAGACTAGTATGTTGTTTGACAGATAACCACATCTCATTGGTTATAAGTATGGGGATACTAAAGTCAATACATAGGTACATGTAGGGGTACATGGTACTGGACAAACCCACAGTGAGATTCTTCATGTTTAATTAAGTCATAAGAAAGACTCACAGTGATAATGGTGTAATGATCCTCTGACTTGAGATCATTATATTTCTATACGAGGATTGATATACTTTGACTACATTAAAAGTTACCTTTGACCGGGTGATGATAAAAGTGGACATCGGGTATATCATGAGTCGTATGAGAAATATGAATGATAGATAAAGGATTTAACCCTCCTATAATTAGGAGAGATATTATTGGCCTCTTGATTGAGTGAGACTATAAAATGCATGGCCGTGCTCAAATAATGATTTGTTTTTCATAGTCTACTCATGGATCAAGTAAACCCGGATTAAATGTTGAAGAGGATGACTAAATACATGCCTCGAGTTTAATCTATAATATATATGGTTAAAGGGATTATATTACACGGAAACATTAATCACGAAAGGTTTTATCGAATCACGATTTAATTATTGTTTAATTAGGTAGCAATGATGTATTACTAGATACCGCTCATTGTTTATAATTTTATTGGAGAATAAAATTATTGCTAATTAAATAATAGCCTATAGGGTCACACACATAGAGCACCTAGAGGAATAGTTAATTTAAATTATAGATTTAAATTAATTGATGATTAATTCGAATTTATTATATTAATTAAGTGAGACTTAATTAATTGAAATAAATTCGAATTTGAAGAATTATATTTCTGCCAATAATAATTAAGTGTGACTTAATTATTAATTAAATAATAGAAGCATGTTTTATTATTTAATCCTATGCCTACATGGGTTAGGTTTTTGCTAAAAAGGCCCATTAACCAATCATTATAAATAGATAATGATAGGTTAAATGGCTTACACGTTTTGGTATAAACCCTAGCAGAAGAGGCAGCATAGGAAGAGGCAGAGAGAATTCGAAACCTATCAAAGGAGGCTAGTACTTCCGTTCCGTGTTCAAGATCGTGAGACGTTCTTGAAGGTGCTCGTGTGGATACCATAGAGGTGCTTTCGAGAGGAAGACACAAATCGTGATAGCAAGGATCTCCGTTGAGTTCGTGGCATTCAAAATCTTAATAGGTATGATTCGATTATCACCATAATCCGTCAATTCTTATACATGATCCTGCGTTTGGGTTCCGAAAATTTTCGTTATATTTACGTTTATCCGCTGCGTTTTATGCCTCGGAACCCAACAATGGCATCAGAGCTACGTGTATAAGGGACTGATTTGGTTACGTGTTAACTGTATTTGATGCAAATATGCCTGTTTTGGTGACTGCCATGCCACTGCCATGCTACTGCTTTGTTACTTCCATGCTTCTGCCATGCTATGTTCTTCATGTATATTCGAATTGTAATATGTGGTGATGATACTAGCATGTTAATGATTTGTCATGACTGATTTATATGCCATATTGCGATTTGTATATTATGCATGAGGGTCAGTTTGTATAGTGATATAAACTGGTGGACAGATTATGTTGGACATGATCTGTTAACTGGGATATGATAAGTATGTATATGATACATGCTTCTGAAACTGTATAAGATGCAGTGGGAAAAAGGGCCAACAGATATGATCTGTAGTTCAGAAATTGATGATTTCTGAATAGGACTGGTCTTCGAAAATAAAAAAAATTCTGATTTCGAGCTGACCCCAGCCGGGGGGCTGCCGCCCCCAGACCCCGCTTGGGGCTGCCGCCCCAGACCCCGCCTGGGGCTGCCGCCCCAGACCCCGCCCAGGGGCTGCCGCCCCAGACCCCGCCCAGGGGCTGCCGCCCCCAGACCCCCGCAATATTTTATTTTGTGTACTTGAGCATGGTGCTGGTTATGGCCCTTAGACCCCTAGATTAATGGTTTTTGGTTTTGGTTTTATAAATACGACTTGCATGTCGTTTTCTTCATTCTTGTAATTGTTTAACCTCGAATGTAACTCGAGTTTTCTTATGTAAGTACATTAGCTTAGGTTGTATTCAATTATTCCATGTAATGTACTTGAAGACTGAAAGATGATCCAAGAAGAGGAGCAGGCACTAGTGGATACAAGAAGAATGAAGACATGTAATTGTATTTATATTTTACCACCATAGATTGACTTTGATCCTTTCATTAGCTCGAAAGGATCACATAGGAAAGGGGCCATAACCAAGCACGTTTACATACTGCACTTTACATATTGATGTATGAATGATGCATGCTTTAATTAGATTAATCATGTATGTATGTATGTATGTATTAGATACGACACCCATGCCATGCTTGTTTAAACAAGATAAAATCTGTAACGACTCAAGATAAAATCTGTAACGATTCAAGATTTTAAAATCAACAAACGATCATGAGATTCTTGTGTTTATGAAATATGGATTTTTAAAACACGGAATTGAATATGGATTTTGATATCTATAATTGGGATTTTCTGACAAAAACGGATATGCGTATTCGTAAGGCTGATGGGTTTTAAGTGTGACCACTGGTATCCTCCATCTACCTGGGAAATGAACAATTTAAGATGACAATTTGAAATATTTAGTTCAAGGAAAAATTGAGGATCTCTTCATGATGTGATCATGATCGTCGTAAAATTTTCTAAACCCCTTAACAAAATATTAAGTTTTAATCAGATGCTTTCCAATGAATGAACACTCATCGAATCCTAGATCGATTAGGGGAAAGACTGTCAGTGGCAGGGGACTCCTGTCTATCGTGGTGAGATGCGACGAATATAAACGGTTATATTCGGTCGTTGTATCATTGGGTCAAACTTAACTGAGTCGTCATAATAAGGTGAAAGTAAACGGTTATATTCAACCATTATGAACTTAGAAGCATAGAGTTTGGTTAAAATCTATTAGATAGATAAGATCAATCGTTGCTCACCAAACTATCCAAGAATTATATATGATATAATTGACAAATGTTGTCTACCTAAATAATCATTCTTAAGGACTTCCAGTGGTTGACTTGAGACATGACGAAATATGGATCTTGGCTCACTAGAAAGGATTATGGGATATACTTTCCAAATTAATAGTAAAGGCTATTGATTTGATAAAAATAGTGGGAGATATATTATGAATGTATCATAATCATTTGAACATAATAAATAACTCAGACAATCTAATGTTTAATTTTGTGCTTTTATCATTGTAGATACCAAGTAATGACAAACAACACAAACACACTATCCGTACGATCTGTCCTTGAGAAGGATAAGCTGATAGGAGGAAACAACTTCCTAGACTGGCAGAGGAATTTGAGGATTGTCCTCAGGCAGGAGCGCAAGCTTCATGTCATTGATATTCCTCCGGCAGGTCCCCTTCTTGAGGGCGCTACTGTTGAGGAACGAGCGGCCCACACAAAGGATGAGAATGATGCAACTGATGTTGCGTGTCTTATGTTAGCAACTATGAGTGCTGAGCTTCAAAGACAGCATGTGCATATGGATGCATATACTATCAATGAGCACTTGCAAAGCATGTTTGCAAGCCAAACTCGTCAAGAAAGGTTCAACACGAGCAAGTCACTCTTTAACTGCAAACAAGGGGCAAATGAACCAGTTGGCCCACATGTTCTGAAGATGATTGGTTACATTGAGTATCTTGATACTTTGGGTTTCCCGATTGGTCCGGAAACTGGTATTGACCTAATCTTGAATTCTTTGAACAACAAATTCACTCAGTTTGTTATGAACTACAATATGAATGAGTTTGACAAAACACCTACTGAATTGTTGGCTATGTTGAGAACATATGAGACCAACATGAAGACGGCTGAACCTGCTCCCATACTGATGGTGGGCAATAAAGGTAAGGCCAAAGGAAAAGGCAAGTGGAAGGGTAAGAAGAAGACAGGTTCTGATTCTACACCCAAGCCAAAGTCAGGTCCTAAACAGGCTTTAAAGCCTAAAGGTGGGGTCGTTAAGGGTGAATGTCACTACTGTAAGAAAACTGGTCACTGGAAGAGAAACTGTTCAGTTTACTTGGAGGATCTGAAGAAGAAGAGGGCCGAGCAAGCTTCTAATTCAGGTACATATGTTATAGAAGTCAATCTGTCTATTTCTACATCTTGGGTATTGGATACCGGATGTGCTTCTCACATTTGTATAAATGTGCAGGAAATGCAGAGAAGTAGGACATTGGCTAAAGGAGAAATGGACCTACGAGTTGGCAACGGAGCAAGAGTTGCTGCTTTAGCTGTAGGAACCTATTATTTATCTTTGCCCTCTGGGCTAGTTTTAGAACTGGAGAATTGTTATTACGTGCCTGCAATTCGCAGAAACATTATTTCTGTTTCTTGTTTGGACAAGAAAGGTTTTTCGTTTACAATAAAGGACAACAGTTGCTCTTTTGCTTTGAATGATTTAACCTATGGTGTTGCGCGTTTGTTTAATGGTTTATATGTTCTTGACTTAGATAATCCTGTCTGTAATATAGAAAACAAACGACTTAAAGTTAATGACTCAAATCAAACATACCTCTGGCATTGTCGTCTAGGCCATATAAATGAGAAACGCATATCCAAATTACATAAGGATGGATATTTGGATAAGTTTGATTTTGAATCATACCAAGAATGCGAATCTTGTTTGCTTGGTAAAATGACTAAAGCCCCTTTCACTGGTAAGGGTAAAAGGGCCACTGAACGACTTGAGCTAATACATAGTGATGTATGTGGCCCAATGCGTGTGATGGCGAGAGGAGGCTACTACTACTTCATAACATTTACTGATGATTTCAGTAGATATGGATATGTATATCTTATGAAGAATAAATCTGATTCTTTTGAAAAGTTCAAAGAATACAAGGCTGAAGTAGAGAAGCAAATTGGCGGAGGCGCAAGTATTAAAGTCTTACGATCTGATCGTGGAGGAGAATACTTGAGCACAAAATTTAAAGATTATTTAAAGGAGTGTGGTATTGTATCACAGCTCACTCCACCAGGTACACCTCAATGGAATGGAGTTTCAGAGAGGAGAAATTGCACCTTGTTGGACATGGTGCGATCGATGATGAGTCATGCAGATCTTCCAATTAGTTTCTGGGGTTACGCTCTAGAAACAGCAGCTTTCACACTTAACCGTGTTCCTACTAAGAAGGTTCAAAAGACTCCATATGAGATATGGGAGGAGAAACGGTCAGGCATGAGCTTTATGAAAGTTTGGGGATGCAAGGCGTTTGTGAAACGTCAAGTATCTGACAAGCTTGGACCTAAATCTGAAGAGTGCAATTTTGTAGGATACCCTAAGGAAACAAAGGCGTACTATTTCTATAGTCCTACTGAGCAGAAAGTGTTCATTGCTCGAGATGTTGTTTTCATGGAAAGAGATTTTGTTTCCAAAAGAAACAGTGGGAGAACTATAGACCTCGATGAAGATCGAGAACCACAAAATAGCATTGAACCTGAAGTGGAACAAGAGCAGGATAATGATAATGCTCAACAAACACAGGTTGTTCGTAGAACTGGTAGAATTCGCCATGAGCCAGAGAGATATGGATTTCTCTTGACTCAATGTGGTGATTTGATGCTCATAGACGAAGATGAGCCTCTCACATACCAAGATGCTACGAACAGTCCAGACTCTAAGAGATTGCTAGAAGCCATGAAATCCGAGATGGATTCCATGTATGAAAACCGAGTATGGACCTTGGTTGATCCACCTGAAGGGGTAAAACCCATAGGGTGCAAATGGGTTTTCAAGAAGAAAACTGACATGGATGTAAATGTTCAGACCTATAAAGCAAGGCTGGTTGCAAAAGGTTTCAGACAAATTCATGGTATTGACTATGATGAAACTTTCTCACCAGTGGCTATGGTCAAGTCCATAAGGATTTTGCTTGCTATTGCAGCATTCCATGATTATGAAATCTGGCAAATGGATGTCAAAACAGCCTTCCTTAACGGAATCCTTGAAGAGGATGTGGATGTGTACATGACACAACCTGAAGGTTTTGTCGATCCAAGGAATGTTAGCAAGGTATGTAAATTACGTCGATCCATTTATGGATTGAAGCAAGCCTCAAGGAGATGGAATATCCGTTTTGATGAAACAGTCAAGGAGTATGGCTTTATTCAAAACGAAGATGAACCTTGTGTTTACAAAAAGGTTAGTGGGAGCCATGTGGCATTCATAGTACTATATGTTGATGATATACTACTAATGGGGAATGACATACCTTCTCTCAAGGCTGTTAAGATTTGGTTAGGGAGCAACTTCTCTATGAAAGACTTAGGTGAAGCATCCTACATTCTAGGAATGAGGATCTATAGGGATAGATCTAGAAGGATGATCGGTCTAAGTCAGAGTACATACATCGATAAGGTTTTGCATCGTTTTGGTATGCAAAATGCAAAAAGGGGATATGTCCCCGTGTCTCAAGGGATAACGATCTCTAAAGATCAGTGTCCGAAATCATTGGATGACAAGGACCGCATGAGTAAGGTTCCATATGCCTCAGCAATTGGATCCATCATGTATGCAATGGTATGTACTCGCCCAGATGTTTCGTATGCTTTAAGCATGACGAGCAGATACCAATCTAATCCAGGTGAAGGTCACTGGACGGATGTCAAGAATATTCTAAAGTACTTGAAAAGGACTAAAGATTCATTCTTGGTGTATGGAGGAGAGGAAAAACTGGTTGTAAAAGATTACACCGATGCAAGTTTCCAAACAGACAGGGATGATACTGTATCACAGTCTGGTTTTGTGTTTTGTCTAAACGGAGGTGCTGTAAGTTGGAAGAGTTCAAAGCAAGAAACAGTAGCTGATTCTACAATGGAGGCTGAGTACATTGCAGCTTGTGAAGCGGCTAAGGAAGCTGTTTGGATTCGAAAATTCATTACTGATTTGGGAGTGGTTCCATCGATCGCAGATCCCATTGATCTATACTGCGATAATAATGGAGCCATTGCACAGGCTAAAGAACCTAGAGCTCACTCCCGAACCAAACACATACTCAGGAGATATCACCTCATTCGAGAGATTAATGAAAGGGGTGACTTACACATATGTAAAGTGCACACAAATGATAACATTGCAGACCCACTGACCAAAGGCTTGTCGCAGAAGAAGCACGACGGTCACACTAGTTCCATGGGTATTAGATACATGGGTGATTGGCTCTAGTGCAAGTGGGAGATTGTTGGTGTAGGTGCCCTAGAGGCAATACAATGTTTATTTTGATAAACCTTTATGTCATTTGATTATTCAATAAACGTATTTATTATGACTTTAATTACTGCGATATATTTGTTAGCATAATAAATGTCCTTAGAATCATGATACTCGTTATATAGTTTAAGTACATGACTTGAACTTGAGATTATATAATATATCATATTCTTAAAGGTTCCCTAGTCGAGTATTATTATGATAGGACAATAATAATACATAAATAGACTAGTATGTTGTTTGACAGATAACCACATCTCATTGGTTATAAGTATGGGGATACTAAAGTCAATACATAGGTACATGTAGGGGTACATGGTACTGGACAAACCCACAGTGAGATTCTTCATGTTTAATTAAGTCATAAGAAAGACTCACAGTGATAATGGTGTAATGATCCTCTGACTTGAGATCATTATATTTCTATACGAGGATTGATATACTTTGACTACATTAAAAGTTACCTTTGACCGGGTGATGATAAAAGTGGACATCGGGTATATCATGAGTCGTATGAGAAATATGAATGATAGATAAAGGATTTAACCCTCCTATAATTAGGAGAGATATTATTGGCCTCTTGATTGAGTGAGACTATAAAATGCATGGCCGTGCTCAAATAATGATTTGTTTTTCATAGTCTACTCATGGATCAAGTAAACCCGGATTAAATGTTGAAGAGGATGACTAAATACATGCCTCGAGTTTAATCTATAATATATATGGTTAAAGGGATTATATTACACGGAAACATTAATCACGAAAGGTTTTATCGAATCACGATTTAATTATTGTTTAATTAGGTAGCAATGATGTATTACTAGATACCGCTCATTGTTTATAATTTTATTGGAGAATAAAATTATTGCTAATTAAATAATAGCCTATAGGGTCACACACATAGAACACCTAGAGGAATAGTTAATTTAAATTATAGATTTAAATTAATTGATGATTAATTCGAATTTATTATATTAATTAAGTGAGACTTAATTAATTGAAATAAATTCGAATTTGAAGAATTATATTTCTGCCAATAATAATTAAGTGTGACTTAATTATTAATTAAATAATAGAAGCATGTTTTATTATTTAATCCTATGCCTATATGGGTTAGGTTTTTGCTAAAAAGGCCCATTAACCAATCATTATAAATAGATAATGATAGGTTAAATGGCTTACACGTTTTGGTATAAACCCTAGCAGAAGAGGCAGCATAGGAAGAGGCAGAGAGAATTCGAAACCTATCAAAGGAGGCTAGTACTTCCGTTCCGTGTTCAAGATCGTGAGACGTTCTTGAAGGTGCTCGTGTGGATACCATAGAGGTGCTTTCGAGAGGAAGACACAAATCGTGATAGCAAGGATCTCCGTTGAGTTCGTGGCATTCAAAATCTTAATAGGTATGATTCGATTATCACCATAATCCGTCAATTCTTATACATGATCCTGCGTTTGGGTTCCGAAAATTTTCGTTATATTTACGTTTATCCGCTGCGTTTTATGCCTCGGAACCCAACAATTATTTCATCAGTTATAAACTTTTCATCAGTTAATCTTTGTAATACTTTTCAAGTTAAAATTATATCTTCTACTTGAACAGTATTTCATTAAAATTTATATTTCGTGATTATTTAAAATAATATTTTTAAATCCTAAAATATCGTGACGATTTAGATATTGTATTCAACCCCCCCTTCTACAATATCAGAGACCAACAGAACTTGTGACCAAGATGGTGATATTCTTCTTTTTAACCAACTGAGCCAGCCCTTGTGGGCGCTCTCTTGAATGTTTTGAATAACAATAGAAACGATTGGATGATAAGAGTGAGAGTATGCAAGATGTGGGAGGTAATCAATACACAAACAATCGATCAATTTAGTTTTGACATGATTTTAACTGATGAGAAGGTTAATAAAATTTTATTATTTATTAATTTATTACAATTATGCATTCGTACTAACTTTTTGATACTTTAATTTATGATAGGAAAATATTATCCATGCAACGATTCAAAAAGTATCTACTTTTTCGATTCAAACATATTTTGGAAGAAATGTCTTTATATAGCATTAAAAACTTAAAAGTAGTTGCAAGTACCGGCCGATATAGACCACTATCATGTGAATTATAACACACACATATATTTTGAAATTATTATTTGAATTTGTAATATTTGTAAATTTAATACTACTATTTTGGTTTAATATAATTTTGTTATATCAAATTTTATCATGTGCTGTTCTGTAACCTAGTGGGAAAAATTTCTTTACTCGTTTGATCAAAATCTATACAAGCAAGATGATGAACTTTATATATTGATCGTTACATCTGCACAGTTTAAAACATTCAAAGGTAATAATCTTATTAGCATGTTCTTATAATTTGCAATTTGAAAAATTACAAGTACATAATGTTATTTTTAATATTTTTTTATTATTGTTGGTTAATTTCGTAATAATTTTATTAATTGTTTGATTTATGTTCCAATTTATTTAAATCTACCAACTGACCAATGTATGGCTTTCAATAAATTAATTAATATTTATTCATTAAAAAAATAAAATTAATAAGAATTTTTAAATAAATTTCTATAATATATTACAATTATATATTTATTAAATATTTTTAATATCAAAAATAATTTTAATAAATTTAAAATTTATTATAAGGCCACCGCGAAAGACGGTTTTTTTCACTAGTATATATATATAAAGGAGATGACGGATATGGTTAGGTGACGCTCTCAAATTGTCAAAATGTATTTTTCTATTTTTTTTGAATTTTTGAATTAGTAAATAAAAAAAATTATAAAAAAAATCTAAGTTACTTTATGTTCTCCTAAAATTTCTCCTCAAGTCAAGTAAATTATTATTATCCATAAGACAAATTTCAAAATTTTAGAAAAGACATTATTATACATAAGATAATTATAAATTTTAGAAAAGGCTTAAATTATTAAAAATTGAAACTATTTTGATTTTTCAAAAAGACAGTATCTATAATAAAAAAAGTTAATTTTATTCTTTTACCTAAATTGAATGTATTTTCATCTAAAAATTAATAGTCCTTCACTTATATAAATTAAAGATCAAGTATCAAAAAATAAATCACAACAAATTTATCACAAAACTATTTACATTCAATGTCTAATACATCATGAATTACACTCTCTTGAATATTTTGAATAACAATAGAGACGATTGGATGATAAGAGTCAGAGTATGCACGATGTGAGAGACAATCAATACACAAACAAACAATCAATTTAGTCTTGACATGATTTTAATTGATGAGAAGGTTAATAATTTTTTGTTATTTATTAACTTATTACAATTATGCATTCGTACTAACTTTTGATGCTTTAATTTATGATAAGAAAATCTTATCCATGCAACGATTCAAAATCATCTACTTTTTCGATTTAAACATATTTTGGAAGAAAAGGTCTTTATATAGCATTAAAAACTTAAAAGTAGTTGTAAGTACTGGCTAATATAGACCATTATCATGTGAGTTTAAAGTGATGATTTTACGTACAACGATCCCAAAAAGGGTGGAAGAAAGAATCATCAACATACCACTACATGGATTTGAGTTCATATGTCTCGATATAATGGAAACACATGTTAATAATGTAACCCTCGTGATTTTGATGATCACACAAGTATAGCAAGCTAGATTGCTTGTCAGCAAGCTAGAATGCTTGTAAGAATGTATATATGTTATTTATGTATGTTGAACTTTTATAACCTGCTGCTTTGCATGTTCTAATAATGTTTTACAGGATATATAGTTAACAACATAACAACCTGATGTATCTTCATTATATCAAGCTAAAACAAAATCCTACAGAGAGCAGAATTCCTTCTACGGTTGCATAACAGATTGATATTTTGTGTAGGATTATTTTACTTATACATTCGAATAAATATTACATTTTTAATATATTCCTAAGCTCATATCTTTTTATTAAAAATGTTTTCCTAAACTTTAGGAGGTAGTTGATTTGATTTCTCTTTCCTTATTTAATAACTACTTTCCTATCGTATGAATAATCAAACGAGAATTCAAAATTCAAATTCGATTTTATATGAGCACCTTTGGTTATGCCTATGAAATATTTTCTGATCCTCAAATATTTACTTGCCTAAAATAGTTTCATAGAGTCGTTGTATACTTTTGTATATATAAGGATTAATACTTTCGTTCTTTGTGATTACACACATATTCTTACAAATCGTATTTGTGAAGAGATTTATTTTTTTTCTCTAAATCTGAGCTTAGTTCTATATTGGAGATTTAATATTTAGATAATATAGTTTGAGTTGTAAACACTTTCATTCGATTGTATTGTTCAATGTGTAATCTGTATCACTAAGTGGCAAGGGTTCTAGGTGGTAGAACAAGGGAGCTCTTGATTCAGTTATATTGTTTTTACAAGGCAAAGGGTTCGAGGAACAAAAGGATTCAAGAGTGGGACTCAAGGAATTCAAGGTTCAAGAATGGATTGCAAGGCAGAGAACAATAGCAAGTCGGAATCATTCTGCTCAGGATTGCTGGGATTTTAGCAAGCCACTGTAGTGATTGGGAATATGGAGATATATTATTACTCTTGTAATTGGTTTATAATTGATTAATAATATATTCTCTTACCAGGTTGGTAAGGGACCAGGACGTAGACCATTAAACATAGGGGTCGAACCTGGCTAAATATCGTGTGCCTCATTTACATATGGTTTTTTTCTGTTCTTCCGCATTGCATTCATTCTAGCCTACAATAATTCATTCTAGCCTGGTATAATTATTTATAGATTGAAAATAGTAAACCAGTTTATTTAAGGCACATCAAACTGTTCACGTTACAGTCAGCTATAATTGGTTGGTAATATTTAAAATTGGATATAGTCAGATAAATCAGCTATTCACCCCCTCTAGGTGCATTCATATTTGGTATCAGAACACGCTATATCGACATTTTCTGTAACATGAAAGTATAGATCATATGGCTGATTAGTATCTAACAACAAACTCTTCTTCCAGGCCATCATTGCTACATGGGTTTGATAACTACAGCTGATGGAAAAGTCAAATGAGATCTCACTTGGAAAGAGAGCCTATGAAATGGAAAGTTACTGAAGAGAAAGACATTGATGAACTCACTCCTGATGAGTTGATGAAACTGAGCTACAACAATAGAGCCAAGAACACCATCATTACTGGTCATAGCATCTCAGAAAGTGACAAGGTCTCTTCATGCAAATTAGCTAAAGAAATTTGGGATACTTTGGAACAATGTCATGAAGGCTCAAAGTCTCTAAAGAAAGTTAAGTTGAGAAAACTAATGAATGATTATGGCAATTTCAAGCTCAAGGATGGTGAAACTATCAGAGAAGCGCAAGCTAGATTCCAAATCAGCATAAACAGTCTAAAACAACTTAGAAAATCTATTCCCCAAGAAGAAATCAACATGAAGATAATTAGTTCTATCCCATAGATTTATGAACCAAAGGTCAATGCTTTGGAATCTTCACCAAACATTGATACCATGGATACTCTTGATATATTTGCTGAATTAAAGCAGTTTGAGGCAAATATCAATGCTAACAAAGCTCAGGGCCCTTCTGATCTAACTCCCAAAATGAAGAATCTAACACTTCATCCTGGAAATAGCAAGTTAGAATCTGACGAAAAATCTGTTGTAGAGCTTGCTCAAATGTTAAGAAAAATTAAGAAGATGATTGAAAAGAGGAACATATTCAAGATGGAGAAAAAGGGATTCTCCAAAGGCAAAAAATTCTCCAAAGAAGGTAAAAGGGAACATACATGCTTTAAATGTGGAAAGCCTGGTCACTATAAGAAAGACTGCTACAAACTCAAGGCAAAATAGCCAGCTAATTTCAAGGAAATGAAAAAAAATTCAAAAGCCTTACTGACCTGGAGTGATGATGATGATGACTCTGACTCTAGTGATCATACTAGTGAGGAGATGGTCAATCTCGCCTTGGTTGGATTGGATGATGATGATAATGTGCCAGACTACAATGAAGATGGACTAGTGGAAAGTGATTCAGAGGATGATGAGAGTGAGGTAAACTCATTTAAATTTAATATTAATTCTGATAATATTGTTTTGGAACAACTAACCATGCAGGAACCAAAGCATATTCCACTTGAGGAATATAATTTAGTGAAATCAGAAAAAAATAAGCTAGTTGACAAGAATGCCTACTTAAAGCAGATGGTTCATGAGTTGATGACTAAAGTAAAAATTCTAATTGAAGATAAAGAACCAGAGAAGAAAAAGAATGAAGATGAAATCAAAGAATTGAAGGGAAAAGTAGAACATCTTGAAGCCTTCAACAAAGTACTACACAAAAGGACTCAAGCTTTCGGTAAAGAAATATCTGAATTGAAGGAGGTGATTGAGGCCAAAGATGCATGCCTAGAAAAGTACAAATTGTGACACCCCCAGATCCGGGGTTAGGTATCCAGGCCATCACAGTCCAATTCCAATAATAAAATACTCACCTACTTAACAATTATATCAACAATATATATTGGTAACCCCAATCCAATTACACAACTCGAGTCATTGTCTCAGGAAACGAACTTAAAATAATGACAGTTATTATGACCCAACTATAAACTCAGGATCTCATGCTACAAATATAACCTCTACCTGAAGTTACATTAGAAGTTAACATTATTTCAACATTTATTATTGAAAGGATGTTGTTCTTTTCAAATTTTCTAATCTTTTTAGTGTTTTAATGTTTGTCTAATATTATTAAATTTAAATAAAATTTAGGAAGTAACTAAATCACTTAGTAACCTCCCATAAGATTATTCGAGTGATCCTTTCGAGAGTTCATTGTTAATTTCTACAAGTGGTTATTTTTCCTAAAACTTCTATTTGTATAGAGCAAAAAGTTCGAAAAAGAAATGTCATATAATGATATTTTTTAGAATACTATTTCTATACAGATAAGACAGAGTAAAGATTTTTCGGTACTTTAAATTATAAATCTTTTTCCACATAATATTGTTTATTGAGATTAGTTGTTTCCTAAAGGAACTACCAGAATGAAAAATCATCTATCTCAGTGAAAATATTATTTTAGTAATTCCTCTTGCCTAATATTTAAAATATAATTTTTTTTCTCCCGATGTTCCATTTTATCTTTTATTCGGAGAAAAATATTTTAAATACACTAGTAACTTCCCACAAGCTCTCAACTATATTTTATATATGGGAATACTAGTAAACAATTTTATTCAAGTCAAAACTTTAGCTTAAAGGCTGATTTATTTCGCCCAATGGCTATATGTATTTTATTTTGATCTAGGACACAAATTTATCGTATTTTGATCAAATAAAATATTTCTATTTATTAGAATGACTTGAAACTTTTTATGGGTCATTAGAATAATATAAAATAATATTAGTATGTTTTTCATAATTTTTTGAGAACTTTTATTTTCGAGCCAGTTCGTCCGGTTAGTATTTTATTCATTTTTCAGGAAAATATTCCAAAAAATATTTTTCCGGACAGAATATTATTTATAATATTCCCAGAAAAATAAAGATATTACTTTCATATTTTTTATTTATAAATGAATTTTGGTGTTACGTGTTTATTTGTATTTGTTACGTATTTATTTGATTAATACGATACAAGAAGTACTAGTTGACTTCGTCCAAACCCAAAATACTTTTCCCCCAATACAATTCAGATTTCCCCCCAAGGAATTCAAATTCCCCCCCCCCCACCAAATTAAATTTTAGGAGCATTAATCTCCACCATTCATTCCAAGTCAATCTCCACCATTCATTCCCTCCAACTTTCCCTATAAATACAACCCCCACCCCCCACATTTTCTAACACCAAGAAAGCCAAAACACTTCTCATTTTTTATAAAACTAGTCTCATATTTAGAAGAAGTATTCTCTCCTCCTTCTCTCTAGAAAATCTCTCTCTAGAATACTTCTCTCTTATAATCCATTTTGTTCCAACTTTCAAGTTCTTCAACAAAATGTTATAATTTCTAAACTAGATTTCCATCTTTGGTTTCTCTTCTACACCAAGCTTAAACATCTTAGATCTAGCCCATTAAACCTCGTTTGCCTTGAAAAGAGGAAGAAAAAAATCATTTTCGATTTTTTCGACCAAATTTCGTCGAGTTTTTCCGGCGAACTCAAAAGCTTGTTTTTGAGTTCATATTTGTGGTGTAACAAATAGGAAACCTTCTTGACTTCAAAGTCTCTAGATTTGTCTCAAGTTTTGAGCACATATCTTGTATAAAGATACTACATCTTATCAAATCCATTTGGTTCTGAACAAACCCATTTGGTTAAGATATTTGTAGATCTACAAGAAAGATTCAAAACTAAGCATTTATAGCTTGATTTTCTCTTTATGAAAAGGCTCCATCAAGCCCATTAGAAGCTTGAAATATTCGACCCCTTTTGTATTGAAAAAATCCGGTCACATTGATTTTTCCGGTCAAAACTCCAGCGAACTTTTCCGGAAAGCTTTTGGTAACTTTTTGGAAAACATTAAGGCCTTCAACTACCAATCTTCTTCTCTTGAATATTCATTTATTTTAATAAGTGAAAAATCCAATCTTTGTGATTTTTCCGATCGAAATTCCGGAGAATTATTCCGGCGAACTTGTGGTGAATTGTGGTAACCTTTGCCTATTAATTAAAGAGAATCTTTTTTAAAAAAATTCATTCGAGCCTTAACCGACCAAGTGCTTCTACATATTATATCCACAATCAAAGTGCCTAAAATGGAAGATTGAATTTAGACCTGCACTTTCTAGTGTTTAATTTAATATTCCTCTTTATACTTCCTTTCGGTGTTTGATCTTTTTCTTACACGAACAATTTTTAGTGGTTTGTGTAAAAATGTCCTAAGCTTATATTCTAGATTTGGATTAAATTCAAACAAACTCTTTATTGTTGACTTTGAGTCACTATAATCTTGACTTGAATTTTATCCGTTCATAACGTATTCTAATTTAAACAAGTTCTAGATCAAAGCTTAACTAGCCTATTAGTAACCTTCGAAGTCTCCAAAGTGCAAGTAATTTAAGATTAGAGTTTAGCTATCTAGCAAACGGAGCGGTTATTAATAGTCACATTGTTTAGCACAAAAATGTTAAGAGTGACTAGGCTTTTTAATATATTCATATAGAATATATTGTAACATTTCAATACTACTTATACTTAACGTATCAACTTCTGTATAAATCGAGATATCCTTAACTCAAGAAGTTGTACTTAAATAATTAATATTAATATATAGTAGGCCATCAAATTTATATTCGGCTTATATATTAATAATATAATTTACACTTAAGTTATATTTTTATTTATTGCTTAATTGCTTTAAATATATCTTGTGTAAATTGTTGCATTAATATTCTTACTTGTTAGACTTGTTAGAATATTATTGTTGTCCCACCGGCCTAGAATTGTAACATTCTAGACCAAAACTCTTTCTTTGTTTGAAAGGTGATTTTTATAGATATTGTATTCTACACTTACGTGAGGTGAAGTGAAGTGAGGTGATCCTTGTTCTAAAACCCAAGCCTTAGATATTCTAACGGGGAGTTAGTTGCCTTTGTGCCGTGAGGAAAAGGAAAGACCCAAGACCCGATCTAAGACCTAAGACCGTAATTTGTTAGAAGTACATATATTACACTAAGGGATACAACGACTTTGAGGAGATAGTAGGGAGTTATTGTCCGAGACAAGTGTTATAGGGTTTTTGTACACTTATTTTGAGAAAGTAACGAAGAGTTATGTTTCAAGATAAATATTTGTATGCTGTAAAGGCTTCTCCGCCTACGCTAAGGAGTTTGTTTAAGTAATAAAATCTCGAGACCGGGGAGGTTTTCAGGGACTGGACTAAGGGGGCTTATATATTTAGTTAACAATATATAAGTGGTCCTAACCGGGATAAAAATCCTTGTGTTGTATTCTCTTTCTCTTACTCTTTACTTTCCGTATTTAAAAATTGGATTAAAAAAGGTAACAATTTTTAAGAGGTAAAGAAATATTTTTAAAACGCCGTTAATATTCTTAAAAGGGTAATTAAGTTATTCAACCCTCTTCTACCTTAATTACGTCATTATTACCCATTATTTGAAACCTATCAATTATTACATTGCATATTTTACAATAAGTCTTAGGATTCTAAACTGAAATCCTATCTAACTTACACCACCTATAGAATCCTTGAACCTAACTATCTCAAGCTTGAGTCTTTCATTTCCTTTACGAACCATGTACACCTCTTACTACAAGATTTAAAGTTTACAACAAGCAAGAATGAGCCAAAGAATGCTCAGCAAGATATGTATTAGAATATTTATGTAGTTTGCACCAAGAGAAGGGTGGTAACCAATATTTATACAAACCCGATGTCCAACAGTATTAATATATAACTTGCAATATATATGCAGAAAGTTTAGTGTGGTATATATCTCAACAATAAATGAATCAGAGTTCACGATGCAAGAATGTACTCACAATAAGTATGTAATTTGAGTTATTGCGGTACAAACAATTTAAGTTCACAATTTTGGAATGACACTATCAGTAACTTAGAACCTTGGCATCAGCTAAAATGTTACCATTCATTTAAGAATCAATAAGTAAGCAGTTCAAGATACTGCGAAAAGAACCAATAAAAATTCAATAATTCCCATTAACACTATCGGTAACTTAGCACCTTGGCTTTTGTTACAATGTTAATGTCAAATTCCAATTGGAAGAAATGAGACTATACTGGAGCATTCACCACGCCCTATTGTACACGATGATCAGTCGTATTGTACAATAGAAAAATATATAAATTTCTCTACTAGTAGAAGGATGATCCTTAACTGGTAGTCACCCCAGGCAACACATGGGCCTTTCAATGCTGGATCATGCATCACTCGACCTCTTACGCTATGATGGACTATGCCGCACACTAGCCTCTTACACTTATATCTCCAGTCCCCTTTTTGAATATATTATAATCAACAAGTCTGGGAGGGAAATTTATCCCAACATTCCAAAATAACAATAATCCTTTGTAAGATTGCATCATCAGATAATTGATTCACTTCCTGAATTATGTGGAAGTAATCTCGTGGGTATGTGGGTTGACTCTCAGTCAACTAATCAAGAAGACTCAAGAACACGACCGGGGAGTCGCTATAAATAAATAAAATAATTCTAAAAAATATATATTTAATTGGATAAGATACTGATCCATAAAGACACAAGTATATATGGGAAAAATGTCAAAGTTATTTATTCATTCCCTAATGTGGAGTTGTTAACTCAAATTTATTATAAAATATTTGAATCATTGACCCTTAATTATTATTTAATTAAAAAATAATATTAAAAGTTCTAGGATAATTGCCAACATATTTTTAAGGGTCAATTAATATTTTTAAGGATCATTTTGAACTCTCAAATGATACTTGAAAGGCTTCAAATGGTTTAAAAGTAATTGTTTAATATATAAATAATATTTAATCAACTTTAATTAATATTTAAATATTTAAAAAGGTTTTGAAAGTATTTGTTTAATATTTAAATAGTATTTAATCAACATTAAATATTTTAAAAGAAATTAAAAATATTTAATCAAGATTTAAATACTATTAAATCTTCTTTTAAATAATAATTAATAATGAAAGGGATTAAATATATTTAATTACTTTAAATAATATTTAATCCAATCAAAATAATCTTTTAATTATTTTAAAAGATATTAACTCATAGTGAATAATAATTATCCATTATTAAACAATACAAAAATATATTCAAAGGAGGAGTTCCTTGATTAATAACGACTAACGTCGTGAATTTATTATACTACTACCGGTCAACTATCGAGTACGAAAGATGTAACTCGATACTCTAGGAAATATCTTTAACTACTTACTATACGAACTCTAACTTTTCAAGAAATTTAGAGTTGTCAAAGGATCAAGTAGGAAGGGGGAGAAATATTTTCAATAACAACAAGGGTATGAATAATTCAGAACATCACAAAACTTTATAATCGAAGAACTTGTTATAAAGTTAAAGATTTCAAGAAATCTTGCACAAACAGTAATCAAATATTTTGATTGTTGTTTATGCAAAATAAAAAAAAAGAGTTAGAAATCTTGCCTGGTGTCCATCATGCATTTTCAAAGTTCCACTCGTAATCCATAAGTTCTATCAATAGATACAAGAACTTTGATTAGTCTCTCTACCCAAGTTAGTTACTTTATCTATACTAATCATAATCGTTTCGATTAACCACTAACAAGTGCTTTGTGATTACTAAACCTCATGATTTTGATAATCTAGGACCTCGATACTAATCCAAAAAAATTATATCAAGTCCAAATATGGTCATTACAATTTGTACTAGGTAGTTTTATTAGAACTTATTTTGCCAGTCATTTCACCTCCTCAAACCTATTTTAGTTATTCGTAAAATTATATTGTCAATGATTTTTAATCAAGTTCTTTAAACAAACATGTAGTCATGATATTCTTTAATAACTTCCATTACTTGACCGACTCGAAACAAGTCATATATCTTGCTCGAAATCGTCTCCCAAAAGGGTTGTTTCACCCTTTTTTTTGTTCATTTTACTTAACACTCAGTTTTCTACCATTTTTAATAAATATGAAATTAATCCTTTTCACATGAATACTTTTATGTGATCATCCTTGTACTACCAACAATCTCCCATAAAAGTTTCACATACATCCCATAAATCTAGCTAATTCAGAAACTGCCTCAAACTTAGGCTTATGACAAGCTTGCTCCTTAGATTTCTTACTTCCACCTTCTTGACTTCAACAATTTTAATAAATCAGGTTTTACTCTTTTTGATCCGAAACCTTTTTCTGAATCATCTCAGATGACTCTAGTATTTTAAATAAAAGCTTCATATTTTATTGAGTAGTCTAGCTAAGTTGATCATAGCCTCAAAGTTAGACAAAAACAGAATTTTTATTTTCTGCGCTACGATTACTAAATCGTTCATAACTTTTGACTCGTAACTCCGAATGACGCAAAATTAGCGCACAACCGATCTTGAGACTATCTACTATCCAGTAATCTTATCCAACTATTCAGAGCAAAGGAAAAATATTCCCAGATGTTCTGGACAGTGGCAGCAGAATGGGAAGAAAAAATGGGCATGCTAACGTTTGTAAACTCATCGTTTTCCATTTCTATTCTACTTCAATTCAACCAACAAGCAATCCCAAACTCCTTATTCAATCATATACTACATCAACTTCAAGGTATTTAAAATAATCAAGAATATTAAATAAGATCTTAAAATCAAATTAACAAACCTTGCATTTCTAGGACTAACCAAGCTTAACATAATCATATTAAGTTGAAGGATAAACCTTATACGTTCTCTTGAACTAAAACCACAATATCTCAATGATCGTTAATCAAAATGACACAATTCTTTCTCCAGGATAATTCTGGATGTCCCTATTATTTTATATAAAAGTTTCAAATTTTATTAAGCACCCTAGATAATCCCATCATAGCCTTAAATTTCAACGGAAATAGTTCTCTTACTTTCTGCGCTACCTTCAGTAAATCGGCTATAACTTTTTACTCATAACTTCGAATGGTATGAAATTAGCGCGTAAATGATCTAGAGACTATCTACCATCTAACCATATCACTCATATGCCAAGAACAGAGAATGAATCTTCCCATATTTTCTGGACAGTTTCTGCAGAATGGGATATGGGCATGGTAATGGCTTAAACTTTAACATTTTGTATTTTTATTCACCACCAAAATTAATATCAATGAATCCCAAACTCACCATCCACCTTATACTCCCTCACCAAGATTGTTTCTTCTAATTATACTGCTAAACAAAAGTATGTGGTAAAAGCTGATAGAAGAAAGACAAACTATGGTGAGAAAAGGCCAGTTCCGCCAAAAGCTGAAGATCCCAAAAGCAAAGCTGTTTGCTTTCACTGCAATAAAGTGGGGCACTGGAAGAGAAACTATAAGGCTTACCTTGCAGAATTGAAGAAGAAGAAGGGTGGCGAGACTACCGCTTCTGCTTCAGGTATGTTCATGATCGAACTAAATATGTCACTTAATCAAACTTCTACTTGGGTATTAGATACCACCTGTGGTTCTCTCATTTGCAATTCGTTGCAGGGACTAAGGAGAAGTAAGACTCTTGAAGAAGAGGAGGTGATCCTACGTATGGGCAATGGAGCAAGAGTTGCTGCTGTAGTTGTAGGATCGTTTGATTTACTTATGCCTACGGGAAAGACTATTATTTTGGATAATTGTTATTTTGTTCCCTCAATTGTGAGAAATATTATTTATATTCCCATGTTAGACTTGGATGGTTTTTTGTTTATTATTGAGAATAATAAATGTTCAATTTTTAGAAATAATGTTCTTTATGGTGTTGGTATTTTAAATAATGGTTTGTATGTATGTGACGTAGAACATAGTTTACTTCAAATTGAACATAGTAATAAAAGAAAAAGAGATGATGAAAATCCCACCTACTTTTGGCACTGCAGACTTGGTCATATTAGTGAAAATAGACTTAAGACATTGCATAAGGAAGGGTTACTAGAACCTTTTGATTTTGAATCATATCCAACATGCGAGTCTTTTCTGTTAGGTAAAATGACCAAATCTCCATTTAGTGGACATGGAGAAAGAGCTGCGGAGTTGCTTGGATTGGTACATACAGATGTGTGTGGGCCGATGTCCACGTAAGCCATGGGTGGATTTTCATACTTCATTACTTTTACAGATGATCGATCTAGATTTGGATATGTGTATTTGATGAAATACAAATCTGAAGCCTTTGAAAAGTTAAAGAATATAAGTATGAAGTAGAGAAACAAACCAAGTATAGTATTAAAACCCTTCGATCAGATCGAGGATGTGAATACTTAAGTGGCGAGTTTCTAGATTATCTCAAACAAAATGGTATAGTCTCTCAATGGACTCCTCCGGCCACTCCCCAGTTGAATCGAGTATCCGAAAGGAGAAATCGAACTTTGTTGGACATGGTTCGATCCATGATGAGCTATACAGATCTTCCAGTATCACTTTGGGGTTATGCATTGGAAACATCAACATATATATTGAACAAAGTGCCTTCCAAATCTGTTCCTCAAACTCCGTATGAGATATGGAAAGAAAGGAAACCGAGTCTTAAGCATGTTAAGATTTGGGGATGTCCGGCTTATGTTAAGAAAGTTGACCCCGATAAGCTAGAATCTCGATCCGTGAAATGTAGGTTTGTAGGATATCCTAAAGAGACTTTAGGGTATTATTTTTACACCGAACAAAGGGTGTTTGTCTCCCGACATGCTACTTTCCTGGAAAAACAGTTTATCCTTGAAGGGAATAGTGGGAGCAAGATTGAACTTGATGAAGTTCATGAAGAACAAACTACTACGGTTCAAGAGGAAACACCTGTTCATATTGAACAACCTTCCGTAGAATAGCCCATTCATAGATCACAAAGGGTGTCTCGCCAACCTGAGAGGTATTATGGCCTTGTCATTGAGAATGACAATGAATTGGCGGTCATTGATGGAGACGACCCTATGACCTTCAACGAGGTTGTGAGTAATGTTGACTCAGAGAAATGGCAGAGTGCCATGAAATCCGAAATGGACTCCATGTATGCCAACCAAGTATGGACTTTGGTAGAGGCACCCAAGGATATGAAGCCTATAGGGTGCAAGTGGTTATACAAGAGAAAGATTGGAGCAAATGGCCAGGTAGAGACCTACAAGGCCAGGCTCGTGGCAAAAGGATTCAAACAAAGACAATGTATTGACTTTGATGAAACTTTTTCACCTGTAGCCTTGCTCAAATCAATTCGGATTTTACTCGCTATTGCAGCTTACTATGACTATGAGATCTGGCAAATGGACGTAAAGACGTCTTTCCTCAATGGGGAACTTGAAGAAGAAGTGTATATGACACAGCTAAAGGGTTTTATTTCCATAGGAAATGAACATCTAGTATGTAAGCTACTACAAACCATATATGGGTTAAAGCAAGCTTCTCGAAGATGGAACATTCGTTTTGATGAGACAATCAAAGAGTTTGATTTTATCAAAAACATAGATGAACCATGTGTCTACAAGAAGGTTAGTGGGAGCGCAGTAACATTTCTTATTTTGTATGTAGATGACATACTCTTAATAGGAAATGACATACCAATGCTGCAATCAGTAAAAATGTGGCTATCAAAGAACTTCACTATGAAGGACTTGGGAGAAGCGTCCTACATTCTTGGTATGAAGATCTATAGAGATAGATCAAGAAGAATGATAGGTCTAACCCAAGGTACGTACATCGATAAGGTGCTTAAAAGGTTTAGCATGGAAAACTCCAAGAGAGGTCTCATACCGATGAGCCATGGAGTCTCCTTTTCTGACAAGATGTCTCCTAAGACACTTGAAGAAAGAGAGCGTATGAGTAGGATTCCTTATGCGTCGGCAACAGGATCTATCATGTACGCGATGTTATGTACTAGACCTGATGTTGCTCACTCAATTAGTGTGACTAGTAGATATCACTCAAATCCAGGTGAAGACCACTGGAAAGCAGTGAAGAACATCCTTAAGTACTTGAGAATGACTAAGGATATTTTTCTTATTTTTGGTGGGTCTAAGTTGAAAATAGAGGGTTACACTGACTCTAGTTTTCAGTCAGAGTGTGATGATAGTACATCCATGTCAGGGTATGTGTTTACTCTAAATGGAGGGGCGATTAGTTGGAGAAGTCGTAAGCAATCTACGACGGCTGACTCCACAGCAGAAGCAGAGTATATAGCTGCAAGTGAGGCTGCAAAGGAAGCTGTTTGGATGAAGAAATTTGTTTATGAGTTGGGAGTAGTTCCTGGCATAGAGGGGCCTATTGTGTTATATTGTGACAATAACGCTGCAATATCTCAAGCCAAGGAACCGAGGTCTTACAAGAATACCAAATATATATTGCGGCTGTTTCATTTGATTAGGGAGATCATTGAAAGAGGAGATGTCAAGATCGAAAGAGTTGACACACATAACAACATAGCAGACCCGTTCACGAAGCCGCTGTCTTAGTTAAATTTTGATCGTCATAAGGAGCGGATGGGTATTAGATACCAGAGTGATTGGCTTTAGGCCAAGTGGGAGATTGAAAGTGTTTAACCTAAAACCAATCATGTATGATGAGTTAGGAAAAAACTTTCTGCTACTCTTATTTAATTTCATTTGATAATAATAAAGTATTTATTTGTTATGTTACGGGCTTAATCTATTTGAAGTGTATTAAATAAGATGTTCCATAGTTTAGAGAAAAGCTTCTAGAATTATAATGAGATTGTAATAATGAGATCTAGAAGATAATAGCTTTAGACTTAAACAGTTCCTGATCATAGAATAACTAATTGGAAATTGGTAAATCCGTAAAAATCAGTACATACTATGCTAGCTCTCTTAGGAGGATGTCTGTTCTCATAGACATTTGTGTGGTGACACTATATCTAGTATGTAAGTGCTTATTAAGGAATAAGTTCACTGAACATGACTCGATAAGTAGAACAACCAATGGAGTTTTCTCACGTGTCGATAGTTGTTTATTAAGTAAATAGTTGTACAAGTATCCTTAGACTTGAGATCGTTAGAGTAATCTCATACACAATGATTTATGCTTTGGTTTAGTCCTTAGTCTCTAGGACATTCATTAGGTCCATTCTGTGCATAGTGATTTGTGTATGGAGATAGTTAACGGATCAATAAAGGATATGCCCCTTCCAGTAAAGGAAGTGAATATCCTATGTTATTCTTAGATATGCAAGTTCAGGAATCTCTGGCCAGAGTGAATGAAATTAGAAAGAGTTTCTAATTTGCATTAAAAGGAACTTTGCATTATGAATAAGAAATCATATGATTAAATTAGATAGGCTTGACACGAGTTCCACCTTGTATTTAATCGGGATATTGAAGGGTAGAAGGAATTAATTGTACGGTAACTAATTACTGACAGGTTCTAAGTATTCTAAGCAATGATTTCGTATTATCTGGATAGTCGCGATATGTTGAGAAGCATCACTCACGATGTAGAATAAATATAATTAATCAGATTAATTATATTTAATAAATTAATAGAATTCATATAAATAATAAATAAAATGTTTATTATTATTTATTTCTAATACCGGCTTAATATTGAACCTAAAGAATCACACCATAAAAGAGATTAAATTATAGATGAAGGAATAATTAATAATAGCTAGTCATTATTTATTTATGAAATAAATAATTACTTAGCAAATTTTATAAATTAATTAAATGAGTTTTGATTGATTATAAATTATTTAAGATAAGATCTTAATATTATTAATTATATATTTAATTAAAGTAATTAAATATGAAGAGAGAATAATTTTCTAAAAGAGTTTAGAAAAAGGAATTAATGATTAAAATAGTTTTAATCATTAACTAATTAATTAATAAGATTAATTAATTAAAAAGGGAATTAATAATAACATATTTATAGAAAATATCTCAGCTGAGATATTTGCCTATAAATATAGGATTATAAACCCTAATACAAAAAACCCTAATATTTGTGAGAAATATTTTAAAAGGAAGGCAACCCTAATTTCCTCTCTAGCCTCCTCCTTCATCTTTTAGTTTGATTCTTGGTGGATATTTTTAGAGCACTCCACACTTGAGGGGTGATTGCAAGGATTGAAGAACAAGATCTTCTCTAGCTGTTGCCGGAAAGCAATCGAGGTATTCTTCAATTTATAAAATAGTTTTTGTATCTATATGTATGTATACATATGAATATATGCAAATAAATGTTATTCAATGCTTCCGCTGGTGCATAAATTCCTGCAGATACTTGCTTCAGGGCCCTCAACGGAGGTGGTTGGAACAATAGCTCCTTCTTCCTGCGTTACGATAAGAGGAACATTGGTGTCAACAGTGGTGTTAGGGATCTTTCTTTCGAGGGTGCTCGTAGTACTTCATGTTCTTGCCATGGTTGCTATTCTCTTCCCACAGACGGTGCCAAATATTATGGATTAAAAACTAGGTGTATTTAATGTGTAATTAATGTTAAGGCTTGGGGAGCTTCGAGCTTTAATGATTGCACTAACGTTTCGTGACTATCTTGAGTCCTTATTAACTACCTACATATCTCAATATATGTGAGAATCAAGCCAATAACATAATTCTAATATTGAGGGGTTAGGCCCTTTATATAGGCATATGAGGGCCTTAGGGTTAGATTAAGGTTAGGAGACTTGGTGGCCAATGTCTCCTAGTGACGTTAAGTTGTTGTAACCTTCCAGGAATGAGGGTCCTCATTGGACTCTTCCCATGCTAGGGTTTGTAGATCCTTCTAGAATGTTGGCCTTCAACAGGTTTCTCAGGCCTTTACTAAGCCTTTATTAATTAATTATGAAGTTAATTAATAACAAAGGTTTAATGGGCCTATGGCTTCAGCAGAGCTTGTGGGTTAGATTTATAAATCCAGTTAATCTTTGGATTATAAATCTAGTTGATCCTAGGATTTATTTTCCTCGTTCGTTTTAAGGGCTCAAGCCTTTGGATCACGATAGGTCTGATAAATGAAATAATAAATTCTATATTTATTATTTTCATAGGATATTTGTTTACCCGTATCTCCTTCTTGTGTTCATTTCCCTTGACCATCAAAGCCACAGTCTTTTCCTTTCTTTGATTCTTCTCAATCTCTTCATCTTGTTGTATTGACAACTGATATATCTTGAGAATACCATAAATCTTCTCAAGAGTATAATATTTGAAGTCCTGAGATTGTTTAATGGAGATAGTCATTACTTTCTATTCTTTCGGAAGAGATCTAAGAAATTTCATATTTATATCTTCAGTTGCATAAACCCTAGCATATTGTTTTAGTCCATTCAAAAGCATTTGGAACCTACTATAGGTATGATTGATGGACTCACCACTTTTAAAATTAAAAGATTCATATTTCTAAATCAGGAGTTGCATCTTGTTTTTCCTGATTTGTTCATTTCTTTCACATAGAGTTTGAAGAGTATTTCATACCTCCTTTGATGTAGTGCAATTTATCACATTGTCAAACATGTCTTTAACCAGACCACTGAATAGAATATTCATGGCCTTTTTGTCTTTTAGCACTTCTTTTTCATCCTTTTCTGTGAACTTAGTAATGAGTTTTGGAACATGCTTGTCAAAGGCAGAAGCTTCATCAGGGTTTACACCTGTGACCAGCTTCATGGGGTACATGAGGACCTTTCTCTATGCAATTAACATAGGAAGGGTCAAGAGAAAGTAGATGCTGGTGCATTTTTACTTTCCATGCAAAATATTCATCTTTTTCTAACACTGAAATCTTCACACCTGAATCCTTGTGGCTCATATTGACTTGCTCTTAATCTTAAAACTTTCTGTATGTTGAAAGCCTACACTTTGATACGAATTGTTATTCCCAGAACAATATTAATATGTATTTTTAGAAGAGGGGTTGAATGCAAATACAATTTTTTTGAGTTCTTAGTATTTGTTCTTTCATATACCGAGTATGTTGAGACGTGTTTATTTGAACAATAGAAACTGAAGCATAAATTAAACAAGATATTAAAAATTACTGATGGATTGGTTTTTCCATCAGTGTATATATTGCTCAAATAAGCTAGGTTTATAAAAACCTAGCTGTTTTTTACAAAGTTAGAAAATAAATCAATCGTTCTTACAGAGTGTTCTAAGGCTTGAACAGTTGATTCTGAATGATATTTTAACTTGGTTATTTTCTAACAATGCTACCACTCCTATTTATATAATACAAGTGTGTTTACAATCTCAAGAATAGAGTACAAACAAAAATACATATTCTAGGAACGTTACTAATCTATCTTTCCATTCTGTATTTTTCCAGAAATGTCTTGAGTCTTGGAAAGATAATTTCAATTTGAGTCTTCACAGTCAATGTAGACTGTCTTCCATAGCTGTGCTTTTGTCTGAATATTCCTGACAATTTGTCTCTTTGTGCAGTCCCTATCAATTGATAATTTTATTGTTAAACATATCAATTGATTCTTTCTTGCATCCATCAATTGATGTTCTTCTTCGATTGATCTTGATATCCATCGATTGATAATAACTATTGACTTATCGATTGATAAATGTTATCAATCGATATATCAATCGATGGGTCTTCACATCAGTTGATGGTCTTCATCTTGACTTGGCTTTATATCAATCGATCCTCTACCAATTGATTCTTCAATATCAACTGATCATCCTTCACTTGTACATTTTTTCTGTCTTCAACACAATTACAATTATGACAGTTTAAGACATACATCAGTTGATGACCTGTATCAATTGACTCTAGTATCAATTAATGAGAACATTATCAATTGATTTAAGTCACATCAATTGAATTAGACTAAGTATAACTATGCTACCATCCATATTATCAGTTGATATTTATAAATATCATATCAATTAATCAGTTACAATAAATAAAATTTCTATGATTCTAAGGTTAAATTTATCATCAAGTCTATATAGATTCCTTACAATATCAATAAAAATGTTTAAAAATTTAACGAATATATAGTAAAGAACAAATCAAATTTTTTTATCAATTCAAACTCTCTTTATTGAGTAGATTTTTCATTATCTGGCTTCTCATGTTAAAGTACTGTACAAAAATTTGTTATGATGATGAATATGTATGTGATTTGTCAACACGTATTCGAAATGTTAATCACAATTATAATTTTATGCAAATCTTTTTCAATGAATCAATATTATGAATATCATATAGTTCTACGATTCCCAATATTAAAACAAAACAAACCGAAGTTTCACACGAAATAAAACAAAATCCAAAGTTTGTATTGAGAACACCAAATAAATAAGTAGAAAGATTATAAATAAAGAAGGGTTTATCATTAACCAAAATATAAATGATAGTTACAAATCAATGAGCCATAAATTATATTTATTTAATAATAATTAATAAAGATTATTCAATATTATCATTTAATTAAATAGTACATACAGTTTTTTAAGAGAAAGTACATATAGTTATATTACTATTTATAGCAGCGTAAATACGAATAATTTTAATATATTTTAATATTATTTAGATAAATTATGATTATTAAATTTATATTTTTATAATTCATTATTTTTCATGATATATAAACTTTAAATATTAGCTAAGAATAAAAGTTTAAATTTTATTAATATAATCTTATTTTGCATTAATATTTATTATTGAAATAATTTAACTTAAAATTTTTTGAATTTGTGAATTGAAAATATAATAAGATGATATGTTAAATGCATATGATTTATAATCTTTGAGGATATAAAGAATTTAAAATATAAATAACATGTGAACGAGATGGGTTGAGAGCTCAACATTTGTTAGATGCATTTTGTGGTGCTAAATCTACTTTGAGTAGAGAGCTTCTTTGTGTACTCGCTCTGATTTCCAAAGTGGCGATGTAAAAGGTTGGTAAGGAAATGACTACTTATTTAGCAGATTTTCTGTTTGGTATGGGTATTCCAGGAGGTGCTAAAGATGTGTTACATGCAGTTAGTCGATTTCTTGAGGCTCATGGGGAAAATTCTAATCTTTCAATGCTCTTGGTAGATTTTAAAAATGCTTTTAATATGGTTGATAGATGGAAAATACTACATGAAATTAGGAGTAAGTGTCCATCTATCTACCCTTGAGTGGAGTTTCTCTACAGGCAACCAATTAGGCTTTTTCTAGGAGCCGATTTCATTTGGTCCACATGTGGGATTCAACAAGGGGATCCGCTGTGACCCATCATCTTTGCTCTTACCTTACATTCTTTGATTCTCAAGCTTCGCGACACTTGTAATATGTCAATTCAGGCATGGTACTTGGATGATGGTACTATAATTGGAGATTCAGTTGAGGTCGCTAAGTCTTTAAGTATCATCCAATTTGATGGGTCTAACATGGGTTTAAAGCTAAATATTGGTAAGACAGATATTTTTTAGCCTTTTATTGATCCTCGTATAATCCAAGATGAGTTATTTCCTCCTAATATTGGTATGCCTTAGGGTGGTGTCAAACTTCTTGGTGGGGCAATAAGCATTGATGCCGGTTTCATTGAGAAACTTAATGATCCTTTGTGTGAGCTTATACTCCTTAGAGTTTATGGGTGCCTTGGAGAAACTTAATGATCCTTTGTGTGAGCTTATACTCCTTAGAGTTTGCATGGGGCTCAGTAAACTTTATTACGCTTTACGCACTTGTCCGCCACAATTTTTTAAAGAGGTTTCAACTCAATTTGAAACCGCTTTAAGGAGGCAATTAGATAATATTATGACGACTGAAGGCCCTGGATTTGGTGCTCTTCAGTGGAGATTGACCGCCTTACCTATACGAATGAGTGGGTTGGGTGTATATGCTGCATGTGATGCTAGTTTATTTGCTTTTTTAGCTTCCTAGATTCAGTCCATAGATTTGCAAAGTCATATTTTGCGAGATGGTGGAATAATTTTCACGGGAGAACATTTTTTTCCGGTGCAAGAATCTCTGTAAATAATTGTCAGATGTGAATTTGTCTATCTGCCCAAAACCAATGCATCACTTGGCAAATCTTTACTTTAGAGGTATTTGTAAAAATTTACATATTAAGTTTGACTTTTAAGAGAGTCAAGTTATAATATTTCAGTGTTTGAGATCTAATCATGCTCAGAATTTTCTTTTGGATGCCCTTATAGAATGGTTGAGAAATTGCATAACACCATTAGAGTACAAAATGATTTTATGTTATAGGCTCATGATTCCCTTATTTTCTGAGGGTGTTTTATGCCCATTGTGCCTGACTCGTATGTATATATATGGAGAGCATGCCGTGCATTGTCAAAAACAACCAGGGTTCAAATATTAACATGATATGGTTAGAAATGTATTATTTGACGTATTTTGGAGGGCGGGTATCCCAGCTAAAAAAGAGGTACCAGTCAATTTCTTACCCCTCCCAGGAATACGAGATCAATACTTAGACCCGCTGATATTTTAGTTTACAGTTGGAATGGAGGGAAACATACGTGCGTTGATCTTACTGAAATCTCTCCCTTAAGTGGACTTGGTAGTCGAATATTTATGATGGGTCAGGCAACGAACAAAACAGCAGAGGCAAAAGTACATAAACATGATCAAGCATGTAGAGTTAATTAACACAGTTTTATGCCATTTTCTTTTGATACCTTTAGATTCTTGACTTCCGATGTTGTTGAATTTTTTCGGAGAGTTGAGAGAGTCATGAATAAAAATGTTATTACTGTTGGTTCAGCTGAATATGTATTTCGTCGGATAGGATTTACAATTCAACGAGGACTTACGGCGCAACTTGTTGCCCATTTACCTCGTATACATGTGATCTAAAATTTCTTATTTGATTTTTTAATATATTATTTATTCACACGTGGATAGTAATATTTTTCAACGTCATGTTAAATAACTTCAAATAATAATTTTTATGTTATATAAAGTAATAATAAATAAAGAATTATTTCTAATAAATAGCTTAATCCAAGTGTGTGTAACAGAGGTATAATGCTAATATTTATATAATAACATATCAATCATCCTTTATTAACATTTATAATAATAAAATTAAGAAGTGGATAATAATTATTAAAAAGTGAATGATAACAAATATTTACAATAACGTATTAAATAAATAAAAAATAGGTCACAATATTAAAAAAGGCTAATATTTGGGTTCAAGAAAAAACCTGAATTTTTCAATTGATTTAAATTATTATTTAATTAATAATTGATTAGCATTTTATAAAAACACACGATATATATAGATGTTCACAGTACAAATATAATCGAATAAAAATTATTTTTTATTTTTAAAAATTACCTTTCTTCTAAATTTTACTAGATTATTGTTATGGAGCAAAATCCGAGATAAGTAAACAATACAAAACACACACAATAAAATTATATGACGTGGAAAATCCGCGACCCAACTTGTATTATTAATCAAAACAGTTATCAATAATACAACCAATCAATCACGAATAATTAAACCTAACAATACCTAAGTATTCCTTCTCACACCTCATGGTGTTTCCAAACCTATGTACGTGGAACAACCACGTACCAAACGATACTTAAAGCTCCATGTTTAAGCATACCCATCAAACCCATTATGAATGTGTATATATAGCCACCACAAACTTAGCCACCAAGACTTACTGTATGTTAAACGAAAGGAGTGTTGCAGAAGGGGGGTTGAATGCAACTTGCTAAATTATCACTAATCTTGCAAGCAACAAACAAGAAGTGATAATATCAAGTTAAGAAAATAAACAGTAAGTATACAAAAGATACAAGGTGTTTTACTTCAAAAATTAATTTTATTAATTTTTGTTTTTGCTACAACTGTCTAGAAGAGGTTTCCAGCTTCAATAGATACAATAACAAGAGAATGTTAATGTTTCTATGCTTGAGAAAAGTTAAGCTCAGTTGCACAAGGGAAAGTGTTTATGAGATATGTGTATTTATGCTAAGACACATACCTCACTTACAAGTGTACTTTCCCTTATTTCCTGGACAATACTTGAAATAGAAACTTCACTTTTTCTTCTCAAATTTATCTTCATTCCATTTGTAGATAAAGTTGCTCTGAGAGGATTTGACATTCTTGACTCCATGAGCATGCTTCATCTTTTTGCTTGCTTTTTCTCAAATTGCAGTAGTAGACTTGACATACTAGGTAGAGTTGTCAAGATCAATCAGTGAATGAACTTTACCTAGTCTGCTTCTTGAAATAGACTGTCAGTTTCACTAAAAGGTTACTGTCAACCTTTAGTTTCTCTTTGGTGACATCATCTTTGATTCTGCATACTTTACTGTCAAGCTGCCCAGTCTTCTAAAACATGTTGTCGTCCAAAGGTACTGTCAACTATCCCGCCAAACATGTTGTCAACTATCCCGCCAAACATACTGTCAACTATCCCCGCCAAAGCTACTGTCAGAAAACTTGTTGTCTTCGATTCTTCAATCTCCGTCAAGTTTATTGTCAAGGAATAGTTGCTGTTAGTAAAACTTGTTGTCTTAGAGTTTTCATTCTCTGCCAAGTTTACTGTCACGGAATAGTTAATGTCGTCTGTTCCAAAAGATGGTATCACTTGAATATACTGTCGTAGGCTCCAGTTTGTAGAATGTTACTGTCAATGATTTGATCCATGTTGTGCATGAACACTTTATAAACTTCTACTTCATAGATCATTTATTATATTTGTATAAGACAGTAACTATTGATACTTACTGTCACCTACTTGACTTTTTGTACATACTAATACAAGTGACATTTAAATATACTGTCAATGTGTATATGACAGTATGTTTTACTTAGTTAATATTTAATTAATCTAAGTATTAGTTGTTTACATTGATAATACCACAATCCCTAACAATCTCCCCCAATTTGTTTTTATGATAAATAAAGACAAATTTAAAGAAAATTGTAGATGTTAACTCAACTAATAAACAGCAGAAGTGTTTGTACAGGAAAATATAAAAAAAAATTACAAGTACAATCCTATCTCAAGGTAAGTTCATCTAGACTGAAGAAATCTGCAATTTTGACTCCAGCTTCATCAACACTTCTTATCTGTTGTCATCCTTCCATACAACCCTTCAAGAACTTTCAGTTCCTTCTTCTCTTCATCTGTCTTGGCATGAATAGAGACACAATTTAAGACTAGCTTCACCATTTTGTAAGAAAGATTCTTCAACTCCCTATAGGTGTAGTAGTTCTCAGTTGGTCCTTTGGATATGCACATATACTTCATTCCAAACATGTCTTTGACAAATCTTTCTTTTGTAGAAGAGTAGACCTGCTTCACCTTGAGTTTGTCTATGGTTTCATCCTCTTCTTCTCTTGATTCAATAATGTAAGAGCCCGAACCTTTGTAAAATCTGAACTATGAATGAATAGTAACTTTTCAGTTTTACGAAAACCATGATAGCCCACACTATATATAAGGTGTAGGATTATAAATCCGAGATTTTATTGCGATAATACTAAGTAAATAAGTGTATGTAAACGTCGTTAGAATCCGAGGATTTTGTCGTTTACTAATTGTTTCATAATTTACGAGATACTGATGAATAGAGGAGTAGGTTTCGACCTAAGGCATTATAATTCAAAGAAATTATATCCTAGACACATTAAGGTAGTGTGACTAGTAAATGTTCACATTACAAAGATAGAAATAAGAGGTGTTATCACTAATTATGTTTATGAAGGATTAATAGTAAGTAAAGAATGATAAGTGAAATGCACCACAAGGGGAGCCATGCAAGCAAGTACTTGCATGGGTGGAGTCAAGTAACTAGTCAAGTAACTAAGCTAGCAAGTTAACCAAATGACAAACTAGGATTAGGAAACATGGTTCCCTCATTTAGGGGAAAAAATCCATAAAACAACCTTATCACTTGGCACAAATTCAACAAAGCCATGATTAACCTTTTCATAGATTTTATTCCCACAAAAACAAACACAAATCAGCAAAAGCAAGTAGCCATGCAGAAAATTTTCTTCTCTCCCCCACCATTGTTCCATTCGACTTTTTCAAGAAAGAGGAAGAAAGAAAAAGTCAAAGTCCAAGCTTCCTTGCTTCATAAATCCTCAAATTAATTCCCAAGCTTCTATATTTCATAGATAAGGTATGGTAAAAATCTCAAGTCCATTCTCCATGTCTAGCATTTTCAAATAATTCATCAAAGATGACAATGAATAGTATGAATAGTAAACTCTAGAAATTTTAAAGCTTGTTTTCTTGATGTTTAGTTAAGAACAAATGTAGATCAAGCTTCTCTAAGGACTCCAAGCACTATCTAGTTTTTGTTTGAGCTTTGTGAAGGTATGGACAACCTCCCTTGTGTTTTATGTGAGTAATATGCCATGAAAGTGTTAGTAAGTGAAGTCATGAGCTAGTATGGTAAAGATATGATGATGTTAAGCATTTGGTTGAGTTCTTGAAATGATGTTAGTAGTGTAATGGTGAAATGAGTAGCTTATTTTTGTAACCATGATGATGTTGGGTTCCGAGGCATAAAACGCAGCGGATTAAACGTAAATATAATAAAAATTCGGAACCCTAATCGCAGGATCATGTATAAGTTCGGACTGATTATTGTGAAACGGAATCATACCTTTTCTTGGTCTTGACTTCTACGAACTCAACGGAGATCCTAGCTTTCACGACTTGTGTCTTCTTCTCGAAAACACCTCTATGGTATCTACACGAGCACCTTCAAGAACGTCTCACGATCTTGATTATGGAACGGATGTACTAGCCTCCTCTAGATGATTTCGAAACTGCCTTTGCTGTGCTTGCTGCTGCCTCTAGGATTTTTCTTATCAAAACGTAATGACCTATTAACCCTACATTATGTATTTATAATGGTTGGTTAATAGGCCCATAATAGCAACCCATAACAGCAAAACCTAACCCATGTAGGTTTAGGATTAAATAATAAAATCGAATTTTATTATTTAATTAATAACTAAGTCACACTTAATTATTAAGGGCAGAATTCAAATTCGAATTAATATTATTTCAATTAATTAAGTCTCACTTAATTAATATAATAAAATTCAAATAATCATCAATTAATTTAAATCTATAATTTAAATTAATTATTCCTCTAAGTACTCTATGTGTGTGACCCTATAGGCTATTATTTAATTAGCAATAATTTTATTCTCCAATAAAATTACAAACAATGAGCGGTATCTAGTAATACATCATTGCTACCCAATTAAATAATAATTAAATCGTGATTCGATAAAACTTTTCGTGATTAATGTTTCCGTGTAATATAATCCCTTTAACCATATATATTATAGATTAAACTCGAGGCATGTATTTAGTCATCCTCTTCAACATTTAATCCGGGTTTACTTGATCCATGAGTAGACTATGAAAAACAAATCATTATTTGAGCACGGCCATGCATTTTATAGTCTCACTCAATCAAGAGGCCAATAATATCTCTCCTAATTATAGGAGGGTTAAATCCTTTATCTATCATTCATATTTCTCATACGACTCATGATATACCCGATGTCCACTTTTATCATTACCCGGTCAAAGGTAACTTTTAATGTAGTCAAAGTATATTAATCCTCGTACAGAAATATAATGATCTCAAGTCAGAGGATCATTACACCATTATCACTGTGAGTCTTTCTTATGACTTTATTAAACATGGAGAATCTCACTGTGGGTCTGTCCAGTACCATGTACTCCTGCATGTACCTATGTGTTGACTTTAGTATCCCCATACTTATAACCAATGAGATGTGGTTATCAGTCAAACAACATACTAGTCTATTTATGTATTATTATTGTCCTATAATAATAATACTCGACTAGGGACATTTAAGAATATGATCTATTATATAATCTCAAGTTCAAGTCCTGTACTAAACTATACAATGTGTATCATGATTCTAAAGACATTTATTATGCTAACAAATATATCGCAGTAATTAAAGTCATAATAAATATGTTTATTGAATAATCAAATGACATAAAGGTCTATTAAAAGAAACATTGTATTGCCTCTAGGGCACCTACACTAACAGATGAAAGGAGTGAGGATGAGTGTTGGTTGGAATGGATTCACATTGGTTGAATCCGGAAAACGTTACGTTTATAGCCGTCGTAATACCCAATTTTCGTAAGCACTCTTTTTAACTGTGAAAATAGTAATGTCAGGCTCCTGGTCCCTAAGGCCTCTGACCATAGTTGGTTAGTACTTGTCTCATATATCGTTTTGACGCTTCAATTATGTTATTCCGATATACGGTTTAGGAGATAAGTCAAATTTAGTGAAAGCAACTAAACCAACCAAACTGTTTCGGGAATCCCTTTTGTAAAATATAAATAGACCACTTAAAAGTCACCAAAAATCATGCAATTTTAAGGGAACATAGTTGGGACAGAGGTAAAGGCCTCTGCAAAATATCATGACCAGAGGACAAAATTTCGATTTTATAAAATTGTTGAAGCCGGGCAGATTCTTTGACAAACCTTAAAGGAGAAAGAATGAATAAAAGAAACTTAAGTGTCTATGCAAAGTGACAAGTATGAAGGTGTCATTGACCCATGAATTGACTTAAGTAATCAACATATGTCCTTAAGGTTAAGTAACTTTAGAATGAGAGGTCTAACTTATGTCAAGCTTAAGGTTCGTGCGTGCGTGACATTAGTGGTTAAGATAACCAATAACTAACGAAGCGTTCTATTTGACTTATATAGATCGTCCGTCAAACCCCCGCACCTCGACGAACCCCAGGACCACAGGCAAGTTTTCAAAACTCGTATCTAATGTACTAATGTTTTGTCGAAAGACTGTTATTGTTGTGATATAACTGTATATTGAAAAGTACGAACTGTTTTACGTATTGTTACAAATTTCGTAAATGTTACGGTTATATGCTATAAAGTATTATAGATATAAGCCGGTAAAAGTAAAGGCTCTAAGCATAGTGCAAATATGTATTTTCGAACGTAGACCGGGAGTCGGAAGGTTAAGTTAAGTGCTGTCATAATCCGGAGGAAGCCGGAGACAGATTATTTTGAAATAACGATTATAAATATTTCGATATTTATATTTTGATATTCTTTTGATAAAAGAATTAAAAGGAGATAATAAATATTATTTTTAATATTTATTTAATTAATGAATATTATTTTGAATATTCATTTATTGAGGATTATTTATTAATTTTAATTAATAAATATTATTTAAATATTTATTAATTATTGAAAATTCATTTACAAATTATTCTAGGTCTTTAATAATTATTCGAAGCTTTCGATAATTATTTTAAATATTTTCCGACCTTCAGAAAATGATTTAAAGATAGTGAGAGCTCCCTAATATTTTAATTTTATTATTTTATTTTATTCTATTCTTTAAATAAGAATAAAATACTTTCAGACTTATCAAAAATAGGGAACTCGGTATAGGAAGTGAATACCTATTTACTTATCGAAAGCAGTCAAGTTTTGGAACTAGTTTCCACAGTAGCAAGAGCTTTTCAACTTATCAAAAGCAGAGAGGTTTCCGACAAACTCCCGAGTCATGGTTTTCAAAATGAATTCATTCCTTGATGAAAGAGATTAGTGGGTGAAGGTCACTTACCTGTGTGGTGAGAGGACAACCGGACTAATATAATCAGTGACTACTCATAGCTATGAGGGTCTATCAACAAGTACTATATACTTGGGGAACTAGGATTAACTTCCAAGTTCCAGGTTAGATAGACAAATCTATTAACAAGTATGATATACTTGGGGAGCTTGGATTAATGTTCCAGTTCCAGACTTATAGATTGATTCAGTGGACTTGGAGTTAGCGTAAGAGGCCGAGTGACGCACGGTCCAGCACTTTGACCCGTATGCGGTCTAGGGTGATTACCCATTAATGGTAGCGAGTACCGGAGCTCCACCTTTTACATATAGAGAAACGGAATGCTTCCATAGGTTGCTGATGAAGGCTGCCACGTGCTACGACTGATCATCGTGGATGTGTGGTAGCGGGCGTGTTGATGCTCCAATTACAGTCCCTTCTTCCAATTGGAATTGTGCTACGCACCGTAACAAAAGCCTAGGAGCTGCGTTACCGATGGTGTTGATTAGCAGTGAACCATTCTGAAAGATTCAGCTTACTTATCATGTTTTGACGAAAGTTATTTTAAACTTCAGTTATTTGTTCATGATGCTTTTACAAATAACTTACAGCATGTTTTCAGAAGTATATTAATTATTGCTGAGCTATATTGCTCACCCTTGCTTTCTTTATATATCACAACACAACAGGACAGCAGGATGCCGCGAATGCGCCGCACAGCCAGGAAGCGCGTGGGAAACGCCCGCGCATTCCGTAGATTCTTCGCCAACCTACCCCAGGTAGGGAGTCGGAGTAGAAGTAGGATAGGGGTACAGTTGTTGATGGTACGCCTTATCTATAAATATGATCTATGTAAGTTAATAAACAAGAGCATGCATTAACATTCAGTATTGTTTCGAATAGAAACCGTACTGTTTTCATAAGACAAGAAACTACTTTGGGATTGTAATATTTACTCTGATGGATTTATGTATTAGATATGTATTCGTTCTGAGACTATAATCAGTAGTGTATGTGTGTATATGAACTGTGGGGTCGCTGCAGGTGAAGTACTAGCATTAAAGATTGAGATAATAGTGTTAATAACAGGAAGAACGGGAACCGTGGCAGCACATGTCTCCGACCCCGGATCTCGGGGCGCCACAGAAATGGTATCAGAGCGTAAGATTATAACTCTCAGAACGATAGGAAGCTAAGAACAATAAATCTCATAATAGTAATAAGAAACTCTTATCGAGTTCACCGTCGGGCTACTGGATATAGTGCTGGCATTAAAACCCGCAAGGGAACTTTCAACCCCAGTTAGTAACGTCATTTTTGGTATATATATATATATATATAGGTACCCGATGCCCGAGCAGTAGAGGGTTTTGAAGAGCAGCACGACGCAGCATTGCTAGGCTTAGGAGGTGACCTTGCAACTATCCCAAAGGAGGATCCAGAGGAGGAACCGATGGAGGACCCGAGTGAGGGACCACAGGATGCAAACTATGTTTTCCCTACCCCACCCACTGAGACAGAGGGGGACCCTATGGATGATGATGTTGTCTAGAGGGACATCGAGATGTACCCACTTCCAGTTGTGAGATCTCCTACACCACTCATGCCCCCACTTAGCCCTCTCAGTTCAGAGGACGAGTACGATGAGCTTACACCTGACAGGGCCGAGCTTTCCACGGACATGCCAGCGGACCCAGACGCTCCTCCTCCCCCATTTTTAGGGGTACAAGCAGTCATCCATGAGTACATGATAGGTCAGCTTACTGTAGAGATTGCTTTGGCAGATGGTCGCGTTGATGAGCTGAGGCGCTAGCTGGCCGCTGAGCGCGAGCTTAGGGTTGCTCAGCAGAGAGGCTTGATGCCGACCACCCCCCAGCAGATGAGGACAGCGGTTACCAAGATTGAGTTGAGTGCCCGTGCTCGTATGCGGAGCCTACCTACCAGGGGAGATGGGACAGTGAGCTTGCGAGAGGAAGATGCTATTTGGGCCGATCCTATGATGCAGGTCCAGGACTTGACCCGGGGTAGCCTGAGGGGAGGCTAATGACTTTTGGTAAAAATGCATGTGGCACTAGCATTTTGAGGATTCGGTGATGCAGTAGTGTCGTTGTTTCTGGCCACATTGATAGGCATTTGATTATCTATGTTATGTTTAGTTTCAGATGCATATTTCCTGTTGTTGACTATAACCTTTAGTGGTTGCGACCAAAGTTCGCCGTTTGTATATATTTCCCTTATTTTCAGTTACGTATATCTGATTGTCACATATACTCTATTGTCAAATATTGCTGCAAACTGGGTAGTATACTGAGCAGGATTATGAAACCTACAGTGATGAGTAATGGTTACTAAGGATTATGGCCTAAGTTATTCTGACAAAATTTTTATTAATAAATGCCAGAACAATGCCTCCTAGACGCGTGGGAACAAGAGCACACCCAGCTGAATCTGTGGCTCAGGTTATCAATAACCAAGAGGAGGAAAATCAAAACCATCCAGAGGAAGAGGAAAATGATATGGATAACAATGAATTGAATGACCAAGATTATGAATAAGAGGAATACGAGGATACCCAGGAGGAAGAGGAGTAAGAGGGGGGGGGGTCAGATGGAGCAGTTTGTAAGGATACTAAGACAGAACCTGAATCACCAACCCCCACATCTCAGTCAATCAGTGGCAAATGCTTTTAAAGCTTTTAAGTCCCTGAAACCACCAGAGTTCCGAGGAACGACAAACCCAGTCGAGGCAAGAGCCTGGCTGAAGGAAATGGAGAAAACATTCGAGATAATGGGCACTGAGGAGGCCCACAAGACTATCTTTGCCACTTACCTCCTCAAGGGAGAGGCTAACTTTTGGTGGGAAGCCAAGAAAAATTTAGAAGCAGACGCTGTCATCACTTGGGCAAGATTCAGCGAGATGTTCTTGGAAAAGTATATCCCTAGGTTCATGGAAACTCAAATGGAGCTAAAATTTTTGGAGATGAAAAAAGAAAACTTGACAGTGGCAGAGTATGAAGCCAAATTTACAGAACTGTCAAGGTTTGTGCCAGACTTCGTGAACACAGAAGCTAAGAGAGCTAGAAGGTTTCAACAAGGGCTGAAGCAATGGATTCAGAACAGGGTAGCAGTATTTGAGATTACCGATTATGCCACACTAGTACAGAAAGCCTCGATAGTGGAGGCAGGAAATGAACAGATATCTAAGAGCAAGGAAATGAAGAAGAGAAAGTTTGAAAGCCGCGGAGGAAGTTCCGTGAGCGGAGGTTTTCCAAGCAAAGTCAACCGAGGAACAGTATCGCAACCAGCGAGGAGTTCAGGGTTCATAAATTTTGGGAGTGGCAGTGCGGTCCAGAATAGCCGACCAGCCGGGACATCTCATTTCAGCCAATCCCGACTACCACCACCAGAGTGTAAGAGTTGTGGAAGGAAGCACCTTGGCACCTGTCTCAAGGGGTCAACAGATTGTTTCAAATGTGGGCGAGCAGGTCACTATGCTAGTAACTGTCCCCAGAATGGGTTGAAGTGCTTCCAGTGTGGAATGGCGGGGCACCTGAAAAAGGATTGCAAGGCACCAGCACCCACAATGTCCAGGATGAGCGGGACACCTTCCAATAGGCCCCCAACAGCAAGGACCTTTAATATGACAGTGAAGAATGTCGTGCGAGACGCGGATGTTATAGCAGGTAAATGTTTTATTTGATTCTGGAGCTACTAGGTCATTTGTGTCTAAGGAGTTGGCATGCAAGTTAAAACTTAAGGCGGAACCTTTGAAAGAATTGTTGCAAGTAGAGGTAGCTAACCGGGAAGTAGTTCCAGTTAGTCAAGTTCACCCAAATTGTAAATTAGAGATAGATGGGCAAACTTTTGGAGTAGACTTAATTCCTTTTCAGCTGGAAGAGTTTGATGTCATTTTGGGAATGGACTGGTTGTCAAGTAACGGTGCACAGATCGACTGTGAAAAGAAGAAGATCAGATTGAAAGTGCTAGGAGAGAAGGAGGTCGTGTTCAAGGGACAACGACAAGTCCGAAAATTTTTAAACATAGCCCAGACTAAGAGATTGTTACGAAAAGGGTGTGAGGCTTACCTAGCCCACGTGGTAGACACCAGTCAAGAGATGCCTAAACTTAGAGACCTTCGAGTGGTGGACGAATTCGAGGATGTATTCCCCGAGGATCTTCCAGGACTACCACCCGACCGGGAAATAGAGTTTGCAATCGAACTAGCCCCAGGAACGGCGCCAGTTTCAAAGGCCCCGTATCGTTTAGCCCTAGTAGAAATGAAGGAACTAGCCATCCAACTACAAGAATGATTAGAACTAGGAATAATAAGGCCGAGCGTGTCACCATGGGGTACGCCGGTATTATTTGTAAAGAAGAAAGACGGCAGCATGCGACTATGCATAGACTACCGAGAGCTGAACAAGTTAACGATCAAGAACAAGTATCCCCTACCAAGGATTGACGACCTGTTAGACCAATTGAAAGACGCGGTGTATTTTTCCAAGATTGACCTCAGGACGGGGTATCATCAACTAAAGATTAAGCCCGAGGACATACCAAAGACAGTATTTCGCACCAGATATGGGCACTATGAGTTTTTGGTAATGTCGTTTGGATTAACCAATGCCCCAGCAGCTTTCATGGATTTAATGAACCGAGTTTTCAAGAAATACTTGGACAAGTTTGTCATTGTTTTCATCGATGATATTTTGATCTATTCAAAGACCGAAGAAGAACAGCCGAACATCTGAGGATAGTTCTGGAGATCTTAAGGGAGGAAAGGTTGTTTGCCAAATTCTTGAAATGTGAATTTTGGCTCAGAGAAGTCCAATTTTTGGGACATGTAGTAAGCAGCGAAGGGATACTAGTCGACCCGGCCAAGATAGAAGCCGTTTCTAATTGGGAAAGACCTACCACACTAACCGAAGTAAGAAGTTTCGTGGGACTGGCAGGTTATTACCGGAGATTCGTGCAAGATTTTGCTAAGATAGCCGCCCCACTGACTCGGCTTACTCGGAAGACGGAAAAGTTTAATTGGACCGAGAAATGTGAGGAAAGCTTTCAAGAATTGAAGAAGAGATTAATAACAGCTCCAGTGTTAGCACTACCTGACGGAAATGGAGATTTCGTAATCTACAGCGATGCCTCACATAAGGGATTAGGGTGTGTGCTTATGCAGCACGGCAAGGTGATTGCTTATTCATCACGACAATTGAAGGAATATGAAATAAGGTATCCCACTCATGACCTAGAACTAGCCGCGATAGTCTTCGCATTGAAAATTTGGAGGCACTACTTGTATGGCGAGAAATGTGAAATCTTTACGGACCATAAGAGCCTAAAGTATATCTTCACACAGAAGGAATTGAACATGAGGCAAAGGAGGTGGCTGGAGTTGATTAAGGATTATGACTGCGAAATTCTCTATCACCCAGGGAAGGCCAATTTAGTGGTCGATGCCCTTAGTAGGAAGGAAAGACTCAAGATGATGACCTCTTCGAAGAAGCTGATTAAGGAGTTTGAAAAGATGGAAATCGAGGTGAAGGTTGCCAGAAAGGGCACAGAAGGATTATTTGAGATTAGTATGCAACCCCCATTGATAGAAAAGATCAGGTTGTGCCAAGAAAGGAAGCGAACAGACGAATGGGAATCCCTGACTGGAGAAGAAATAAAGTGCGAAAAGGACAGTAAGGGGGTAATGAGATATGCCTCCAGAATCTGGATTCCAAACGTGCGAGAGTTGAAGGATGAGATTTTGCATGAAGGACACAATTCGAGGTATTCAATTCACCCAGGTGGCACCAAGATGTATAGGGATTTAAAGGAGTTTTACTGGTGGCCGAACCTGAAAAAGGACGTAGTGGAATGGGTAAACAAATGTTTGACATGTCAAAGAGTGAAAGAAGAACACCAGAGGCCTAGTGGTCTTCTACAGCCCCTGGAAATCCCTGAGTGGAAGTGGGAACAGATAGCAATGGACCTTATAGTAGGTTTGCCGAGAACGAGAACCAACCACGATGCGATATGGGTGATCATAGATCGCCTAACCAAGTCAGCTCATTTTCTTCCAATTAATGAAAGGTATACAGTTGACCGATTAGTAGAGATCTACATCAAGGAAATTGTAGTGCGACACGGAGTTCCCGTGTCCATAGTATCGGACCGAGATCCGAGGTTCAACTCAAGATTTTGGAGAAGTTTTCAAGAATGCGCGGGGACTAAGTTAAACATGAGCACGGCTTATCATCCCCAAACAGATGGGCAGAGCGAGCGAACCATTCAGACATTAGAGGATATGCTAAGGTTGTGCGTAATATATTTTAAAAGAAGCTGGAGTGATCACTTACTGAAAGGAAGAGTGTCTAAACTTGTAACACTATAACTTATGTAACTCAACTAAAAGAAAAGATACTTAACCGGAAGACAATCAAGAACATGAAGCCATAAAGAAATCAATGCTAAATGAAGACAAGGTAATTGATACAATTCAACATGTTAATTATGATCAAATAAAGAAGAAATCATTGAAAGAAGTTCAAGATAGAGTTGTTCATGCCTCAGTGATTTGTAACTTAAAAGATTCAAGATCATAACTATCAGTATCAATAAGGCTAATTGATTTCAAGTGAACAAGAAGGAAAGCAATAATTGGAAAGTCATATTATTAATTGAATATGGTAATCTATTCAAGAAGCAGAAACACTATCAGGACTAGTCACTTATGAATCAGACCATTGCATCAAGTGTCAGGACATTGATAACAAGTTTATGTCAGTAATAGAGATCCAGGTTCAAGAGCTTGTTGAAGAATATGGAAGACATAAAAATCACAAGTTCAAGATGTTGCATAGAAATTTCAAGATTGAAGCCCAGAATTTCTCTAAGTACAAAATGTTAGAGATAGCCAAGTAGAACATTCCTATGTAGAAATTCTACTTAGATGTTCGAGATAGCCAAGTAAAACATTCCTATGTAGAAATTCTACTTAGATGTTCGAGATAGCCAAGTAGAACATTCCTATGTAGAAATTCTACTTAGAAGTTCGAGATGACCAAGTAGAAATTCTCAAGTAGATATTCTACATGGAGGGCAGTTTCAACATGACACATGGCATCATCTAATTGGCAGATTTCCAAGCTTTCAAGATAAGATAAGATTTATGTGGATATCATTGGGCCACGTATATCTTAGTCTTTGAAGTCTACAGGACATAGATTACAAGTAGTATAAATAGAAGTACTTGTGTATTATTTTAAAGTGAGAGCAATATTTTCGAGATAAACACTTGTAAAAGAGAGAGAGTATATTCACAGAGCTTAGTATCATTTACTACCCTCTTTACTTCTAGTGTACTTTGTAATGAATGTTGTAGCAACCCTTTCAAGTTATATATAAGACATATATTCCTTGAATCATTGTGTTCATTTATTACATGGTATTTATTGCTTCTTAAATTCGAAAAGTTGTATTCACCCCCCCTCTACAACACATTTGGACCTAACACTTACCTTTAATCGAGTTTGCCTACAACAACAGTTACCACGCCAGCATAGGTATTCCCCCTTATGAAGCCCTATACGGGAGAAAGTGTCACTCCCCATTGTGTTGGGAGGAAGTAGGAGAGCGGAAGATATTGGGACCCGAATTGGTCCAGAAAGCGAGAAAAGCAATAGAGCTCATCCGGAACCGATTGATAGCAGCACAAGACCGACAAAAGAAGTATGCCGATCAGACCAGGAAAGACAGAGAGTACGAAGTGGGAGACTCATTACTTCTGAAAGTTTCCCCATGGAAAGGATTAATGAGATTTGGAAAGAAAGGAAAGCTGAGCCCAAGATACATTGGGCCATTCGAGATCTTAAAACGTGTTGGGAAAGTAGCCTATGAGTTGGCCCTACCCCCAAATTTGCAACAAATCCACAATGTCTTCCATGTGTCTATGCTGAGAAAGTATAATGTAGATGCCAGGCATATAATAGAATATGAGCAAGTAGACCTACAACCAGATCTGACCTATGTGGATCAGCCAGTAGAGATACTGGACCGAAAGGAGCAGGTGCTCAGAAATAAAGTGGTAAAGCTAGTAAGAGTCTTATGGAGGAATCAGAATACCGAAGAGTCAACATGGGAGCTAGAAAGCGCTATGATAGAAAAGCACCCTCACTTGTTTTCGGTATAGATTCCGGGACGGAATCCCTTTAAGGAAGGGAGATTGTAAGAGCCCGAACCTCTGTAAAATCTGAACTATGAATGAATAGTAACTTTTCAGTTTTACGAAAACCATGATAGCCCACACAATATATAAGGTGTAGGATTATAAATTCGAGAGTTTATTGTGATAATACTAAGTAAATAAGTGTATGTAAACGTCGTTAGAATCCGAGGATTTTGTCGTTTACTAATTATTTCATAATTTACGAGATACTGATGAATAGAAGAGTAGGTTTCGACCTAAGATATTATAATTCAAAGAAATTATATCCTAGACACATTAAGGTAGTGTGACTAGTAAATGTTCACATTACAAAGATAGAAATAAGAGGTGTTATCACTAATTATGTTTATGAAGGATTAAGAGTAAGTAAAGAATGATAAGTGAAATGCACCACAAGGGGAGCCATGCAAGCCATGCAAGCAAGTACTTGCATGGGTGGAGTCTAGTAACTAAGCTAGCAAGTTAACCAAATGACAAACTAGGATTAGGAAACATGGTTCCCTAGTTTAGGGTAAAAAATCCATAAAGAAACCTTATCACTTGGCACAAATTCAACAAAGCCATGATTAACCTTTTCATAGATTTTATTCCCACAAAAACAAACACAAATCAGCAAAAGCAAGTAGCCAAGCAGAAAATTTTCTTCTCTCCCCCACCATTGTTCCATTCGACTTTTTCAAGAAAGAGGAAGAAAGAAAAAGTCAAAGTCCAAGCTTCCTTGCTTCATAAATCCTCAAATTAATTCCCAAGCTTCTATATTTCATAGATAAGGTATGGTAAAAATCTCAAGTCCATTCTCCATGTCTAGCATTTTCAAATAATTCATCAAAGATGACAATGAATAGTATGAATAGTAAACTCTAGAAATTTTAAAGCTTGTTTTCTTGATGTTTAGTTAAGAACAAAGGTAGATCAAGCTTCTCTAAGGACTCCAAGCACTATCTAGTTGTTGTTTGAGCTTTGTGAAGGTATGGACAACCTCTAACCCTTGTGTTTTATGTGAGTAATATGCCATGAAAGTGTTAGTAAGTGAAGTCATGAGCTAGTATGGTAAAGATATGATGATGTTAAGCTTTTGGTTGAGTTCTTGAAATGATGTTAGTAGTATAATGGTGAAATGAGTAGCTTATTGTTCTAACCATGATGAAAGGAGTGAGGATGAGTGTTGGTTGGAATGGATTCACGTTGGTTGAATCTGGAAAACGTTACGTTTATAGCCGTCGTAATGCCCAATTTTCGTAAGCACTCTTTTAAACTGTAAAAATAGTAATGTCAAGCTCATGGACCCTAAGGCCTCTGACCATAGTTGGTTAGGCCTTGTCTCATATATCATTTTGACGCTTGAATCATGTTCTTCCGATATACGGTTTAGGAGATAAGTCAAATTTAGTGAAAGCAACTAAACCAACCAAACTGTTTCGGGAAGCCCTTTTGTAAAATATAAATGGACTACTTAAAAGTCACCAAAAATTATGAAATTTTAAGGGACCATAGTTGGGACAGAGGTCAAGGCCTCTGAAAAAGTTCATGACCAGAGGAGAAAATTTCGATTTTATAAAATTGTTGAAGCCGGGCAGATTCTTTGACAAACCTTAAAGGAGAAAGAATGAATAAAAGAAACTTATGTGTCTATGCAAAGTGACAAGTATGAAGGTGTCATTGACCCATGAATTATGTCAAGCTTAAGGTTCGTGCGTGCGTGACATTAGTGGTTAAGATAACCAATAACTAACGAAGCGTTCTATTTGATTTATATAGATCGTCCGTCAAACCCCCGCACCTCGACGAACCCCAGGACCACAGGCAAGTTTTCAAAACTCGTATCTAATGTACTAATGTTTTGTCGAAAGACTGTTATTGTTGTGATATAACTGTATATTGAAAAGTACGAACTGTTTTATGTATTGTTACAAATTTCGTAAATGTTACGGTTATTTGCTATAAAGTATTATAGATATAAGCCGGTAAAAGTAAAGGCTCTAAGCATAGAGCAAGTATGTATTTTCGAACGTAGACCGGGAGTCGGAAGGTTAAGTTAAGTGCTGTCATAATCCGGAGGAAGCCGGAGACAGATTATTTTGAAATAACGATTATAAATATTTCGATATTTATATTTTGATATTCTTTTGATAAAAGAATTAAAAGGAGATAATTAATATTATTTTTAATATTTATTTAATTAATGAATATTATTTTGAATATTCATTTATTGAGGATTATTTATTAATTTTAATTAATAAATATTATTTAAATATTTATTAATTATTGAAAATTCATTTACAAATTATTCTAGGTCTTTAATAATTATTCGAAGCTTTCGATAATTATTTTAAATACTTTCCGACCTTCAAAAAATGATTTAAAGATAGTGAGAGCTCCCTAATATTTTAATTTAATTATTTTATTTTATTCTTTTAATAAGAATAAAATACGTTCAGACTTATCAAAAATAGGAAACTCGGTCTAGGAAGTGAATACCTATTTACTTCTCGAAAGCAGTCAAGTTTTGGAACTAGTTTCCACAGTAGCAAGAGCTTTTCAACTTATCAAAAGCAGATAGGTTTCCGACAAACTCCTGAGTCATGGTTTTCAAAATGAATTCATTCCTTGATGAAAGAGATTAGTGGGTGAAGGTCACTTACCTGTGTGGTGAGAGGACAGCCCGACTAATCTAATCAGTGACTACTCATAGCTATGAGGGTCTATCAACATGTACTATATACTTGGGGAACTAGGATTAACTTTCAGGTTCCAAGTTAGATAGACAAATCTATTAACAAGTATGATATACTTGGGGAGCTTGGATTAATGTTCCAGTTCCAAACTTATAGATTGATTCAGTGGACTTGGAGTTAGCGTAAGAGGCCGAGTGACGCACGGTCCAGCACTTTGACCCGTATGCGGTCTAGGGTGATTACCCATTAATGGTAGCGAGTACCGGAGCTCCCCCTTTTACATATAGAGAAACGGAAGGCTTCCATAGGTTGCTGATGAAGGCTGCCACGTGCTACGACTGATCATCGTGGATGTGTGGTAGCGGGCGTGTTGATGCTCCAATTACAGTCCCTTCTTCCAATTGGAATTGTGCTACGCACCGCAACAAAAGCCTAGGAGCTGAGTTACCGATGGTGTTGATTAGCAGTGAACCATTCTGAAAGATTCAGCTTACTTATCATGTTTTGACGAAAGTTATTTTAAACTTCAGTTATTAGTTCATAATGCTTTTACAAATAACTTACAGCATGTTTTCAGAAGTATATTAATTATTGTTGAGCTATATTGCTCACCCTTGCTTTCTTTATATATCACAACACAACAGGACAGCAGGATGCCGCGAATGCGCCGCACAGCCAGGAAGCGCGTGGGAAACGCCCGCGCATTCCGTAGATTCTTCGCCAACCTACCCCAGGTAGGGAGTCCGAGTAGAAGTAGGATAGGGGTACAGTTGTTGATGGTAGGCCTTATCTATAAATATGATATATGTAAGTTAATAAACAAGAGCATGCAGTAGCATTCAGTACTGTTTCGAATAGAAACCGTATTGTTTTCATAAGACAAGAAACTACTTTGGGATTGTAATATTTACTCTGATGGATTTATGTATTAGATATGTATTCGTTCTGAGACTATAATCAGTAGTGTATGTGTGTATATGAACTGTGGGGTCGCTGCAGGTGAAGTACTAGCATTAAAGATTGAGATATTAGTGTTAATAACAGGAAGGACGGGAACCGTGGCAGCCCAGGTCTCCGACCCCGGATCTGGGGACGCCACAAATAATCACTTAGACAATCTTGCTTAAGTCTCTATCAAATTCCAGGAATGAACCTGTAGTCAGTAAGAAGATCTTCCTCAAGTTTTCATTATTGAGCACCATGAAATTGACAGCCTCCACTTCAATGCTATCAACAATGATTCTCAGAGGCCCAAAAAGGACTGGAGAAACATAGTTAGACCTTTTTGAGAATTGATCGTTCAGCATTGCATGCTTCATGTCAATCTCAGCCTCCTTGATCCTTTTTGATATTTTTTCATTCTTCTCATTATCTTCCTCCACCTTATTTCCAGTTTCAGATGATCCTTCACTATTGTTGTGTTGGCTAGAACTACCTACACCTCTATCAGGCTTTTCATTATCATCTCCATCTCTCTTCTCCTGAGTCTTCTTCACATTCTTTCTCAACTTCAACTCTTCAAGCCTTTTCAATTCTCCTTCTAACACCCTTAATACTTCAACTCTCTCTTTATTGATGGGAATCTGCTTGAAATAGTCAAAAGCTTCTTTAACATATCTAGGCCTACTCATGCTCACCCTTTCAAGATTCATAGATCTGTATTTTCCATCTGTAGAGCTACATAATTTGATGCCCAATGGATCATGAGTTATTTTTGGCAATTTCTCAATTATCAGCTTCTGTAGTGTCCTCGTCAGATTTTCATTGAGCCGTGACTTGTCTGTCTTGATTTTGAGTTTGATTGCTTCTATCACTGCAATTTCTTGTCTGCTCAGATAAGCCATGCTCATACACCAACTGAAACCTCCTTCAATTCTGACAGAGATTACCCACTTGTTGCTTTTAGACACCATCACAGCTGCTCATACTATTTACTGTCTCATTCAATCAGAAAATTTTTTGGGGTCTCTGTTAGATGAGGCCCTCAGATCATTGATCCTCTTGTTGAATTTGGCATCCTTAAATACTCTGTTGTTTTTATTTTCATCCACCATTAGAATTGAAGTTTGTTCATCATCAAAATCTTCTCTTTCTTCTATTATCAAGTCATCACTTTCATCTTGAAAAAGTTTCTCCTTTCCTTTTCCTGCTATATGGACCACATAATCCTTCATCACTGCACCTTCCTTTATCATAATACTGTTGTTTGACTGATAACCACATCTCATTGGTTATAAGTATGGGGATACTAAAGTCAATACATAGGTACATGTAGGAGTACATGATACTGGACAGACCCACAGTGAGATTCTTCATGTTTAATAAAGTCATAAGAAAGACTCACAGTGATAATGGTGTAATGATCCTTTGACTTGAGATCATTATATTTCTATACGAGGATTAATATACTTTGACTACATTAAAAGTTACCTTTGACCGGGTGATGATAAAAGTGGACATCGGGTATATCTTGAATCGTATGAGAAATATGAATGATAGATAAAGGATTTAACCCTCCTATAATTAGGAGAGATATTATTGGCCTTTTGATTGAGTGAGACTATAAAATGCATGGTCGTGCTCAAATAATGATTTGTTTTCATAGTCTACTCATGGATCAAGTAAACCCGGATTAAATGTTGTAGAGGATGACTAAATACATGCATCGAATTTAATCTATAATATATATGGTTAAAGGGATTATATTACACGGAAACATTAATCACGAAAGGTTTTATCGAATCACAATTTAATTATTATTTAATTGGGTAGCAATGATGTATTACTTAATTAAGTGAGACTTAATTAATTGAAATAATATAATTCGAATTTGAGTTCTGCCCTTAATAATTAAGTATGACTTAGTTATTAATTAAATAATAGAAATTCGGTTTTTATTATTTAATCCTAAACCTACATGGGTTAGGCTTTGCTCTTATGGGTTGCTGTTATGGGCCTATTAACCAACCATTATAAATAGATAATGTAGGGTTAATAGGGATTTACGTTTTTGATAAAAACAAACCCTAGAGGCAGCAGACAGCAGCAAGGAGCAAGAAGGCAGAAAGAAGAACAAATTTCGAAATCATCAAAAGGGAGGCTAGTATATCCATTCCATAATCAAGATCGTGAGACGTTCTTGAAGGTGCTCGTGTGGATACCATAGAGGTGTTTTCGAGAAGAAGACACAAGTCGTGAAAGTTAGGATCTCCGTTGAGTTCATAGAAGTGAAGACCAGGAAAAGGTATGATTCCGTTTCACAATAATCAATCTGAACTTATACATGATCCTGCGTTAGGGTTCCGAAATTTTCGTTATATTTACGTTTAATCCGCTGCGTTTTATGCTTCGAAACCCAACAATGGCATCAGAGCTACGTGTATAAGGGACTGATTTGGTTACGTGTTTTATGTATTTGATGCATACATGCCTGTTTTGGTGACTGCCATGCCATGCTACTGCTTTGTCATAATCTGTTATGCCACTGCCATGCTTCTGCTATGCTTCTGCCATGTATATACATGATCTGCAATGTTATAATCTGTTATGGCATGATATGTGTGATGCACTGTATGTATGTGATACAAGATACAGTCCAGGGAAGGTCATCGGAATTGTTCTGAAGCGTTTGAAAATACAACCGCATAAGATGCAGTTTGCTGTGAATAGTGATTCTGCAGTGAATAGTGTTTTTCGACGGAGTCAGAATGGGTCGAATTTACTCTTTCTGGAAAGGAAAAATCGCCACGAGCAAAAATCACAGCTTCATGTGACATCGTTAAGGGCCTCAAAAACGCAGTTTTATGTTTTCAGATCATAATTTTAATATTTTCGAAAATTTTTGATCATGATATATTTGATGCATGATGATATGATTATGCATTCTGGGATTCCAGTAACTGTTATGTGAGCATGGTGCTGGTTGTGGCCTTCTAGACCCTAGATTAATGGTTTTGGTTTTGGTTTTATAAATACGACTTGCATGTCATTTTCTTCATTCTTGTAATTGTTGAATCTCGAATGTAACTCGAGTTTTCTTATGTAAGTACATTAGGTTAGGTCGTATTCAATGTTTTCTTGTAATGTAATTGAAGACTGAAGGATGATCCAAGAAGCTAAGAAGGCAGCCATGGATGCAAGAAGATCAAGACAAGCAACTGTATTTATATTTTTCCACCACCATAGACTGACTTTGATCCTTTCATTAGCTCGAAAGGATCACATAGGAAAGGGGCCATAACCAAGCACATTTATATACTGCACTTTACATATTGATGTATGAATGTATGTGTAGAGTAGAAGATGCATGCTTTAATTAGATTAATGATGTATGCATATATTAGATACGTCACCCATGCCATGCTTGTCATGCTAAACAAGATAAAATCTGTAACGATTTAGGATTTTAAAATTAACAAACGATCATGAGATTCTTGTGTTTATGAAATATGGATTTTTAAAACAAGGAATTGAATATGGATTTTGATATCTATAATTGGGATTTTCTGACAAAAATGGATATGCGTATTCGTAAGGCTAATGGGTTTCAAGTGTGACCACTGGTATCCTCCATCTACCTGGGAAATGAACAATTTAAGATGTCAATTTGAAATATTTGGTTCAAGGAAAAATTGAGGATCTCTTCATGATGTGATCATGATCATCGTAAATTTTCTAAACCCCTTAACAAAATATTAAGTTTTAATCGGATGCTTTCCAATGAATGAACACTCATCGAATCCTAGATCGATTAGGGGAAAGACTGCCAGTGGCAGGGGACTCCTATCTATCGTGGTGAGATGCGACGAATATAAACGGTTATATTCGGCCGTTGTATTATTGGGTCTAACTTAACTGAGTCGTCATAATAAGGTGAAAGTAAACGGTTATATTCAACCATTATGAACTTAGAAGCATAGAGTTTGCTTAAAAGTCTATTAGATAGATAAGATCAATCGTTGTTCACCAAACTATCCAAGAATTATATATGATATAATTGACAAATGTTGTCTACCTAAATAATCATTCTTGAGGACTTCCAGTGGTTGACTTAAGACATGACGAAATATGGATCTTGGCTCACTAGAAAGAATTATGGGATATACTTTCCAAATTAATAGTAAGGGCTATTAGTTTGATAAAAATAGTGGGAGATATATTATGAATGTATCATAATCATTTGAACATAATAAATAACTCAGACAATCTAATGTTTATTTTGTGCTTTTATCATTGTAGATACCAAGTAATGACAAACAACACAAACACACTATCTGTACGATCTATCCTTGAGAAGGATAAACTGACAGGGGGAAACAACTTCCTAGACTGGCAGATGAATTTGAGGATTGTCCTCAGGCAGGAGCGCAATCTTCATGTCATTGATATTCCTCTAGCAGGTCCCCTTCCTGAGGGTGCTACTGTTGAGGAACGAGCGCGCCACACAAAGGATGAGAATGATGCAACTGATGTTGCATGTCTTATGTTGGCAACTATGAGTGCTGAGCTTCAAAGACAGCATGTGCATATGGATGCATATACTATCTATGAGCACTTGCAAAGCATGTTTGCAAGCCAAACTCGTCAAGAAAGGTTCAACACGAGTAAGTCACTCTTTAATTGCAAACAAGGGGTAAGTGAACCAGTTGGCCCACATGTTCTGAAGATGATTGGTTACATTGAGTACCTTGAAACTTTGGGTTTCCCGATTATTCAGGAAATTGGTATTGACCTAATCATGAATTCTTTGAACAACAAATTCACCCAGTTTATCATAAACTACAATATGAATGAATTTGACAAAACACCTACTGAATTGTTGGCTATGTTGAGAACATATGAGACCAACATGAAGACGGCTGAACCTGCTCCCATACTGATGGTGGGCAATAAAGGTAAGGCCAAAAGGAAAGGTAAATGGAAGGGTAAGAAGAAGACAGGTTCTGATTCTACACCCAAGCCAAAGTCAGGTCCCAAACAGGCTTTAAAGCCTAAAGGTGGGGTTGCTAAGGGTGAATGTCACTACTGTAAGAAAACTGGTCACTGGAAGAGAAACTGTTCAGTTTACTTGGAGGATCTGAAGAAGAAGAGGGCTGAGCAAGCTTCTACTTCAGGTTTATATGTTATATAAGTCAATCTGTCTATTTCTACATCTTGGGTATTGGATATTGGATGTGCTACTCATATTTGTATAAATGTGCAGGAAATGCAGAGAAGTAGGATATTGGCTAAAGGAGAAGTGGACGTACGAGTTGGCAATGGAGCAAGAGTTGCTGCTTTAGCTGTAGGAACCTATTATTTATCTTTGCCCTCAGGGCTAGTTTTAGAACTGGAGAATTGTTTTTACGTGCCTGCGATTCGCAGAAACATTATTTCTGTTTCTTGTTTGGACAAGAAAGGTTTTTCGTTTACGATAAAGAACAATTGTTACTCTTTTGCTTTGAATGATTTAACCTATGGTGTTGCGCGTTTGTTTAATGGTTTATATGTTCTTGACTTAGATAATCCTGTCTATAATATAGAAAACAAACGACTTAAAGTTAATGACTCAAATCAAACATACCTCTGGCATTGTCGTCTAGGCCATATAAATGAGAAACCCATATCCAAATTACATAAGGATGGATACTTGGATAAGTTTGATTTTGAATCATACCAAGAATGCGAATCTTGTTTGCTTGGTAAAATGACTAAAGCCCTTTTCACTGGTAAGGGTCAAAGGGCCACCGAACGTCTGGAGCTAATACATAGTGATGTATGTGGCCCAATGCGTGTGATGGCTAGAGGAGGCTACTACTACTTCATAACATTTATTGATGATTTCAGTAGATATGGATATGTATATCTTATGAAGAATAAATCCGATTCTTTTGAAAAGTTTAAAGAATACAAGGCTGAAGTAGAGAAGCAAATTAGCGGAAGTGCAAGTATTAAAATCTTACGATCTGATCGTGGAGGAGAATACTTGAGCACAGAATTTAAAGATTATTTAAAGGAGTGTGGTATTGTATCACAACTAACTCCGCCAGGTACACCTCAATGGAATGGAGTTTCAGAGAGGAGAAATCGCACCTTGTTGGACATGGTGCGATCGATGATGAGTCATGCAGATCTTCCAATTAGTTTATGGGGTTACGCTCTGGAAACAGCGGCTTTCACACTTAACCGTGTTCTTACTAAGAAGGTTCAAAAGACTCCATATGAGATATGGGAGAAGAAACGGCCAGGCATGAACTTTATGAAAGTTTGGGGATGCAAGGCGTTTGTGAAATGTCAAGTATCTGACAAGCTTGGACCTATATCTGAAGAGTGCAATTTTGTGGGATACCCTAAAGAAACAAAGGCGTATTATTTTTATAGTCTTTCTGAGCAGAAAGTGTTTATTGCTCGAGATGCTGTTTTCATGGAAAGAGATTTTGTTTCCTAAAGAAACAGTGGGAGAACTATAGACCTCGATGAAGATCGAGAACCACAAAATAGCATTGAACCTGAAGTGGAACATGAGAAGGATAATGATAATGCTCAACAAACACAGGTTGTTCGTAGAACTTGTAGAATTCGCCATGAGCCAGAGAGATATGGATTTTTCTTGACTCAATGTGGTGATTTAATGCTCATAGATGAAGATGAGCCTCTCACATACCAAGATGCTATGAACAGTCTAGACTCTAAGAGATGGCTAGAAGCCATGAAATCCGAGATGGATTCCATGTACGAAAACCAAGTATGGACTTTGGTTGATCCACCTGAAGGGGTAAAACCCATAGGGTGCAAATGGGTTTTCAAAAAGAAAACTGACATGGATGGAAATGTTCAGACCTATAAGGCAAGGCTGGTTGCAAAAGGTTTCAGACAAATTCATGGTATTCACTATGATGAAACTTTCTCACCAGTGGCTATGGTCAAGTCCATAAGGATTTTGCTTGCTATTGCAGCATTCCGTGATTATGAAATCTGGCAAATGGATGTCAAAACTGCCTTCCTTAATGGAAGCCTTGAAGAGGATGTGGATGTGTACATGACACAACCTGAAGGTTTTGTCGATCCAAGGAATGTTAGCAAGGTATGTAAATTACGTCGATCCATTTATGGATTGAAGCAAGCCTCTAGGAGATGGAACATCCGTTTTGATGAAACAGTCAAAGAGTATGGCTTTGTTCAAAACGAAGATGAACCTTATGTTTACAAGAAGGTTAGTGGGAGCCATGTGACATTCATAGTACTATATGTTGATGACATACTACTAACGGGGAATGACATACCTTCTCTCAAGGCTGTTAAGATTTGGTTAGGGAGCAACTTCTCTATGAAAGACTTAGGAGATGCATCCTCCATTCTAGGAATGAGGATCTATAGGGATAGATCTAGAAGGATGATCGGTCTAAGTCAGAGTACATACATCGATAAGGTTTTGCATCGTTTTGGTATGCAAAATGCAAAAAGGGAATATGTCCCTGTGTCTCAAGGGATAACAATTTCTAAAGATCAGTGTCCCAAATCATTGGATGACAAGGACCGCATGAGTAAGGTTCCATATGCATCAGCAATTGGATCCATCATGTATGCAATGGTATGTACTCGCCCAGATGTTTCGTATGCTTTAAGCATGACGAGCAGATACCAATCTAATCCAGGTGAAGGTCACTGGACGGCTGTCAAGAATATTCTAAAGTACTTGAAAAGGACTAAAGATTCATTCTTGGTGAATGGAGGAGAGGAGAAACTGGTTGTAAAAGGTTACACCGATGCAAGTTTCCAAACAGACAGGGATGATACTGTATCATAGTCTAGTTTTGTGTTTTGTTTAAACGGAGGTGCTGTAAGTTGGAAGAGTTCAAAGCAAGAAACAATAGCTGATTCTACAATGGAGGCTGAGTACATTGCAGCTTGTGAAGCGGCTAAGGAAGCTGTTTGGATTCGAAAATTCATTACTGATTTGGGAGTGGTTCCATCGATCGCAGATCCCATTGATCTATACTGCGATAATAATGGAGCCATTGCACAGGCTAAAGAACCTAGATCTCACTCCCGAACCAAACACATACTCAGGAGATATCACCTCATTCGAGAGATTAATGAAAGGGGTGACATACACATATGTAAAGTGCACACAAATGATGACATTGCAGACCCACTGACCAAAGGCTTGTCGCAGACGAAGCATGACGGTCACACTAGTTCCATGGGTATTAGATACATGGGTGATTGACTCTAGTGCAAGTGGGAGATTGTTAGTGTAGGTTCCCTAGAGGCAATACAATAAACCTTTATGTCATTTGATTATTCAATAAACGTATTTATTATGACTTTAATTACTGCGATATATTTGTTAGCATAATAAATGTCCTTAGAATCATGATACACATTGTATAGTTTAGTACATGACTTGAACTTGAGATTATATAATAGATCATATTCTTAAATGTCCCTAGTCGAGTATTATTATTATAGGACAATAATAATACATAAATAGACTAGTATGTTGTTTGACTGATAACCACATCTCATTGGTTATAAGTATGGGGATACTAAAGTCAATACATAGGTACATGTAGGAGTACATGATACTGGACAGATCCATAGTGAGATTCTTCATGTTTAATAAAGTCATAAGAAAGACTCACAGTGATAATGGTGTAATGATCCTTTGACTTGAGATCATTATAAAATGCATGGCCGTGCTCAAATAATGATTTGTTTTCATAGTGTACTCATGGATCAAGTAAACCCGGATTAAATGTTGTAGATGATGACTAAATACATGCCTCGAATTTAATCTATAATATATATGGTTAAAGGGATTATATTACACGGAAACATTAATCACGAAAGGTTTTATCGAATCACGATTTAATTATTATTTAATTGGGTAGCAATGATGTATTACTAGATACCGCTCATTGTTTATAATTTTATTGGAGAATAAAATTATTGCTAATTAAATAATAGCCTATAGGGTCACACACGTAGAGCACTTAAAGGAATAGTTAATTTAAATTATAGATTTAAATTAATTGATGATTATTTGAATTTTATTATATTAATTAAGTGAGACTTAATTAATTGAAATAATATAATTCGAATTTGAGTTCTGCCCTTAATAATTAAGTATGACTTAGTTATTAATTAAATAATAGAAATTCGGTTTTTATTATTTAATCCTAAACCTACATGGGTTAGGCTTTGCTGTTATGTGTTGCTGTTATGGGCCTATTAAGCAACCATTATAAATAGATAATGTAGGGTTAATAAGGATTTACGTTTTTGATAAAAACAAACCCTAGAGGCAGCAGGCAGCAGCAAGGAGCAAGAAGGCAGAAAGAAGAACAAATTTCGAAATCATCAAAAGGGAGGCTAGTACATCGATTCTATAATCAAGATCGTGAGACGTTCTTGAAGGTGCTCGTGTGGATACCATAGAGGTGTTTCCGAGAAGAAGACACAAGTCGTGAAAGCTAGGATCTCCGTTGAGTTCGTAGAAGTCAAGACCAGGAAAAGGTATGATTCCGTTTCACAATAATCAGTCCGAACTTATACATGATCCTGCGTTAGGGTTCCGAAATTTTTTGTTATATTTACGTTTAATCCGCTGTGTTTTATGTTTCGGAACCCAACAAATACCTTTCTCCTTAGGTCTCTCCACCTTATCACCACCAAGCTTTGTAGCAATCTCAGCAGCCACACTAGACAACAATGCTAGTTGACTCTCCCCCTGAGATGCAGCTTGAGTTGTCTCCTTATAACTCATATCTGCAAACAGTTCAGCTTTATCACTTTTCTCCCCCTTAGTTGGGGTAGCAACTGCAGGGTTTGAAAACTTAGCATTAAACTCCTAAAGCTTGTCAAAGATGGCCTTGAACCCTTCATTCATTGTTTGTTCCAAACTGGCCATTCTGTTAACTAACTTCACTTGATTCATGCCAACTATGTCCAGAATCTTGGATAACTTGGTGACCTTATGTGAAAGGGATTTCAACCTTTCATCAGCTTGTTTGGAGGATTTGAAGGTTGTGGTGGTTCTCACACTATCTTATTTTTTCTGAGTGATCTCATCACTCCTCACGAACTCACTTTCAAGGATTGTTGCCTTTGATATTTGGGCACTCACATTTTATTTTTTACTTTGGCCTTGGTCAGGGCCCTCTCCTTTTTCCTGGGTTTTTCCTAACCCCTCATTTTTATTCTCACTTCTCTTTTCTTTTATCTCTCTTTTTCTTTTCACACCCTCACTCATCCTAGGTGCAAGAGACTGATCAGGTACATCTTGTATAAGAGATTTAGTTTTTACCTTGAGGATTGTAGAAATGAGAGCAGAATCATCATCACTGTTGTGCTGAGAAGTAGTGGTTATTGGAGAACTATTGTCTGGATTTTGAATGTTGACAGCTTCTGTTGGGAAGTTACTGTCAGGAGGATTGACAGCAACTGTGTCATTAACAGCTACTGAGGCTGTGACAACAATATTTTCCACCATTTGAATAAAAGGTTCTTGTGGATTGCTATGATCAGTCTCATTCAATTGTTAGAATAGTGCACCAACATTTTGATCTTCAAAGTTGGCAAAATGAGAAGTACCAAAATTGAATGAGCTGTGTTCCACATTTTCTAGCCCTATAGTATGAGTATCTTCATGTATGGGCTTAGGTTGAGTGTGTTCAACCTGTTGTGCAGACTCTTTACAAGGTGTCATGAGAGACTAGCCAATTTCAATAGATGCCTCCTTTTGAAAGGAAACATCCAGAGATGTGTTTTGATCCCTTTTAAGAGATGTTCCCTTTTGAAAGGACACACCCTGACTTACAGAGGTTGATACTCTTGCCTTCTTTCTCCTAGGCTCACCAGGGCCCTCCGTGGGTTTTTTGTACTAACTACCACCCTTATTTGCTGCATCTAATGAAGTTTCACCACCTACTTATGGAAAGGTTTCTATCCTAGGTTGAGTGGTTCTCCTCCTTTTAGGGGCCTGGTCCATTTGAGAGGAACCAGACCCTTGGCTAATATTTTTGGTGACTCTAGAAGGCCGGACTCTTTCAAAAGGCTTAGGGTGTGGGTTATGAATGAAGAGATCAATACCATTCTCATCACTCAAGAAAAATACATGGTAGTCCCCAACAATTTTTAAATTCAATTTATTTATCGTAGAAAGCATGAAATCAGTTATAAACAGACTCAATTCAGTGTTAAGTGGTTTACTGGTTAACAAAGAATGAGAATTTTTCTTTAGAGTTGGGGACTCCATGCATTGAACACTATCTAAATTAATTATGCCTACAACATAGTTAATTATAATCATAAAGAATCTAGGATAGTATATTACCAGTTTCCTTACTTCTTTCTTTCCCAGTACCAGCTTGAACAGAGGCATCATGAGCTTTCCAATGTCAATTCTGTAGTTGTGCACCATAGAATGCACAATTCTCCTGATGTATGCTTGCACTTCATTCTAGACACTTGTCTTGCTAGACATGGACCTTGAGACTGCATCTAGCATCGTGCTCCATTCTTTATTTAGGTACTTCATGTCCATGCCTCCTGAAGGATACCATTCATCACCATTTGCACTTAGCTTGGGTCCAGCATACCCAACCATTTTAAAGAACTTGGAGAATTGTTATTCACTTGCAGGCTCCTCAAATAGCGAGCCTTCAGCCTCTTCCACATGAAAAACTTCGTTGATGTGAGAGGAATCAATGGTGCAAAAGGTACCATTGATTTGGAAAGAGATAGAGCTAGCATCTTGCTCCCCCTCACATACAGCAGAGGTCCAGAATTGAAACAATCTTGTTATTTCTAGATGGGGGCTTGAAATAAGGGCATAGGTAAGGTAAGAGTTATTCATGAAGCCAAAAAAAGGTTTGAAGGCTTCACCAGCTTCACCCACTGAAGCCGTGGTGGTGAAGTGGTTTGGGCAAGAACACAGATAATTTGAGGTCCAGACATGGTTAAAGATTGTTTGAAGTTAAGAAATGAAGAAAGTTTTAGAATTTGAAGAACGGTTTAGAAGAAAGAAGTTGCAGAAAAAATGGAGAGTTTTTAGGGTGTAAGAGAGTAAAAAAGTTAATAGGGAAATAAAGTCAAGTGTAGAGTGAGAGAAATTTTAGCTGTGTTTATGTATGATGTGAAAAAGAAACTGTCAAGAAAAGAATTTTAAAAGATTTTAACTGACAGTTGTCTTCTAGTTCCATTCCTTGACAGTAACTCCTGCGCTAGAAATTACAAACACTCTTGATAGTAACATTAGCGGTTAATTAATATATATAATAAATGAATAACCCTAATATTAACTGTGGACAGTATGTTATGTGTGGATTTTAGAAAACTATACTATCAAAGGACACTAACAGTAAGTTTCAGAATTTCACAATAAGTTTCATTCCCGCATACTATGCTGTCAAGATTTCTCAATCGTTTGACAGTAGGTTTCACAAGATTCGATAGTAAGGTTCAATCCCACGAAACATACCGTCAAGACTTCTCAACCATTTGACAGTAAGTTCCATAGGATTTGATAGTAAGTTTTAGTCTCGCGAAATATACTGTCAAGATTTCTTAACCATGTGACAGCAAGTTTTCATAGATTTTGACAGTAACTTATCATTATGCGACAGTATAAATAAAACATACTGTCAAGCAACTTGACAGTATCTTTTATTAGTCACATAAGAATTAAGTTACTTAAAAATAAATTAGTTAACCTCTCAGTTAAATATCATCATGTTTTTCCACTGAGATAAAAATCAAAACACCTCTAGAGGCCATTAATTCTCAGTGAAATTCAGTTAACTAAATTTTTGATCAACTAAATAGAATTACATTAACATGTTAAATTTAACATACCCAATTTACTTACTAGCTTGTTGAATGTCTTTTCATCCAATGGTTTGGTGAAAATATCTGCAAGTTGCTTCTCTATGGGAACATAGATTAGCTTGATTGTGTCTTCCTCCACATGCTCTCTAATAAAATGATGTCTGATGTCAATGTTCTTAGTTTTGGAATGTTGAACAGGATTCTCAGAAATTGCTATGGTACTAGTGTTGTCACAAAAGATAGGAATTCCTTGCAGAGTCAACCCATAGTCCAATAGCTGGTTCTTCATCCAAAGTAACTGAGTACAGCAACTACTAGCTGCAATTTATTCAACCTCTGCAGTTGAATTTGACACATATTGTTGCTTCTTGCTAAACCATGAGACCAATATTTCTCCCAAAAACTGACAACTTCCTGTTGTACTCTTTCTGTCTATTCTACACCCTGCATAGTATGAGTCTGAATATCCAACCAAGTCAAAACCAGATTCTTTAGGATACCAAAGGCCTAAATTTTGAGTGCCTTTCACATATCTAAGAATTCTTTTTACTGCCATTAAATGTGACTCCTTTGGATTAGACTGAAACCTTGTACACAACCCTGTTGCAAACATGATGTCAGGCCTGCTAGCTGTTAAATAGAGAAGAGGGCCAATCATTTCTCTGTACATTTTTTGTCCACCTTCTTTCCTTTTGGATCCTTGTCAAGTTGAGTTGCTGTTGAGATTGGAGTTTTTGCAGGAGATGAGTCTTCCATATCAAATCTTTTCAATAGATCTTTAACATACTTAGTCTGGTAAATGAATATTCCATCTTCTTTTTTATAGACTTGAAGTCCAAGAAAGAATACTAATTCACCCATCATACTCATCTCATATTTTTCTGCATCAACTCAGAGAATTTCTTGCATAAATCTTCATTTGTTGAACCAAAGATAAAGTCATCAACATACACTTGAACTAGAATGATATCATTTCCATGCTTTTTATAGGAAAGAGTTTTATCCACAATCCCTCTTGTAAAGTTGTTATCAAGAAAAAATTTGGAAAGAGTATCATACCAAGCCCTTGGTGTTTGCTTTAGTCCATACAATGCTTTTAGCAGTCTGTACACAAAGTTTCCCATTTTTGGATCTTCAAAGCCTGGAGGCTGTTCAACATACACTTCTTCTAACTCTCCATTAAGGACAATACTCTTAACATCCATTTGAAAAACCTTGAAGTTGTTAAATGCAGCAAAAGCCAAAAAGATTCTTATTGCCTCAAGTCTGGTAACAGGAGTAAATATTTCTTCATAATCAATCCCTTCTTGTTGGCAGTAGCCTTTTGCCACCAGTCTTGCTTTGTTTCTTGTGACAGTACCACAATCATCCATCTTGTTCCTATAAACCCATTTGGTGCCTATTATGGATTTGTTCTTTGGTCTAGGCACCAACTCCCAAACACAACTTCTTTCAAATTGATTAAGCTCTTTTTGCATGGCATTAATCCGATCTAGATCAACCAAAACTTCTTGTAGAGTTTTAGGTTCTGTTTGAGAAAGGAAACAAGAGTACATGCATTCATTGGCAACATTTCTTCTTGTTTTGACTCCAGTTCCTAGATCACCAATGATTAAATCATTAGTGTGATCTCTGTTCCATTTTGTTCCTCTTAAAGAATCACTAGAGTCTTCAACATTTTGTTGATTGACATTCTTATGCAGGCATTCTTGATTATTAGCAAAAGGCATGTTAAAACAAATATTCATCAAGTTTATTTTACAAGAAATACAATCAAAGTCACCACAATGAGTTAGTTATCTGTTCTTTAAAGGCATGCTGTGTAAATTTCCATTAGTAGAGGTAGCATTCTTGACATTAGACTTGATCTTATTGCAAACATGAGTTAGATGACTAGAAGATCCATAATTATTGCACAACTTTCTAGGAGTATTAGGAATATAATCTTAATTATTCTTCCTGTTAATTCCTAGTTTTCTATTTCTATTTTTCTTGGTCTTCATGACAGTATGTTTAGAAGTCACTATCATGTTGATGTTGACAGTAGGTTTAGATGGAGTTATCTTGACAGTAAGTTTGGATCTTACAGTCTTGACAGCAGCTTCTGATCTTACTGTCTTGCCAGTGTTGACAACATCTTTTAAACATAAGTTACTGTCAGAGTCAAAACGAACTGTCTTGGGGATTTTGACAGTATCTTTTACCTTAAGGGACTTACTGACAACATCATTGTCCTCTACAACCTATTTCTTTCCACTTTTCTTCTCATAGTTAAAACCTATACCTACCTTTTGATTTTTAGTATTATCATCATTGTAAGATTTTAATAGGGAAGAAGAATTCTTATAGGCCTTGATTTTTAGCTCATTCTCAGAAATCTATTTTATAAAAAATTCCTCAATCTGGGAAGCACAAACAATCTTGTTTTTAAGAATCTCATTTTCTTGTTGTAAGGACTCAAAAGCATTATGTTTTAGTTCTAATTCATGATTCTTAATTTTTAATAACTCATTAGCACTAGACAAATTAACTATCTCCTCATTGGTAGCTAACATGCTTGTTGAATATTAAAATTTTCAGAACATAAAATTTTAACAGTTTTCTTATACTGAAATGTAGTCATATCAACAGTAGTAAGAAAGGGTACCTGACTTGATGAAGTGGATGGACCTTCTCCTGAGCTTGCCATGAGAGCAAGATTTCCATATTCTTCTTCTTCCTCTTCATCAGAGTCTTCCCAACACTTTCCTTCAGCAACAAAGGCTCTTCCTTGTTTCTTTTTCAGCAAGGCTTCATACTTTACTTTGAGTTCCTCATAGTCATTGTCATTTTTTCTCACTTGTTTTGGCTTCTTGCATTCTGTTGTAAAATGCCCCTTTTTACTGCAGTTGTAACACCTTATTTTGGATCTATCCACCATACCTATTTTGTATCCACCTTTGCCACTTCCTCCAGGTTTTGAGATATTTGGCTTGTTGAACCTGGAGCTTTTTCCTCTTGGTTTGAAAGTTTTGTTCTTCTTGAATCTCAAGTTGGAGAACTTTCTTGCCATGTAGGCCAATGTTTTGTTTTCCATGTTGTCCAGTTCCTCCAAAGTGTAGAACTCATCTTCTTCACCATCCTTAAGTTCCATAGTCACACTTTCATCTTCATCTGTGATTTTTTCAATCTTGATTTGTTGTTAATGCTGAGATTTCTTGAGCTGCATCACCTGTGGATCCTGAGCTACTAGAGGATTTGATGTGTTGGCCATCTTCCCTTTTTGACCAGCTTGGATAACTCTCTTCTGCAGCAGTTCTAGCTCATAGGTTTTAAGGATGCCATATAAAGTTTCAAGAGAAACTTTTGATAAATCCCTTCATTCTCTTATGGCAGAAACCTTGTAATCTAGGTGGTTAGGAAGTGTCAACATGGATTTCATGGTTACCTCCTTTTTGTCATAAAACTTTCAATGCAGCTGCAAGTCATTTATCAGCCAGTTAAACCTCTCAAACATCTCAGTCAACCCTTCACTTGGTTTACCCATGAAGGCTTCATACTGAGACACTAGAATCTGTCTTTGATTTTCTTTTACTTCATCTGTCCCTTCACAGAGTATCTCAACGGTTTCCCATATTTGTTTTGCACTGGTGCAGTTGATAATGTTGTTGTACATGACATTGTCAAGTGCCTCAATGATAATAAATTATAAGCAATCATCTAGAGATACTTTTTCTTTTTCAGTGTCAGTGTACTCTGAAACCTTTTTACGAACCCAGTAGGCTGGTATTATTTCATCATCTACTGTGGTTTCAGGTACATATGTTTGAGGTATGAAAGGACCATTCTCTTTCTTTTCTGAAGGTTCCAGGATAGATGGGTTGGTTATTTTTATGAACAATATCATCTTTCTTTTCCGAAGGTTATAATGTTCTTTGTCAAAGGTGGGTATTTATATACTTCTTACTTTCTGTGCACTCATTTTTAGATCTTTTCAGGTTATGTATATCTAACATGCTGCTCTGATACCATTTGTTAAATGAAAAGAGTGTTGCAGAAGGGGGGGTTGAATGCAACTTGCTAAATTATCACTAATCTTGCTAACAACAAATAAGAAGTGATAATAACAAGTTAAGAAAACAAACAACAATAATCATACAAAAGATACAAGGTGTTTTACTTCAAAAATTAATTTTATTAATTTTTGTTTTTGTTACAACTGTCTAGAAGAGGTTTTCAGCTTCAATAGATACAATAACAAGATAATGTTAATGTTTCTATGCTTGAGAAAAGTTAAACTTAGTTGCATAAGAGAAAGTGTTTGTGAGATATGTGTATTTATGCTAAAACACATACCTCACTTACAAGTGTACTTTCCCTTGTTTCCTGGATAATACTTGAAATAGAAATTTCACTTTTTCTTCTCAAATTTATCTTCATTCCATTTTTAGATAAAGTTACTTTGAGAGGATTTGACATTCTTGACTCCATGAGCACGCTTTATCTTTTTACTTGTTTTTTCTCAAGTTGCAGTAGTAGACTTTACAGATTAGGTAGAGTTGTCAAGATCAATCAGTGAATGAACTTTACCTAGTCTGCTTCTTGAAATAGACTGTCAGCTTCACCAAAAGGTTACTGTCAACCTTTAGCTTCTCTTTGGTGACAACATCTTTGATTCCGCATACCTTACTGTCAAGCTCACCAGTCTTCTAAAACATGTTGTCATCCTAAGGTACTGTCAACTATCCCTCCAAACATGATGTCGACTATCCCGCCAAACATGCTGTCAATTATCCCCGTCAAAGCTACTGTCAGAAAACTTGTTGTCTTCGATTGTTCAATCTCCGCCAAGTTTACTATCATGGAATAGTTGATGTAGTAAAACTTGTTGTCTTAGAGTCTTCATTCTCCGTCAAGTTTACTGTCACGGAATAGTTGATGTCATCTGTTCCAAAAGGTACTATCACTTGAATATGTTGTTGTAGGCTATAGTTTATAGAATGTTATTGTCAATGATTTGATCCCTGTTGTGCATGAACACTTTATGAACTTCTACTTCATAGATCATTTATTACATTTGTACAAGACAGTAATTATTGATACTTACTGCCACTTACTTGACTTTTTGTACATACTAATACAAGTGACATTTAAACATACTGTCAATGTGTATATGACAGTATGTTTTACTTAGTTAATATTTAATTAATCTAAGTAAGTATTAGTTGGTTACATTGATAATACCACAATCCCTAACAATGTACTTGTTACACAAGTCTTCCCATACTTGTCATACAAGTCTTACCATTCTTGTTACTTAATTATTTACATTTTGCGATCAAGACAAACCATCTATAATAATTGTCAAATTATAATTATTATCTTCTATAATAATTATCCAAAGCCCGTACTACCATATTGGGTTTAACCCAACAATCCTCCCTTTAAACCCAATAGGGTTCAACAACCAATTTAACGGTCCATTAATGCATCGACATCCATTCGTCAATGCCTCCTCTCGAACAAGAAACTCTGCACCTTGTTCTTCAATCCCTGACTATACAATCTATAATTTTTCATTATAATGGTGCATCTCATAATAGTGCATCCTAAACTGAAATCACGTGCATCAACCACGAGCACCCTTCCATTCGATGAGTCACCGGATCCTTGCTTCATCAATCTTTCGATCTCCTCAAGAAAAACACTAGTCTCACCCAAATTTCTCCATTGGTTCATCAAGCCATTGAAATAATTCTGGTGAACTCTTTCATCTTCTTCCTTCTCGAGTCCGAAAAAATCTTTCTTGATAAACAACTCCCCAAGAACATCATGATTGATCTTCGGTGCAAGGGTCAACCACATAATCCATACCACACGTAACTTCCTATCTTCCCACTTTTGCAGGCTTCTGATCAGTAAATCCTTCATCGTACTCTGCCGTAATAATTGAATCCCAAATTTTCCTCCAACCTCATCCATCACGAACCTTGGCTCTGATACCACTTGTTATGGAGCAAAATCCGAGATAACCAAATAATGCAAAACACACACAATAAAATTATATGATGCGAAAAACCTGCGTCGCAACTTGTATTATTAATCAAAACAGTTATGAATAATACAACTAATCAATCACAAATACTTAAGCCTAACAATACCCAAGCATTCCATCCCACACCTCATGGTGTTTCCAAACCTATGTACATGGAACAACCACGTACCAAATGATACATAAACCTCCATGTTTAAGTATACCCATCAAACCCATTATGACTATGTATATATAACCACCACAAACTTAGCTACCAAGACTTATCATACTTGTTACACAAGTCTTCCCATATTTATCATACAAGTCTTACCATTCTTGTTACCTAATTACTTTACTTTTGCGATCAAGATCGACAAACCATCTATAATAATTGCTCAATTATAATTATTATTTTCTATAATAATTATCCAAATACAATTATTATATTACTCATATTTGTCTTGAATCACCAAAACCCGTACTATCATATTGGGTTTAACCCAACAATTATAAAAGGACTATGAGGATTACAAATATTTATACTATTTTTTTGACCCATTTGTAAAAATTATTTTGATAATTATTTTGATAATTAATTTGATATATCTTTATTTGACAAGTATAAATATATCAATTCAAAACACATTCATATGTAAATTAATTTTTTTTGTGGAATTCCTTTAAAACACAATTTTAAACATTTATTAATTAGTAAAATAGCTCTTAGCATTCATTTATAAAAATTTATCACAACCTTAAATTATTTATTAATATATTATTCTTTCAATAATTTTTTTCGAGAGATAAAAATAAATATGCATATTATAATAAATACCAAATAGTTTTATGTAATATTTTAATTAATATTTTATATAAAAAAATAAAAAAAATCATGTATATATTATCAGGGTTGTCGGTGGGATTTAGGATTTAGGCTTTTTCTTTAGCCCATAATCATATCTGAAATTTGGATTAAAGAGTTAGAGATAAGAGAAACGATAGGGTTTCAGAAAAGTTTGTTTTGGTGATTGCATTCAAATTATTAATTGTTTAGCTAATTAATTGTTTTCAAATATTTGGCATAGGAGACAAATAATTTTGTACGTTAGTGATCTTATATTATTAAGAGTTTAAATTGATATACAATTAAAAAAATATATTTATTGTTTTAGGTTCATAATTAATTTTAAATTCACTTTCAAAATTTAGTATATATAAATTTTGCAATTTGACAAATTTTATTCAAGGGATTTTTATGCCATGGATTACTTGCATTTGTTCAAACTTCGAAATATTGAAGAAAAATATATTAAGATAGTAAACTAACATTTATAAATGTTTTTTATAGTTGCAATAGTATAGAATGTGAATGAGAATAGTTATGAAATTCGGTTATCTAATACTTATAACTAATACCTTTCAAGATGCTTAATAAGTCAGGAAATTATCATGTTGAGAGCATAGTATAAATTTAGCATAAATTTTAATTAGCCAATATTTAATACTATTTTAAAGTGTAAAATAATTATTAAGGTATTAGTTATAAGTATTAGATAACCAAATTTCAGGAAATTATCATGTTGAGAGCATAGTATAAATTTAGCATTAATTTTAATCAGCCAATATTTAATACTATTTTAAAGTGTAAAATAATTATTTCCCCAATATGCTCTTATTGAAGAAAAAACTAACCATAATAATTACACTTTGTGCCCCAATTCCATCTCAAAGGCCAACCAGTCTAATAAAATAAAATAAAATAATGGTAGAAAAAAGACTAGAAAATGTCATGTATGTTTAGTTTTGTGTGCCATAATAAATCTAAACTTATTTTTGTGAGTATACGGAGTTATCCCAAGAAAAGAACGGCATAATATTGAACAGTATAGGAAAAAAAAAAAAGCATGCATAAGTTGTTACATACAATACACTACAACCATCTAAATGTAAACAATCCAGCACAACCTCATATTCCGCTAAAAATTGGTAGAAACCAACAAGAGAGACAATAAAAAAACTAACATACATAGCAAAGTACAATACTTGTAACCATCAATTCAATTTTGTCTATAAGCAATATACTTAGCTAAATGGTACAATGGTGCAACCCTTTTTGATGAACCAAAATAACTAAGCTCCTCCTCAGCCTGCACCACCAACTCTGCAGCAAAATTTTTAGCCCTTTCTAATCCCATTAGCTTCGGATACGTGGTTTTATCGGTCACTAAATCTTTTCCGGCTGTCTTTCCGAGGTCCTCAGATGACTTTGTAACATCTAAAATATCATCTACTACTTGAAACAACAAGCCAATACACCTAGCGTATTTTCTTAGCCTCTCCACCTCAATAACATTCCCCCCTCCCAATATAGCTCCACAAACCACAGATGCTTCTAAAAGCTTTGATGTTTTGTGTACATGAATATATTCCAAGTCCTTGAAACTAACATCTTTTCCTTCATTACATATGTCCATAATTTGACCTGCCACGAGCCCTTGTGATCCCACAGCCGAACCTAGTTCAGCAATGGCTCGAACCACCCGACCTGGTGTCACCTTGTCGGTTGCATCTGCCACATGCTCAAATGCTAGGGAGAGTAAGGCATCACCTGCAAGAATTGCGGTTTCCTCACCATAAACTTTGTGATTTGTGGGCTTTCCACGCCTTAAATCATCATTATCCATGCACGGAAGGTCGTCATGGATTAATGACATCGTGTGAATCATTTCGAGGGCACAAGCCATTGGCATAGCCCATGACTCGAGCCCTCCTACTAACTCACACGACGCAATGCATAACACTGGTCGGACACGTTTCCCACCGGCCAAAAGTGAATAACGCATAGCTTCGTGGATAACTTTCGGTTTTTGCACCGGAACCGCCTCATCCAATGCTCTGTTTATCTTTTTACCGGATCTTTTCATGTATTCTTCAAACTGAAATTCAGGGGCCGGAGAAATACGGGGCTTGGTCCCGACTTCTTGGACGTTAAATGATTGAACAAGAGTCGAATTTACACCATTCGCTGCTCGAATCTTCATCGGATAGTGTTTAGTGCAGTAGCTAGAAGGGGTTTTACTAGTGTTTTTCATATGATCATAGACAAGATTCTTTGAAAAGAGTGAGTTTTCATGGGTTGTAACGGTTTTAAGAAACGCCATGGATCTTTGTTTCTAAACTCTTGGTGATGAATTAAGATAGGGAGTACATACTGGATTATATAAAGATGAAAATTAGATGCTCCTTTTGTTTCTTATTTCTCAATATTATGATTATTCCGTTTCCTGTAAATTGGACTCTAGTCACCTAGAAAAATGTATTTGGACTCTAGTGTATGTATATAATAGGCATATATGTTCCACAGATTCTACCAATGCACTTGTTTCATTTTTTGTGATGTAACTACCTGCGTGGTGCTCAAACTAACCAAATACACTTGGGTCCGACGAAGCAAGGAATTGCAATTAACCTGTTCATTTATTAATTTATTCAATTCAACTTATATAAATAGTTGTAAATTTATTTTTATTCCTGATCATTAAAATTATAAAAATTAGTTTAAAACATTATTGACCTTTATTAAAATATTTTATTCTACTTGATTGTTGTAGCTTGTAACTCGTCAATAATAAAACTTTTTGCAATCATAATATTGTTATTCTTATATATATAATATAATAATATCATCAATGTTGCATTATTGTTTCTTAATATATGAAACTCCCATACAGATAGGGACTTCATAAATCGTATAATTTGAAGTTGACGTAAACCCATATAAATAGTTTGGTATCAAGAAAATTAACGCGACAAATGTAACCACACGTACATAAAGAATAGCACATCAGGCTACGGCAAGAAAAAGCCCAATTATCCACTAATCATACATTTTATTTATTTATTATTTTTTCCATCTATCATTTGCTCGATCTGGGTCCCCAAAATATCACTTGAAAAATGAAAATTAAAATCAGTGTACCTGTATTTGTGATTTTACCGTTCTTGCATAACATGTGGAATCAAAAATTTTAGGGCAATATTTTTACGGTAGTAAAATTTATGATTAAATTTTAGAAAAAAATAAACCTGATCCTAGGTGATAATTTACATGAGGTTACAAAGTGTTTGAGTATAAACATAATTACATATTTGTATAAATCAAAAATAATTTTTGAATTTATAAATATACTCTCTTATATTTATATATGTTTTTGTTATAATTTCAGGATATTACTCTAGGAGGATGACCTCATGGTCATGATTCCTTAAGGTCATAGTTCCTTAAGTTTAATAATTTTTTGGAATTAAAAAAATTATTCTAAATTATATATAATTCATTGCAATATTATATTCTACTTTACATTCTATAGAATTATACAAAATGTATTGGATTGTTGGTATAAAGTTAACATTGTATAATTTTCTAAATTTCTTTTTAAATTGAACTTATTTATTAATTTTAATATCATCATCATCATGCATACTACGCTGTTCCTGACCCTATTCCAAGATAATAGAGAGATTGTTTCCCTGAAAATTCTGGGCTTAGTGCATAATATAATATAATAGTGAGTGTGTATATATATATGGTCATATAAGATTTACACAAGGTTGAAAGACTTAATAATAATTTTAAACAGATATACAGTTATTGAAAATAACTGACCCCATGGTTTTATTCACTTGGGACTTACCTTAGTATTCAAATATGGATGTCCCTTGTTAACATCATTCCAAATTTCCAATTGATAGTTTTCTACTAAATATCCCCAAACACATTCCACTATAAAAATGCTATACAATAGTACCATTCAATATTTTGCTTCTTCTGATCTTTTTCCATGTAGGGCTTTTGGTATGTATCCATTCCTTGATTGTGTTCGCTCTTTGAAGACGTGACTCAATTAAAATCTCCTATCTCGTAACCGTAATGAGCCATGCATAGTGTATATATGAACAAACCTGTGAAATGCAACCCATGTTTCTCATCGGTTAATTTTAATATAATTATTTTAAATTAAATCTTGTGCTATTGTGGTATTATGAGTAATTTTAAGGTATGTTGTACAATATAGAAAAAATCCGCATATTTATTAAACATTTATTTTTAAGAGTAAAGTACACTTCGTGTACCTGTACTTTTTGTGTCAGACCACTTTAGATACTGACATTCTAAAACTACCACTTTAGGTACTAAAATTTAAATTTTGTTATAAAATGTGTATCCCCGTCAATTCTGTCTTAAATCTGTTACTTTAGTTAAGGGTATTTCTGTCTATTAATTATCAAGCTTTTTGGGTTTTAATTACTTCGTCTCTTTCTTCATCACAGAACATTCATTCTCCCGCCTGTTTCTTGCTGTCGCTCGAAGAAGACAATGGTGTGGATGCGAAGAGATGTTAAAGACAAGAATGTGTACTCCCCTAACGAGTGTCCTAATTATGGAGGTAATATTTCTCTGTTTCAATTAGGGTTTGTATGTATAAAATGAAACTAGGATTTATGCATTACTGTATGATTCAATGTTTGTATGTATAGACGAAGTTGGTTGCATGCAGTAAAGTTATTTTTTGTCATTTGTCATGAACTAGTTGCTCCCCATGTGCTTGATGGCTCCATTGTGGTCCCTTGTGTTTTATACTGTAACATAGGCTTCGATTAAAGTGTGTTCTTTATGTTTTTTTACAGTGGTAATATGTTTTTACTGAAAGTATGTATAGTGGACATGATATTGGTCTGTTTTTTATGTATAAAGTTCCAATAGTCTTTATTTATTGCAGATGCTACTGATTTGTTTAGTATAAAACTACATCATGGGGGCCAATTACTTGATAATCTCAGAGCATATGTTGGGGGTAGTGTTGACTACATTCACCTTTATGATGTTGGTACCATGAGCTTGCTAGAATTACTTGAAATGTGCAAAGAGTGTGGGGAATTGGGGGTGCACTCTTTCTTTTATAAATGGCCAAAAAGTGATATAGAAAAGGGGTTGCACACATTAGATACAGATGCAGAAATTGTAGAGATGTGTGAGTTGCTTCCACCATCAAGGATCATATATGTGTTTGCAATTACAACAAAGCCAATTCAAATCATTGATAGTCAGGGTGTTCCAACACAAGAATTTGCCCCATCACAAGACCCAAATATCCAGTATGTTGAACCTACTACAGGACAATTTGATAAAAAGCAAACAAGGATAGAGCCTGAGGAAAGTGGAAACAATGTAGGTGATTTGTTTGATGAGTTGGGGGGCCTTTTTGGAACTGATGGTGAAAGTGATGAGGACTACAATCCAGACAAGGATAGAGATGTTTTAAGTGACTGCAGCTTTTACTCAGATGGTTCTAATATGGATAGCACTGATGATGAAGTTTGTAATCAAAAAAGAGAAAGAGAAAATTTAAAGAAGACTAAAGAGAAATCTGAAAAAGAGAAAGGTACAAAGAAAGGGAAAGAGAAAGTTACAAAGAAAGGGAAAGGAAAAGTACAGACAAAGGGCAATGAATCAGCTGAGAAAAATAATGATGCAGTTACTGAAAATGAAGGACAGTATGCAAGTGATGTTTCTAGTTAGTATAATGCAAGTGATGAAGAAAGGATGGCCTGCAACTCAAGTGATGAGGAAGAAATGGCTTATCCAATTTTCAATCAGAAGACAGATATGAAAGAGCCTAAGTTTGAGTTGGGTATGATGTTTGCATCATCTAAAGTTTTAGAGATGCAGTTAAAAAACAAGCTATCATGGATAGGAGACCCATTAAGAAATGCAGAAATTATGGAAGTAGGGTCAAGTTTGTGTGTGAAAGTCCATGTGAATGGAAGATATATGCATCCAAGATGACTAATAGTAGCACCTACCAGATAAAGGTGTACAATGCTAAGCATGTATGCACACCAACCTTCCATCAAAAACAGATCAATTCAAGATGGATTGCTGACCAGTATGAAGATGATATAAGAATGAATCCAACCTGGCCCTTGTCAGCATTTTTAAAAAAAGTTGGCACTGTCATGTAAGCATTTATGCAATTGCTAGGGCAAAAAGGAAGGCATTGGAGAAGATAAATGAGAAACATGTTGATCAATATGGAAAATTGTGGGAATATGGGAATGAGTTGTTGAAGGAGTGTTTTGACTGGTTAAATGAGAAGCCTAGAAGCCAGTGGTCAAGGAGTGCTTTAGAAGCATTTGTAGGAGTGACATGTTTGTTAACAACCATTGTGAGGTTTTTAACAGTACCATAAGGAAATACAGAGATCTTCCAATTATTTCCATGTTCAAAGCTATTCACAATGACATTATGATGAGGATCCAACAGAGGAGAGACAAAATGCTAAATAGCTATGCACTTAATCCAATTTGTCCTAATGCAATGAGGAGGCTGCATAAGTAAGTGTTTCATTACTACAATTATTGTGATAGTATGTTGGACATTGTAGTTACTTAATTTAGACTATAATTTTGTAATTGGCTAGGGCAATTTATCAAAGTAAGGGATGTCATGTTGTTTGGAGTGGAGGTGCAAGGTACCTGGTTACAATGTCTGCAGGTGGCTATGAGATGGTTGTAGATTTGGAAGCACATAAATGTGCCTGCAAGAAATGGGAACTATTAGGGATCCCCTGTTACCATGCATGTGCTTGTATAGCTTGGAGCAAAAAAGCATTTGAGCCATTCATTCATAGATCTTATAGTAAAGAAATATTTTTGGAGTGTTATAAGTATATAGTGAAGCCTATATGTGGAGAATCAGAATGAGACCAAACAAATTTTCCAAGACCATTGCCACCTGAGGATATAGTTCAAACAGGTAGGCCTAAAAAGAAGAGAAACAAGGCTACTGATGTTGTTTCCCCAAATACAACCAAACTTAAGAGACAAAACACCCTCAACTACCCTCAACTAAAGTAACGGAGTTAACACACAATTGACGGGATACACAATTTATAACAAAATTTAAATTTTAGTACCTAAAGTGGTAGTTTTAGAAGGTCAATATCTAAAGTGGTCTGACACAAAAAGCACAGGTACACGAAGTGCACTTTACTTTATTTTTAATTTAATTTATATATTTCAAAATGATAAATTTATCCAAATGTATATTTTATCAAAACATTTAGTCTATATTATATAATTTTAAGGATTTAAAGCTCAACACATCCAGAGTCACATAATTTTATAAGATATTTATACAATTTACAAAGTTTCAGGGACATGCAAAAATAAAAGTAAGATAGATGTTAATCTTAAATTAATTCATAAATACTCTGATCACATTTGAGCTACAAAGATATGTTCATTGCACAAAAGTTAAAAAAAAATTAAAACAATTATATTTACAAAACCATGATAAATAGTGGTCTCAATTAAATACCCATTAGCCAAAATTACTACACTTCTAAACAAACATGAAATAGTCATTTATAACCAATGGAAGGAAGGCTATATAAAGGTTAATGTTCACGTTCAGTTCACAATTAACCATTCCGACTCGAAAGGATTTTGGAGTAGTGTTGAGGGATGACGAGGCACAATCATATGATGCATAATGTTGGTATCAGGTTCAATCACTAAAAGTGCAAACGAAATATGGTTATACATATAGGTCTGAGATGTGTTTTTAATGTTGAGGAAAACAGAATGAGATTATAAACTGAAGATGCAGTAAAAGAATGGAAAGATGGGTACTGGTGAATTGATCCATGCAGGACTCGTACGAAAATTCGAACAAAGAAAAAAGATCGAAATCTCTCTTTTGAAGTTTAAAAACAGAACAGTTATGATTACAAAATCATGATAGATACCGGCCTCCAAGAACCATTAGCCATCTATTACAAACAACTAACCTGCACTTGTAAAAATGATCAATAGTCATGAAAAAAGTTGGGATTATACAATGAAAAAGGTTATATCAAGTAAAAAACTTAGCATGAACCATTTCTAAACGGAAATAACTCGAGTAGTGTTGATGTATAAATGCTATAAATGAATTAATATTGTAAGAAATATGAATGTTATAATATACTTTTTTTTTTGAAACATGTTATAATATACTTAAATTATGCCCGTAAACAAATATTTATACCATCATTTTTGCGGGTGGCAATACATTCATACCAGTCACCACCCTAAACTTATTATGCATGTACTATTAAAAAAAATTGTTAAATATACTATTAAATTTTTAGACTAATATATTCTTACTTATTTCTTATGAACAGATGAGATTGAACATTTTTTCACTTACGTGTCACATTATTTTCATATTTTTAGGTTCACGATTCTCATAAAAAATATATATTAATGAATATACAATTAACTCTGAAAGCAATAACAAAATTTAACGATTTAAATTGAATTAATAAAATATTAAAATTTGAATTAATATTTTTAGTTCTAAAATAATAAAAAATAACTAATTTAAATTTAAATTATTAAAAACATTAAAATTAAAATTTTAATAAATAACTAATCATATTAATATTAAGTTAATAAATAACTATGTATGAAAAATTTATACTTCGCAAAGGCTAAAAGCTATTTATTATAATTTGAGTTAATATTAAGATTTATACGTGTATTCTAAAATCAATGGAACCGGGAAAAAAAGATATCGTTTACATTATTGATTAATAGTGATGAAAATAAAAATTAATAAGGTGGCATAAATAACTTTTAGGAAGTGCATATATTAGTCCTTTATTTAAAAATATTTTCATACCTTCAAATAAAAAAAAAGGAACATAAGAACATTAAAAATGAAAAAAAATTATTTTTAGATTAGTTAAAATATTGAAATATACTGCATTCTTAAAATAGTGGTACCACCTTCACTCTGTCTTGCAAGAATCAAAAGCACACAACTAAAAAGAACAGAGTTAGAGGATTTGCAAGGGAGCCAAAGGTGATACTAATACAAAAATAAATACCTCATCTTCATTCAGTACGCTGCTAGACTTTATTTCTTTGTGGCCTTTAAACCTGATAGGTCCCAATCAAAGCTATTTATACTAAAGATAAATATTCTCTTTAGGTGAGAATGAATCTCATATATTTCCAGAATTAAGACCCCTTTCATATAGATCATAAGTGAGTTTAAATACAAATGAGACTAGCAACTGCTTACAAACATGACACTTGATAAATAGGACTCTAAATACTAACTGCTGGTAGTGGAAATAACTGCCACTAATGCTAGTAGTAACTGCTGATACTAATAACCAATAACTAGTAATAATAATAACTACTACTGATATCTAAATAGACCTGCTACTAAACTACACAAAATACTGACCTATCAAAACCACCCACCAATACCAGACCATATAAAATTGAAATTATTGACCATGTTTTTTCAATATATTTATGCCAAATTTGAATAACATATAATAAAATAAAGGGCGACACAAATAGAGAATGCAGCCCTGCTTGTGAATACGATGCAAGCATACAAAATTAATTTGGTTAGGAAAAAGCAATTGTATTTTCAAGTGTATTAAATTGTCAATTTAACCGAACAATATTACTATGGAGGGAAAATTAGAAAGCAAGCAAAACAAATATTTTGAGAATACCCGTGATGTTGCTTGAACGCTTTCCTTTATTCACCCCGGAAAGATTTGGTTTTTGAAGATGGTACTCTTCTACCAGGAACTCTGGGCAGACCTTTTGAGGAAGCTGGACCTTTAGAAGTATCTTATACTTGGGAATCGCACACAACGCAAAATTCCATAAGATTCTGCTTGCTTTACTGACAGTCTTGTTTTGTTCTCTTCCTTTACAAATATGTATTTTCATAAGGTCAATAAAAATAGTTATACCCCCAATTAATACCTATCATTTTTGTATTCCGCCTTCTGCAAACCTTGAAGCAAATTAAAAGGTGTATTCCAAAGAAAATCAAAGTCTTGATCTGAGGCTTCTAGCCAGGATGCCATCTTCTAGGCCGTGTACTAAAAAGGCTCTGGCATTGGTGCCAGCACTAATGACTAAATCATCCCTGAAAGTAATCGATGGTAATGTAAAACAATTTCCACAACTCCCGTAAAAAGTTTACGATTATGGTTACCTGTGAATTCCTTTAGGAAAGTGTATGTAGTGAATCACAGGAAAATCTAGACAATTTTCACCAAAATATTCAAACAGCCTGCCATAGTTAGCATTTAGAATATGGAAAGAAATATGCAATTTTGATAGATATTGAAAGTAAATAAATTAAACCACAGACACTAGCCATATATCGAAATAATTAATAATTTTCAATGCCATCAAGCTAAACAATCGAAAGCTATGCCAGCATAATCCCAGGTGTCAGCACAAAGGCTAAGGCCTTGTATTATTCCTGTGCTCAACTATTATATGCGTACACATATACATACCTGTCGCACTTTGTTAAGCATTTGGCTGAAAATGTCGGCGGATGAAGGATCATTCTCATCCCACTCGCCAAATTGTGGGACTGACATCTTTATCAGGCTGAAATTCGAGATATGAAACAGAAGATTGATCACAAAGCTTGTATAATATATGTTGGTATAAATGCTAGAAATCAAAGTTGGTGCAACTCAAATGAATTCATCTGAAAGTGAATTCTACTCAATGGAAGAACTTGATCAACTTGAGGATGAATCTCTGGCACTGATTGCTAGAAAATTTGGAAATACAAGATTCAGGAGAAACCCTAGTTTCAAATTCAAGCCTATGGCTAACAGATTTCAGAGAGGTGGTTCTTCTAGCTCACCAACTACAAGAGGTGGATATAAGACAGGGATGGTAGACAGAAGCAAGATCCGTTGCTTCAACTGCAATGAAATGGGACACTTTGCTACAGATTGTAGAAAGCCCAAGCAGGAAAGAAAGAAGGATTCATATGACGAGTTAAACCAGAAATATGAAGCTCTATTGAAGAAGCATCAGGGAAGATCATACTTTAGCAGCAGGAAAAAGCTGGGATGATTCTGACAACGATGAAGAAGAAGATATGGGAAATCTTGCTCTAATGGCATCTTCTTCTGAAGGATCACAATCCCCACCTCGACAAGGAATTGAGGTAAACCCTAGCTGTCCTAAAATGTTTAAATTGCTAGGTGAGGATTTAACTAATGCTAGAGATCGAATAAAAGTCTTAATTCTCAAAAACCAAGTTTTATCAGATGAGAATTCTGAATTGAAAAAGCTGAAACTTATAAATGAGAAATTAACTGAAGATGTTGCATTTCAAGTTAATAGAGTCAACTGCTATGTTGAAATTGAAGTTTTTTAAAGAATAGGATTGAACAAGAGAAGGTCAGGTGTCAAGCCTATAGAACTGCTTCATTTGTTATGAAAGACCTAATTGACCAACCAGAGATTAAACGGAAAGTTGGGATAGGTTTTGAATATAATAAATCTGTAGGGAAGCCAAGCAACATAACCCCTTTTAAAAAGAGTGCTGAAGAAAGGGGTATTCCTCATATTATTAAGGACACTAAGAAACATCTGTTCATAACTCCTATTGCAGAACCAGTTCTTGATAGTTGTGTAATAGTGGATTATGAACTTAAACTTGAAGACCTTAAAGAGGAAGATAAAGAACAGTAAAAACCGGTTAGGGACATAAAAGGAATAAATGTCCAGAAAGCTAAATATGTACCTAAAAGACCAATAGAAAATGTGAACACTTCTAGTTCATCCACTCCTGGTTTAGGTGCTAAAGAGCTTAAGAAAAATCATAACAGACCTAATAAGTTTGTTAATAGTATGAATAGTAACGACAGATTCCATGCTACTGAGAACTTTAAAAATGTTAATAAAGTTAAGGTAGAAACTGTTAAGACTCCTGCTATTGTGAATAAAATGCTACTATTGATGCATGCCATAAACCCTGTGGTGTAGATAACTGTATGTTATGTGCTTTCAATGTTATGTCTGCATATTTTAAAAGCATGCATGCTATGAATGTCAATACTACACCTAGACAGCATATAAATCACATGCATGCTAGATCAAAGACTGTCAGTCCTCCTGTTTCACAGAAGGAGACATTCTCTCCTAGGCCAACATACAAAAATGTTAAGGTTGTTTACAAGGAGAAGTGTTCAGTCAAAGTAGTAGATGAGTTTGTCAAGTTGGGTTCTGTTGTTAAACCTGATAAAGGACAATTTTTCAAATATGCCGGGCCCAATCAATGTTGGGTTCCGAAGAAGGCCTAACTCATTTGATAATTGCAGGGTGTAAAACAGGTGAACCGGGTTATTTGGATTCTCGACAGTGGATCTTCACGACACATGACCGGAGATAGAGCCCTGCTATCAAATGTTGTTGAGAGAGCTGGCCCAGTAGTTACCTTTGGAGATGACAGCAAGGGTATGACTAAGGGATATGGCTATTTAGAAGTTGGCAATGTCGTCATTGATAATGTATCTTTCGTGGAAGGTCTCAAACACAATCTTCTAAGTATCAGTCAGTTTTGTGACAAGGGATACACAGTGACCTTTATGAAGGAGAAGTGTTTGATTTCTCACAAGAAGGATGAAAAGCTTGCTCTTCAGGGAGTAAGGAAAGGAAACTTGTTCGTAGCCGATCTGAACTCAGGTTGCAGAGATGAAGTCAATTGTTTTTATGCTAAAGCTTCGTCAGATGAAAGTTGGCTATGGCACAAGAAACTCTCACACCTTAATTTCAAATCTATGAATTCTCTAGTCAAAAGAGAATTAGTGAGAGGACTGCCTCAATTGAAATTCACACAAGAAGGACTTTGTGAGGCATGTCAGAAAGGGAAAGCAAAGAAAGCATCACATCCAAGCACTGACACATCTAGTATTTCTGAACCACTGCAATTAATTCACATTGATTTATTTGGTCCAGTTAATGTAATGTCAATGTCACATAAAAGATATGCCTTGGTGATTGTTGATGACTATTCAAAATATACATGGGTTTTATTCCTGCACTCAAAGGATGGAACTCCTCAAATGGTGATTGATCATATCAAAATGACTGAGTTAGATTCGAAGCTTCCAGTTAGAGCTATAAGGTCAGACAATGGAACTGAATTCAAGAATGCAGTTCTGAATGACTTTTGTGCTGAAAAGGGAATAACAAGACAATTCTCAGCACCTAGAACTCCGCAACAGAATGGAGTTGTAGAAAGGAAGAATCGTACATTAATTGAAGCTGCAAGGACTATGCTGAGTGAATCAAGGCTTCCAATGTACTTTTGGGCTAAAGCTGTAAATACTGCATGTTATACCCAGAATCGGACTCTGATTAACAAGGACTTAATGAAGAAACCCTACGAAATAATGGCTAACAAGAAACCAACGCTCAAGTACTTTCATGTATTTGGTGCTAAATGCTTTGTACTTAAAGATGGAGAAGAACGTATTGGAAAGTTCGAGGCTAAAGCTCTAGAAGCTATTTTTGTTGGTTATTCTAGAAGATCTTATAGGGTGTATATTATTGATCAACATCATGTCAAAGAAAGTGTCAATGTAACTTTTGATGACACAAAATTCCCTAACATCCAAAATGATGATCCATCCGAAACTCTTAAGTTCAACAATATGTCAGACTCACACTCAGATGATGAAAACGAACCTGAGGCTGAAAAAGAAACAACAATATTAATAATGCTGATGATCCAAGTGGTAGTGGTGGAAACAGTGAAAACTCTGGAGATACCACTAACACACAAGGAGATTCATCAAGAGATCCTAGCAGCAACTCAGGGGAAGGAGATGAAGGATCAGCAAATCAAACACAACATCACAATGAAATTCAAGGCGAATCATCAAGATCTAATCTGCCAAGTCAGAGAATTTGGAGTAGAGCTCATCCTTTTGAGCTGATCATTGGTGATCCAGATGTTGGTGTTAGAACAAGAGGTGCTACACAGAATCAATGCAGTTATTCTGGGTTTCTATCTGAAATGGAACCTAAGAAAGTAGAAGAAGAACTGTCTGATCTTGATTGGGTGATTGCTATGCAAGATGAACTCAATCAATTTGAATCTCAAGATGTTTGGAAACTGGTACCAGACCAAAGGATAAGACTGTAATTGGCACACGATGGGTATTCAGAAACAAGTTAGATGAAGATGGCATTGTAATAAGGAACAAGGCCAGACTGGTTGCAAAAGGTTATTCCCAAGCTGAAGGAATTATTATGATGAAACCTACGCTCCAGTTGCAAGACTTGAGGCTATCAGGATGTTTCTGGCATTCGCAGCTCACTCCAATTTTAAAGTTTATCAAATGGACGTGAAGAGTGCATTCCTGAACGGAAAGTTAGCTGAAGAGGTATATGTACAACAGCCACCAGGCTTTGAAGATCCAGATTCCTTGGACTTTGTATATTTTCTTTTCAAAGCTATTTATGGTCTCAAACAAACACCCAGAACATGGTATGACACTCTTTCTGAATTTCTTCTTGAAAATGGTTTTGTTAGAGGGGTCATAGACAAAACTTTATTTTATAAGAAACACAATAATGATCTGATAATGGTACAAGTATATGTTGATGACATAATATTTGGGTCTACTGATGATAATTTGTGCAAGAGGTTTGCTAAGTTAATGCAGAGTAGGTATGAGATGAGCTTAATGGGAGAGCTGAAATTCTTCCTTGGACTTCAAGTGAGTCAAAGAATAGATGGAATATTCATTTGTCAGTCCAAGTACCTTAAAGAACTTCTGAAGAAGTATCACATGGAAGATTCAGCATCTGCAAGAACTCCCTCATCTACAGCTGTCAAGCTTGGAGTATGTGAAAACTCAATAAAGGTAGACATCACAAGCTACAGAGGTATGATTGGATCTCTACTTTACCTAACTGCAAGCCGACCAGATATTATGTATGTCACTTGTATATGTGCAAGGTTCCAAGCGGATCCTAGAGATATTCATCTTGTTGCTGTGAAAAGAATCTTAAGATATCTTAAGGGTACACCTAATCTTGGTATCTGGTACCCTAAAGAACCTGGTTTTAATCTAATAGGATATACAGATTCTGATTATGCAGGTAGTGTTGTTGATAGGAAGAGCGCCTCAGGGAGCTGTCAATTCCTAGGGAGAAGATTGATTTCCTGGTACAGTAAGAAACAGCAAACAGTTTCCAATTCTACAGCAGAGGCTGAGTACATTGCTGCAGGAAGCTGTTGCGCTCAGATCTTATGGATAAGGAATCAACTCAGAGATTATGGCTTTGTGTTAAATAAAATTCCTATTTTATGTGATAACACAAGTGTCATTGCCATCTCCAACAACCCTGTACAGCACACGAGGACAAAGCACATAGATATCAGGTATCATTTTATTCGAGAACATGTTATGAATGGTACTGTGGAGTTACACTTTGTACCCACAGAAGAACAGACTACAGATATTTTTACTAAGCCACTTGATGAATCCACATTCACCAGGTTGGTTGGTGAACTTGGGATGTTGAATAGTTTTTCATCTTAAATCCCAGTTCACATCTGCATTATGTTCTTAAATAAAATTTCAAGTGTTTGTTATGTGAATATTTGTTATAACACTTGTAAATTTATTTTACTAAATTCTAATTCTCGAATGTTTGTTTAGTGTAAATTTTAATATTATTTTATTTTAGTTTATCTACTTTTGGTTGCATTGTACTATATTTTAATTTTAGATTATTATATTTAAAAATAATTTAATCAAAATTTTACAAGTTAGAATTTTGATAAAAGTTATTTTTATTTGAAAATAATTTAATATTGAAGTATAGATATCTTAGGTATAATTTATTTTATTTTATATATTTTTAGTTTAATTAATTATAAATATTTCGTATTTATTGTTTAAAATATAGACTTTTAAGACTATTATTTATATATATATATATAAAGTTCGGGAAGACTTTTTCTACTCAGAGAGACATTCAGAAAGTCTCCCCGAGTTATAGTAAATGTCTCCCCGAGTTTTTTTTTTTTTTTTATTATTATTATTTTTTATTATTATTATTTTTTATTTTCTAAAAATCAAAGAGACATTTAGACAACTGTATGCTTTACTATTTTATTTTGTTTTTTTTTTTCTTTCCTTTCAAAAGTCTCCCCGAGACTTTTGAGAAAGTCTCTTCGAGACACAAATGTCTCCTCGAGACATAAAAGTCTCCCCGAGACTTTGCCTATATATATATAACCTGTTTTCATTTCTAGTCTCCATTCTAGTCTATTCTATTTCGATTTTTTTTTTTGCAAACTCAAACAAACGCTTGCAAAATTTTCTCTCAAGTGCTATTATCGTTTATGTAAGGATATGCCATTTCATTTTTTTTCTTTTTTCCCTCTCTCGACTGTTGCATCTTTATTGTTAATTCACAGTTTTTTTTATTAGTTATTAATTATGAACCAAGTTTATTTATCTTTTTCATCTTTAAAATTTGATAAGTCCTCATTAATAGTGTTTTAATTTAAAGCTCTAATATATAAAATTCTATATTTTATATATTTTTATTCTAAATTATACAACACTTAATTCATGATCACTTATTTAATTTTACTTGTTCTATTTGTTTTTCTAATAAGTTGCATTGTCTGTTTATCAGATAAGTTAAAATGGCTGCTGTCTTTGAAATCTGCAAGACTAACTATGTAGGATACTTTGATCCTACAAGATGTCCTGAACCCAGATTCGTTCCATGGATTCGATTTCTCAATGAGCATCCTATGATCGGAACTTCAATAGCCCTGGACCCTGTTCTGAAGATTGATCCACTGAAGGCTCTCTACTCTACAGCTGTAAATTGCTCAACCAGCACGACATCTCGCTTCGCATTCAAAGTAAGAGGAAGAGTTTACTGGGTGACAGATAATGATGTAAACAGAATTCCAGGCTTCCCAACAGACAACTTTGATCCACTACCAACACCTCAGGAGCTGATAGAATTCTTTCAAACCATCCAGTATCAAGGTGAATTTAACATGGTTAGACTGTCCAAGACTCATCTGGTAAGTGAGTGGGACTTCATCTTTGATACACTGGCCAAGGTATTTTCTCCATGTCTGAAGAATAGTTTTCACAACATTCCTCTGCTTTTACAAAACATAGGATTTGCTGTGACACATAACCGGAGAATAAATTTTGGCAAATTAATTTTGAAAGAGATAATTAGGAAAATGGGTACTTTTTCAAGTAGAAGTCTTACAGAGGATCATACAGTTCATTGCTACTATCCAAGATTTCTGACCTTGTTTTTGAATGACAAGCTAACTAATGAACACAAAGTGTTATTTAACAATTCACCTATAGTAAGATCGCTTTCCACACAAAGAAATCTTTTTACAAGGTTGTCGAAGGCAAACAAACTCCCAGGTGTTCCTGTAATTTATACACCATACATGGCTCAATTCATTCATCATCAACAAAATCAAGCACCAGCACCAGTGTTTGATGAAGGACCTCTAGAAATGATTCCTGCTCCTCCAAGTGAAGATGAAGATGAACAAGTTCAACCAGAACAAGTTGAACAACTTGAAGAACATCATGCTCAAGTAGAACCAATTGCATCTGCTCCAATAAGTACTCAGGTAAGGAATTCTTCTATTGTGAATTTTGACTTAAATCTTGACTTAAATTATATCAGTGTTAAGCCCCCAGTGGCTATTAGGATAGATCATGAGTCTGAAATCCAACAGTCTCTGACACAGGTCTTAGATCCATACACTGCTACTTCGTCATCACAATATCTCTCCCAAACACAGAAGAGAAAACATACACAGTTAGGGAGTGAAGAAGACTTGATTCCTGCTCCACAGAAGAAGCAAATGCTTGGTACTTCATCTACCCTAGTAATGGTAGAACATGATGCTTCACAACATCAAGTGCCTTCACAGGCTTTAGGAGGAAACTTGGATCTCTCGCTGATTCCTAGATACTTGCCTACCTCCCCGGATGGATCATATTCGGAATCTGAAAAGATCTACTCATCGTCTCAAGATGATCAGCAACTCTTTGAGTCTTACCCTGAGGCAACTGAGTTTTCTATTCCAAAAAGAACGCAAGACTTTATAGAGGATTGGAACTTGCAAAGTTCCATTGCACCACCAGTGACCTCTCATGCAGGGGCTTTGGTGATCTTTAATGCAGGTATATCTGGAGGCTCGGATTTTGAGTTAAACACGAGCGAAGAAAGGAAAACACTGTGTGATACACCTACACGTGAGGTGAGTGAAACTCTCTTGCAAATAGGAAATATGAGTGCACACACAGGCACAGAAAGTGAGATGCAAAATATGTTACTGTCCTTTCAACAACAGATGGATGCACTGAAAGCAGAAAATGCACAACTTCGAGCTCAAGTCAATGCTCAAAATTCTTCAGATCCAGTTTCAAATCAGTTTTCTCTTATTAGAAAGGATCTTGAAGAAGTAAAGACAACTGTGCTTCTCAAGACAAATGATGTGAATCAAACACAAGGTGTTATAGCAGCTGATATCAAGGACTTAAGACAGAGTCAAATTCAAATTGCTGATAATCTAACAGAGATAAATAAGATCTCAAATCATATCGATGTTCTAGAAAATGATTATCATCAGTACAATGCTCTTAATTCCTCGAAATTTGCAATGATTGAAAGAGGCATAGATCAGCTGAATGAAGGTTTGAGGCACGTCTACAACATGGTCAAGTCTGGAACTAAACCTATCCCAGAACAACAACAATTCTTTGAAGGGACTTCAGTCGAGGATCCCTCAACTAAGGGGGAGAAGGTACAAGAAAAAGCTCCAGCTCCAGACAAAGGGAAAATGCATGACACAGTACAAGAAGCTGCTACAGATCAACTCAAGTCAGATCAATCTTACTATGCAGCAGAACAAGATTCTTCTTTCTTTGAACCAGAACAACAAACTCCTGTAAAATCAAATTTTGGTGATGCTGAAACAGGTGAGTTTGACAGAGAATTTCTTTTCTCTGATGAAACAGAAAGAAATGCTGAGCTAGATGAAGAACTTAGAAGATTTCAAGAAGAATCCATAGAGAAGAACTTTGAGTTAGATGCAAGGATTCTTGAAATGCAAAATGAAGCTCAAGCAAGAAATGACAAGCTTGATAAGCTTAAGGCTCTCCTACAAGTTAAATCCAAGGAGAAAAAGGAAGCAGCTGCACAAAAGCAAAAGCTATGGGATGCTGCAATCACTGCCAAGAGGGAAGACATTAAAAGAAAGGTTGGACCAAAATGGGATCAAGCTAGAATGATCATGGATCAACCTCAGATTGGCACATATCAAGACAGAGAGGTATCCGGCATGATAGGTGAACTATTCACTGCTAATACAACTGTAGATCTTTACATGGCTGCATTAAAGCTAGAGATCAGGTATATCACAGTTGAAGTAAATGTAGATGGCTGGCATATCATAATTCATCTTGATAATTATGGTTTCTACAAAGTTTCGTTGGACTTCTTCAGAACAAAAACACCCTCTGAGTTATGGGTTATGCTGTGTAAAGTAAAAAGAAGTTCAGAGATGAATGAAATACTCCGAGATCACATTCGAGACTTTGCTACTCTAAGGAGTCCAGAAATCATACCTAAACCTTATGAAGTAAGGTTTGTGAAAAACAATCGATATCAAATAATCGTTTTAATTTAGAGTCTATGACTGGATATCCTTTGAACTACTTAATAGACATAGAGAAAATGCTACGGTCTGAAGGATTTCAAAGTCAAGCTAAATCAGTTGCTGCTGATTATATCCAAGACTACTGTATGTCTAAAGATATTGATTTTTACAAGCAATGGAAAGGACTAGAAGAGTTCAAGCAACCAGCGTCAATTCCACATGATCCTCTTGATAATGAAATTTTGTATAGACTTTCTATATCAGAACAAAACAAGGCGTATGGGGTTTCTGGAAGCTCTCAGACAGTACCTGAACCAGAACCACGCACACCTATTGTTGGTGTTGAAGAAGTAAAAGAAGAAGGTGAAATACAGAGTGAAGATGATCAGAATTGAAGAAATGTTAACATCTTTTGTTGCTAAAACTAGGATAGATCAAGATAGAAATTTGTACTATTTGTTCAGTCTAGAGGAACAACTATCTTGTATTTATTATTAATGTTTGAATCTGGCAATGTGTTATATGAACCAGAACTAAGTTTGTTTATTTACAAGTTTTATTGTTATATCTTTTTCTTGTTTGTTAGTTGAGTTATCCTCTAGTGATTTGATTGTTATTGTTTAAACAAACAAATAGGGAGAGATTGAAAGACATATGTTTAGAAGCCTATTTGTTTAGCGAGATGACAACTCAACTCAAACATAGATAATTTGTAAGTAAATATATTATCTGTCACAGGAATCTTCAGCAGGTATTATTTGACAAGAAAAAGAAGATCAAAGTCAATCTACAGACTTAAAGCAGTACTACATTGAAAGAAGCTCAATTTAATTGATCATGCCTTAGTGGAGTAATTAAGTTTGAAGAAGCTACAGTGTCAGAAGATTTCATTTTTGTGTGACATCAGAAATAGTCAAATCAGAAGGAACAGAAGTGAACCATTATAAAAGTCAAGTGAAGAATTCTATTTGTTGTGAATCACTCGTGAACCAGACAGTACACGGAGTGTTGGCAAAATACAGAGAAGATTCTTTATTACAGAAGAAATGGTCAGCTACAGACATTGGTGTGAAGACAGAAGACTTGGAATTATATCATCAAGAGTTGTGGAGTCAAGACTTTAATTTAATTCTCTATTAACTGATTAAATTATTTAGTTAATTTAATTGGTAAATTAATTCAATCAGAATTAATTTATTTCTTAAATTGATTAAGAAATTAATTAATTTAGAATTATTTTAGAATGAAGAAGACTTTAATTTAATTCTATTATCAAAAAGTTAATTTATTATGTATCCTATTTACTTAGATTAATTCACACAGAATTAATTTAATGAATAAGATATATAATAAAACAAATAGAATTTAATTCAAATGAAATCAAAAAGGGAGAAAGAAGTCAGAAGATTCAAATCAAATGAATCACTTGAAAATAAATGATATACATCTCATTTATCATTCAGGTCGGCAATGATTTCTCGGGAAGACTTTTGAAAAGTTTCCCGGAGACTTTTCAAAAGTCTCCCCGAATCTTATTTGAAAAGTCTCCCCGAGCTATCAAAGTCTTCCCCATCAATTTAAATGATTTTTCATTTAAATCAAGAAGTCTCTGCGAGCTATGATAGTCTCCCTGAAAAGTCTCCCCGAGCACAGATAGTCTCCCCAGAGTCAAGAAGTCTTCCCGAATGCACCAGAGAGACTTTTAAGTGTTTCTCTATATATATGAGATCAGTAGTTAACATTCAACAACTTCTATTAACATTCTATTCGAGCTAAAAGAAAAAAATACAGAGCATTCATGTTAAATATTCTGTAGAAATTCTAAAGAGCTATTAGTGTTTATTCGAACTGATCTTGTAACACCCATCAAGTTTAATACAAGTATTTTACTTGAACTGTGTTCCTTTGATTATTATTTCGTGATAATAATTAAATTGTTTAATAAAAAATTATCCAAAACAGATATTAATATTTAATAGAGATTGTATTCAACCCCCCCTTCTACAATCATTTGGACCTAACAAGTAAAGTAGAAAAAGCTCTCCCCTTCCATCTCTCCAGTTTTTGCCCAGCTAGAGCAAGGTGGAAAGAATAATTTATAACTCCAGTTCTACTCATCCAAAAATCACCAAATTTTAACCAGAGCTTCTTCCCTATATTTAGAAGGTACGTATTTAATTTCATAAGTTTTAGAGGTGTTTTGATTGGATAAATAAATTTTAGAAGTTGAGGCTGAATAGTAACTCTGAAAATTACTAACTTGTTTCTTGATGTTCTCTTGCAAGTTTGAGGATGATAAGCATATATCAAGGCTCCCTTAAGTATTACAAGATGTTTTTAGTATGTTTAAGTATCCAAGGAAGGTATAAACATCACCCACCCTTTGATTTACTTTAAGTTATAAGCTTGAGTTTAAGTTATGTTTAAGTACATGTTAGTTCATGGAGTTTGGATGTCAAATATTTGGATCTTGATGGTTGTTTGTTATGAATTGATGTTGGTGATGTACTCATGAAGTTCATAAACTGATTTGGTTGTTAAAGACATTGGTTTGATGATTGGGTTGTTGGTCAATGGATTTAACATAGTTAAATTCGGAAAACGTTACGTTTATAGCCGTCGTAATGTCCGTTGGATTTAGGACTGTTTTAACCAAGAATTACGAACTGTCAAAATACTCTTTTTGAACACCACTAAACATGAATGCATAGATCTTGTTCCATAGTTTGTTTTGACACTTGAATCATGTTATTCCGATTTACGGTTTAGGAGAAAAGCTAGTTTTAGTGGAGGTGACTACAATGTTCAAACTGCTGCGAATTGCTCCCTTTGTAAATATAAACGGACCCTTTAACAGTTGTCAAAAATCATGAAATTTGGAGGATAACTAGTTTGGACAGTGGGTAAGACCTCCACAAAATTCCATACACAGATGTTGAAATTTCGATTTTATAAAAATGTTGAAACCAAAGTTATGCGATGACACTATTCATTGGAGAAGCTACTGCCCTGTTCTGGACATTCGGGAAAATGAGCCCTCTGTTCAGGGCAAAACTTTTGTTGGATTGTATTCTAGGCATTCTCTAGATCGTGCACGCGAAAACGGTGCATCATTTGAGTTAATGGTTAATGAGTGTTTTAGTGAAAGCGATGTAAACAGTAAAACCCCGTAGTTGACTCGACTTTTAAAATGCATTTCACCAAGTTAAACTCATGTATTCCAAATCAAAATATTTTGATAAATATTTCAAATACTCAAGAAGCTCCTTGAGGTGGTTACGCATTTAATTATGCATTTTCTGATTTATTAAAATTGTTGGAGTGCGAGTCGCGTAATAGTAATTCTCAGGAAAGTCAACTCTTAGGGCAGTGTGTTGACGAGCCATTTTGGCCAAGATAATAAGATAATTTTGAGTCCGTTAAAATACGAAAGATATTGAGAAATAACATGACTATGTATTGGAGTAAAAAGATTAGATTAAAAGTCGTTGACGAGATGGTTTATGAACGGTCAAAATAGACCCGAGGAGGTGAATGCCGGGTAAGTTAAGTGTTAAGTAAAAGGACTAAGTACCAATTTGAAGTTATCATAATTGAGATCGTTTTGTGATTATACTTATTAGTAATATAAGTAGCTGATGGGATTGAGAGTACTAATCAGGATTATGATATCTATTGATAGAAAATCTGGAACGAGTGGGACTCTGAGAACGTATCTTGAACTCCAGGCAAGTTTTCCTAACCTTATACTTTCAATATCAAAATGTTATATTCTTGACCTTGCATATAAAGTTAAAGTATGTGTATGCAAGTTTTCAAAACCTATACCTTATATTCTACTATTGATGTTGTGATATAACTGTTTACTTAAACATTCGAATTGATTTAACTGCTGTTAATCTTTCGCAAATGATTTGGTTTATATGCTATAAGATATTATAGATATATACCGGTGTTGTGTAGAGGCTCTAAGAGTAGAGTAGTTTCATATTTTCGAACGTAGACCGGGAGTCGGGAAGTTATTTTAAATACTGTTGTAATCCAGAAAATGCCGGAGACAGATTATTTTAAAAATAACGATTATAAAATATTCTAACAAATATATTTTGGATATTCTTTTCATAAAAGAATTAAATAGAGTTAATAAATATTATTTGAATATTTAATTAATTAATGAATATTATTCTGAATATTCATTTAAAAAGGGTTTATTAATTGTTTACTATTTCATAAATATTATTTAAATATTTATTAAATATTTTAAATTGATTTAAAAATTATTGAAAGTCTTTAATAATTATTTAAAATATTTTCTGTCCTTTAGAAAATTTATTTAAATATAGTGAGGGTTCCCTAATATCTGTTTATATTCTATTTTATTCTTTTAATAAGAATAAAATATTCTCGGACTCATAAAAAATAGGGAACTCAGTTTAGGGAGTAAAATGTGGTTTACTTTCTCAAAAGCGATTGTGTTTTGACATCACTTGCCTACTGTAGTAGGGTTTTCAACTTATCAAAATTATAAGAGGTTTTCTGACTAACTCCCGGGTCGTGGTTTTAAATGATTTTCATTCTTTGATAAAGGACATCCGTTGGTGGAGGCCAATGTACCTTTGAAAACTTGGGGAACCATGATTGAATTCTGGCTCCAGGTCAGATAGATTCATCTATTAACAAGTATGATATACTTGGGGAACTAGGATTAAATTCCTATTCCAGGTTTATAGATTATTCCAGTGGACTAGGAGATACAGCGTAAGAGGCCGAGTGACGCACGGTCCAGCACTTTGGCCCATATTAGGTCTAGGGTGATTACCAAGGTCAGAGGTATTTCCGTCGGCTCCCCCTTCTACATGTAGAGAAACAATGAGAGCTGCCGTAGGTTGCGACTGATCATCGTGTATGTGCGGTAGCTGCGTGGTGAAAGGCTCCGGATACAGTCCCATCTTCCAATTGGAATTGTGCTGCAACATCGTAATGAAAGCCTATGAGCAGATTTACCGAGGGTGTTGTCAGTGGTTGATATGTTGAGATCCTCGTACTCATTCAAAACTACTTTGACAAAAAGATTATCTTGCAACTCGTAGAGTACGTAAAGTATGCATAATATTGCAGTTTTAAACGTTGTTTAAAAGAGTATATTTACAGTTATATATGTTCTTGATGAGCTATATTGCTCACTCTTGATTTCTTTATATATATCACAACACAACAGGTCAGTCGAGATGTTTTGACGAAAAGTTATTTTGAAAACTTAAGCGGGTACATGAGGTACACCAAACAGTTTGTAAATCCTTAAAATGTTTTACTGGATTTAAACCTTACAAGTGGTATGGTTCAAAGTGATTTGATTTGCTTATGTTGAGAAACAACTATTATTGCAGTATCTTGAACTATGTACTCATTATATTATGGGAGTTTAACAAAGCTATAGTTGAAGCTATTTTGCTAAGTTACAGATATATATTATTTCAAAACTGTGAACTTAAATAGTTCATTGGGTTCTATTTCAAAAGCTTCAGAGGAAGTATGAAAGAGTGGTAACACTATATTTAATAGTGTCTTATTTTATATAATGAACTAAATTGTTCATATTATATTCTTCTAAACTTCATGTTGAGTATAAATGCTTTTAACAAGAAAACTTCGACTATATGTATCATCGAGAGATATTTTGTTATGCTTACCCTAAACCGGTAACCTATGTTATACTATTGAGATAGTAGTGATTATCATGTTCTTAGATGAGAGTCACATAGATAATTGGGTGGATAATTTGCTGAGCATTCTTTCGCTCATTTTTGCTTTATATTAAATTTTTCAGAGAAAGTGATAATACACTCGATTGGCTCCATACTTCGAGGAAAGGAAGTAAGAGATTCACCTTTGAGGTGGTTCAGTTCAGAATGATTCCGCAGGAGTAAGTTGATTAGGTTTTTAGTATTGATCTAATTATTAATGTTACTTCATGTTGGGGTTATCATTGATAGCTTGAGATCCTGGATAAGTACATTTGGTTTGTAATAACTAATGATACTTGTTGTGTATCGTTTCTAAGACTATAACTTGTGTGAGTGTGAGAGAGGGGTCTATGATGTGTGTTTGTTGGAGTATTGAGTTATTAAAGGTTATAAATGATTGGATGGTGACGTGGCGACTCAAATCCCTGACCCCTGATTTGGGGGCGTTACATTGACCATAAAATAACTTGTAAGCTCTTATAGGATCATTCTTGGCTCATTTGAAAATGAAAACATTCCGTAACAACTTGAGACTTCATTCTTGACTCGTTCGAAATTGGACACAACTTGTAAACTTTTGTAGGATCATTCTTGACTCATTTGAACATGAAAATATTCCGTAACAACTTGAGATTTCATTCTTGACTCGTTCGAACTTGGAAGCAACTTGTAACTTTATTCTTGACTCGTTCGAATTTGAAAACAACTTTTAGCTTCATACTTGACTCGTTTGAACATGGAAACAACTTGTAAGCTCTTATAGGATCATTCTTGGCTCATTTGATCATGAAGACAATCCGTCGTTCGAATTTGGAAACAACTTATACCTTCATTCTTGACTTGTTTGACCATGGAAACAACTTGTAAGGTCTTATAGGATCATTCTTGGCTCATTTGAACATGAAAATATTCATTAACAACTTGAGACTTCATTATTGACTCGTTCGAACTTGGAAACAACTTTTAGTTTCATTATTTACTCGTTTGAACATGGAAAAAATTTATAGACTCTTGTAGGATCATTCTTGGCTCATTTGAACATGAAAACAGTCTTGTAATAACTTGAGAATTCATTCTTGACTTGTTCGAACTTGGAAACAACTTGAACCTTAATTCTTGATATGTTTGACCGTGGAAAAAATTTATAAGCTCTTATAGGATTAGTCTTGGCTCATTTGAACATGAAAATAATTCATAATAACTTGAGAAGTTATTCTTGACTCGTTCGAACTTGGAAACAACTTGAACCTTCATTCTTAAGATGTTTGACCATGTAAATAACTTGTAAACTCTTATAGGATCATTCATGGCTCATTTGAACATGAGAACAATCCGTAACAACTTGAGAATTTATACTTGACTCGTTTGAACTTGGAAAGAACTTGAACCTTCATTCTTGACATGTTTGACCATGAAATAACTTGTATGCTGTTATAGGATCATTCTTGGCTCATTTGAAAATGAAAACATTCCGTAACAACTTAAGACTTCATTCTTGACTCGTTCGAACTTGGACACAACTTGTAAACTCTTGTAGGATCATTCTTAGCTCATTTGAACATGAAAACATTCTATAACTACTTGATACTTCATTCTTGACTCGTTCGAACTTGGAAATAACTTGTAGCTTCATTCGAGACTCGTTTGAACATGGAAACAACTTGTAGACTCTAGTAGGATCATTCTTGCCTCATTTGAACATGAAAACAATCCCTAACAACTTGAGACTTCATTCTTGACTTGTTTGAACATGGAGACAACTTGTAAACTCTTGTAGGATCATTCTTGACTCATTTGAACATGAAAACATTCCGTAACAACTTGAGATTTCATTCTTGACTCGTTCGAACTTGGAAGCAACTTGTAGCTTCATTCTTGACTCGTTCGAATTTGGAAACAACTTTTAGCTTCATGCTTAACTCGTTTGAACATGGAAATAACTTGTAAACTCTTATAGGATCATTCTTGACTCATTTGAACATGAAGACAATCCGTAACAACTTGAGAATTCAATCTTGACTCGTTCGAACTTGGAAACAACTTGTACCTTCATTATTGACATGTTTGACCATGGAAACAACTTGTAAGGTCTTATAGGATCATTCTTGGCTCATTTGAACATGAAAACAATCCGTAACAACTTGAGAATTCATTCTTGACTCGTTCAAACTTGGAAACAACTTGTAAACTCTTGTAGGATCATTCTGGGCTCATTTGAACATGAAAACAGTCTTGTAATAACTTGAGAATTTATTCTTGACTCGTTTGAACTTGGAAACAACTTGAACCTTCATTCTTGACATGTTTGACCGTGAAATAACTTGTAAGCTTTTATAGGATCATTCTTGGCTCATTTGAAAATGAAAACATTCCGTAACAACTTGAGACTTCATTCTTGACTCGTTCGAACTTGGAAACAACTTGTACCTTCATTCTTGACTTGTTTGACCATTGAAACAACTTATAATGTCTAATAGGATCATTCATATCTCATTTGTACATGAAAACAATCCGTAACAATTTGAGAATTTATTATTGACTCGTTTGAACTTGGAAACAACTTGAACCTTCATTCTTGACATGTTTGACCATGAAATAACTTGTAAGCTCTTATAGGATCATTCTTGGTTCATTTGAAAATGAAAACATTCCGTAACAACTTGAGACTTTATTCTTCACTCGTTCGAACTTGGACACAACTTGTAAACTCTTGTAGGATCATTCTTGGCTCATTTGAACATGAAAACATTCTATAACTAATTGAGACTTCATTTTTGACTCGCTCGAACTTGGAAATAACTTGTAGCTTCATTCGTGACTCGTTTGAACATGGAAACAACTTGTAAACTCTAGTAGGATCATTCTTGCCTCATTTGAACATGAAAACAATCTCTAACAACTTGAGACTTCATTCTTGACTGGTTTGAACATGGAGACAACTTTTAAACTCTTGTAGGATCATTCTTGGCTCATTTGAACATGAAAACAGTCTTGTAATAACTTTTAGATTTCATTCTTGACTCGTTCGAACTTGGAGACAATTTGTAAACTCTTGTAGAATTATTCTTGGCGCATTTGAACATGAAAACATTCTATACCTACTTGAGACTTCATTCTTGACTCGTTCGAACTTGGAAACAAATTGAACCTTGAGTCTTAACATGTTTGACCATGTAAACAACTTGTAAACTCTTATAGGATAATTCTTCGCTCATTTGAACATGAAAACAATCCGTAACAACTTGAGAATTTATTCTTGACTCGTTCGAACTTGGAAACAACTTGAACTTTCATTCTTGACATGTTTGACCATGGAAGTAACTTGTAAGCTCTTATAGGATCATTCTTGTCTCATTTGAACATAAAAACATTCCGTAACAACTTGAAACTTCTTTCTTGACTCGTTCGAAATTGGAGACAATTAGTAAACTCTTGTAGAATTATTCTTGGCGCATTTGAACATGAAAAAATTCTATACGTACTTGAGACTTCATTCTTGACTCGTTCGAACTTGGAAACAACTTGAACCTTCATTCTTGACATGTTTAACCATGGAAATAACTTGTAAGCTCTTATAGGATCATTCTTGGCTCATTTGAACATGAAAACATTCCGTAACAACTTGAGACTTCATTCTTGACTCGTTCGAACTTGGAGACAATTTGTAAACTCTTGTAGAATTATTCTTGGCGCATTTGAACATGAAAACATTCTATACCTACTTGGAATCAACTTGAACCTTCATTCTTGGCTCGTTCGAACTTGGAAACAACTTGAACCTTCATTCTTCACATGTTTGACCATGTAAATAACTTGTAAACTCTTATAGGATCATTCTTGGCTCATTTGAACATGAAAATAATCCGTACCAACTTGAGAATTTATACTTGACTTATTCGAACTTGGAAACAACTTGAACCTTCATTCTTAACATATTTGACCATGTAAACAACTTGTAAACTCTTATAGGATAACTCTTGGCTCATTTGAAAACGAAAACATTCCGTAACAACTTGAGACTTCATTCTTGATTCGTTCCAACTTGGACTTAACTTGTAAACTCTTGTAGGATCATTCTTGGCTCATTTGAACATGAAAACATTCTATAACTACTTGAGACTTCATTCTTGACTCATTCGAACTTGGAAACAACTTGTGGCTTCATTCTTGACTCGTTTGAACATGGAAACAACTTGTAAACTCTAGTAGGATCATTCTTGCCTCATTTGAACTGAACATGAAAACATTCCCTAACAACTTGAGACTACATTCTTGACTCATTTGAACATGGAGACAACTTGTAAACTCTTGTAGGATCCTTGGCTCATTTGAACATGAAAACATTCCGTAACAACTTAAGATTTCATTCTTGACTCGTTCGAACTTGGAAGCAACTTGTAGCTTCATTCTTGACTCGTTCGAATTTGAAAACAACTTTTTCCTTCACACTCGACTCGTTTGAACATGGAAACAACTTGTAAACTCTTATAGGATCATTCTTGGGTCATTTGAACATGAAAAAAACCCGTAACAACTTGAGAATTCATTCTTGACTTGTTTGACCATGGAAACAACTTGTACCTTCATTCTTGACATGTTTGACCATGAAAACAACTTGTAAGGTCTTATAGGATCATTCTTGGCTCATTTGAACATGAAAACACCCTGTAACAACTTGATACTTCATTATTGACTCGTTCGAACTTGGAAACAACTTGTAGCTTCATTCTTCACACGTTTGAACATGGAAACAATTTGTAAACTCTTGTAGGATTTTTCTTGGCTCATTTGAACATGAAAACAGTCTTGTAATAACTTGAGAATTCATTCTTGACTCGTTCGAACTTGGAAACAACTTGAACCTTCATTCTTGACATGTTTGACCGTGGAAACAACTTATAAGCTCTTATTGGATCATTCTTTGCTCATTTGAACATGAAAATAATCCGTAATAACTTGAGAATTTATTCTTGACTTGTTCGAACTTAGAAACAACTAGTAACTTCTTTCTTGACTCGTTTGAACATGGAAACAACTTGTACACTCTAGTAGGATCATTCTTGCGTCATTTGAACATGAAAACAATCCGTAACAACTTGAGACATCATTCTTGATACGTTTGAACATGGAGACAACTTGTAAACTCTTGTAGGATCATTATTGGCACAGTTGAACATGAAAACATTCCGTAACAACTTGAGATTTCATTCTTAAGTCGTTTGAACATGAAAGCAACTTGTAGCTTCATTCTTGACTCGTTCGAATTTGGAAACAACTTTTAGCTTCATGCTTGGCTCATTTGAACATGGAAATAACCTGTAAACTCTTATAGGATCATTCTTGGCTCATTTTAACATGAAAACAATCGGTAAGAACTTTAGAATTCATTCTTGACTCGTTTACACATGGAAACAACTTACACCTTCTTTCCTGATATGTTTGACCATTGAAACAACTTTTAAGGTCTTATAGGATGATTCTCTGTTCATTTGAACATTAAAACATTCATTAACAAATTGATACTTCATTATTGACTCGTTCGAACTTGGAAACAATTTGTAGCTTCATTCTTGCCTCTTTTGAACATGGAAACAATTTGTAAACTCCTGTATGATCATTCTTGGCTCATTTGAACATGAAAATAGTCTTGTAATAACTTGAGAATTCATTCTTGACTCGTTCGTACTTGGAAACAACTTGAACCTTCATTCTTGACATGTTTGATCGTGGAAACAACTTAGAAGCTCTTATAGGATCATTCTTGGCTCATTTGAACATGAAAATAATCCGTAACAACTTGAGAATTTATTCTTGACTCGTTCGAACTTGGAAACAACTTAAACCTTCATTCTTAACATATTTGACCATGTAAACAACTTGTAAACTTTTATTGGATCATTCTTGGCTCATTTGAAAATGAAAACATTCCGTAATAACTTGAGACTTCATTCTTGACTCGTTCGAACTTGGACACAACTTGTAAACTCATATAGGATCATTTTTGGCTCATTTGAACATGAAAACAATCTGTAACAACTTGAGAATTCATTCTTGACTCGTTCGAATATGGAAACAACTTACACATTCATTCTTGACATGTTTGACCATGGAAACAACTTTATGGTCTTATAGGATCATTCTTGGCTCATTTGAACATGAAAACAATCTGTAAAAACTTGAGAATTCATTCTTGACTCGTTCAAAATTGGACACAACTTGTACCTTCATTCTTGACATGTTTGACATGGAAATAACTTGTAAGCTCTTATAGGGTCAACCTTGGCTCATTTGAAAATGAAAACATTCTGTAACAACTTGAGACTTCATTCTTGACTCGTTCGAACTTGGAAACAACTTGTACCTTCATTATTGTCTTGTTTGACCATGGAAACAACTTGTAAGGTCTTATAGGATCATTCTAGGCTCATTTGAACATGAAAACAATCCTTAACAACTTTAGAATTCATTCTTGACTCATTCAAATTTGGAAACAACTTGTACCTTCATTCTTGACATGTTTGACCATGGAAACAACTCGTAAGGTCTTATAGGATCATTCTTGGCTCATTTGAACATCAAAACAATCCGTAACAACTTGATAATTTATTCTTGACTCGTCCGAACTTAGAAACAACTTGTAGCTTCATTCTTGACTCGTTTGAACATGGAAACAAGTTGTAAACTCTAGTAGGATCATGCTTGCCTCATTTGAACATGAAAACAATCCCTAACAACTTGAGACTTCATTCTTGACTCATTTGAACATGGAGACAACTTGTAAAGTCTTGTAGGATCATTCTTGGCTCATTAGAACATGAAAACATTCCGTAACAACTTGAGACTTCATTATTGACTTGTTCGATCTTGAAAAAAACTTGTACCTTCATTCTTGACTCATTTGAACATGGAAACAATTTGTAAACTCTTGTAGGATCATTCTTGGCTCATTTGAATATGAAAACAGTATTGTAATAACTTGAGAATTCATTTTTGACTCGTTCGAACTTGGAAACAACTTGAACCTTCATTCTTGACATGTTTGACCGTGAAAACAACTTATAAGCTCTTATAGGATCATTGTTGGCTCATTTGAACATGAAAACAATCCGTAAGAACTTGAAAATTTGTTCTTGACTCGTTCGAACTTGGAAACAACTTGAACCTTCTTTCTTTACATCTTTGACCATGGAAATAACTTGTAAGCTCTTATAGTATCATTCTCGGCTCATTTGAAAATGAAAACATTCCGTAATAAATTGAGACTTCATTCTTGACTCGTTCGAACTTGAACACATGTAAACTCTTGTAGGATCATTCTTGACTCATTTGAACATGAAAACATTCTATAACTACTTGAGACTTCAACAACTTGTACCTTCATTCTTGACTCGTTTGAACATGGAAACAACTTGTAAACTCTAGTAGGATCATGCTTGCCTCAATTGAACATGAAAACAATCCCTAACAACTTGAGACTTCATTCTTTACTCATTTGAACATGGAGACAACTTGTAAACTCTTGTAGGAGAACAACTTGTCAGCTCTTGTAGGATCATTCTTGGCTCATTTGAACATCAAAACATTCCGTAACAACTTGATATTTCATTCTTGACTTATTCGAACTTGGAAGCAACTTGTAGCTTCATTCTTAATTCGTTCGAATTTGGAAACAACTTTTAGCTTCAAGCTGGACTCTTTTAAAAATGGAAACAACTTGTAAACTCTTATAGGATCATTCTTGTCTCATTTGAACATGAAAACAATCCGTAACAACTTTAGAATTCATTCTCGACTCGTTTCGAACTTGGGAAACAACTTGAACCATCATTCTTGACATGTTTGACCATAGAAACAACTTCTAAGCTCTTGTAGGATCATTCTTGGCTCATTTGAACATGAAAATATTCCGTAACAATTTGAGACTTCATTCTTGACTCGTTCGAACTTAGAAGCAACTTGTAGCTTCATTCTTGACTCGTTCGAAATTGGAAACAACTTGTACCTTCATTCTTGACTTGTTTGACCATGGAAACAACTTGTAAGGTCTTATAGGATCATTCTTGGCTCATTTGAACATGAAAACATTCATTAACAACTTGAGATTTCATTTTTGACTCGTTCACACTTTGAAACAAGTTTTAGCTTCATTTTTGACTCGTTTGAACATAGAAACAACTTGTTAATTCTTCTGGATAATTCTTGGCTCATTTGAAGATGAAAACATTCTATAACTACTTAGGACTTCATTCTGGACTCGTTCAAAGTTGGACACAACCTGTAAACTCTTGTAGAATCATTCTTGGCTCATTTGAACATGAAAATATTTTGTAACAACTTGAGAATTTATTCTTGACTCGTTCGAACTTGGAAACAACTTGTACCTTCATTCTCGACATGTTTGACCATGTAAACAACTTGTAAACTCTTCTAGGATCATTCTTTGCTCATTTGAACATGAAAACAATCCGTAACAACTTGAGAATTTATTATTGACTCGTTTGAACTTGGAAACAACTTGAACCTTCATTCTTGACATGTTTGACAATGGAAACAACTGTTAAGCTCTTATAGGATCATTCTTGGCTCATTTGAAAATGAAAACATTCCGTCACAAGTTGAGACTTCATTCTTGACTCGTTCGAACTTGGACACAACTTGTAAACACATGTAGGATCATTCTTGGCTCATTTGAATATGAAAACATTATGTAATAACTTGAGACTTTATTCTTTACTCGTTCGAACTTGGAAACAACTTGTAACTTCATTCTTTACTCGTTTGAACATGGAAACAATTTGTAAACTCTTGTAGGATCATTCTTGACATGTTTGACTATGGAAACAACTTGTAAGGTCTTATAGGATCATTGTTGGCTCATTTAAACATGAAAACATTCATCAACAACTTGAGACTTCATTCTTCACTCGTTCGAACTTGGAAACAAATTTTAGCTTCATTCTTGACTCTTTTGAACATGGACAACTTATAAACGCTTGTAGGATCATTCATGGGACATTTGAACATGAAAATATTCTGTAACAACTTGAGACTTCATTCCTGACTGGTTCGAACTTGGACACAACTTGTACCTTCTTTCTTGAAGTGTTTCACCATTTAAACAACTTGTAAACTCTTATAGGATCATTCTTGGCTCTTTTGAAGCTGAAAACAATCCGTAACAACTTGAGAATTCATTCTTGACTCGTTCGAACTTTGAAATAACTTGAACCTTCATTCGTGACATGTTTGACCATGGAAATAACTTGTAAGCTCTTGTAGGATCATTCTTGGCTTATTTCAACATGAAAACATTCCGTTACAACTTGACATTTCATTCTTGACTCGTTCAAACTTAGAAGCAACTTTTAGTTTCATTCTTGACTCGTTCGAATTTGGAAACAACTTTTAGCTACATTCTTGACTCGATTGAACATGGAAACAACTTGTAAACTCTTATTGGATCATTCTTGGCTCATTCGAACATGAAAACAATACATAACAACTTGAGAATTTATTCTTGACTCGTTCGAACTTGGAAATAACTTGTACCTTCATTCTTGACATGTTTGACCATGGAAACAACTTGTAAGGTCTTATAGGATCATTCTTGGCTCATTTGAACATGAAAACGTTCATTAAGAACTTGAGACTTCATTCTGGACTCGTTCGAACTTGGAAACATATTTTAGCTTTATTCTTGACTTGTTCGAACATGGAAACAACTTGTAAACTCTTGTAGGACCATTCTTGGCTTATTTGAACATGAAAACATTCCGTATCAACTTGAGACTTCATTCTTGACTCGTTCGAAATTGGACACAACCTGTAAACTCTTGTAGAATCATTCATGGCTCATTTGAACATGAAAACATTTTACAACAACTTGAGACTTCATTCTTGACTCGTTTGAACATGAAAATAATTTGTAAACTCTTGTAGGATTATTCTTGGCTCATTTGAACATGGAAACAGTCTTGTAATAACTTGAGAATTCATTCTTGACTCGTTCGAACTTGGAAACAATTTGAACCTTCATTCTTGACATGTTTGATTGTGGAAACAACTTGTAAGCTCTTATATGATCATTCTTGCCTCATTTGAACATGAAAACAATCTGTAACAACTTGCGAATTCATTTTTGACTCGTTCAAAGTTGGAAACAAGTTGAAACTTCATTCTTGACATGTTTGACCATGGGAACAACTTGTAAGCTGTTGTAGGATCATTCTTGGCTCATTTGAACATCAAAACTTTTCGTAACAACTTGTAGCTTCATTCTTGACTCGTTCGAATTTGGAAACAACTTTTAGCTTCAAGCTTGACTCGTTTAAAAATGGAAACAACTTGTAAACTCTTATAGGATCATTCTTGTCTCATTTGAACATGAAAACAATCCGTAACAACTTTGGAATTCATTCTCGACTCGTTTCGAATTTGGAAACAACTTTTAGCTACATTCTTGACTCGATTGAACATGGAAACAACTTGTAAACTCTTATTGGATCATTCTTGGCTCATTTGAACATGAAAACAATCCGTAATAACTTGAGAATTTATTCTTGACTCGTTCAAACTTGGAAACAACTTGAACCTTCATTCTTAACATGTTTGACCATGGAAACAACTTGTAAACTCTTGTAGGATCATTCTTGGCTCATTTGAACATGAAAACATTCCGTAACAACTTGAGACTTCGTTCTTGACTCGTTCGAACTTGGACACAACTTGTACCTTCATTCTTGATATGTTTGTCCATGTAAAGAACTTGTAAGCTCTTGTAGGATTATTCTTGGCTCATTTGAACATGAAAACAATCCGTAACAACTTGAGATTTTATTCTTGACTCGTTCGAACTTGGAAACAACTTTTAGCTTCATGCTTGACTCTTTTAAACTTGGAAACAACTTGTAAACTCTTATAGGATCATTCTTTCCTCATTTGAATATGAAAACATTCCGTAACAACTTCAGAATTCATTCTTGACTCGTTCGACCATGGAAACAACTTGTAAGGTCTTATAGGATCATTCATGACACATTTGACCATGAAAATATTCATTAACAACTTGAGACTTCATTCTTGACTCGTTCACACTTGGAAACAACATTTAGCTTCATTTTTGACTCGTTTAAACATGGAAATAACTTGTAAATTCTTGTAGGATAATTCTTGGCTCATTTGAAGATGAAAACATTCTATAACTACTTGGGACTTCATTCTTGACTCGTTCAAATTTGGAAACAACTTGTAAGCTCTTATAGGATCATTCTTGGCTCATTTGAAAATGAAAATATTCCGTAACAACTTGAGACTTCATTCTTCACTCGTTCGAACATGGAAACAACTTGTAAACTCTTATTGGATCATTCTTGGCTCATTTTAACATGAAAACAATCCGTAACAATTTGAGAATTCATTCTTGAGTCGTTCAAACTTGGACACAACTTGTACCTTCATTCTTGACATGTTTGATCATATAAACAACTTGTAAACTCATAGAGGATCATTCTTGGCTCATTTGAATATGAAAACAATCCATAACACTTTGAGAATTCATTCTTGACTCGTTCGAACTTGGAAATAACTTGAACCTTCATTCTTGACATGTTTGACCATGAAAACAACTTGTAAGCTCTTGTAGGATCATTCTTGGCTCATTTGAACATGAAAACAATTATTAACAACTTGAGACTTCATTTTTGACTCGTTCACACTTGGAAACAACTTTTAGCTTCACTTTTGACTCGTTTGAACATGGAAACAACTTGTAAATTCTTGTAGGATAATTCTTGGCTCATTTGAAGATGAAAACATTCTATAACTACTTGGGACTTCATTTTTGACTCGTTCAAACTTGGAAACAAATTGTAAGCTCTTATAGGATCATTCTTGACTCATTTGAAAATGAAAATATTCCGTAACAACTTTAGACTTCATTCTTGACTCGTTCGAACATGGAAACTTGTAAACTCTTATTGGATCATTCTTGGCTCATTTTAACATGAAAACAATCCGTAACAACTGGAGAATTCATTCTTGACTCCTTCGAACTTGGACAACTCTTGTACCTTCATTCTTGACATGTTTGACCATGTAAACAACATGTAAACTCTTATAGGATCATTCTTAGCTCATTTGAACATGAAAACAATCCGTAACAACTTGAGAATTCATTCTCGTCTCGTTCGAACTTGGAAACAACTTGAACCTTCATTCTTGACATGTTTGACCATGGAAACAACTTGTAAACTCTTGTAGGATTATTCTTGGCTCATTTGAACATGAAAACAATCCGTAACAACTTGAGAATTCATTCTTGACTCGTTCGAACTTGGAAACAACTTGAACCTTCATTCTTGACATGTTTGACCATGGAAACAACTTGTAAGCTCTTGTAGGATCATTCTTGGCTCATTTGAATATGAAAACATTCCATAAAAACATGAGACTTCATTCTTCACTCGTTCAAAAATGGAAACAACTTGTAAATTCTTATTGGATCATTCTTGGCACGTTTTAACATGAAAATAATCCGTAACAACTTGAGAATTCATTCTGGACTCGTTCAAACTTGGACACAACTTGAACCTTCATTCTTGACATGTTTGACCATGTAAACAACTTGTAAACTCTTATAGGATCATTCTTAGCTCATTTGAACATGAAAAGATTCCGTAATAACTTGAGACTTCATTCTTGACTCGTTCGAACTTGGACACAACTTGAACATTCATTCTTGACATGTTTGGCCATGTAAACAACTTGTAAACCCTTATAGGATCATTCTTGGCTCATTTGAACATGAAAATAATCCGTAACAACTTGAGAATTCATTCTTGACTCGTTCGAACTTGGAAACAACTTGAACTTCATTCTTGACATGTTTGGCCATGGAAACAACATGTAAACTCTTATAGGATCATTCTTCGCTCATTTGAACATGAAAACAATCCGTAACAACTTGAGAATTCATTCTCGTCTAGTTCGAACTTGGAAACAACTTGAACCTTCATTCTTGACATGTTTGACCATGGAAACAACTTGTAAACTCTTGTAGGATTATTCTTGGCTCATTTGAACATGAAAACAATCCGTAACAACTTGAGAATTCATTCTTGACTCGTTCGAACTTGGAAACAACTTGAACCTTCATTCTTGACATGTTTGACCATGGAAACAACTTCTAAGCTCTTGTAGGATCATTCTTGGCTCATTTGAATATGAAAACATTCCATAACAACTTGAGACTTCATTCTTCACTCGTTCGAACATGGAAACAACTTGTAAATTCTTATTGGATCATTCTTGGCACGTTTTAACATGAAAACAATCCGTAACAACTTGAGAATTCATTCTGGACTCGTTCAAACTTGGACACAACTTGAACCTTCATTCTTGACATGTTTGACCATGGAAACAACATGTAAACTCTTGTAGGATCATTCTTGGCTCATTTGAACATGAAAACATTCCGTAATAACTTAAGACTTCATTCTTGACTCGTTTGAACTTGGACACAACTTGAACCTTCATTCTTGACATGTTTGGCCATGTAACCAACTTGTAAACCCTTATAGGATCATTCTTGGCTCATTTGAACATGAAAATAATCCGTAACAACTTGAGAATTCATTCTTGACTCGTTCGAACTTGGAAACAACTTGAACTTCATTCCTGACATGTTTGACCATGGAAACAACATGTAAACTCTTATAGGATCATTCTTAGCTCATTTGAACATGAAAACAATCCGTAACAACTTGAGAATTCATTCTCGTCTCGTTCGAACTTGGAAACAACTTGAACCTTCATTCTTGACATGTTTGACCATGGAAACAACTTGTAAACTCTTGTAGGATTATTCTTGGTTCATTTGAACTTGAAAATAATCTATAACAACTTGAGAATTCATTCTTGACTCGTTCGAACTTGGAAACAACTTGAACCTTCATTCTTGACATGTTTGACCATGGAAACAACTTGTAAGCTCTTGTAGGATCATTCTTGGGTCATTTGAATATGAAAACATTCCATAACAACTTGAGATTTCATTCTTCACTCGTTCGAACATGGAAACAACTTGTAAATTCTTATTGGATCATTCTTGGCACGTTTTAACATGAAAACAATCCGTAACAACTTGAGAATTCATTCTCGTCTTTTTCGAACTTGGAAACAACTTGAACCTTCATTCTTGACATGTCTGACCATGGAAACAACATGTAAACTCATATAGGATCATTCTGAGCTCTTTGAACATGAAAACAATCCGTAACAACTTGAGAATTTATTCTCGTCTCGTTCGAACTTGGAAACAACTTGAACCTTCATTCTTGACATGTTTGACCATGGAAACAACTTGTAAACTCTTGTAGGATTATTCTTGGCTCATTTGAACATGAAAACAATCCGTAAAAACTTGAGAATTCATTCTTGACTCGTTCGAACTTGGAAACAACTTGAACCTTCATTCTTGACATGTTTGACCATGGAAACAACTTGTAAGCTCTTGTAGGATCATTCTTGGCTCATTTGAATATGAAAACATTCCATAATAACTTGAGACTTCATTCTTCACTCGTTCTAAAATGGAAACAACTATTAAATTCTTATTGGATCATTCTTGGCACGTTTTAACATGAAAACAATCCGTAACAACTTGAGAATTGATTCTGGACTCGTTCAAACTCGGACACAACTTGTACCTTCATTCTTGACATGTTTGACCATGTAAACAACTTGTAAACTCTTATAGGATCATTCTTGGCTCATTTGAACATGAAACCAATCCGTAACAACTTGAGAATTCATTCTTGACTCGTTCGAACATGGAAACAACTTGAACCTTCATTCTTGACATGTTTGACCATGGAAACAACAAGCAAACTCTTGTAGGATCATTCTTAGCTCATTTGAACATGAAAACATTCCGTAATAACTTGAGACTTCATTCTTGACTCGTTCGAACTTGGACACAACTTGAACATTCATTCTTGACATGTTTGGCCATGTAAACAACTTGTAAACCCTTATAGGATCATTCTTGGCTCATTTGAACATGAAAATAATCCGTAACAACTTGAGAATTCATTCTTGACTCGTTCGAACTTGGAAACAACTTGAACTTCATTCTTGACATGTTTGGCCATGGAAACAACATGTAAACTCTTATAGGATCATTCTTAGCTCATTTGAACATGAAAACAATCCGTAACAACTTGAGAATTCATTCTCGTCTCGTTCGAACTTGGAAACAACTTGAACCTTCATTCTTGACATGTCTGACCATGGAAACAACTTGTAAACTCTTGTAGGATTATTCTTGGCTCATTTGAACATGAAAACAATCCGTAACAACTTGAGAATTCATTCTTGACTCGTTCGAACTTGGAAACAACTTGAACCTTCATTCTTGACATGTTTGACCATGGAAACAACTTGTAAGCTCTTGTAGGATCATTCTTGGCTCATTTGAATATGAAAACATTCCATAACAACTTGAGACTTCATTCTTCACTCGTTCGAACATGGAAACAACTTGTAAATTCTTATTGGATCATTCTTGGCACGTTTTAACATGAAAACAATCCGTAACAACTTGAGAATTCATTCTGGACTCGTTCAAACTTGGACACAACTTGAACCTTCATTCTTGACATGTTTGACCATGGAAACAACATGTAAACTCTTATTGGATCATTCTTAGCTCATTTGAACATGAAAACAATCCGTAACAACTTGAGAATTCATTCTTGACTCGTTCGAACATGGAAACAACTTGAACCTTCATTCTTGACATGTTTGACCATGGAAACAACATGTAAACTCTTGTAGGATCATTCTTGGCTCATTTGAACATGAAAACATTCCGTAATAACTTGAGACTTCATTCTTGACTCGTTCGAACTTGGACACAACTTGAACCTTCATTCTTGACATGTTTGGCCATGTAACCAACTTGTAAACCCTTATAGGATCATTCTTGGCTCATTTGAACATGAAAATAATCCGTAACAACTTGAGAATTCATTCTTGACTCGTTCGAACTTGGAAACAACTTGAACTTCATTCTTGACATGTTTGGCCATGGAAACAACATGTAAACTCTTATAGGATCATTCTTAGCTCATTTGAACATGAAAACAATCCGTAACAACTTGAGAATTCATTCTCGTCTCGTTCGAACTTGGAAACAACTTGAACCTTCATTCTTGACATGTCTGACCATGGAAACAACTTGTAAACTCTTGTAGGATTATTCTTGGCTCATTTGAACATGAAAACAATCCGTAACAACTTGAGAATTCATTCTTGACTCGTTCGAACTTGGAAACAACTTGAACCTTCATTCTTGACATGTTTGACCATGGAAACAACTTGTAAGCTCTTGTAGGATCATTCTTGGCTCATTTGAATATGAAAACATTCCATAAAAACATGAGACTTCATTCTTCACTCGTTCAAAAATGGAAACAACTTGTAAATTCTTATTGGATCATTCTTGGCACGTTTTAACATGAAAATAATCCGTAACAACTTGAGAATTCATTCTGGACTCGTTCAAACTTGGACACAACTTGAACCTTCATTCTTGACATGTTTGACCATGTAAACAACTTGTAAACTCTTATAGGATCATTCTTAGCTCATTTGAACATGAAAAGATTCCGTAATAACTTGAGACTTCATTCTTGACTCGTTCGAACTTGGACACAACTTGAACATTCATTCTTGACATGTTTGGCCATGTAAACAACTTGTAAACCCTTATAGGATCATTCTTGGCTCATTTGAACATGAAAATAATCCGTAACAACTTGAGAATTCATTCTTGACTCGTTCGAACTTGGAAACAACTTGAACTTCATTCTTGACATGTTTGGCCATGGAAACAACATGTAAACTCTTATAGGATCATTCTTCGCTCATTTGAACATGAAAACAATCCGTAACAACTTGAGAATTCATTCTCGTCTAGTTCGAACTTGGAAACAACTTGAACCTTCATTCTTGACATGTTTGACCATGGAAACAACTTGTAAACTCTTGTAGGATTATTCTTGGCTCATTTGAACATGAAAACAATCCGTAACAACTTGAGAATTCATTCTTGACTCGTTCGAACTTGGAAACAACTTGAACCTTCATTCTTGACATGTTTGACCATGGAAACAACTTCTAAGCTCTTGTAGGATCATTCTTGGCTCATTTGAATATGAAAACATTCCATAACAACTTGAGACTTCATTCTTCACTCGTTCGAACATGGAAACAACTTGTAAATTCTTATTGGATCATTCTTGGCACGTTTTAACATGAAAACAATCCGTAACAACTTGAGAATTCATTCTGGACTCGTTCAAACTTGGACACAACTTGAACCTTCATTCTTGACATGTTTGACCATGGAAACAACATGTAAACTCTTGTAGGATCATTCTTGGCTCATTTGAACATGAAAACATTCCGTAATAACTTAAGACTTCATTCTTGACTCGTTTGAACTTGGACACAACTTGAACCTTCATTCTTGACATGTTTGGCCATGTAACCAACTTGTAAACCCTTATAGGATCATTCTTGGCTCATTTGAACATGAAAATAATCCGTAACAACTTGAGAATTCATTCTTGACTCGTTCGAACTTGGAAACAACTTGAACTTCATTCCTGACATGTTTGACCATGGAAACAACATGTAAACTCTTATAGGATCATTCTTAGCTCATTTGAACATGAAAACAATCCGTAACAACTTGAGAATTCATTCTCGTCTCGTTCGAACTTGGAAACAACTTGAACCTTCATTCTTGACATGTTTGACCATGGAAACAACTTGTAAACTCTTGTAGGATTATTCTTGGTTCATTTGAACTTGAAAATAATCTATAACAACTTGAGAATTCATTCTTGACTCGTTCGAACTTGGAAACAACTTGAACCTTCATTCTTGACATGTTTGACCATGGAAACAACTTGTAAGCTCTTGTAGGATCATTCTTGGGTCATTTGAATATGAAAACATTCCATAACAACTTGAGATTTCATTCTTCACTCGTTCGAACATGGAAACAACTTGTAAATTCTTATTGGATCATTCTTGGCACGTTTTAACATGAAAACAATCCGTAACAACTTGAGAATTCATTCTCGTCTTTTTCGAACTTGGAAACAACTTGAACCTTCATTCTTGACATGTCTGACCATGGAAACAACATGTAAACTCATATAGGATCATTCTGAGCTCTTTGAACATGAAAACAATCCGTAACAACTTGAGAATTTATTCTCGTCTCGTTCGAACTTGGAAACAACTTGAACCTTCATTCTTGACATGTTTGACCATGGAAACAACTTGTAAACTCTTGTAGGATTATTCTTGGCTCATTTGAACATGAAAACAATCCGTAAAAACTTGAGAATTCATTCTTGACTCGTTCGAACTTGGAAACAACTTGAACCTTCATTCTTGACATGTTTGACCATGGAAACAACTTGTAAGCTCTTGTAGGATCATTCTTGGCTCATTTGAATATGAAAACATTCCATAATAACTTGAGACTTCATTCTTCACTCGTTCTAAAATGGAAACAACTATTAAATTCTTATTGGATCATTCTTGGCACGTTTTAACATGAAAACAATCCGTAACAACTTGAGAATTGATTCTGGACTCGTTCAAACTCGGACACAACTTGTACCTTCATTCTTGACATGTTTGACCATGTAAACAACTTGTAAACTCTTATAGGATCATTCTTGGCTCATTTGAACATGAAACCAATCCGTAACAACTTGAGAATTCATTCTTGACTCGTTCGAACATGGAAACAACTTGAACCTTCATTCTTGACATGTTTGACCATGGAAACAACAAGCAAACTCTTGTAGGATCATTCTTAGCTCATTTGAACATGAAAACATTCCGTAATAACTTGAGACTTCATTCTTGACTCGTTCGAACTTGGACACAACTTGAACATTCATTCTTGACATGTTTGGCCATGTAAACAACTTGTAAACCCTTATAGGATCATTCTTGGCTCATTTGAACATGAAAATAATCCGTAACAACTTGAGAATTCATTCTTGACTCGTTCGAACTTGGAAACAACTTGAACTTCATTCTTGACATGTTTGGCCATGGAAACAACATGTAAACTCTTATAGGATCATTCTTAGCTCATTTGAACATGAAAACAATCCGTAACAACTTGAGAATTCATTCTCGTCTCGTTCGAACTTGGAAACAACTTGAACCTTCATTCTTGACATGTCTGACCATGGAAACAACTTGTAAACTCTTGTAGGATTATTCTTGGCTCATTTGAACATGAAAACAATCCGTAACAACTTGAGAATTCATTCTTGACTCGTTCGAACTTGGAAACAACTTGAACCTTCATTCTTGACATGTTTGACCATGGAAACAACTTGTAAGCTCTTGTAGGATCATTCTTGGCTCATTTGAATATGAAAACATTCCATAACAACTTGAGACTTCATTCTTCACTCGTTCGAACATGGAAACAACTTGTAAATTCTTATTGGATCATTCTTGGCACGTTTTAACATGAAAACAATCCGTAACAACTTGAGAATTCATTCTGGACTCGTTCAAACTTGGACACAACTTGAACCTTCATTCTTGACATGTTTGACCATGGAAACAACATGTAAACTCTTATTGGATCATTCTTAGCTCATTTGAACATGAAAACAATCCGTAACAACTTGAGAATTCATTCTTGACTCGTTCGAACATGGAAACAACTTGAACCTTCATTCTTGACATGTTTGACCATGGAAACAACATGTAAACTCTTGTAGGATCATTCTTGGCTCATTTGAACATGAAAACATTCCGTAATAACTTGAGACTTCATTCTTGACTCGTTCGAACTTGGACACAACTTGAACCTTCATTCTTGACATGTTTGGCCATGTAACCAACTTGTAAACCCTTATAGGATCATTCTTGGCTCATTTGAACATGAAAATAATCCGTAACAACTTGAGAATTCATTCTTGACTCGTTCGAACTTGGAAACAACTTGAACTTCATTCTTGACATGTTTGACCATGGAAACAACATGTAAACTCTTATAGGATCATTCTTAGCTCATTTGAACATGAAAACAATCCGTAACAACTTGAGAATTCATTCTCGTCTCGTTCGAACTTGGAAACAACTTGAACTTTCATTCTTGACATGTTTGACCATGGAAACAACTTGTAAACTCTTGTAGGATTATTCTTGGCTCATTTGAACATGAAAACAATCCGTAACAACTTGAGAATTCATTCTTGACTCGTTCGGACTTGGAAACAACTTGAACCTTCATTCTTGACATGTTTGACCATGGAAACAACTTGTAAGCTCTTGTAGGATCATTCTTGGCTCATTTGAATATGAAAACATTCCATAACAACTTGAGACTTCATTCTTCACTCGTTCGAACATGGAAAAAACTTATAAATTCTTATTGGATCATTCTTGGCACATTTTAACATGAAAACAATCCGTAACAACTTGAGAATTCATTCTCGTCTCGTTCGAACTTGGAAATAACTTGAACCTTCATTCTTGACATGTCTGACCATGGAAACAACATGTAAACTCTTATAGGATCATTCTTAGCTCATTTGAACATGAAAACAATCCGTAACAACTTGAGAATTCATTCTCGTCTCGTTCGAACTTGGAAACAACTTGAACCTTCATTCTTGACATGTTTGACCATGGAAACAACTTGTAAACTCTTGTAGGATTATTCTTGTCTCATTTGAACATGAAAAGAATCCGTAACAACTTGAGAATTCATTTTTGACTCGTTCGAACTTGGAAACAACTTGAACCTTCATTCTTGACATGTTTGACCACGGAAACAACTTGTAAACTCTTGTATGATTATTCTTGGCTCATTTGAACATGAAAACAATCCGTAACAACTTGAGAATTCATTCTTGACTCGTTCGAACATGAAAACAACTTGAACCTTCATTCTTGACATGTTTGACCATGGAAACAACATGTAAACTCTTGTAGAATCATTCTTGGCTCATTTGAACATGAAAACATTCCGTAATAACTTGAGACTTCATTCTTGACTCGTTCGAACTTGGACACAACTTGAACCTTCATTCTTGACATGTTTGGCCATTTAACCAACTTGTAAACCCTTATAGAATCATTCTTGGCTCATTTGAACATGAAAATAATCCGTAACAACTTGAGAATTCATTCTTGATTCGTTCGAACTTGGAAACAACTTGAACTTCATTCTTGACATGTTTGACCATGGAAACAACATGTAAACTCTTATAGGATCATTTTTAGCTCATTTGAACATGAAAACAATCCGTAATAACTTGAGAATTCATTCTCGTCTCGTTCGAACTTGGAAACAACTTGAACCTTCATTCTTGACATGTTTGACCAGGGAAACAACTTGTAAACTCTTGTAGGATTATTCTTGGCTCATTTGAACATGAAAACAATCCGTAACAACTTGAGAGAATTCATTATTGACTCGTTCGAACTTGGAAACAACTTGAACCTTCATTCTTGACATGTTTGACCAAGGCAACAACTTGTAAGCTCTTGTAGGATCATTCTTGGCTCATTTGAATATGAAAACATTCTATAAAAACTTGAGACTTCATTCTTCACTCGTTCGAACATGGAAACAACTTGTAAATTCTTATTGGATCTTTCTTGGCACATTTTAACATGAAAACAATCCGTAACAACTTGAGAATTCATTCTCGTCTCGTTCGAACTTGGAAACAACTTGAACCTTCATTCTTGACATGTTTGACCATGGAAACAACTTGTAACCTCTTGTAGGATCATTCTTGGCTCATTTGACCATGAAAACAACTTGTAACCTCTTGTAGGATCATTCTTAGCTCATTTGAACATGAAAACAATCCGTAACAACTTGAGAATTCATTCTCGTCTCGTTCGAACTTGGAAACAACTTGAACCTTCATTCTTGACATGTTTGACCATGGAAACAACTTGTAACCTCTTGTAGGATCATTCTTGGCTCATTTGAATATGAAAACATTCCATAACAACTTGAGACTTCATTCTTCACTCGTTCGAACATGGAAACAACTTGTAAATTCTTATTGGATCATTCTTGGCACGTTTTAACGTGAAAACAATCCGTAACAACTTGAGAATTCATTCTGGACTCGTTCAAACTTGGACACAACTTGAACCTTCATTCTTGACATGTTTGACCATGGAAACAACATGTAAACTCTTATAGGATCATTCTTAGCTCATTTGAACATGAAAACAATCCGTAACAACTTGAGAATTCATTCTTGACTCGTTCGAACATGGAAACAACTTGAACCTTCATTCTTGACATGTTTGACCATGGAAACAACATGTAAACTCTTGTAGGATCATTCTTGGCTCATTTGAACATGAAAACATTCCGTAATAACTTGAGACTTCATTCTTGACTCGTTCGAACTTGGACACAACTTGAACCTTCATTCTTGACATGTTTGGCCATGTAACCAACTTGTAAACCCTTATAGGATCATTCTTGGCTCATTTGAACATGAAAATAATCCGTAACAACTTGAGAATTCATTCTTGACTCGTTCGAACTTGGAAACAACTTGAACTTCATTCTTGACATGTTTGACCATGGAAACAACATGTAAACTCTTATAGGATCATTCTTAGCTCATTTGAACATGAAAACAATCCGTAACAACTTGAGAATTCATTCTCGTCTCGTTCGAACTTGGAAACAACTTGAACCTTCATTCTTGACATGTTTAACCACGGAAACAACTTGTAAACTCTTGTAGGATTATTCTTGGCTCATTTGAACATGAAAACAATCCGTAACAACTTGAGAATTCATTCTTGACTCGTTCGAACTTGGAAACAACTTGAACCTTCATTCTTGACATGTTTGACCATGGAAACAACTTGTAAGCTCTTGTAGGATCATTCTTGGCTCATTTGAATATGAAAACATTCCATAACAACATGAGACTTCATTCTTCACTCGTTCGAACATGGAAACAACTTGAAAATTCTTATTGGATCATTCTTGGCTCATTTGAACATGAAAACAATCCGTAACAACTTGAGAATTCATTCTTGACTCGTTCGAACATGGAAACAACTTGAACCTTCATTCTTGACATGGTTGACCATGGAAACAACATGTAAACTCTTGTAGGATCATTCTTGGCTCATTTGAACATGAAAACATTCCGTAATAACTTGAGACTTCATTCTTGACTCGTTCGAACTTGGACACAACTTGAACCTTCATTCTTGACATGTTTGGCCATTTAACCAACTTGTAAACCCTTATAGAATCATTCTTGGCTCATTTGAACATGAAAATAATCCGTAACAACTTGAGAATTCATTCTTGATTCGTTCGAACTTGGAAACAACTTGAACTTCATTCTTGACATGTTTGACCATGGAAACAACATGTAAACTCTTATAGGATCATTTTTAGCTCATTTGAACATGAAAACAATCCGTAATAACTTGAGAATTCATTCTCGTCTCGTTCGAACTTGGAAACAACTTGAACTTCATTGTTGACATGTTTGACCATGGAAACAACATGTAAACTCTTATAGGATCATTTTTAGCTCATTTGAACATGAAAACAATCCGTAACAACTTGAGAATTCATTCTCGTCTCGTTCGAACTTGGAAACAACTTGAACCTTCATTCTTGACATGTTTGACCATGGAAACAACTTGTAAACTCTGGTAGGATTATTCTTGGCTCATTTGAACATGAAAACAATCCGTAACAACTTGAGAGAATTCATTATTGACTCGTTCGAACTTGGAAACAACTTGAACCATCATTCTTGACATGTTTGACCAAGGCAACAACTTGTAAGCTCTTGTAGGATCATTCTTGGCTCATTTGAATATGAAAACATTCTATAAAAACTTGAGACTTCATTCTTCACTCGTTCGAACATGGAAACAACTTGTAAATTCTTATTGGATCATTCTTGGCACGTTTTGACATGAAAACAATCTGTAACAACTTGAGAATTCATTCTCGTCTCGTTCGAACTTGGAAACAACTTGAACCTTCATTCTTGACATGTTTGACCATGGAAACAACATGTAAACTCTTATAGGATCATTCTTAGCTCATTTGAACATGAAAACAATCCGTAACAACTTGTGAATTCATTCTCGTCTCGTTCGAACTTGGAAACAACTTGAATATTCATTCTTGACATGTTTGACCATAGAAACAACTTGTAAATTCTTATTCGATCATTCTTGGCACGTTTTAACATGAAAACAATCCGTAACAACTTGAGAATTCATTCTGGACTCGTTCAAACTTGGACACAACTTGAACCTTCATTCTTGACATGTTTGACCATGGAAACAACATGTAAACTCTTATAGGATCATTCTTATCTCATTTGAACATGAAAATAATCCGTAACAACTTGAGAATTCATTCTTGACTCGTTCGAACTTGGAAACAACTTGAACTTCATTCTTGACATGTTTGACCATGGAAACAACATGTAAACTCTTATAGGATCATTCTTAGCTCATTTGAACATGAAAACAATCCGTAACAACTTGAGAATTCATTCTCCTCTCGTTCGAACTTGGAAATAACTTGAACCTTCATTCTTGACATGTTTGACCATGGAAACAACTTGTAAACTCTTGTGGGATTATTCTTGGCTCATTTGAACATGAAAACAATCCGTAACAACTTGAGAATTCATTCTTGACTCGTTCGAACTTGGAAACAACTTGAACCTTCATTCTTGACATGTTTGACCATGGAAACAACTTGTAAGCTCTTGTAGGATCATTCTTGGCTCATTTGAATATGAAAACATTCCATAACAACTTGAGACTTCATTCTTCACTCGTTCGAACATGGAAACAACTTGTAAATTCTTATTGGATCATTCTTGGCACGTTTTAACATGAAAACAATCTGTAACAACTTGAGAATTCATTCTGGACTCGTTCAAACTTGGACACAACTTGAACCTTCATTCTTGACATGTTTGACCATGGAAACAACATGTAAACTCTTATAGGATCATTCTTAGCTCATTTGAACATGAAAACAATCCGTAACAACTTGAGAATTCATTCTTGACTCGTTCGAACATGGAAACAACTTGAACCTTCATTCTTGACATGTTTGACCATGGAAACAACATGTAAACTCTTGTAGGATCATTCTTGGCTCATTTGAACATGAAAACATTCCGTAATAACTTGAGACTTCATTCTTGACTCGTTCGAACTTGGACACAACTTGAACCTTCATTCTTGACATGTTTGGCCATTTAACCAACTTGTAAGCCCTTATAGAATCATTCTTGGCTCATTTGAACATGAAAATAATCCGTAACAACTTGAGAATTCATTCTTGATTCGTTCGAACTTGGAAACAACTTGAACTTCATTCTTGACATGTTTGACCATAGAAACAACATGTAAACTCTTATAGGATCATTTTTAGCTCATTTGAATATGAAAACAATCCGTAACAACTTGAGAATTCATTCTCGTCTCGTTCGAACTTGGAAACAACTTGAACCTTCATTCTTGACATGTTTGACCATGGAAACAACTTGTAAACTCTTGTAGGATTATTCTTGGCTCATTTGAACATGAAAACAATCCGTAACAACTTGAGAATTCATTATTGACTCGCTCGAACTTGGAAACAACTTGAACCTTCATTCTTGACATGTTTGACCAAGCCAACAACTTGTAAGCTCTTGTAGGATCATTCTTGGCTCATTTGAATATGAAAACATTCCATAAAAACTTGAGACTTCATTCTTCACTCGTTCGAACATGGAAACAACTTGTAAATTCTTATAGGATCATTCTTGGCTCATTTTAACATGAAAACAATCCGTAACAACTTGAGAATTCATTCTCGTCTCGTTCGAACTTGGAAACAACTTGAACCTTCATTCTTGACATGTCTGACCATGGAAACAACATGTAAACTCTTATAGGATCATTCTTAGCTCATTTGAACATGAAAACAATCCGTAACAACTTGAGAATTCATTCTCGTCTCGTTCGAACTTGGAAACAACTTGAACCTTCATTCTTGACATGTTTGACCACGGAAACAACTTGTAAACTCTTGTATGATTATTCTTGGCTCATTTGAACATGAAAACAATCCGTAACAACTTGAGAATTCATTCTTGACTCGTTCGAACTTGGAAACAACTTGAACCTTCATTCTTGACATGTTTGACCATGGAAACAACTTGTAAGCTCTTGTAGGATCATTCTTGGCTCATTTGAATATGAAAACATTCCATAACAACTTGAGACTTCATTCTTCACTTGTTCGAACATGGAAACAACTTGTAAATTCTTATTGGATCATTCTTGGCACGTTTTAACATGAAAACAATCTGTAACAACTTGAGAATTCATTCTGGACTCGTTCAAACTTGGACACAACTTGTACCTTCATTCTTGACATGTTTGACCATGGAAACAACATGTAAACTCTTATAGGATCATTCTTAGCTCATTTGAACATGAAAACAATCCGTAACAACTTGAGAATTCATTCTTGACTCGTTCGAACATGGAAACAACTTGAACCTTCATTCTTGACATGTTTGACCATGGAAACAACATGTAAACTCTTGTAGGATCATTCTTGGCTCATTTGAACATGAAAACATTCCGTAATAACTTGAGACTTCATTCTTGACTCGTTCGAACTTGGACATAACTTGAACCTTCATTCTTGAAATGTTTGGCCATTTAACCAACTTGTAAACCCTTATAGAATCATTCTTGGCTCATTTGAACATGAAAATAATCCGTAACAACTTGAGAATTCATTCTTGATTCGTTCGAACTTGGAAACAACTTGAACTTCATTCTTGACATGTTTGACCATGGAAACAACATGTAAACTCTTATAGGATCATTTTTAGCTCATTTGAACATGAAAACAATCCGTAACAACTTGAGAATTCATTCTCGTCTCGTTCGAACTTGGAAACAACTTGAACCTTCATTCTTGACATGTTTGACCATGGAAACAACTTGTAAACTCTTGTAGGATTATTCTTGGCTCATTTGAACATGAAAACAATCCGTAACAACTTGAGAGAATTCATTATTGACTCGTTCGAACTTGGAAACAACTTGAACCATCATTCTTGACATGTTTGACCAAGGCAACAACTTGTAAACTCTTGTAGGATCATTCTTGGCTCATTTGAATATGAAAACATTCTATAAAAACTTGAGACTTCATTCTTCTCTCGTTCGAACATGGAAACAACTTGTAAATTCTTATTGGATCATTCTTGGCACGTTTTAACATGAAAACAATCTGTAACAACTTGAGAATTCATTCTCGTCTCGTTCGAACTTGGAAACAACTTGAACCTTCATTCTTGACATGTTTGACCATGGAAACAACATGTAAACTCTTATAGGATCATTCTTAGCTCATTTGAACATGAAAACAATCCGTAACTACTTGAGAATTCATTCTCGTCTCGTTCGAACTTGGAAACAACTTGAACATTCATTCTTGACATGTTTGACCATGGAAACAACTTGTAAATTCTTATTGGATCATTCTTGGCACGTTTTAACATGAAAACAATCCGTAACAACTTGAGAATTCATTCTGGACTCGTTCAAACTTGGACACAACTTGAACCTTCATTCTTGACATGTTTGACCATGGAAACAACATGTAAACTCTTATAGGATCATTCTTATCTCATTTGAACATGAAAACAATCCGTAACAACTTGAGAATTCATTCTCGTCTCGTTCGAACTTGGAAACAACTTGAACCTTCATTCTTGACATGTTTGACCATGGAAACAACTTGTAAACTCTTGTAGGATTATTCTTGGCTCATTTGAACATGAAAACAATCCGTAACAACTTGAGAGAATTCATTATTGACTCGTTCGAACTTGGAAACAACTTGAACCATCATTCTTGACATGTTTGACCAAGGCAACAACTTGTAAACTCTTGTAGGATCATTCTTGGCTCATTTGAATATGAAAACATTCTATAAAAACTTGAGACTTCATTCTTCTCTCGTTCGAACATGGAAACAACTTGTAAATTCTTATTGGATCATTCTTGGCACGTTTTAACATGAAAACAATCTGTAACAACTTGAGAATTCATTCTCGTCTCGTTCGAACTTGGAAACAACTTGAACCTTCATTCTTGACATGTTTGACCATGGAAACAACATGTAAACTCTTATAGGATCATTCTTATCTCATTTGAACATGAAAATAATCCGTAACAACTTGAGAATTCATTCTTGACTCGTTCGAACTTGGAAACAACTTGAACTTCATTCTTGACATGTTTGACCATGGAAACAACATGTAAACTCTTATAGGATCATTCTTAGCTCATTTGAACCTGAAAACAATCCGTAACAACTTGAGAATTCATTCTCCTCTCGTTCGAACTTGGAAACAACTTGAACCTTCATTCTTGACATGTTTGACCATGGAAACAACTTGTAAACTCTTGTGGGATTATTCTTGGCTCATTTGAACATGAAAACAATCCGTAACAACTTGAGAATTCATTCTTGACTCGTTCGAACTTGGAAACAACTTGAACCTTCATTCTTGACATGTTTGACCATGGAAACAACTTGTAAGCTCTTGTAGGATCATTCTTGGCTCATTTGAATATGAAAACATTCCGTAATAACTTGAGACTTCATTCTTGACTCGTTCGAACTTGGACACAACTTGAACCTTCATTCTTGACATGTTTGGCCATTTAACCAACTTGTAAACCCTTATAGAATCATTCTTGGCTCATTTGAACATGAAAATAATCCGTAACAACTTGAGAATTCATTCTTGATTCGTTCGAACTTGGAAACAATTGAACTTCATTCTTGACATGTTTGACCATAGAAACAACATGTAAACTCTTATAGGATCATTTTTAGCTCATTTGAATATGAAAACAATCCGTAACAACTTGAGAATTCATTCTCGTCTCGTTCGAACTTGGAAACAACTTGAACCTTCATTCTTGACATGTTTGACCATGGAAACAACTTGTAAACTCTTGTAGGAATATTCTTGGCTCATTTGAACATGAAAACAATCCGTAACAACTTGAGAATTCATTATTGACTCGTTCGAACTTGGAAACAACTTGAACCTTCATTCTTGACATGTTTGACCAAGGCAACAACTTGTAAGCTCTTGTAGGATCATTCTTGGCTCATTTGAATATGAAAACATTCCATAAAAACTTGAGACTTCATTCTTCACTCGTTCGAACATGGAAACAACTTGTAAATTCTTATTGGATCATTCTTGGCTCATTTTAACATGAAAACAATCCGTAACAACTTGAGAATTCATTCTCGTCTCGTTCGAACTTGGAAACAACTTGAACCTTCATTCTTGACATGTCTGACCATGGAAACAACATGTAAACTCTTATAGGATCATTCTTAGCTCATTTGAACATGAAAACAATCCGTAACAACTTGAGAATTCATTCTCATCTCGTTCGAACTTGGAAACAACTTGAACCTTCATTCTTGACATGTTTGACCATGGAAACAACTTGTAAACTCTTGTAGGATTATTCTTGGCTCATTTGAACATGAAAACAATCCGTAACAACTTGAGAATTCATTTTTGACTCGTTCGAACTTGGAAACAACTTGAACCTTCATTCTTGACATGTTTGACCACGGAAACAACTTGTAAACTCTTGTATGATTATTCTTGGCTCATTTGAACATGAAAACAATCCGTAACAACTTGAGAATTCATTCTTGACTCGTTCGAACTTGGAAACAACTTGAACCTTCATTCTTGACATGTTTGACCATGGAAACAACTTGTAAGCTCTTGTAGGATCATTCTTGGCTCATTTGAATATGAAAACATTCATTACCAACTTGAGACTTCATTCTTCACTCGTTCGAACATGGAAACAACTTGTAAATTCTTATTGGATCATTCTTGGCACGTTTTAACATGAAAACAATCTGTAACAACTTGAGAATTCATTCTGGACTCGTTCAAACTTGGACACAACTTGAACCTTCTTTCTTGACATGTTTGACCATGAAAACAACATGTAAACTCTTATAGGATCATTCTTAGCTCATTTGAACATGAAAACAATCCGTAATAACTTGAGAATTCATTCTTGACTCGTTCGAACTTGGAAACAACTTGAACTTCATTCTTGACATGTTTGACCATGGAAACAACATGTAAACTCTTATAGGATCATTCTTAGCTCATTTGAACATGAAAACAATCCGTAACAACTTGAGAATTCATTCTCCTCTCGTTCGAACTTGGAAACAACTTGAACCTTCATTCTTGACATGTTTGACCATGGAAACAACTTGTAAACCCTTATAGAATCATTCTTGGCTCATTTGAACATGAAAATAATCCGTAACAACTTGAGAATTCATTCTTGATTCGTTCGAACTTGGAAACAACTTGAACTTCATTCTTGACATGTTTGACCATAGAAACAACATGTAAACTCTTATAGGATCATTTTTAGCTCATTTGAATATGAAAACAATCCGTAACAACTTGAGAATTCATTCTCGTCTCGTTCGAACTTGGAAACAACTTGAACCTTCATTCTTGACATGTTTGACCATGGAAACAACTTGTAAACTCTTGTAGGATTATTCTTGGCTCATTTGAACATGAAAACAATCCGTAACAACTTGAGAATTCATTATTGACTCGTTCGAACTTGGAAACAACTTGAACCTTCATTCTTGACATGTTTGACCAAGGCAACAACTTGTAAGCTCTTGTAGGATCATTCTTGGCTCATTTGAATATGAAAACATTCCATAAAAACTTGAGACTTCATTCTTCACTCGTTCGAACATGGAAACAACTTGTAAATTCTTATTGGATCATTCTTGGCTCATTTTAACATGAAAACAATCCGTAACAACTTGAGAATTCATTCTCGTCTCGTTCGAACTTGGAAACAACTTGAACCTTCATTCTTGACATGTCTGACCATGGAAACAACATGTAAACTCTTATAGGATCATTCTTAGCTCATTTGAACATGAAAACAATCCGTAACAACTTGAGAATTCATTCTTGACTCGTTCGAACTTGGAAACAACTTGAACCTTCATTCTTGACATGTTTGACCAAGGCAACAACTTGTAAGCTCTTGTAGGATCATTCTTGGCTCATTTGAATATGAAAACATTCCATAAAAACTTGAGACTTCATTCTTCACTCGTTCGAACATGGAAACAACTTGTAAATTCTTATTGGATCATTCTTGGCTCATTTTAACATGAAAACAATCCGTAACAACTTGAGAATTCATTCTCGTCTCGTTCGAACTTGGAAACAACTTGAACCTTCATTCTTGACATGTCTGACCATGGAAACAACATGTAAACTCTTATAGGATCATTCTTAGCTCATTTGAACATGAAAACAATCCGTAACAACTTGAGAATTCATTCTCATCTCGTTCGAACTTGGAAACAACTTGAACCTTCATTCTTGACATGTTTGACCATGGAAACAACTTGTAAACTCTTGTAGGATTATTCTTGGCTCATTTGAACATGAAAACAATCCGTAACAACTTGAGAATTCATTTTTGACTCGTTCGAACTTGGAAACAACTTGAACCTTCATTCTTGACATGTTTGACCATGGAAACAACTTGTAAGCTCTTGTAGGATCATTCTTGGCTCATTTGAATATGAAAACATTCCGTAATAACTTGAGACTTCATTCTTGACTCGTTCGAACTTGGACACAACTTGAACCTTCATTCTTGACATGTTTGGCCATTTAACCAACTTGTAAACCCTTATAGAATCATTCTTGGCTCATTTGAACATGAAAATAATCCGTAACAACTTGAGAATTCATTCTTGATTCGTTCGAACTTGGAAACAACTTGAACTTCATTCTTGACATGTTTGACCATAGAAACAACATGTAAACTCTTATAGGATCATTTTTAGCTCATTTGAATATGAAAACAATCCGTAACAACTTGAGAATTCATTCTCGTCTCGTTCGAACTTGGAAACAACTTGAACCTTCATTCTTGACATGTTTGACCATGGAAACAACTTGTAAACTCTTGTAGGAATATTCTTGGCTCATTTGAACATGAAAACAATCCGTAACAACTTGAGAATTCATTATTGACTCGTTCGAACTTGGAAACAACTTGAACCTTCATTCTTGACATGTTTGACCAAGGCAACAACTTGTAAGCTCTTGTAGGATCATTCTTGGCTCATTTGAATATGAAAACATTCCATAAAAACTTGAGACTTCATTCTTCACTCGTTCGAACATGGAAACAACTTGTAAATTCTTATTGGATCATTCTTCGCTCATTTTAACATGAAAACAATCCGTAACAACTTGAGAATTCATTCTCGTCTCGTTCGAACTTGGAAACAACTTGAACCTTCATTCTTGACATGTCTGACCATGGAAACAACATGTAAACTCTTATAGGATCATTCTTAGCTCATTTGAACATGAAAACAATCCGTAACAACTTGAGAATTCATTCTCATCTCGTTCGAACTTGGAAACAACTTGAACCTTCATTCTTGACATGTTTGACCATGGAAACAACTTGTAAACTCTTGTAGGATTATTCTTGGCTCATTTGAACATATAAACAATCCGTAACAACTTGAGAATTCATTTTTGACTCGTTCGAACTTGGAAACAACTTGAACCTTCATTCTTGACATGTTTGACCACGGAAACAACTTGTAAACTCTTGTATGATTATTCTTGGCTCATTTGAACATGAAAACAATCCGTAACAACTTGAGAATTCATTCTTGACTCGTTCGAACTTGGAAACAACTTGAACCTTCATTCTTGACATGTTTGACCATGGAAACAACTTGTAAGCTCTTGTAGGATCATTTTTGGCTCATTTGAATATGAAAACATTCCTTACCAACTTGAGACTTCATTCTTCACTCGTTCGAACATGGAAACAACTTGTAAATTCTTATTGGACCATTCTTGGCACGTTTTAACATGAAAACAATCTGTAACAACTTGAGAATTCATTCTGGACTCGTTCAAACTTGGACACAACTTGAACCTTCATTCTTGACATGTTTGACCATGGAAACAACATGTAAACTCTTATAGGATCATTCTTAGCTCATTTGAACATGAAAACAATCCGTAACAACTTGAGAATTCATTCTTGACTCGTTCGAACTTGGAAACAACTTGAACTTCATTCTTGACATGTTTGACCATGGAAACAACATGTAAACTCTTATAGGATCATTCTTAGCTCATTTGAACATGAAAACAATCCGTAATAACTTGAGAATTCATTCTCCTCTCGTTCGAACTTGGAAACAACTTGAACCTTCATTCTTGACATGTTTGACCATGGAAACAACTTGTAAACCCTTATAGAATCATTCTTGGCTCATTTGAACATGAAAATAATCCGTAACAACTTGAGAATTCATTCTTGATTCGTTCGAACTTGGAAACAACTTGAACTTCATTCTTGACATGTTTGACCATAGAAACAACATGTAAACTCTTATAGGATCATTTTTAGCTCATTTGAATATGAAAACAATCCGTAACAACTTGAGAATTCATTCTCGTCTCGTTCGAACTTGGAAACAACTTGAACCTTCATTCTTGACATGTTTGACCATGGAAACAACTTGTAAACTCTTGTAGGATTATTCTTGGCTCATTTGAACATGAAAACAATCCGTAACAACTTGAGAATTCATTATTGACTCGTTCGAACTTGGAAACAACTTGAACCTTCATTCTTGACATGTTTGACCAAGGCAACAACTTGTAAGCTCTTGTAGGATCATTCTTGGCTCATTTGAATATGAAAACATTCCATAAAAACTTGAGACTTCATTCTTCACTCGTTCGAACATGGAAACAACTTGTAAATTCTTATTGGATCATTCTTCGCTCATTTTAACATGAAAACAATCCGTAACAACTTGAGAATTCATTCTCGTCTCGTTCGAACTTGGAAACAACTTGAACCTTCATTCTTGACATGTCTGACCATGGAAACAACATGTAAACTCTTATAGGATCATTCTTAGCTCATTTGAACATGAAAACAATCCGTAACAACTTGAGAATTCATTCTCATCTCGTTCGAACTTGGAAACAACTTGAACCTTCATTCTTGACATGTTTGACCATGGAAACAACTTGTAAACTCTTGTAGGATTATTCTTGGCTCATTTGAACATATAAACAATCCGTAACAACTTGAGAATTCATTTTTGACTCGTTCGAACTTGGAAACAACTTGAACCTTCATTCTTGACATGTTTGACCACGGAAACAACTTGTAAACTCTTGTATGATTATTCTTGGCTCATTTGAACATGAAAACAATCCGTAACAACTTGAGAATTCATTCTTGACTCGTTCGAACTTGGAAACAACTTGAACCTTCATTCTTGACATGTTTGACCATGGAAACAACTTGTAAGCTCTTGTAGGATCATTCTTGGCTCATTTGAATATGAAAACATTCCTTACCAACTTGAGACTTCATTCTTCACTCGTTCGAACATGGAAACAACTTGTAAATTCTTATTGGACCATTCTTGGCACGTTTTAACATGAAAACAATCTGTAACAACTTGAGAATTCATTCTGGACTCGTTCAAACTTGGACACAACTTGAACCTTCATTCTTGACATGTTTGACCATGGAAACAACATGTAAACTCTTATAGGATCATTCTTAGCTCATTTGAACATGAAAACAATCCGTAACAACTTGAGAATTCATTCTTGACTCGTTCGAACTTGGAAACAACTTGAACTTCATTCTTGACATGTTTGACCATGGAAACAACATGTAAACTCTTATAGGATCATTCTTAGCTCATTTGAACATGAAAACAATCCGTAATAACTTGAGAATTCATTCTCCTCTCGTTCGAACTTGGAAACAACTTGAACCTTCATTCTTGACATGTTTGACCATGGAAACAACTTGTAAACCCTTATAGAATCATTCTTGGCTCATTTGAACATGAAAATAATCCGTAACAACTTGAGAATTCATTCTTGATTCGTTCGAACTTGGAAACAACTTGAACTTCATTCTTGACATGTTTGACCATAGAAACAACATGTAAACTCTTATAGGATCATTTTTAGCTCATTTGAATATGAAAACAATCCGTAACAACTTGAGAATTCATTCTCGTCTCGTTCGAACTTGGAAACAACTTGAACCTTCATTCTTGACATGTTTGACCATGGAAACAACTTGTAAACTCTTGTAGGATTATTCTTGGCTCATTTGAACATGAAAACAATCCGTAACAACTTGAGAATTCATTATTGACTCGTTCGAACTTGGAAACAACTTGAACCTTCATTCTTGACATGTTTGACCAAGGCAACAACTTGTAAGCTCTTGTAGGATCATTCTTGGCTCATTTGAATATGAAAACATTCCATAAAAACTTGAGACTTCATTCTTCACTCGTTCGAACATGGAAACAACTTGTAAATTCTTATTGGATCATTCTTGGCTCATTTTAACATGAAAACAATCCGTAACAACTTGAGAATTCATTCTCGTCTCGTTCGAACTTGGAAACAACTTGAACCTTCATTCTTGACATGTCTGACCATGGAAACAACATGTAAACTCTTATAGGATCATTCTTAGCTCATTTGAACATGAAAACAATCCGTAACAACTTGAGAATTCATTCTCATCTCGTTCGAACTTGGAAACAACTTGAACCTTCATTCTTGACATGTTTGACCACGGAAATAACTTGTAAACTCTTGTATGATTATTCTTGGCTCATTTGAACATGAAAACAATCCGTAACAACTTGAGAATTCATTCTTGACTCGTTCGAACTTGGAAACAACTTGAACCTTCATTCTTGACATGTTTGACCATGGAAACAACTTGTAAGCTCTTGTAGGATCATTCTTGGCTCATTTGAATATGAAAACATTCCATACCAACTTGAGACTTCATTCTTCACTCGTTCGAACATGGAAACAACTTGTAAATTCTTATTGGATCATTCTTGGCACGTTTTAACATGAAAACAATCTGTAACAACTTGAGAATTCATTCTGGACTCGTTCAAACTTGGACACAACTTGTACCTTCATTCTTGACATGTTTGACCATGGAAACAACATGTAAACTCTTATAGGATCATTCTTAGCTCATTTGAACATGAAAACAATCCGTAACAACTTGAGAATTCATTCTTGACTCGTTCGAACATGGAAACAACTTGAACCTTCATTCTTGACATGTTTGACCATGGAAACAACATGTAAACTCTTGTAGGATCATTCTTGGCTCATTTGAACATGAAAACATTCCGTAATAACTTGAGACTTCATTCTTGACTTGTTCGAACTTGGACATAACTTGAACCTTCATTCTTGACATGTTTGGCCATTTAACCAACTTGTAAACCCTTATAGAATCATTCTTGGCTCATTTGAACATGAAAATAATCCGTAACAACTTGAGAATTCATTCTTGATTCGTTCGAACTTGGAAACAACTTGAACTTCATTCTTGACATGTTTGACCATGGAAACAACATGTAAACTCTTATAGGATCATTTTTAGCTCATTTGAACATGAAAACAATCCGTAACAACTTGAGAATTCATTCTCGTCTCGTTCGAACTTGGAAACAACTTGAACCTTCATTCTTGACATGTTTGACCATGGAAACAACTTGTAAACTCTTGTAGGATTATTCTTGGCTCATTTGAACATGAAAACAATCCGTAACAACTTGAGAGAATTCATTATTGACTCGTTCGAACTTGGAAACAACTTGAACCATCATTCTTGACATGTTTGACCAAGGCAACAACTTGTAAGCTCTTGTAGGATCATTTTTGGCTCATTTGAATATGAAAACATTCTATAAAAACTTCAGACTTCATTCTTCTCCTGTTCGAACATGGAAACAACTTGTAAATTCTTATTGGATCATTCTTGGCACGTTTTAACATGAAAACAATCTGTAACAACTTGAGAATTCATTCTCGTCTCGTTCGAACTTGGAAACAACTTGAACCTTCATTCTTGACATGTTTGACCATGGAAACAACATGTAAACTCTTATAGGATCATTCTTAGCTCATTTGAACATGAAAACAATCCGTAACTACTTGAGAATTCATTCTCGTCTCGTTCGAACTTGGAAACAACTTGAACATTCATTCTCGACATGTTTGACCATGGAAACAACTTGTAAATTCTTATTGGATCATTCTTGGCACGTTTTAACATGAAAACAATCCGTAACAACTTGAGAATTCATTCTGGACTCGTTCAAACTTGGACACAACTTGAACCTTCATTCTTGACATGTTTGACCATGGAAACAACATGTAAACTCTTATAGGATCATTCTTATCTCATTTGAACATGAAAATAATCCGTAACAACTTGAGAATTCATTCTTGACTCGTTCGAACTTGGAAACAACTTGAACTTCATTCTTGACATGTTTGACCATGGAAACAACATGTAAACTCTTATAGGATCATTCTTAGCTCATTTGAACATGAAAACAATCCGTAACAACTTGAGAATTCATTCTCGTCTCGTTCGAACTTGGAAACAACTTGAACCTTCATTCTTGACATGTTTGACCATGGAAACAACTTGTAAACTCTTGTGAGATTATTCTTGGCTCATTTGAACATGAAAACAATCCGTAACAACTTGAGAATTCATTCTTGACTCGTTCGAACTTGGAAACAACTTGAACCTTCATTCTTGACATGTTTGACCATGGAAACAACTTGTAAGCTCTTGTAGGATCATTCTTGGCTCATTTGAATATGAAAACATTCCATAACAACTTGAGACTTCATTCTTCACTCGTTCGAACATGGAAACAACTTGTAAATTCTTATTGGATCATTCTTGGCACGTTTTAACATGAAAACAATCTGTAACAACTTAAGAATTCATTCCGGACTCGTTCAAACTTGGACACAACTTGAACCTTCATTCTTGACATGTTTGACCATGGAAACAATATGTAAACTCTTATAGGATCATTCTTAGCTCATTTGAACATGAAAACAATCCGTAACAACTTGAGAATTCATTCTTGACTCGTTCGAACATGGAAACAACTTGAACCTTCATTCTTGACATGTTTGACCATGGAAACAACATGTAAACTCTTGTAGGATCATTCTTGGCTCATTTGAACATGAAAACATTCCGTAATAACTTGAGACTTCATTCTTGACTCGTTCGAACTTGGACATAACTTGAACCTTCATTCTTGACATGTTTGGCCATTTAACCAACTTGTAAACCCTTATCGAATCATTCTTGGCTCATTTGAACATGAAAATAATCCGTAACAACTTGAGAATTCATTCTTGATTCGTTCGAACTTGGAAACAACTTGAACTTCATTCTTGACATGTTTGACCATGGAAACAACATGTAAACTCTTATAGGATCATTTTTAGCTCATTTGAACATGAAAACAATCCGTAACAACTTGAGAATTCATTCTCGTCTCGTTCGAACTTGGAAACAACTTGAACCTTCATTCTTGACATGTTTGACCATGGAAACAACTTGTAAACTCTTGTAGGATTATTCTTGGCTCATTTGAACATGAAAACAATCCGTAACAACTTGAGAGAATTCATTATTGACTCGTTCGAACTTGGAAACAACTTGAACCATCATTCTTGACATGTTTGACCAAGGCAACAACTTGTAAGCTCTTGTAGGATCATTCTTGGCTCATTTGAATATGAAAACATTCTATAAAAACTTGAGACTTCATTCTTCACTCGTTCGAACATGGAAACAACTTGTAAATTCTTATTGGATCATTCTTGGCACGTTTTAACATGAAAACAATCTGTAACAACTTGAGAATTCATTCTCGTCTCGTTCGAACTTGGAAACAACTTGAACCTTCATTCTTGACATGTTTGACCATGGAAACAACATGTAAACTCTTATAGGATCATTCTTAGCTCATTTGAACATGAAAACAATCCGTAACAACTTGAGAATTCATTCTCGTCTCGTTCGAACTTGGAAACAACTTGAACATTCATTCTTGACATGTTTGACCATGGAAACAACTTGTAAATTCTTATTGGATCATTCTTGGCACGTTTTAACATGAAAACAATCCGTAACAACTTGAGAATTCATTCTGGACTCATTCAAACTTGGACACAACTTGAACCTTCATTCTTGACATGTTTGACCATGGAAACAACATGTAAACTCTTATAGGATCATTCTTATCTCATTTGAACATGAAAATAATCCGTAACAACTTGAGAATTCATTCTTGACTCGTTCGAACTTGGAAACAACTTGAACTTCATTCTTGACATGTTTGACCATGGAAACAACATGTAAACTCTTATAGGATCATTCTTAGCTCATTTCAACATGAAAACAATCCGTAACAACTTGAGAATTCATTCTCGTCTCGTTCGAACTTGGAAACAACTTGAACCTTCATTCTTGACATGTTTGACCATGGAAACAACTTGTAAACTCTTGTGGGATTATTCTTGGCTCATTTGAACATGAAAACAATCCGTAACAACTTGAACCTTCATTCTTGACTCGTTCGAACTTGGAAACAACTTGAACCTTCATTCTTGACATGTTTGACCATGGAAACAACTTGTAAGCTCTTGTAGGATCATTCTTGGCTCATTTGAATATGAAAACATTCCATAACAACTTGAGACTTCATTCTTCACTCGTTCGAACATGGAAACAACTTGTAAATTCTTATTGGATCATTCTTGGCACGTTTTAACATGAAAACAATCTGTAACAACTTGAGAATTCATTCTCGTCTCGTTCGAACTTGGAAACAACTTGAACCTTCATTCTTGACATGTTTGACCATGGAAACAACATGTAAACTCTTATAGGATCATTCTTAGCTCATTTGAACATGAAAACAATCCGTAACAACTTGAGAATTCATTCTCGTCTCGTTCGAACTTGGAAACAACTTGAACCTTCATTCTTGACATGTTTGACCATGGAAACAACTTGTAAACTCTTGTAGGATTATTCTTGGCTCATTTGAACATGAAAACAATCCGTAACAACTTGAGAGAATTCATTATTGACTCGTTCGAACTTGGAAACAACTTGAACCATCATTCTTGACATGTTTGACCAAGGCAACAACTTGTAAGCTCTTGTAGGATCATTCTTGGCTCATTTGAATATGAAAACATTCTATAAAAACTTGAGACTTCATTCTTCACTCGTTCGAACATGGAAACAACTTGTAAATTCTTATTGGATCATTCTTGGCACGTTTTAACATGAAAACAATCTGTAACAACTTGAGAATTCATTCTCGTCTCGTTCGAACTTGGAAACAACTTGAACCTTCATTCTTGACATGTTTGACCATGGAAACAACATGTAAACTCTTATAGGATCATTCTTAGCTCATTTGAACATGAAAACAATCCGTAACAACTTGAGAATTCATTCTCGTCTCGTTCGAACTTGGAAACAACTTGAACATTCATTCTTGACATGTTTGACCATGGAAACAACTTGTAAATTCTTATTGGATCATTCTTGGCACGTTTTAACATGAAAACAATCCGTAACAACTTGAGAATTCATTCTGGACTCATTCAAACTTGGACACAACTTGAACCTTCATTCTTGACATGTTTGACCATGGAAACAACATGTAAACTCTTATAGGATCATTCTTATCTCATTTGAACATGAAAATAATCCGTAACAACTTGAGAATTCATTCTTGACTCGTTCGAACTTGGAAACAACTTGAACTTCATTCTTGACATGTTTGACCATGGAAACAACATGTAAACTCTTATAGGATCATTCTTAGCTCATTTCAACATGAAAACAATCCGTAACAACTTGAGAATTCATTCTCGTCTCGTTCGAACTTGGAAACAACTTGAACCTTCATTCTTGACATGTTTGACCATGGAAACAACTTGTAAACTCTTGTGGGATTATTCTTGGCTCATTTGAACATGAAAACAATCCGTAACAACTTGAACCTTCATTCTTGACTCGTTCGAACTTGGAAACAACTTGAACCTTCATTCTTGACATGTTTGACCATGGAAACAACTTGTAAGCTCTTGTAGGATCATTCTTGGCTCATTTGAATATGAAAACATTCCATAACAACTTGAGACTTCATTCTTCACTCGTTCGAACATGGAAACAACTTGTAAATTCTTATTGGATCATTCTTGGCACGTTTTAACATGAAAACAATCTGTAACAACTTGAGAATTCATTCTCGTCTCGTTCGAACTTGGAAACAACTTGAACCTTCATTCTTGACATGTTTGACCATGGAAACAACATGTAAACTCTTATAGGATCATTCTTAGCTCATTTGAACATGAAAACAATCCGTAACAACTTGAGAATTCATTCTTGACTCGTTCGAACATGGAAACAACTTGAACCTTCATTCTTGACATGTTTGACCATGGAAACAACATGTAAACTCTTGTAGGATCATTCTTGGCTCATTTGAACATGAAAACTCCGTAAGAACTTGAGACTTCATTCCTGACTCGTTCGAACTTGGACACAACTTGAACCTTCATTCTTGACATGTTTGACCATGGAAACAACATGTAAACTCTTATAGGATCATTCTTAGCTCATTTTAACATGAAAACAATCCGTAACAACTTGAGAATTCATTCTCGTCTCGTTCGAACTTGGAAACAACTTGAACATTCATTCTTGACATGTTTGACCATGGAAACAACTTGTAAATTCTTATTGGATCATTCTTGGCACGTTTTAACATGAAAACAATCCGTAACAACTTGAGAATTCATTCTGGACTCGTTCAAACTTGGACACAACTTGAACCTTCATTCTTGACATGTTTGACCATGGAAACAACATGTAAACTCTTATAGGATCATTCTTATCTCATTTGAACATGAAAATAATCCGTAACAACTTGAGAATTCATTCTTGACTCGTTCGAACTTGGAAACAACTTGAACTTCATTCTTGACATGTTTGACCATGGAAACAACATGTAAACTCTTATAGGATCATTCTTAGCTCATTTGAACATGAAAACAATCCGTAACAACTTGAGAATTCATTCTCGTCTCGTTCGAACTTGGAAACAACTTGAACCTTCATTCTTCACATGTTTGACCATGGAAACAACTTGTAAACTCTTGTGGGATTATTCTTGGCTCATTTGAACATGAAAACAATCCGTAACAACTTGAGAATTCATTCTTGACTCGTTCGAACTTGGAAACAACTTGAACCTTCATTCTTGACATGTTTGACCAAGGCAACAACTTGTAAGCTCTTGTAGGATCATTCTTGGCTCATTTGAATATGAAAACATTCCATAAAAACTTGAGACTTCATTCTTCACTCATTCGAACATGGAAACAACTTGTAAATTCTTATTGGATCATTCTTGGCACGTTTTAACATGAAAACAATCTGTAACAACTTGAGAATTCATTCTCGTCTCGTTCAAACTTGGAAACAACTTGAACCTTCATTCTTGACATGTTTGACCATGGAAACAACATGTAAACTCTTATAGGATCATTCTTAGCTCATTTGAACATGAAAACAATCCGTAACAACTTGAGAATTCATTCTCGTCTCGTTCGAACTTGGAAACAACTTGAACATTCATTCTTGACATGTTTGACCATGGAAACAACTTGTAAATTCTTATTGGATCATTCTTGGCACGTTTTAACATGAAAACAATCCGTAACAACTTGAGAATTCATTCTTGACTCGTTCGAACTTGGAAACAACTTGAACCTTCATTCTTGACATGTTTGACCATGGAAACAACTTGTAAGCTCTTGTAGGATCATTCTTGGCTCATTTGAATATGAAAACATTCCATAACAACTTGAGACTTCATTCTTCACTCGTTCGAACATGGAAATAACTTGTAAATTCTTATTGGATCATTCTTGGCACGTTTTAACATGAAAACAATCTGTAACAACTTGAGAATTCATTCTGGACTCGTTCAAACTTGGACACAACTTGAACCTTCATTCTTGACATGTTTGACCATGGAAACAACATGTAAACTCTTATAGGATCATTCTTAGCTCATTTGAACATGAAAACAATCCGTAACAACTTGAGAATTCATTCTTGACTCGTTCGAACATGGAAACAACTTGAACCTTCATTCTTGACATGTTTGACCATGGAAACAACATGTAAACTCTTGTAGGATCATTCTTGGCTCATTTGAACATGAAAACATTCCGTAATAACTTGAGACTTCATTCTTGACTCGTTCGACTTTGGACACAACTTGAACCTTCATTCTTGACATGTTTGGCCATTTAACCAACTTGTAAACCCTTATAGAATCATTCTTGGCTCATTTGAACATGAAAATAATCCGTAACAACTTGAGAATTCATTCTTGATTCGTTCGAACTTGGAAACAACTTGAACTTCATTCTTGACATGTTTGACCATAGAAACAACATGTAAACTCTTATAGGATCATTTTTAGCTCATTTGAACATGAAAACAATCCGTAACAACTTGAGAATTCATTCTCGTCTCGTTCGAACTTGGAAACAACTTGAACCTTCATTCTTGACATGTTTGACCATGGAAACAACTTGCAAACTCTTGTAGGATTATTCTTGGCTCATTTGAACATGAAAACAATCCGTAACAACTTGAGAATTCATTATTGACTCGTTCGAACTTGGAAACAACTTGAACCTTCATTCTTGACATGTTTGACCAAGGCAACAACTTGTAAGCTCTTGTAGGATCATTCTTGGCTCATTTGAATATGAAAACATTCCATAAAAACTTGAGACTTCATTCTTCACTCGTTCGAACATGGAAACAACTTGTAAATTCTTATTGGATCATTCTTGGCACGTTTTAACATGAAAACAATCTGTAACAACTTGAGAATTCATTCTGGACTCGTTCAAACTTGGACACAACTTGAACCTTCATTCTTGACATGTTTGACCATGGAAACAACATGTAAACTCTTATAGGATCATTCTTTGCTCATTTGAACATGAAAACAATCCGTAACAACTTGAGAATTCATTCTTGACTCGTTCGAACATGGAAACAACTTGAACCTTCATTCTTGACATGTTTGACCATGGAAACAACATGTAAACTCTTGTAGGATCATTCTTGGCTCATTTGAACATGAAAACATTCCGTAATAACTTGAGACTTCATTCTTGACTCGTTCGAACTTGGACACAACTTGAACCTTCATTCTTGACATGTTTGGCCATTTAACCAACTTGTAAACCCTTATAGAATCATTGTTGGCCCATTTGAACATGAAAATAATCCGTAACAACTTGAGAATTCATTCTTGATTCGTTGGAACTTGGAAACAACTTGAACTTCATTCTTGACATGTTTGACCATGGAAACAACATGTAAACTCTTATAGGATCATTTTTAGCTCATTTGAACATGAAAACAATCCGTAACAACTTGAGAATTCATTCTCGTCTCGTTCGAACTTGGAAACAACTTGAACCTTCATTCTTGACATGTTTGACCATGGAAACAACTTGTAAACTCTTGTAGGATTATTCTTGGCTCATTTGAACATGAAAACAATCCGTAACAACTTGAGAATTCATTCTTGATTCGTTCGAACTTGGAAACAACTTGAACTTCATTCTTGACATGTTTGACCATGGAAACAACATGTAAACTCTTATAGGATCATTTTTAGCTCATTTGAACATGAAAACAATCCGTAACAACTTGAGAATTCATTCTCGTCTCGTTCGAACTTGGAAACAACTTGAACCTTCATTCTTGACATGTTTGACCATGGAAACAACTTGCAAACTCTTGTAGGATTATTCTTGGCTCATTTGAACATGAAAACAATCCGTAACAACTTGAGAATTCATTATTGACTCGTTCGAACTTGGAAACAACTTGAACCTTCATTCTTGACATGTTTGACCAAGGCAACAACTTGTAAGCTCTTGTAGGATCATTCTTGGCTCATTTGAATATGAAAACATTCCATAAAAACTTGAGACTTCATTCTTCACTCGTTCGAACATGGAAACAACTTGTAAATTCTTATTGGATCATTCTTGTCACGTTTTAACATGAAAACAATCTGTAACAACTTGAGAATTCATTCTGGACTCGTTCAAACTTGGACACAACTTGAACCTTCATTCTTGACATGTTTGACCATGGAAACAACATGTAAACTCTTATAGGATCATTCTTTGCTCATTTGAACATGAAAACAATCCGTAACAACTTGAGAATTCATTCTTGACTCGTTCGAACATGGAAACAACTTGAACCTTCATTCTTGACATGTTTGACCATGGAAACAACATGTAAACTCTTGTAGGATCATTCTTGGCTCATTTGAACATGAAAACATTCCGTAATAACTTGAGACTTCATTCTTGACTCGTTCGAACTTGGACACAACTTGAACCTTCATTCTTGACATGTTTGGCCATTTAACCAACTTGTAAACCCTTATAGAATCATTGTTGGCCCATTTGAACATGAAAATAATCCGTAACAACTTGAGAATTCATTCTTGATTCGTTCGAACTTGGAAACAACTTGAACTTCATTCTTGACATGTTTGACCATGGAAACAACATGTAAACTCTTATAGGATCATTTTTAGCTCATTTGAACATGAAAACAATCCGTAACAACTTGAGAATTCATTCTCGTCTCGTTCGAACTTGGAAACAACTTGAACCTTCATTCTTGACATGTTTGACCATGGAAACAACTTGTAAACTCTTGTAGGATTATTCTTGGCTCATTTGAACATGAAAACAATCCGTAACAACTTGAGAGAATTCATTATTGACTCGTTCGAACTTGGAAACAACTTGAACCATCATTCTTGACATGTTTGACCAAGGCAACAACTTGTAAGCTCTTGTAGGATCATTCTTGGCTCATTTGAATATGAAAACATTCTATAAAAACTTGAGACTTCATTCTTCACTCGTTCGAACATGGAAACAACTTGTAAATTCTTGTTGGATCATTCTTGGCACGTTTTAACATGAAAACAATCTATAACAACTTGAGAATTCATTCTCGTCTCGTTCGAACTTGGAAACAACTTGAACCTTCATTCTTGACATGTTTGACCATGGAAACAACATGTAAACTCTTATAGGATCATTCTTAGCTCATTTGAACATGAAAACAATCCGTAACAACTTGAGAATTCATTCTCGTCTCGTTCGAACTTGGAAACAACTTGAACATTCATTCTTGACATGTTTGACCATGGAAACAACTTGTAAATTCTTATTGGATCATTCTTGGCACGTTTTAACATGAAAACAATCCGTAACAACTTGAGAATTCATTCTTGACTCGTTCGAACTTGGAAACAACTTGAACCTTCATTCTTGACATGTTTGACCATGGAAACAACTTGTAAGCTCTTGTAGGATCATTCTTGGCTCATTTGAATATGAAAACATTCCATAACAACTTGAGACTTCATTCTTCACTCGTTCGAACATGGAAACAACTTGTAAATTCTTATTGGATCATTCTTGGCACGTTTTAACATGAAAACAATCTGTAACAACTTGAGAATTCATTCTGGACTCGTTCAAACTTGGACACAACTTGAACCTTCATTCTTGACATGTTTGACCATGGAAACAACATGTAAACTCTTATAGGATCATTCTTAGCTCATTTGAACATGAAAACAATCCGTAACAACTTGAGAATTCATTCTTGACTCGTTCGAACATGGAAACAACTTGAACCTTCATTCTTGACATGTTTGACCATGGAAACAACATGTAAACTCTTGTAGGATCATTCTTGGCTCATTTGAACATGAAAACATTCCGTAATAACTTGAGACTTCATTCTTGACTCGTTCGAACTTGGACACAACTTGAACCTTCATTCTTGACATGTTTGGCCATTTAACCAACTTGTCAACCCTTATAGAATCATTCTTGGCTCATTTGAACATGAAAATAATCCGTAACAACTTGCGAATTCATTCTTGATTCGTTCGAACTTGGAAATAACTTGAACTTCATTCTTGACATGTTTGACCATAGAAACAACATGTAAACTCTTATAGGATCATTTTTAGCTAATTTGAACATGAAAACAATCCGTAACAACTTGAGAATTCATTCTCGTCTCGTTCGAACTTGGAAACAACTTGAACCTTCATTCTTGACATGTTTGACCATGGAAACAACTTGCAAACACTTGTAGGATTATTCTTGGCTCATTTGAACATGAAAACAATCCGTAACAACTTGAGAATTCATTATTGACTCGTTCGAACTTGGAAACAACTTGAACCTTCATTCTTGACATGTTTGACCAAGGCAACAACTTGTAAGCTCTTGTAGGATCATTCTTGGCTCATTTGAATATGAAAACATTCCATAAAAACTTGAGACTTCATTCTTCACTCGTTCGAACATGGAAACAACTTGTAAATTCTTATTGGATCATTCTTGGCACGTTTTAACATGAAAACAATCTGTAACAACTTGAGAATTCATTCTGGACTCGTTCAAACTTGGACACAACTTGAACCTTCATTCTTGACATGTTTGACCATGGAAACAACATGTAAACTCTTATAGGATCATTCTTAGCTCATTTGAACATGAAAACAATCCGTAACAACTTGAGAATTCATTCTTGACTCGTTCGAACATGGAAACAACTTGAACCTTCATTCTTGACATGTTTGACCATGGAAACAACATGTAAACTCTTGTAGGATCATTCTTGGCTCATTTGAACATGAAAACATTCCGTAATAACTTGAGACTTCATTCTTGACTCGTTCGAACTTGGACACAACTTGAACCTTCATTCTTGACATGTTTGGCCATTTAACCAACTTGTAAACCCTTATAGAATCATTCTTGGCTCATTTGAACATGAAAATAATCCGTAACAACTTGAGAATTCATTCTTGATTCGTTCGAACTTGGAAACAACTTGAACTTCATTCTTGACATGTTTGACCATGGAAACAACATGTAAACTCTTATAGGATCATTTTTAGCTCATTTGAACATGAAAACAATCCGTAACAACTTGAGAATTCATTCTCGTCTCGTTCGAACTTGGAAACAACTTGAACCTTCATTCTTGACATGTTTGACCATGGAAACAACTTGTAAACTCTTGTAGGATTATTCTTGGCTCATTTGAACATGCAAACAATCCGTAACAACTTGAGAGAATTCATTATTGACTCGTTCGAACTTGGAAACAACTTGAACCATCATTCTTGACATGTTTGACCAAGGCAACAACTTGTAAGCTCTTGTAGGATCATTCTTGGCTCATTTGAATATGAAAACATTCTATAAAAACTTGAGACTTCATTCTTCACTCGTTCGATCATGGAAACAACTTGTAAATTCTTGTTGGATCATTCTTGGCACGTTTTAACATGAAAACAATCTATAACAACTTGAGAATTCATTCTCGTCTCGTTCGAACTTGGAAACAACTTGAACCTTCATTCTTGACATGTTTGACCATGGAAACAACATGTAAACTCTTATAGGATCATTCTTAGCTCATTTGAACATGAAAACAATCCGTAACAACTTGAGAATTCATTCTCGTCTCGTTCGAACTTGGAAACAACTTGAACATTCATTCTTGACATGTTTGACCATGGAAACAACTTGTAAATTCTTATTGGATCATTCTTGGCACGTTTTAACATGAAAACAATCCGTAACAACTTGAGAATTCATTCTTGACTCGTTCGAACTTGGAAACAACTTGAACCTTCATTCTTGACATGTTTGACCATGGAAACAACTTGTAAGCTCTTGTAGGATCATTCTTGGCTCATTTGAATATGAAAACATTCCATAACAACTTGAGACTTCATTCTTCACTCGTTCGAACATGGAAACAACTTGTAAATTCTTATTGGATCATTCTTGGCACGTTTTAACATGAAAACAATCTGTAACAACTTGAGAATTCATTCTGGACTCGTTCAAACTTGGACACAACTTGAACCTTCATTCTTGACATGTTTGACCATGGAAACAACATGTAAACTCTTATAGGATCATTCTTAGCTCATTTGAACATGAAAACAATCCGTAACAACTTGAGAATTCATTCTTGACTCGTTCGAACATGGAAACAACTTGAACCTTCATTCTTGACATGTTTGACCATGGAAACAACATGTAAACTCTTGTAGGATCATTCTTGGCTCATTTGAACATGAAAACATTCCGTAATAACTTGAGACTTCATTCTTGACTCGTTCGAACTTGGACACAACTTGAACCTTCATTCTTGACATGTTTGGCCATTTAACCAACTTGTCAACCCTTATAGAATCATTCTTGGCTCATTTGAACATGAAAATAATCCGTAACAACTTGCGAATTCATTCTTGATTCGTTCGAACTTGGAAACAACTTGAACTTCATTCTTGACATGTTTGACCATAGAAACAACATGTAAACTCTTATAGGATCATTTTTAGCTAATTTGAACATGAAAACAATCCGTAACAACTTGAGAATTCATTCTCGTCTCGTTCGAACTTGGAAACAACTTGAACCTTCATTCTTGACATGTTTGACCATGGAAACAACTTGCAAACACTTGTAGGATTATTCTTGGCTCATTTGAACATGAAAACAATCCGTAACAACTTGAGAATTCATTATTGACTCGTTCGAACTTGGAAACAACTTGAACCTTCATTCTTGACATGTTTGACCAAGGCAACAACTTGTAAGCGCTTGTAGGATCATTCTTGGCTCATTTGAATATGAAAACATTCCATAAAAACTTGAGACTTCATTCTTCACTCGTTCGAACATGGAAACAACTTGTAAATTCTTATTGGATCATTCTTGGCACGTTTTAACATGAAAACAATCTGTAACAACTTGAGAATTCATTCTGGACTCGTTCAAACTTGGACACAACTTGAACCTTCATTCTTGACATGTTTGACCATGGAAACAACATGTAAACTCTTATAGGATCATTCTTAGCTCATTTGAACATGAAAACAATCCGTAACAACTTGAGAATTCATTCTTGACTCGTTCGAACATGGAAACAACTTGAACCTTCATTCTTGACATGTTTGACCATGGAAACAACATGTAAACTCTTGTAGGATCATTCTTGGCTCATTTGAACATGAAAACATTCCGTAATAACTTGAGACTTCATTCTTGACTCGTTCGAACTTGGACACAACTTGAACCTTCATTCTTGACATGTTTGGCCATTTAACCAACTTGTAAACCCTTATAGAATCATTCTTGGCTCATTTGAACATGAAAATAATCCGTAACAACTTGAGAATTCATTCTTGATTCGTTCGAACTTGGAAACAACTTGAACTTCATTCTTGACATGTTTGACCATGGAAACAACATGTAAACTCTTATAGGATCATTTTTAGCTCATTTGAACATGAAAACAATCCGTAACAACTTGAGAATTCATTCTCGTCTCGTTCGAACTTGGAAACAACTTGAACCTTCATTCTTGACATGTTTGACCATGGAAACAACTTGTAAACTCTTGTAGGATTATTCTTGGCTCATTTGAACATGAAAACAATCCGTAACAACTTGAGAGAATTCATTATTGACTCGTTCGAACTTGGAAACAACTTGAACCATCATTCTTGACATGTTTGACCAAGGCAACAACTTGTAAGCTCTTGTAGGATCATTCTTGGCTCATTTGAATATGAAAACATTCTATAAAAACTTGAGACTTCATTCTTCACTCGTTCGAACATGGAAACAACTTGTAAATTCTTATTGGATCATTCTTGGCACGTTTTAACATGAAAACAATCTGTAACAACTTGAGAATTCATTCTCGTCTCGTTCGAACTTGGAAACAACTTGAACCTTCATTCTTGACATGTTTGACCATGGAAACAACATGTAAACTCTTATAGGATCATTCTTAGCTCATTTGAACATGAAAACAATCCGTAACAACTTGAGAATTCATTCTCGTCTCGTTCGAACTTGGAAACAACTTGAACATTCATTCTTGACATGTTTGACCATGGAAACAACTTGTAAATTCTTATTGGATCATTCTTGGCACGTTTTAACATGAAAACAATCCGTAACAACTTGAGAATTCATTCTTGACTCGTTCGAACTTGGAAACAACTTGAACCTTCATTCTTGACATGTTTGACCATGGAAACAACTTGTAAGCTCTTGTAGGATCATTCTTGGCTCATTTGAATATGAAAACATTCCATAACAACTTGAGACTTCATTCTTCACTCGTTCGAACATGGAAACAACTTGTAAATTCTTATTGGATCATTCTTGGCACGTTTTAACATGAAAACAATCTGTAACAACTTGAGAATTCATTCTGGACTCGTTCAAACTTGGACACAACTTGAACCTTCATTCTTGACATGTTTGACCATGGAAACAACATGTAAACTCTTATAGGATCATTCTTAGCTCATTTGAACATGAAAACAATCCGTAACAACTTGAGAATTCATTCTTGACTCGTTCGAACATGGAAACAACTTGAACCTTCATTCTTGACATGTTTGACCATGGAAACAACATGTGAACTCTTGTAGGATCATTCTTGGCTCATTTGAACATGAAAACATTCCGTAATAACTTGAGACTTCATTCTTGACTCGTTCGAACTTGGACACAACTTGAACCTTCATTCTTGACATGTTTGGCCATTTAACCAACTTGTAAACCCTTATAGAATCATTCTTGGCTCATTTGAACATGAAAATAATCCGTAACAACTTGAGAATTCATTCTTGATTCGTTCGAACTTGGAAACAACTTGAACTTCATTCTTGACATGTTTGACCATAGAAACAACATGTAAACTCTTATAGGATCATTTTTAGCTCATTTGAACATGAAAACAATCCGTAACAACTTGAGAATTCATTCTCGTCTCGTTCGAACTTGGAAACAACTTGAACCTTCGTTCTTGACATGTTTGACCATGGAAACAACTTGTAAACTCTTGTAGGATTATTCTTGGCTCATTTGAACATGAAAACAATCCGTAACAACTTGAGAATTCATTATTGACTCGTTCGAACTTGGAAACAACTTGAACCTTCATTCTTGACATGTTTGACCAAGGCAACAACTTGTAAGCTCTTGTAGGATCATTCTTGGCTCATTTGAATATGAAAACATTCCATAAAAACTTGAGACTTCATTCTTCACTCGTTCGAACATGGAAACAACTTGTAAATTCTTATTGGATCATTCTTGGCACGTTTTAACATGAAAACAATCTGTAACAACTTGAGAATTCATTCCCGTCTCGTTCGAACTTGGAAACAACTTGAACCTTCATTCTTGACATGTTTGACCATGGAAACAACATGTAAACTCTTATAGGATCATTCTTAGCTCATTTGAACATGAAAACAATCCGTAACAACTTGAGAATTCATTCTCGTTTCGTTCGAACTTGGAAACAACTTGAACATTCATTCTTGACATGTTTGACCATGGAAACAACTTGTAAATTCTTATTGTATCATTCTTGGCACGTTTTAACATGAAAACAATCCGTAACAACTTGAGAATTCATTCTGGACTCGTTCAAACTTGGACACAACTTGAACCTTCATTCTTGACATGTTTGACCATGGAAACAACATGTAAACTCTTATAGGATCATTCTTATCTCATTTGAACATGAAAATAATCCGTAACAACTTGAGAATTCATTCTTGACTCGTTCGAACTTGGAAACAACTTGAACTTCATTCTTGACATGTTTGACCATGGAAACAACATGTAAACTCTTATAGGATCATTCTTAACTCATTTGAACATGAAAACAATCCGTAACAACTTGAGAATTCATTCTCGTCTCGTTCGAACTTGGAAACAACTTGAACATTCATTCTTGACATGTTTGACCATGGAAACAACTTGTAAATTCTTATTGGATCATTCTTGGCACGTTTTAACATGAAAACAATCCGTAACAACTTGAGAATTCATTCTGGTCTCGTTCAAACTTGGACACAACTTGAACCTTCATTCTTGACATGTTTGACCATGGAAACAACATGTAAACTCTTATAGGATCATTCTTAGCTCATTTGAACATGAAAACAATCCGTAACAACTTGAGAATTCATTCTTGACTCGTTCGAAAATGGAAACAACTTGAACCTTCATTCTTGACATGTTTGACCATGGAAACAACATGTAAACTCTTATAGGATCATTCTTGGCTCATTTGAACATGAAAACAATCCGTAACAACTTGAGAATTCATTCTCGTCTCGTTCGAACTTGGAAACAACTTGAACATTCATTCTTGACATGTTTGACCATGGAAACAACTTGTAAATTCTTATTGGATCATTCTTGGCACGTTTTAACATGAAAACAATCCGTAACAACTTGAGAATTCATTCTTGACTCGTTCGAACTTGGAAACAACTTGAACCTTCATTCTTGACATGTTTGACCATGGAAACAACTTGTAAGCTCTTGTAGGATCATTCTTGGCTCATTTGAATATGAAAACATTCCATAACAACTTGAGACTTCATTCTTCACTCGTTCGAACATGGAAACAACTTGTAAATTCTTATTGGATCATTCTTGGCACGTTTTAACATGAAAACAATCTGTAACAACTTGAGAATTCATTCTAGACTCGTTCAAACTTGGACACATCTTGAACCTTCATTCTTGACATGTTTGACCATGGAAACAACATGTAAACTATTATAGGATCATTCTTAGCTCATTTGAACATGAAAACAATCCGTAACAACTTGAGAATTCATTCTTGACTCGTTCGAACATGGAAACAACTTGAACCTTCATTCTTGACATGTTTGACCATGGAAACAACATGTAAACTCTTGTAGGATCATTCTTGGCTCATTTGAACATGAAAACATTCCGTAATAACTTGAGACTTCATTCTTGACTCGTTCGAACTTGGACACAACTTGAACCTTCATTCTTGACGTGTTTGGCCATTTAACCAACTTGTAAACCCTTATAGAATCATTCTTGGCTCATTTGAACATGAAAATAATCCGTAACAACTTGAGAATTCATTCTTGATTCGTTCGAACTTGGAAACAACTTGAACTTCATTCTTGACATGTTTGACCATAGAAACAACATGTAAACTCTTATAGGATCATTTTTAGCTCATTTGAACATGAAAACAATCCGTAACAACTTGAGAATTCATTCTCGTCTCGTTCGAACTTGGAAACAACTTGAACCTTCATTCTTGACATGTTTGACCATGGAAACAACTTGTAAACTCTTGTAGGATTATTCTTGGCTCATTTGAACATGAAAACAATCCGTAACAACTTGAGAATTCATTATTGACTCGTTCGAACTTGGAAACAACTTGAACCTTCATTCTTGACATGTTTGACCAAGGCAACAACTTGTAAGCTCTTGTAGGATCATTCTTGGCTCATTTGAATATGAAAACATTCCATAAAAACTTGAGACTTCATTCTTCACTCGTTCGAACATGGAAACAACTTGTAAATTCTTATTGGATCATTCTTGGCACGTTTTAACATGAAAACAATCTGTAACAACTTGAGAATTCATTCTGGACTCGTTCAAACTTGGACACAACTTGAACCTTCATTCTTGACATGTTTGACCATGGAAACAACATGTAAACTCTTATAGGATCATTCTTAGCTCATTTGAACATGAAAACAATCCGTAACAACTTGAGAATTCATTCTTGACTCGTTCGAACATGGAAACAACTTGAACCTTCATTCTTGACATGTTTGACCATGGAAACAACATGTAAACTCTTGTAGGATCATTCTTGGCTCATTTGAACATGAAAACATTCCGTAATAACTTGAGACTTCATTCTTGACTCGTTCGAACTTGGACACAACTTGAACCTTCATTCTTGACATGTTTGGCCATTTAACCAACTTGTAAACCCTTATAGAATCATTCTTGGCTCATTTGAACATGAAAATAATCCGTAACAACTTGAGAATTCATTCTTGATTCGTTCGAACTTGGAAACAACTTGAACTTCATTCTTGACATGTTTGACCATGGAAACAACATGTAAACTCTTATAGGATCATTTTTAGCTCATTTGAACATGAAAACAATCCGTAACAACTTGAGAATTCATTCTCGTCTCGTTCGAACCTGGAAACAACTTGAACCTTCATTCTTGACATGTTTGACCATGGAAACAACTTGTAAACTCTTGTAGGATTATTCTTGGCTCATTTGAACATGAAAACAATCCGTAACAAATTGAGAGAATTCATTATTGACTCGTTCGAACTTGGAAACAACTTGAACCATCATTCTTGACATGTTTGACCAAGGCAACAACTTGTAAGCTCTTGTAGGATCATTCTTGGCTCATTTGAATATGAAAACATTCTATAAAAACTTGAGACTTCATTCTTCACTCGTTCGAACATGGAAACAACTTGTAAATTCTTATTGGATCATTCTTGGCACGTTTTAACATGAAAACAATCTGTAACAACTTGAGAATTCATTCTCATCTCGTTCGAACTTGGAAACAACTTGAACCTTCATTCTTGACATGTTTGACCATGGAAACAACATGTAAACTCTTATAGGATCATTCTCAGCTCATTTGAACATGAAAACAATCCGTAACAACTTGAGAATTCATTCTCGTCTCGTTCGAACTTGGAAACAACTTGAACATTCATTCTTGACATGTTTGACCATGGAAACAACTTGTAAATTCTTATTGGATCATTCTTGGCACGTTTTAACATGAAAACAATCCGTAACAACTTGAGAATTCATTCTGGACTCGTTCAAACTTGGACACAACTTGAACCTTCATTCTTGACATGTTTGACCATGGAAACAACATGTAAACTCTTATAGGATCATTCTTATCTCATTTGAACATGAAAATAATCCGTAACAACTTGAGAATTCATTCTTGACTCGTTCGAACTTGGAAACAACTTGAACTTCATTCTTGACATGTTTGACCATGGAAACAACATGTAAACTCTTATAGGATCATTCTTAGCTCATTTGAACATGAAAACAATCCGTAACAACTTGAGAATTCATTCTCGTCTCGTTCGAACTTGGAAACAACTTGAACATTCATTCTTGACATGTTTGACCATGGAAACAACTTGTAAATTCTTATTGGATCATTCTTGGCACGTTTTAACATGAAAACAATCCGTAACAACTTGAGAATTCATTCTGGTCTCGTTCAAACTTGGACACAACTTGAACCTTCATTCTTGACATGTTTGACCATGGAAACAACATGTAAACTCTTATATGATCATTCTTAGCTCATTTGAACATGAAAACAATCCGTAACAACTTGAGAATTCATTCTTGACTCGTTCGAAAATGGAAACAACTTGAACCTTCATTCTTGACATGTTTGACCATGGAAACAACATGTAAACTCTTGTAGGAACATTCTTGGCTCATTTGAACATGAAAACATTCCGTAATAACTTGAGACTTCATTCTTGACTTGTTCGAACTTGGACACAACTTGAACCTTCATTCTTGACATGTTTGACCATGGAAACAACATGTAAACTCTTATAGGATCATTCTTAGCTCATTTGAACATGAAAACAATCCGTAACAACTTGAGAATTCATTCTTGACTCGTTCGAAAATGGAAACAACTTGAACCTTCATTCTTGACATGTTTGACCATGGAAACAACATGTAAACTCTTATAGGATCATTCTTGGCTCATTTGAACATGAAAACAATCCGTAACAACTTGAGAATTCATTCTCGTCTCGTTCGAACTTGGAAACAACTTGAACATTCATTCTTGACATGTTTGACCATGGAAACAACTTGTAAATTCTTATTGGATCATTCTTGGCACGTTTTAACATGAAAACAATCCGTAACAACTTGAGAATTCATTCTTGACTCGTTCGAACTTGGAAACAACTTGAACCTTCATTCTTGACATGTTTGACCATGGAAACAACTTGTAAGCTCTTGTAGGATCATTCTTGGCTCATTTGAATATGAAAACATTCCATAACAACTTGAGACTTCATTCTTCACTCGTTCGAACATGGAAACAACTTGTAAATTCTTATTTGATCATTCTTGGCACGTTTTAACATGAAAACAATCTGTAACAACTTGAGAATTCATTCTAGACTCGTTCAAACTTGGACACATCTTGAACCTTCATTCTTGACATGTTTGACCATGGAAACAACATGTAAACTATTATAGGATCATTCTTAGCTCATTTGAACATGAAAACAATCCGTAACAACTTGAGAATTCATTCTTGACTCGTTCGAACATGGAAACAACTTGAACCTTCATTCTTGACATGTTTGACCATGGAAACAACATGTAAACTCTTGTAGGATCATTCTTGGCTCATTTGAACATGAAAACATTCCGTAATAACTTGAGACTTCATTCTTGACTCGTTCGAACTTGGACACAACTTGAACCTTCATTCTTGACATGTTTGGCCATTTAACCAACTTGTAAACCCTTATAGAATCATTCTTGGCTCATTTGAACATGAAAATAATCCGTAACAACTTGAGAATTCATTCTTGATTCGTTCGAACTTGGAAACAACTTGAACTTCATTCTTGACATGTTTGACCATAGAAACAACATGTAAACTCTTATAGGATCATTTTTAGCTCATTTCAACATGAAAACAATCCGTAACAACTTGAGAATTCATTCTCGTCTCGTTCGAACTTGGAAACAACTTGAACCTTCATTCTTGACATGTTTGACCATGGAAACAACTTGTAAACTCTTGTAGGATTATTCTTGGCTCATTTGAACATGAAAACAATCCGTAACAACTTGAGAATTCTTTATTGACTCGTTCGAACTTGGAAATAACTTGAACCTTCATTCTTGACATGTTTGACCAAGGCAACAACTTGTAAGCTCTTGTAGGATCATTCTTGGCTCATTTGAATATGAAAACATTCCATAAAAACTTGAGACTTCATTCTTCACTCGTTCGAACATGGAAACAACTTGTAAATTCTTATTGGATCATTCTTGGCACGTTTTAACATGAAAACAATCTGTAACAACTTGAGAATTCATTCTGGACTCGTTCAAACTTGGACACAACTTGAACCTTCATTCTTGACATGTTTGACCATGGAAACAACATGTAAACTCTTATAGGATCATTCTTAGCTCATTTGAACATGAAAACAATCCGTAACAACTTGAGAATTCATTCTTGACTCGTTCGAACATGGAAACAACTTGAACCTTCATTCTTGACATGTTTGACCATGGAAACAACATGTAAACTCTTGTAGGATCATTCTTGGCTCATTTGAACATGAAAACATTCCGTAATAACTTGAGACTTCATTCTTGACTCGTTCGAACTTGGACACAACTTGAACCTTCATTCTTGACATGTTTGGCCATTTAACCAACTTGTAAACCCTTATAGAATCATTCTTGGCTAATTTGAACATGAAAATAATCCGTAACAACTTGAGAATTCATTCTTGATTCGTTCGAACTTGGAAACAACTTGAACTTCATTCTTGACATGTTTGACCATGGAAACAACATGTAAACTCTTATAGGATCATTTTTAGCTCATTTGAACATGAAAACAATCCGTAACAACTTGAGAATTCATTCTCGTCTCGTTCGAACCTGGAAATAACTTGAACCTTCATTCTTGACATGTTTGACCATGGAAATAACTTGTAAACTCTTGTAGGATTATTCTTGGCTCATTTGAACATGAAAACAATCCGTAACAAATTGAGAGAATTCATTATTGACTCGTTCGAACTTGGAAACAACTTGAACCATCATTCTTGACATGTTTGACCAAGGCAACAACTTGTAAGCTCTTGTAGGATCATTCTTGGCTCATTTGAATATGAAAACATTCTATAAAAACTTGAGACTTCATTCTTCACTCGTTCGAACATGGAAACAACTTGTAAATTCTTATTGGATCATTCTTGGCACGTTTTAACATGAAAACAATCTGTAACAACTTGAGAATTCATTCTCATCTCGTTCGAACTTGGAAACAACTTGAACCTTCATTCTTGACATGTTTGACCATGGAAACAACATGTAAACTCTTATAGGATCATTCTCAGCTCATTTGAACATGAAAACAATCCGTAACAACTTGAGAATTCATTCTCGTCTCGTTCGAACTTGGAAACAACTTGAACATTCATTCTTGACATGTTTGACCATGGAAACAACTTGTAAATTCTTATTGGATCATTCTTGGCACGTTTTAACATGAAAACAATCCGTAACAACTTGAGAATTCATTCTGGACTCGTTCAAACTTGGACACAACTTGAACCTTCATTCTTGACATGTTTGACCATGGAAACAACATGTAAACTCTTATAGGATCATTCTTATCTCATTTGAACATGAAAATAATCCGTAACAACTTGAGAATTCATTCTTGACTCGTTCGAACTTGGAAACAACTTGAACTTCATTCTTGACATGTTTGACCATGGAAACAACATATAAACTCTTATAGGATCATTCTTAGCTCATTTGAACATGAAAACAATCCGTAACAACTTGAGAATTCATTCTCGTCTCGTTCGAACTTGGAAACAACTTGAACATTCATTCTTGACATGTTTGACCATGGAAACAACTTGTAAATTCTTATTGGATCATTCTTGGCACGTTTTAACATGAAAACAATCCGTAACAACTTGAGAATTCATTCTGGTCTCGTTCAAACTTGGACACAACTTGAACCTTCATTCTTGACATGTTTGACCATGGAAACAACATGTAAACTCTTATATGATCATTCTTAGCTCATTTGAACATGAAAACAATCCGTAACAACTTGAGAATTCATTCTTGAGTCGTTCAAAAATGGAAACAACTTGAACCTTCATTCTTGACATGTTTGACCATGGAAACAACATGTAAACTCTTGTAGGAACATTCTTGGCTCATTTGAACATGAAAACATTCCGTAATAACTTGAGACTTCATTCTTGACATGTTCGAACTTGGACACAACTTGAACCTTCATTCTTGACATGTTTGACCATGGAAACAACATGTAAACTCTTATAGGATCATTTTTAGCTCATTTGAACATGAAAACAATCCGTAACAACTTGAGAATTCATTCTCGTCTCGTTCGAACTTGGAAACAACTTGAACCTTCATTCTTGACATGTTTGACCATGGAAACAACTTGTAAACTCTTGTAGGATTATTCTTGCCTCATTTGAACATGAAAACAATCCGTAACAACTTGAGAATTCATTATTGACTCGTTCGAACTTGGAAACAACTTGAACCTTCATTCTTGACATGTTTGACCAAGACAACAACTTGTAAGCTCTTGTAGGATCATTCTTGGCTCATTTGAATATGAAAACATTCCATAAAAACTTGAGACTTCATTCTTCACTCGTTCGAACATGGAAACAACTTGTAAATTCTTATTGGATCATTCTTGGCACGTTTTAACATGAAAACAATCTGTAACAACTTGAGAATTCATTCTGGACTCGTTCAAACTTGGACACAACTTGAACCTTCATTCTTGACATGTTTGACCATGGAAACAACATGTAAACTCTTATAGGATCATTCTTAGCTCATTTGAACATGAAAACAATCCGTAATAACTTGAGAATTCATTCTTGACTCGTTCGAACATGGAAACAACTTGAACCTTCATTCTTGACATGTTTGACCATGGAAACAACATGTAAACTCTTGTAGGATCATTCTTGGCTCATTTGAACATGAAAACATTCCGTAATAACTTGAGACTTCATTCTTGACTCGTTCGAACTTGGACACAACTTGAACCTTCATTCTTGACATGTTTGGCCATTTAACCAACTTGTAAACCCTTATAGAATCATTCTTGGCTCATTTGAACATGAAAATAATCCGTAACAACTTGAGAATTCATTCTTGATTCGTTCGAACTTGGAAACAACTTGAACTTCATTCTTGACATGTTTGACCATGGAAACAACATGTAAACTCTTATAGGATCATTTTTAGCTCATTTGAACATGAAAACAATCCGTAACAACTTGAGAATTCATTCTCGTCTCGTTCGAACCTGGAAACAACTTGAACCTTCATTCTTGACATGTTTGACCATGGAAATAACTTGTAAACTCTTGTAGGATTATTCTTGGCTCATTTGAACATGAAAACAATCCGTAACAAATTGAGAGAATTCATTATTGACTCGTTCGAACTTGGAAACAACTTGAACCATCATTCTTGACATGTTTGACCAAGGCAACAACTTGTAAGCTCTTGTAGGATCATTCTTGGCTCATTTGAATATGAAAACATTCTATAAAAACTTGAGACTTCATTCTTCACTCGTTCGAACATGGAAACAACTTGTAAATTCTTATTGGATCATTCTTGGCACGTTTTAACATGAAAACAATCTGTAACAACTTGAGAATTCATTCTCATCTCGTTCGAACTTGGAAACAACTTGAACCTTCATTCTTGACATGTTTGACCATGGAAACAACATGTAAACTCTTATAGGATCATTCTCAGCTCATTTGAACATGAAAACAATCCGTAACAACTTGAGAATTCATTCTCGTCTCGTTCGAACTTGGAAACAACTTGAACATTCATTCTTGACATGTTTGACCATGGAAACAACTTGTAAATTCTTATTGGATCATTCTTGGCACGTTTTAACATGAAAACAATCCGTAACAACTTGAGAATTCATTCTGGACTCGTTCAAACTTGGACACAACTTGAACCTTCATTCTTGACATGTTTGACCATGGAAACAACATGTAAACTCTTATAGGATCATTCTTATCTCATTTGAACATGAAAATAATCCGTAACAACTTGAGAATTCATTCTTGACTCGTTCGAACTTGGAAACAACTTGAACTTCATTCTTGACATGTTTGACCATGGAAACAACATGTAAACTCTTATAGGATCATTCTTAGCTCATTTGAACATGAAAACAATCCGTAACAACTTGAGAATTCATTCTCGTCTCGTTCGAACTTGGAAACAACTTGAACATTCATTCTTGACATGTTTGACCATGGAAACAACTTGTAAATTCTTATTGGATCATTCTTGGCACGTTTTAACATGAAAACAATCCGTAACAACTTGAGAATTCATTCTGGTCTCGTTCAAACTTGGACACAACTTGAACCTTCATTCTTGACATGTTTGACCATGGAAACAACATGTAAACTCTTATATGATCATTCTTAGCTCATTTGAACATGAAAACAATCCGTAACAACTTGAGAATTCATTCTTGACTCGTTCGAAAATGGAAACAACTTGAACCTTCATTCTTGACATGTTTGACCATGGAAACAACATGTAAACTCTTGTAGGAACATTCTTGGCTCATTTGAACATGAAAACATTCCGTAATAACTTGAGACTTCATTCTTGACTTGTTCGAACTTGGACACAACTTGAACCTTCATTCTTGACATGTTTGACCATGGAAACAACATGTAAACTCTTATAGGATCATTTTTAGCTCATTTGAACATGAAAACAATCCGTAACAACTTGAGAATTCATTCTCGTCTCGTTCGAACTTGGAAACAACTTGAACCTTCATTCTTGACATGTTTGACCATGGAAACAACTTGTAAACTCTTGTAGGATTATTCTTGCCTCATTTGAACATGAAAACAATCCGTAACAACTTGAGAATTCATAATTGATTCGTTCGAACTTGGAAACAACTTGAACCTTCATTCTTGACATGTTTGACCATCGCAACAACTTGTAAGCTCTTGTAGGATCATTCTTGGCTCATTTGAATATGAAAACATTCCATAACAACTTGAGACTTCATTCTTCACTCGTTCGAACATGGAAACAACTTGTAAATTCTTATTGGATCATTCTTGGCAAGTTTTAACATGAAAACAATCCGTAACAACTTGAGAATTCATTCTCGTCTCGTTCGAACTTGGAAACAACTTGAACCTTCATTCTTGACATGTTTGACCATGGAAACAACATGTAAACTCTTATAGGATCATTTTTAGCTCATTTGAACATGAAAACAATCCGTAACAACTTGAGAATTCATTCTCGTCTCGTTCGAACTTGGAAACAACTTGAACCTTCATTCTTGACATGTTTGACCATGGAAACAACTTGTAAACTCTTGTAGGATTATTCTTGGCTCATTTGAACATGAAAACAATCCGTAACAACTTGAGAATTCATTATTGACTCGTTCGAACTTGGAAACAACTTGAACCTTCATTCTTGACATGTTTGACCAAGGCAACAACTTGTAAGCTCTTGTAGGATCATTCTTGGCTCATTTGAATATGAAAACATTCCATAAAAACTTGAGACTTCATTCTTCACTCGTTCGAACATGGAAACAACTTGTAAATTCTTATTGGATCATTCTTGGCAAGTTTTAACATGAAAACAATCCGTAACAACTTGAGAATTCATTCTCGTCTCGTTCGAACTTGGAAACAACTTGAACCTTCATTCTTGACATGTTTGACCATGGAAACAACATGTAAACTCTTATAGGATCATTTTTAGCTCATTTGAACATGAAAACAATCCGTAACAACTTGAGAATTCATTCTCGTCTCGTTCGAACTTGGAAACAACTTGAACCTTCATTCTTGACATGTTTGACCATGGAAACAACTTGTAAACTCTTGTAGGATTATTCTTGGCTCATTTGAACATGAAAACAATCCGTAACAACTTGAGAATTCATTATTGACTCGTTCGAACTTGGAAACAACTTGAACCTTCATTCTTGACATGTTTGACCAAGGCAACAACTTGTAAGCTCTTGTAGGATCATTCTTGGCTCATTTGAATATGAAAACATTCCATAAAAACTTGAGACTTCATTCTTCACTCGTTCGAACATGGAAACAACTTGTAAATTCTTATTGGATCATTCTTGGCACGTTTTAACATGAAAACAATCTGTAACAACTTGAGAATTCATTCTGGACTCGTTCAAACTTGGACACAACTTGAACCTTCATTCTTGACATGTTTGACCATGGAAACAACATGTAAACTCTTATAGGATCATTCTTAGCTCATTTGAACATGAAAACAATCCGTAACAACTTGAGAATTCATTCTCGTCTCATTCGAACTTGGAAACAACTTGAACCTTCATTCTTGACATATTTGACCATGGAAACAACTTGTAAATTCTTATTGGATCATTCTTGGCACGTTTTAACATGAAAACAATCCGTAACAACTTGAGAATTCATTCTGGACTCGTTCAAACTTGGACACAACTTGAACCTTCATTCTTGACATGTTTGACCATGGAAACAACATGTAAACTATTATAGGATCATTATTAGCTCATTTGAACATGAAAATAATCCGTAACAACTTGAGAATTCATTCTTGACTCGTTCGAACTTGGAAACAACTTGAACCTTCATTCTTGACATGTTTGACCATGGAAACAACATGTAAACTCTTATAGGATCATTTTTAGCTCATTTGAACATGAAAACAATCCGTAACAACTTGAGAATTCATTCTCGTCTCGTTCGAACTTGGAAACAACTTGAACCTTCATTCTTGACATGTTTGACCATGGAAACAACTTGTAAACTCTTGTAGGATTATTCTTGGCTCATTTGAACATGAAAACAATCCGTAACAACTTGAGAATTCATTATTGACTCGTTCGAACTTGGAAACAACTTGAACCTTCATTCTTGACATGTTTGACCAAGGCAACAACTTGTAAGCTCTTGTAGGATCATTCTTGGCTCATTTGAATATGAAAACATTCCATAAAAACTTGAGACTTCATTCTTCACTCGTTCGAACATGGAAACAACTTGTAAATTCTTATTGGATCATTCTTGGCAAGTTTTAACATGAAAACAATCCGTAACAACTTGAGAATTCATTCTCGTCTCGTTCGAACTTGGAAACAACTTGAACCTTCATTCTTGACATGTTTGACCATGGAAACAACATGTAAACTCTTATAGGATCATTTTTAGCTCATTTGAACATGAAAACAATCCGTAACAACTTGAGAATTCATTCTCGTCTCGTTCGAACTTGGAAACAACTTGAACCTTCATTCTTGACATGTTTGACCATGGAAACAACTTGTAAACTCTTGTAGGATTATTCTTGGCTCATTTGAACATGAAAACAATCCGTAACAACTTGAGAATTCATTATTGACTCGTTCGAACTTGGAAACAACTTGAACCTTCATTCTTGACATGTTTGACCAAGGCAACAACTTGTAAGCTCTTGTAGGATCATTCTTGGCTCATTTGAATATGAAAACATTCCATAAAAACTTGAGACTTCATTCTTCACTCGTTCGAACATGGAAACAACTTGTAAATTCTTATTGGATCATTCTTGGCACGTTTTAACATGAAAACAATCTGTAACAACTTGAGAATTCATTCTGGACTCGTTCAAACTTGGAGACAACTTGAACCTTCATTCTTGACATGTTTGACCATGGAAACAACATGTAAACTCTTATAGGATCATTCTTAGCTCATTTGAACATGAAAACAATCCGTAACAACTTGAGAATTCATTCTCGTCTCATTCGAACTTGGAAACAACTTGAACCTTCATTCTTGACATATTTGACCATGGAAACAACTTGTAAATTCTTATTGGATCATTCTTGGCACGTTTTAACATGAAAACAATCCGTAACAACTTGAGAATTCATTCTGGACTCGTTCAAACTTGGACACAACTTGAACCTTCATTCTTGACATGTTTGACCATGGAAACAACATGTAAACTCTTATAGGATCATTCCTAGCTCATTTGAACATGAAAATAATCCGTAACAACTTGAGAATTCATTCTTGACTCGTTCGAACTTGGAAACAACTTGAACTTCATTCTTGACATGTTTGACCATGGAAACAACATGTAAACTCTTATACGATCATTCTTAGCTCATTTGAACATGAAAACAATCCGTAACAACTTGAGAATTCATTCTCGTCTCGTTCGAACTTGGAAACAACTTGAACCTTCATTCTTGACATGTTTGACCATGGAAACAACTTGTAAACTCTTGTAGGATTATTCTTGGCTCATTTGAACATGAAAACAATCCGTAACAACTTGAGAATTCATTATTGACTCGTTCGAACTTGGAAACAACTTGAACCTTCATTCTTGACATGTTTGACCATGGCAACAACTTGTAAGCTCTTGTAGGATCATTCTTGGCTCATTTGAATATGAAAACATTCCATAACAACTTGAGACTTCATTCTTCACTCATTCGAACATGGAAACAACTTGTAAATTCTTATTGGATCATTCTTGGCACGTTTTAACATGAAAACAATCCGTAACAACTTGAGAATTCATTCTCGTCTCGTTCGAACTTGGACACAACTTGAACCTTCATTCTTGACATGTTTGACCATGGAAACAACATGTAAACTCTTATAGGATCATTCTTAGCTCATTTGAACATGAAAACAATCCGTAACAACTTGAGAATTCATTCTTGACTCGTTCGAACATGGAAACAACTTGAACCTTCATTCTTGACATGTTTGACCATGGAAACAACATGTAAACTCTTGTAGGATCATTCTTGGCTCATTTGAACATGAAAACATTCCGTAATAACTTGAGACTTCATTCTTGACTCGTTCGAACTTGGACACAACTTGAACCTTCATTCTTGACATGTTTGGCCATTTAACCAACTTGTAAACCCTTATAGAATCATTCTTGGCTCATTTGAACATGAAAATAATCCGTAACAACTTGAGAATTCATTCTTGATTCGTTCGAACTTGGAAACAACTTGAACTTCATTCTTGACATGTTTGACCATGGAAACAACATGTAAACTCTTATAGGATCATTTTTAGCTCATTTGAACATGAAAACAATCCGTAACAACTTGAGAATTCATTCTCGTCTCGTTCGAACTTGGAAACAACTTGAACCTTCATTCTTGACATGTTTGATCATGGAAACAACTTGTAAACTCTTGTAGGATTATTCTTGGCTCATTTGAACATGAAAACAATCCGTAACAACTTGAGAATTCATTATTGACTCGTTCGAACTTGGAAACAACTTGAACCTTCATTCTTGACATGTTTGACCATGGCAACAACTTGTAAGCTCTTGTAGGATCATTCTTGGCTCATTTGAATATGAAAACATTCCATAACAACTTGAGACTTCATTCTTCACTCGTTCGAACATGGAAACAACTTGTAAATTCTTATTGGATCATTCTTGGCACGTTTTAACATGAAAACAATCCGTAACAACTTGAGAATTCATTCTCGTCTCGTTCGAATTTGGAAACAACTTGAACCTTCATTCTTGACATGTTTGACCATGGAAACAACATGTAAACTCTTATAGGATCATTCTTAGCTCATTTGAACATGAAAATAATCCGTAACAACTTGAGAATTCATTCTCGTCTCGTTCGAACTTGGAAACAACTTGAACCTTCATTCTTGACATGTTTGACCATGAAAACAACTTGTAAATTCTTATTGGATCATTCTTGGCACGTTTTAACATGAAAACAATCCGTAACAACTTGAGAATTCATTCTGGACTCGTTCAAACTTGGACACAACTTGAACCTTCATTCTTGACATGTTTGACCATGGAAACAACATGTAAACTCTTATAGGATCATTCCTAGCTCATTTGAACATGAAAATAATCCGTAACAACTTGAGAATTCATTCTTGACTCGTTCGAACTTGGAAACAACTTGAACTTCATTCTTGACATGTTTGACCATGGAAACAACATGTAAACTCTTATAGGATCATTCTTAGCTCATTTGAACATGAAAACAATCCGTAACAACTTGAGAATTCATTCTCGTCTCGTTCGAACTTGGAAACAACTTGAACCTTCATTCTTGACATGTTTGACCATGGAAACAACTTGTAAACTCTTGTAGGATTATTCTTGGCTCATTTGAACATGAAAACAATCCGTAACAACTTGAGAATTCATTATTGACTCGTTCGAACTTGGAAACAACTTGAACCTTCATTCTTGACATGTTTGACCATGGCAACAACTTGTAAGCTCTTGTAGGATCATTCTTGGCTCATTTGAATATGAAAACATTCCATAACAACTTGAGACTTCATTCTTCACTCATTCGAACATGGAAACAACTTGTAAATTCTTATTGGATCATTCTTGGCACGTTTTAACATGAAAACAATCCGTAACAACTTGAGAATTCATTCTCGTCTCGTTCGAACTTGGACACAACTTGAACCTTCATTCTTGACATGTTTGACCATGGAAACAACATGTAAACTCTTATAGGATCATTCTTAGCTCATTTGAACATGAAAACAATCCGTAACAACTTGAGAATTCATTCTTGACTCGTTCGAACATGGAAACAACTTGAACCTTCATTCTTGACATGTTTGACCATGGAAACAACATGTAAACTCTTGTAGGATCATTCTTGACTCATTTGAACATGAAAACATTCCGTAATAACTTGAGACTTCATTCTTGACTCGTTCGAACTTGGACACAACTTGAACCTTCATTCTTGACATGTTTGGCCATTTAACCAACTTGTAAACCCTTATAGAATCATTCTTGGCTCATTTGAACATGAAAATAATCCGTAACAACTTGAGAATTCATTCTTGATTCGTTCGAACTTGGAAACAACTTGAACTTCATTCTTGACATGTTTGACCATGGAAACAACATGTAAACTCTTATAGGATCATTTTTAGCTCATTTGAACATGAAAACAATCCGTAACAACTTGAGAATTCATTCTCGTCTCGTTCGAACTTGGAAACAACTTGAACCTTCATTCTTGACATGTTTGATCATGGAAACAACTTGTAAACTCTTGTAGGATTATTCTTGGCTCATTTGAACATGAAAACAATCCGTAACAACTTGAGAATTCATTATTGACTCGTTCGAACTTGGAAACAACTTGAACCTTCATTCTTGACATGTTTGACCATGGCAACAACTTGTAAGCTCTTGTAGGATCATTCTTGGCTCATTTGAATATGAAAACATTCCATAACAACTTGAGACTTCATTCTTCACTCGTTCGAACATGGAAACAAACTGTAGATTCTTATTGGATCATTCTTGGCACGTTTTAACATGAAAAGAATCCGTAACAACTTGAGAATTCATTCTCGTCTCGTTCGAACTTGGAAACAACTTGAACCTTCATTCTTGACATGTTTGACCATGGAAACAACATGTAAACTCTTATAGGATCATTCTTAGCTCATTTGAACATGAAAATAATCCGTAACAACTTGAGAATTCATTCTCGTCTCGTTCGAACTTGGAAACAACTTGAACCTTCATTCTTGACATGTTTGACCATGGAAACAACTTGTAAATTCTTATTGGATCATTCTTGGCACGTTTTAACATGAAAACAATCCGTAATAACTTGAGAATTCATTCTGGACTCGTTCAAACTTGGACACAACTTGAACCTTCATTCTTGACATGTTTGACCATGGAACAACATGTAAACTCTTATAGGATCATTCTTAGCTCATTTGAACATGAAAACAATCCGTAACAACTTGAGAATTCATTCTCGTCTCGTTCGAACTTGGAAACAACTTGAACCTTCATTCTTGACATGTTTGATCATGGAAACAACTTGTAAACTCTTGTAGGATTATTCTTGGCTCATTTGAACATGAAAACAATCCGTAACAACTTGAGAATTCATTCTTGACTCGTTCGAACATGGAAACAACTTGAACCTTCATTCTTGACATGTTTGACCATGGAAACAACATGTAAACTCTTGTAGGATCATTCTTGACTCATTTGAACATGAAAACATTCCGTAATAACTTGAGACTTCATTCTTGACTCGTTCGAACTTGGACACAACTTGAACCTTCATTCTTGACATGTTTGGCCATTTAACCAACTTGTAAACCCTTATAGAATCATTCTTGGCTCATTTGAACATGAAAATAATCCGTAACAACTTGAGAATTCATTCTTGATTCGTTCGAACTTGGAAACAACTTGAACTTCATTCTTGACATGTTTGACCATGGAAACAACATGTAAACTCTTATAGGATCATTTTTAGCTCATTTGAACATGAAAACAATCCGTAACAACTTGAGAATTCATTCTCGTCTCGTTCGAACTTGGAAACAACTTGAACCTTCATTCTTGACATGTTTGACCATGGAAACAACATGTAAACTCTTATAGGATCATTCTTAGCTCATTTGAACATGAAAATAATCCGTAACAACTTGAGAATTCATTCTCGTCTCGTTCGAACTTGGAAACAACTTGAACCTTCATTCTTGACATGTTTGACCATGAAAACAACTTGTAAATTCTTATTGGATCATTCTTGGCACGTTTTAACATGAAAACAATCCGTAATAACTTGAGAATTCATTCTGGACTCGTTCAAACTTGGACACAACTTGAACCTTCATTCTTGACATGTTTGACCATGGAACAACATGTAAACTCTTATAGGATCATTCTTAGCTCATTTGAACATGAAAACAATCCGTAACAACTTGAGAATTCATTATTGACTCGTTCGAACTTGGAAACAACTTGAACCTTCATTCTTGACATGTTTGACCATGGCAACAACTTGTAAGCTCTTGTAGGATCATTCTTGGCTCATTTGAATATGAAAACATTCCATAACAACTTGAGACTTCATTCTTCACTCATTCGAACATGGAAACAACTTGTAAATTCTTATTGGATCATTCTTGGCACGTTTTAACATGAAAACAATCCGTAACAACTTGAGAATTCATTCTGGTCTCGTTCAAACTTGGACACAACTTGAACCTTCATTCTTGACATGTTTGACCATGGAAACAACATGTAAACTCTTATAGGATCATTCTTAGCTCATTTGAACATGAAAACAATCCGTAACAACTTGAGAATTCATTCTTGACTCGTTCGAACATGGAAACAACTTGAACCTTCATTCTTGACATGTTTGACCATGGAAACAACATGTAAACTCTTGTAGGATCATTCTTGACTCATTTGAACATGAAAACATTCCGTAATAACTTGAGACTTCATTCTTGACTCGTTCGAACTTGGACACAACTTGAACCTTCATTCTTGACATGTTTGGCCATTTAACCAACTTGTAAACCCTTATAGAATCATTCTTGGCTCATTTGAACATGAAAATAATCCGTAACAACTTGAGAATTCATTCTTGATTCGTTCGAACTTGGAAACAACTTGAACTTCATTCTTGACATGTTTGACCATGGAAACAACATGTAAACTCTTATAGGATCATTTTTAGCTCATTTGAACATGAAAACAATCCGTAACAACTTGAGAATTCATTCTCGTCTCGTTCGAACTTGGAAACAACTTGAACCTTCATTCTTGACATGTTTGACCATGGAAACAACATGTAAACTCTTATAGGATCATTCTTAGCTCATTTGAACATGAAAATAATCCGTAACAACTTGAGAATTCATTCTCGTCTCGTTCGAACTTGGAAACAACTTGAACCTTCATTCTTGACATGTTTGACCATGAAAACAACTTGTAAATTCTTATTGGATCATTCTTGGCACGTTTTAACATGAAAACAATCCGTAATAACTTGAGAATTCATTCTGGACTCGTTCAAACTTGGACACAACTTGAACCTTCATTCTTGACATGTTTGACCATGGAACAACATGTAAACTCTTATAGGATCATTCTTAGCTCATTTGAACATGAAAACAATCCGTAACAACTTGAGAATTCATTATTGACTCGTTCGAACTTGGAAACAACTTGAACCTTCATTCTTGACATGTTTGACCATGGCAACAACTTGTAAGCTCTTGTAGGATCATTCTTGGCTCATTTGAATATGAAAACATTCCATAACAACTTGAGACTTCATTCTTCACTCATTCGAACATGGAAACAACTTGTAAATTCTTATTGGATCATTCTTGGCACGTTTTAACATGAAAACAATCCGTAACAACTTGAGAATTCATTCTGGTCTCGTTCAAACTTGGACACAACTTGAACCTTCATTCTTGACATGTTTGACCATGGAAACAACATGTAAACTCTTATAGGATCATTCTTAGCTCATTTGAACATGAAAACAATCCGTAACAACTTGAGAATTCATTCTTGACTCGTTCGAACATGGAAACAACTTGAACCTTCATTCTTGACATGTTTGACCATGGAAACAACATGTAAACTCTTGTAGGATCATTCTTGACTCATTTGAACATGAAAACATTCCGTAATAACTTGAGACTTCATTCTTGACTCGTTCGAACTTGGACACAACTTGAACCTTCATTCTTGACATGTTTGGCCATTTAACCAACTTGTAAACCCTTATAGAATCATTCTTGGCTCATTTGAACATGAAAATAATCCGTAACAACTTGAGAATTCATTCTTGATTCGTTCGAACTTGGAAACAACTTGAACTTCATTCTTGACATGTTTGACCATGGAAACAACATGTAAACTCTTATAGGATCATTTTTAGCTCATTTGAACATGAAAACAATCCGTAACAACTTGAGAATTCATTCTCGTCTCGTTCGAACTTGGAAACAACTTGAACCTTCATTCTTGACATGTTTGATCATGGAAACAACTTGTAAACTCTTGTAGGATTATTCTTGGCTCATTTGAACATGAAAACAATCCGTAACAACTTGAGAATTCATTATTGACTCGTTCGAACTTGGAAACAACTTGAACCTTCATTCTTGACATGTTTGACCATGGCAACAACTTGTAAGCTCTTGTAGGATCATTCTTGGCTCATTTGAATATGAAAACATTCCATAACAACTTGAGACTTCATTCTTCACTCGTTCGAACATGGAAACAAACTGTAGATTCTTATTGGATCATTCTTGGCACGTTTTAACATGAAAACAATCCGTAACAACTTGAGAATTCATTCTCGTCTCGTTCGAACTTGGAAACAACTTGAACCTTCATTCTTGACATGTTTGACCATGGAAACAACATGTAAACTCTTATAGGATCATTCTTAGCTCATTTGAACATGAAAATAATCCGTAACAACTTGAGAATTCATTCTCGTCTCGTTCGAACTTGGAAACAACTTGAACCTTCATTCTTGACATGTTTGACCATGGAAACAACTTGTAAATTCTTATTGGATCATTCTTGGCACGTTTTAACATGAAAACAATCCGTAATAACTTGAGAATTCATTCTGGACTCGTTCAAACTTGGACACAACTTGAACCTTCATTCTTGACATGTTTGACCATGGAACAACATGTAAACTCTTATAGGATCATTCTTAGCTCATTTGAACATGAAAACAATCCGTAACAACTTGAGAATTCATTCTTGACTCGTTCGAACATGGAAACAACTTGAACCTTCATTCTTGACATGTTTGACCATGGAAACAACATGTAAACTCTTGTAGGATCATTCTTGGCTCATTTGAACATGAAAACATTCCGTAATAACTTGAGACTTCATTCTTGACTCGTTCGAACTTGGACACAACTTGAACCTTCATTCTTGACATCTTTGGCCATTTAACCAACTTGTAAACCCTTATAGAATCATTCTTGGCTCATTTGAACATGAAAATAATCCGTAACAACTTGAGAATTCATTCTTGATTCGTTTGAACTTGGAAACAACTTGAACTTCATTCTTGACATGTTTGACCATGGAAACAACATGTAAACTCTTATAGGATCATTTTTAGCTCATTTGAACATGAAAACAATCCGTAACAACTTGAGAATTCATTCTCGTCTCGTTCGAACTTGGAAACAACTTTAACCATCATTCTTGACATGTTTGACCATGGAAACAACTTGTAAACTCTTGTAGGGTTATTCTTGGCTCATTTGAACATGAAAACAATCTGTAACAACTTGAGAATTCATTATTGACTCGTTCGAACTTGGAAACAACTTGAACCTTCATTCTTGACATGTTTGACCATGGCAACAACTTGTAAGCTCTTGTACGATCATTCTTGGCTCATTTGAATATGAAAACATTCCATAATAACTTGAGACTTCATTCTTCACTCGTTCGAACATGGAAATAACTTGTAAATTCTTATTGGATCATTCTTGGCACGTTTTAACATGAAAAAAATCCGTAACAACTTGAGAATTCATTCTCGTCTCGTTCGAACTTGGAAACAACTTGAACCTTCATTCTTGACATGTTTGACCATGGAAACAACATGTAAACTCTTATAGGATCATTCTTAGCTCATTTGAACATGAAAACAATTCGTAACAACTTGAGAATTCATTCTCATCTCGTTCGAACTTGGAAAAACTTGAACCTTCATTCTTGACATGTTTGACCATGGAAACAACTTGTAATTTCTTATTGGATCATTCTTGGCACGTTTTAACATGAAAACAATCCGTAACAACTTGAGAATTCATTCTGGACTCGTTCAAACTTGGACACAACTTGAACCTTCATTCTTGACATGTTTGACCATGGAAACAACATGTAAACTCTTATAGGATCATTCTTAGCTCATTTGAACATGAAAATAATCCGTAACAACTTGAGAATTCATTCTCGTCTCGTTCGAACTTGGAAACAACTTGAACCTTCATTCTTGACATGTTTGACCATGGAAACAACTTGTAAACTCTTGTAGGATTATTCTTGGCTCATTTGAACATGAAAACAATCCGTAACAACTTGAGAATTCATTATTGACTCGTTCGAACTTGGAAACAACTTGAACCTTCATTCTTGACATGTTTGACCATGGCAACAACTTGTAAGCTCTTGTAGGATCATTCTTGGCTCATTTGAATATAAAAACATTCCATAACAACTTGAGACTTCATTCTTCACTCGTTCGAACATGGAAACAACTTGTAAATTCTTATTGGATCATTCTTGGCACGTTTTAACATGAAAACAATCCGTAACAACTTGAGAATTCATTCTCGTCTCGTTCGAACTTGGAAACAACTTGAACCTTCATTCTTGACATGTTTGACCATGGAAACAACTTGTAAACTCTTGTAGGATTATTCTTGGTTCATTTGAACATGAAAACAATCCGTAACAACTTGAGAATTCATTCTTGACTCGTTCGAACTTGGAAACAACTTGAACCTTCATTCTTGACATGTTTGACCATGGCAACAACTTGTAAGCTCTTGTAGGATCATTCTTGGCTCATTTAAATATGAAAACATTCCATAACAACTTGAGACTTCATTCTTCACTCGTTCGAACATGGAAACAACTTGTAAATTCTTATTGGATCATTCTTGGCACGTTTTAACATGAAAACAATCCGTAACAACTTGAGAATTCATTCTGGTCTCGTTCAAACTTGGACACAACTTGAACCTTCATTCTTGACATGTTTGACCATGGAAAAAACATGTAAACTCTTATAGGATCATTCTTAGCTCATTTGAAAATGAAAACAATCCGTAACAACTTGAGAATTCATTCTTGACTCGTTCGAACATGGAAACAACTTGAACCTTCATTCTTGACATGTTTGACCATGGAAACAACATGTAAACTCTTGTAGGATCATTCTTGGCTCATTTGAACATGAAAACATTCCATAATAACTTGAGACTTCATTCTTGACTCGTTCGAACTTGGACACAACTTGAACCTTCATTCTTGACATGTTTGGCCATTTAACCAACTTGTAAACCCTTATAGAATCATTCTTGGCTCATTTGAACATGAAAATAATCCGCAACAACTTGAGAATTCATTCTTGATTCGTTCGAACTTGGAAACAACTTGAACTTCATTCTTGACATGTTTGACCATGGAAACAACATGTAAACTCTTATAAGATCATTTTTAGGTCATTTGAACATGAAAACAATTCGTAACAACTTGAGAATTCATTCTCGTCTCGTTCGAACTTGGAAACAACTTGAACCTTCATTCTTGACATGTTTGACCATGGAAACAACATGTAAACTCTTATAGGATCATTCTTAGCTCATTTGAACATGAAAACAATCCGTAACAACTTGAGAATTCATTCTCGTCTCGTTCGAACTTGGGAACAACTTGAACCTTCATTCTTGACATGTTTGACCATGGAAACAACTTGTAAATTCTTATTGGATCATTCTTGGCACGTTTTAACATGAAAACAATCCGTAACAACTTGAGAATTCATTCTGGACTCGTTCAAACTTGGGAACAACTTGAACCTTCATTCTTCACTCGTTCGAACATGGAAACAACTTGTAAATTCTTATTGGATCATTCTTGGCACGTTTTAACATGAAAACAATCCGTAACAACTTGAGAATTCATTCTCGTCTCGTTCGAACTTGGAAACAACTTGAACCTTCATTCTTGACATGTTTGACCATGGAAACAACATGTAAACTCTTATAGGATCATTCTTAGCTCATTTGAACATGAAAACAATCCGTAACAACTTGAGAATTCATTCTCGTCTCGTTCGAACTTGGAAACCACTTGAACCTTCATTCTTGACATGTTTGACCATGGAAACAACTTGTAAACTCTTGTAGGATTATTCTTGGCTCATTTGAACATGAAAATAATCCGTAACAACTTGAGAATTCATTCTTGACTCGTTCGAACTTGGAAACAACTTGAACCTTCATTCTTGACATGTTTGACCATGGAAACAACTTGTAAGCTCTTGTAGGATCATTCTTGGCTCATTTGAATATGAAAACATTCCATAACAACTTGAGACTTCATTCTTCACTCGTTCGAACATGGAAACAACTTGTAAATTCTTATTGGATCATTCTTGGCACGTTTTAACATGAAAACAATCCGTACCAACTTGAGAATTCATTCTCGTCTCGTTCGAACTTGGAAACAACTTGAACCTTCATTCTTGACATGTTTGACCATGGAAACAACTTGTAAACTCTTGTAGGATTATTCTTGGCTCATTTGAACATGAAAACAATCTGTAACAACTTGAGAATTCATTCTTGACTCGTTCGAACTTGGAAAAAACTTGAACCTTCATTCTTGACATGTTTGACCATGGCAACAACTTGTAAGCTCTTGTAGGATCATTCTTGGCTCATTTGAATATGAAAACATTCCATAACAACTTGAGACTTCATTCTTGACTCGTTCGAACATGGAAACAACTTGTAAATTCTTATTGGATCATTCTTGGCACGTTTTAACATGAAAACAATCCGTAATAACTTGAGAATTCATTCTGGTCTCGTTCAAACTTGGACACAACTTGAACCTTCATTCTTGACATGTTTGACCATGGAAACAACATGTAAACTCTTATAGGATCATTCTTAGCTCATTTGAACATGAAAACAATCCGTAACAACTTGAGAATTCATTCTTGACTCGTTCGAACATGGAAACAACTTGAACCTTCATTCTTGACATGTTTGACCATGGAAACAACTTGTAAATTCTTATTGGATCATTCTTGGCACGTTTTAACATGAAAACAATCCGTAATAACTTGAGAATTCATTCTGGACTCGTTCAAACTTGGACACAACTTGAACCTTCATTCTTGACATGTTTGACCATGGAAACAACATGTAAACTCTTATAGGATCATTCTTAGCTCATTTGAACATGAAAACAATCCGTAACAACTTGAGAATTCATTCTTGACTCGTTCGAACATGGAAACAACTTGAACCTTCATTCTTGACATGTTTGACCATGGAAACAACATGTAAACTCTTGTAGGATCATTCTTGGCTCATTTGAACATGAAAACATTCCGTAATAACTTGAGACTTCATTCTTGACTCGTTCGAACTTGGACACAACTTGAACCTTCATTCTGGACATGTTTGACCATTTAACCAACTTGTAAACCCTTATAGAATCATTCTTGGCTCATTTGAACATGATAATAATCCGTAATAACTTGAGAATTCATTCTTGATTCGTTCGAACTTGGAAACAACTTGAACTTCATTCTTGACATGTTTGCCCATGGAAACAACATGTAAACTATTATAGGATCATTTTTAGCTCATTTGAACATGAAAACAATCCGTAACAACTTGAGAATTCATTCTCGTCTCGTTCGAACTTGGAAACAATTTGAACCTTCATTCTTGACATGTTTGACCATGGAAACAACTTGAACCTTCATTCTTGACATGTTTGACCATGGAAACAACTTGTAAACTCTTGTAGGATTATTCTTGGCTCATTTGAACATGAAAACAATCCGTAACAACTTGAGAATTCATTATTGACTCGTTCGAACTTGGAAATAACTGGAACCTTCATTCTTGACATGTTTGACCATGGCAACAACTTGTAAGCTCTTGTAGGATGATTCTTGGCTCATTTGAATATGAAAACACTCCATAACAACTTGAGACTTCATTCTTCACTCGTTCGAACATGGAAACAACTTGTAAATTCTTATTGGATCATTCTTGGCACGTTTTAACATGAAAACAATCCGTAACAACTTGAGAATTCATTCTCGTCTCGTTCGAACTTGGAAACAACTTGAACCTTCATTCTTGACATGTTTGACCATGGAAACAACATGTAAACTCTTATAGGATCATTCTTAGCTCATTTGAACATGAAAACAATCCGTAACAACTTGAGAATTCATTCTCGTCTCGTTCGAACTTGGAAACCACTTGAACCTTCATTCTTGACATGTTTGACCATGGAAACAACTTGTAAACTCTTGTAGGATTATTCTTGGCTCATTTGAACATGAAAATAATCCGTAACAACTTGAGAATTCATTCTTGACTCGTTCGAACTTGGAAACAACTTGAACCTTCATTCTTGACATGTTTGACCATGGAAACAACTTGTAAGCTCTTGTAGGATCATTCTTGGCTCATTTGAATATGAAAACATTCCATAACAACTTGAGACTTCATTCTTCACTCGTTCGAACATGGAAACAACTTGTAAATTCTTATTGGATCATTCTTGGCACGTTTTAACATGAAAACAATCCGTACCAACTTGAGAATTCATTCTCGTCTCGTTCGAACTTGGAAACAACTTGAACCTTCATTCTTGACATGTTTGACCATGGAAACAACTTGTAAACTCTTGTAGGATTATTCTTGGCTCATTTGAACATGAAAACAATCTGTAACAACTTGAGAATTCATTCTTGACTCGTTCGAACTTGGAAAAAACTTGAACCTTCATTCTTGACATGTTTGACCATGGCAACAACTTGTAAGCTCTTGTAGGATCATTCTTGGCTCATTTGAATATGAAAACATTCCATAACAACTTGAGACTTCATTCTTGACTCGTTCGAACATGGAAACAACTTGTAAATTCTTATTGGATCATTCTTGGCACGTTTTAACATGAAAACAATCCGTAATAACTTGAGAATTCATTCTGGTCTCGTTCAAACTTGGACACAACTTGAACCTTCATTCTTGACATGTTTGACCATGGAAACAACATGTAAACTCTTATAGGATCATTCTTAGCTCATTTGAACATGAAAACAATCCGTAACAACTTGAGAATTCATTCTTGACTCGTTCGAACATGGAAACAACTTGAACCTTCATTCTTGACATGTTTGACCATGGAAACAACTTGTAAATTCTTATTGGATCATTCTTGGCACGTTTTAACATGAAAACAATCCGTAATAACTTGAGAATTCATTCTGGACTCGTTCAAACTTGGACACAACTTGAACCTTCATTCTTGACATGTTTGACCATGGAAACAACATGTAAACTCTTATAGGATCATTCTTAGCTCATTTGAACATGAAAACAATCCGTAACAACTTGAGAATTCATTCTTGACTCGTTCGAACATGGAAACAACTTGAACCTTCATTCTTGACATGTTTGACCATGGAAACAACATGTAAACTCTTGTAGGATCATTCTTGGCTCATTTGAACATGAAAACATTCCGTAATAACTTGAGACTTTATTCTTGACTCGTTCGAACTTGGACACAACTTGAACCTTCATTCTGGACATGTTTGACCATTTAACCAACTTGTAAACCCTTATAGAATCATTCTTGGCTCATTTGAACATGATAATAATCCGTAACAACTTGAGAATTCATTCTTGATTCGTTCGAACTTGGAAACAACTTGAACTTCATTCTTGACATGTTTGCCCATGGAAACAACATGTAAACTATTATAGGATCATTTTTAGCTCATTTGAACATGAAAACAATCCGTAACAACTTGAGAATTCATTCTCGTCTCGTTCGAACTTGGAAACAATTTGAACCTTCATTCTTGACATGTTTGACCATGGAAACAACTTGAACCTTCATTCTTGACATGTTTGACCATGGAAACAACTTGTAAACTCTTGTAGGATTATTCTTGGCTCATTTGAACATGAAAACAATCCGTAACAACTTGAGAATTCATTATTGACTCGTTCGAACTTGGAAATAACTTGAACCTTCATTCTTGACATGTTTGACCATGGCAACAACTTGTAAGCTCTTGTAGGATGATTCTTGGCTCATTTGAATATGAAAACATTCCATAACAACTTGAGACTTCATTCTTCACTCGTTCGAACATGGAAACAACTTGTAAATTCTTATTGGATCATTCTTGGCACGTTTTAACATGAAAACAATCCGTAACAACTTGAGAATTCATTCTCGTCTCGTTCGAACTTGGAAACAACTTAAACCTTCATTCTTGACATGTTTGACCATGGAAACAACATGTAAACTCTTATAGGATCATTCTTAGCTCATTTGAACATGAAAACAATCCGTAACAACTTGAGAATTCATTCTCGTCTCGTTCGAACTTGGAAACAACTTGAACCTTCATTCTTGACATGTTTGACCATGGAAACAACTTGTAAATTCTTATTGGATCATTCTTGGCACGTTTTAACATGAAAACAATCCGTAACAACTTGAGAATTCATTCTGGACTCGTTCAAACTTGGACACAACTTGAACCTTCATTCTTGACATGTTTGACCATGGAAACAACATGTAAACTCTTATAGGATCATTCTTAGCTCATTTGAACATGAAAATAATCCGTAACAACTTGAGAATTCATTCTCGTCTCGTTCGAACTTGGAAACAACTTGAACCTTCATTCTTGACATGTTTGACCATGGAAACAACTTGTAAACTCTTGTAGGATTATTCTTGGCTCATTTGAACATGAAAACAATCCGTAACAACATGAGAATTCATTATTGACTCGTTCGAACTTGGAAACAACTTGAACCTTCATTCTTGACATGTTTGACCATGGCAACAACTTGTAAGCTCTTGTAGGATCATTCTTGGCTCATTTGAATATGAAAACATTCCATAACAACTTGAGACTTCATTCTTCACTCGTTCGAACATGGAAACAACTTGTAAATTCTTATTGGATCATTCTTGGCACGTTTTAACATGAAAACAATCCGTAACAACTTGAGAATTCATTCTCGTCTCGTTCGAACTTGGAAACAACTTGAACCTTCATTCTTGACATGTTTGACCATGGAAACAACTTGTAAACTCTTGTAGGATTATTCTTGGCTCATTTGAACATGAAAACAATCCGTAACAACTTGAGAATTCATTCTTGACTCGTTCGAACTTGGAAACAACTTGAACCTTCATTCTTGACATGTTTGACCATGGCAACAACTTGTAAGCTCTTGTAGGATCATTCTTGGCTCATTTGAATATGAAAACATTCCATAACAACTTGAGACTTCATTCTTGACTCGTTCGAACATGGAAACAACTTGTAAATTCTTATTGGATCATTCTTGGCACGTTTTAACATGAAAACAATCCGTAATAACTTGAGAATTCATTCTGGTCTCGTTCAAACTTGGACACAACTTGAACCTTCATTCTTGACATGTTTGACCATGGAAACAACATGTAAACTCTTATAGGATCATTCTTAGCTCATTTGAACATGAAAACAATCCGTAACAACTTGAGAATTCATTCTTGACTCGTTCGAACATGGAAACAACTTGAACCTTCATTCTTGACATGTTTGACCATGGAAACAACTTGTAAATTCTTATTGGATCATTCTTGGCACGTTTTAACATGAAAACAATCCGTAATAACTTGAGAATTCATTCTGGACTCGTTCAAACTTGAACACAACTTGAACCTTCATTCTTGACATGTTTGACCATGGAAACAACATGTAAACTCTTATAGGATCATTCTTAGCTCATTTGAACATGAAAACAATCGTAACAACTTGAGAATTCATTCTTGACTCGTTCGAACATGGAAACAACTTGAACCTTCATTCTTGACATGTTTGACCATGGAAACAACATGTAAACTCTTGTAGGATCATTCTTGGCTCATTTGAACATGAAAACATTCCGTAATAACTTGAGACTTCATTCTTGACTCGTTCGAACTTGGACACAACTTGAACCTTCATTCTGGACATGTTTGACCATTTAACCAACTTGTAAACCCTTATAGAATCATTCTTGGCTCATTTGAACATGATAATAATCCGTAACAACTTGAGAATTCATTCTTGATTCGTTCGAACTTGGAAACAACTTGAACTTCATTCTTGACATGTTTGCCCATGGAAACAACATGTAAACTATTATAGGATCATTTTTAGCTCATTTGAACATGAAAACAATCCGTAACAACTTGAGAATTCATTCTCGTCTCGTTCGAACTTGGAAACAATTTGAACCTTCATTCTTGACATGTTTGACCATGGAAACAACTTGAACCTTCATTCTTGACATGTTTGACCATGGAAACAACTTGTAAACTCTTGTAGGATTATTCTTGGCTCATTTGAACATGAAAACAATCCGTAACAACTTGAGAATTCATAATTGACTCGTTCGAACTTGGAAATAACTTGAACCTTCATTCTTGACATGTTTGACCATGGCAACAACTTGTAAGCTCTTGTAGGATGATTCTTGGCTCATTTGAATATGAAAACATTCCATAACAACTTGAGACTTCATTCTTCACTCGTTCGAACATGGAAACAACTTGTAAATTCTTATTGGATCATTCTTGGCACGTTTTAACATGAAAACAATCCGTAACAACTTGAGAATTCATTCTCGTCTCGTTCGAACTTGGAAACAACTTGAACCTTCATTCTTGACATGTTTGACCATGGAAACAACATGTAAACTCTTATAGGATCATTCTTAGCTCATTTGAACATGAAAACAATCCGTAACAACTTGAGAATTCATTCTCGTCTCGTTCGAACTTGGAAACAACTTGAACCTTCATTCTTGACATGTTTGACCATGGAAACAACTTGTAAATTCTTATTGGATCATTCTTGGCACGTTTTAACATGAAAACAATCCGTAACAACTTGAGAATTCATTCTGGACTCGTTCAAACTTGGACACAACTTGAACCTTCATTCTTGACATGTTTGACCATGGAAACAACATGTAAACTCTTATAGGATCATTCTTAGCTCATTTGAACATGAAAATAATCCGTAACAACTTGAGAATTCATTCTCGTCTCGTTCGAACTTGGAAACAACTTGAACCTTCATTCTTGACATGTTTGACCATGGAAACAACTTGTAAACTCTTGTAGGATTATTCTTGGCTCATTTGAACATGAAAACAATCCGTAACAACTTGAGAATTCATTATTGACTCGTTCGAACTTGGAAACAACTTGAACCTTCATTCTTGACATGTTTGACCATGGCAACAACTTGTAAGCTCTTGTAGGATCATTCTTGGCTCATTTGAATATGAAAACATTCCATAACAACTTGAGACTTCATTCTTCACTCGTTCGAACATGGAAACAACTTGTAAATTCTTATTGGATCATTCTTGGCACGTTTTAACATGAAAACAATCCGTAACAACTTGAGAATTCATTCTCGTCTCGTTTGAACTTGGAAACAACTTGAACCTTCATTCTTGACATGTTTGACCATGGAAACAACTTGTAAACTCTTGTAGGATTATTCTTGGCTCATTTGAACATGAAAACAATCCGTAACAACTTGAGAATTCATTCTTGACTCGTTCGAACTTGGAAACAACTTGAACCTTCATTCTTGACATGTTTGACCATGGCAACAACTTGTAAGCTCTTGTAGGATCATTCTTGGCTCATTTGAATATGAAAACATTCCATAACAACTTGAGACTTCATTCTTCACTCGTTCGAACATGGAAACAACTTGTAAATTCTTATTGGATCATTCTTGGCACGTTTTAACATGAAAACAATCCGTAACAACTTGAGAATTCATTCTGGTCTCGTTCAAACTTGGACACAACTTGAACCTTCATTCTTGACATGTTTGACCATGGAAACAACATGTAAACTCTTATAGGATCATTCTTAGCTAATTTGAACATGAAAACAATCCGTAACAACTTGAGAATTCATTCTCGTCTCGTTCGAACTTGGAAACAACTTGAACCTTCATTCTTGACATGTTTGACCATGGAAACAACATGTAAACTCTTATAGGATCATTCTTAGCTCATTTGAACATGAAAACAATCCGTAACAACTTGAGAATTCATTCTTGACTCGTTCGAACATGGAAACAACTTGAACCTTCATTCTTGACATGTTTGACCATGGAAACAACATGTAAACTCTTGTAGGATCATTCTTGGCTCATTTGAACATGAAAACATTCCGTAATAACTTGAGACTTCATTCTTGACTCGTTCGAACTTGGACACAACTTGAACCTTCATTCTGGACATGTTTGACCATTTAACCAACTTGTAAACCCTTATAGAATCATTCTTGGCTCATTTGAACATGATAATAATCCGTAACAACTTGAGAATTCATTCTTGATTCGTTCGAACTTGGAAACAACTTGAACTTCATTCTTGACATGTTTGCCCATGGAAACAACATGTAAACTATTATAGGATCATTTTTAGCTCATTTGAACATGAAAACAATCCGTAACAACTTGAGAATTCATTCTCGTCTCGTTCGAACTTGGAAACAATTTGAACCTTCATTCTTGACATGTTTGACCATGGAAACAACTTGAACCTTCATTCTTGACATGTTTGACCATGGAAACAACTTGTAAACTCTTGTAGGATTATTCTTGGCTCATTTGAACATGAAAACAATCCGTAACAACTTGAGAATTCATTATTGACTCGTTCGAACTTGGAAATAACTTGAACCTTCATTCTTGACATGTTTGACCATGGCAACAACTTGTAAGCTCTTGTAGGATGATTCTTGGCTCATTTGAATATGAAAACATTCCATAACAACTTGAGACTTCATTCTTCACTCGTTCGAACATGGAAACAACTTGTAAATTCTTATTGGATCATTCTTGGCACGTTTTAACATGAAAACAATCCGTAACAACTTGAGAATTCATTCTCGTCTCGTTCGAACTTGGAAACAACTTGAACCTTCATTCTTGACATGTTTGACCATGGAAACAACATGTAAACTCTTATAGGATCATTCTTAGCTCATTTGAACATGAAAACAATCCGTAACAACTTGAGAATTCATTCTCGTCTCGTTCGAACTTGGAAACAACTTGAACCTTCATTCTTGACATGTTTGACCATGGAAACAACTTGTAAATTCTTATTGGATCATTCTTGGCACGTTTTAACATGAAAACAATCCGTAACAACTTGAGAATTCATTCTGGACTCGTTCAAACTTGGACACAACTTGAACCTTCATTCTTGACATGTTTGACCATGGAAACAACATGTAAACTCTTATAGGATCATTCTTAGCTCATTTGAACATGAAAATAATCCGTAACAACTTGAGAATTCATTCTCGTCTCGTTCGAACTTGGAAACAACTTGAACCTTCATTCTTGACATGTTTGACCATGGAAACAACTTGTAAACTCTTGTAGGATTATTCTTGGCTCATTTGAACATGAAAACAATCCGTAACAACTTGAGAATTCATTATTGACTCGTTCGAACTTGGAAACAACTTGAACCTTCATTCTTGACATGTTTGACCATGGCAACAACTTGTAAGCTCTTGTAGGATCATTCTTGGCTCATTTGAATATGAAAACATTCCATAACAACTTGAGACTTCATTCTTCACTCGTTCGAACATGGAAACAACTTGTAAATTCTTATTGGATCATTCTTGGCACGTTTTAACATGAAAACAATCCGTAACAACTTGAGAATTCATTCTCGTCTCGTTCGAACTTGGAAACAACTTGAACCTTCATTCTTGACATGTTTGACCATGGAAACAACTTGTAAACTCTTGTAGGATTATTCTTGGCTCATTTGAACATGAAAACAATCCGTAACAACTTGAGAATTCATTCTTGACTCGTTCGAACTTGGAAACAACTTGAACCTTCATTCTTGACATGTTTGACCATGGCAACAACTTGTAAGCTCTTGTAGGATCATTCTTGGCTCATTTGAATATGAAAACATTCCATAACAACTTGAGACTTCATTCTTCACTCGTTCGAACATGGAAACAACTTGTAAATTCTTATTGGATCATTCTTGGCACGTTTTAACATGAAAACAATCCGTAACAACTTGAGAATTCATTCTGGTCTCGTTCAAACTTGGACACAACTTGAACCTTCATTCTTGACATGTTTGACCATGGAAACAACATGTAAACTCTTATAGGATCATTCTTAGCTCATTTGAACATGAAAACAATCCGTAACAACTTGAGAATTCATTCTCGTCTCGTTCGAACTTGGAAACAACTTGAACCTTCATTCTTGACATGTTTGACCATGGAAACAACTTGTAAATTCTTATTGGATCATTCTTGGCACGTTTTAACATGAAAACAATCCGTAACAACTTGAGAATTCATTCTGGACTCGTTCAAACTTGGACACAACTTGAACCTTCATTCTTGACATGTTTGACCATGGAAACAACATGTAAACTCTTATAGGATCATTCTTAGCTCATTTGAACATGAAAATAATCCGTAACAACTTGAGAATTCATTCTCGTCTCGTTCGAACTTGGAAACAACTTGAACCTTCATTCTTGACATGTTTGACCATGGAAACAACTTGTAAACTCTTGTAGGATTATTCTTGGCTCATTTGAACATGAAAACAATCCGTAACAACTTGAGAATTCATTATTGACTCGTTCGAACTTGGAAACAACTTGAACCTTCATTCTTGACATGTTTCACCATGGCAACAACTTGTAAGCTCTTGTAGGATCATTCTTGGCTCATTTGAATATGAAAACATTCCATAACAACTTGAGACTTCATTCTTCACTCGTTCGAACATGGAAACAACTTGTAAATTCTTATTGGATCATTCTTGGCACGTTTTAACATGAAAACAATCCGTAACAACTTGAGAATTCATTCTCGTCTCGTTCGAACTTGGAAACTACTTGAACCTTCATTCTTGACATGTTTGACCATGGAAACAACTTGTAAACTCTTGTAGGATTATTCTTGGCTCATTTGAACATGAAAACAATCCGTAACAACTTGAGAATTCATTCTTGACTCGTTCGAACTTGGAAACAACTTGAACCTTCATTCTTGACATGTTTGACCATGGCAACAACTTGTAAGCTCTTGTAGGATCATTCTTGGCTCATTTGAATATGAAAACATTCCATAACAACTTGAGACTTCATTCTTCACTCGTTCGAACATGGAAACAACTTGTAAATTCTTATTGGATCATTCTTGGCACGTTTTAACATGAAAACAATCCGTAACAACTTGAGAATTCATTCTGGTCTCGTTCAAACTTGGACACAACTTGAACCTTCATTCTTGACATGTTTGACCATGGAAACAACATGTAAACTCTTATAGGATCATTCTTAGCTCATTTGAACATGAAAACAATCCGTAACAACTTGAGAATTCATTCTCGTCTCGTTCGAACTTGGAAACAACTTGAACCTTCATTCTTGACATGTTTGACCATGGAAACAACTTGTAAATTCTTATTGGATCATTCTTGGCACGTTTTAACATGAAAACAATCCGTAACAACTTGAGAATTCATTCTGGACTCGTTCAAACTTGGACACAACTTGAACCTTCATTCTTGACATGTTTGACCATGGAAACAACTTGTAAACTCTTGTAGGATTATTCTTGGCTCATTTGAACATGAAAACAATCCGTAACAACTTGAGAATTCATTCTTGACTCGTTCGAACTTGGAAACAACTTGAACCTTCATTCTTGACATGTTTGACCATGGCAACAACTTGTAAGCTCTTGTAGGATCATTCTTGGCTCATTTGAATATGAAAACATTCCATAACAACTTGAGACTTCATTCTTCACTCGTTCGAACATGGAAACAACTTGTAAATTCTTATTGGATCATTCTTGGCACGTTTTAACATGAAAACAATCCGTAACAACTTGAGAATTCATTCTGGTCTCGTTCAAACTTGGACACAACTTGAACCTTCATTCTTGACATGTTTGACCATGGAAACAACATGTAAACTCTTATAGGATCATTCTTAGCTCATTTGAACATGAAAACAATCCGTAACAACTTGAGAATTCATTCTGGTCTCGTTCAAACTTGGACACAACTTGAACCTTCATTCTTGACATGTTTGACCATGGAAACAACATGTAAACTCTTATAGGATCATTCTTAGCTCACTTGAACAAGAAAACAATCCGTAACAACTTGAGAATTCATTCTCGTCTCGTTCGAACTTGGAAACAACTTGAACCTTCACTCTTGACATGTTTGACCATGGAAACAACTTGTAAATTCTTATTGGATCATTCTTGGCACGTTTTAACATGAAAACAATCCGTAACAACTTGAGAATTCATTCTGGACTCGTTCAAACTTGGACACAACTTGAACCTTCATTCTTGACATGTTTGACCATGGAAACAACATGTAAACTATTATAGGATCATTCTTAGCTCATTTGAACATGAAAATAATCCGTAACAACTTGAGAATTCATTCTTGACTCGTTCGAACTTGGAAACAACTTGAACTTCATTCTTGACATGTTTGACCATGGAAACAACATGTAAACTCTTATAGGATCATTCTTAGCTCATTTGAACATGAAAACAATCCGTAACAACTTGAGAATTCATTCTCGTCTCGTTCGAACTTGGAAACAACTTGAACCTTCATTCTTGACATGTTTGACCATGGAAACAACTTGTAAACTCTTGTAGGATTATTCTTGGCTTGGCTCATTTGAACATGAAAACAATCCGTAACAACTTGAGAATTCATTATTGACTCGTTCGAACTTGGAAACAACTTGAACCTTCATTCTTGACATGTTTGACCATGGCAACAACTTGTAAGCTCTTGTAGGATCATTCTTGGCTCATTTGAATATGAAAACATTCCATAACAACTTGAGACTTCATTCTTCACTCGTTCGAACATGGAAACAACTTGTAAATTCTTATTGGATCATTCTTGGCACGTTTTAACATGAAAACAATCCGTAACAACTTGAGAATTCATTCTCGTCTCGTTCGAACTTGGAAACAACTTGAACCTTCATTCTTGACATGTTTGACCATGGAAACAACATGTAAACTCTTATAGGATCATTCTTAGCTCATTTGAACATGAAAACAATCCGTAACAACTTGAGAATTCATTCTCGTCTCATTCGAACTTGGGAACAACTTGAACCTTCATTCTTGACATGTTTGACCATGGAAACAACTTGTAAATTCTTATTGGATCATTCTTGGCACGTTTTAACATGAAAACAATCCGTAACAACTTGAGAATTCATTCTGGACTCGTTCAAACTTGGACACAACTTGAACCTTCATTCTTGACATGTTTGACCATGGAAACAACATGTAAACTCTTATAGGATCATTCTTAGCTCATTTGAACATGAAAATAATCCGTAACAACTTGAGAATTCATTCTTGACTCGTTCGAACTTGGTAACAACTTGAACTTCATTCTTGACATGTTTGACCATGGAAACAACATGTAAACTCATATAGGATCATTCTTAGCTCATTTGAACATGAAAACAATCCGTAACAACTTGAGAATTCATTCTCGTCTCGTTCGAACTTGGAAACCACTTGAACCTTCATTCTTGACATGTTTGACCATGGAAACAACATGTAAACTCTTATAGGATCATTCTTAGCTCATTTGAACATGAAAACAATCCGTAACAACTTGAGAATTCATTCTCGTCTCGTTCGAACTTGGAAACAACTTGAACCTTCATTCTTGACATGTTTGACCATGGAAACAACTTGTAAATTCTTATTGGATCATTCTTGGCACGTTTTAACATGAAAACAATCCGTAACAACTTGAGAATTCATTCTGGACTCGTTCAAACTTGGACACAACTTGAACCTTCATTCTTGACATGTTTGACCATGGAAATAACATGTAAACTCTTATAGGATCATTCTTAGCTCATTTGAACATGAAAATAATCCGTAACAACTTGAGAATTCATTCTCGTCTCGTTCGAACTTGGAAACAACTTGAACCTTCATTCTTGACATGTTTGACCATGGAAACAACTTGTAAACTCTTGTAGGATTATTCTTGGCTCATTTGAACATGAAAACAATCCGTAACAACTTGAGAATTCATTCTTGACTCGTTCGAACTTGGAAACAACTTGAACCTTCATTCTTGACATGTTTGACCATGGCAACAACTTGTAAGCTCTTGTAGGATCATTCTTGGCTCATTTGAATATGAAAACATTCCATAACAACTTGAGACTTCATTCTTCACTCGTTCGAACATGGAAACAACTTGTAAATTCTTATTGGATCATTCTTGGCACGTTTTAACATGAAAACAATCCGTAACAACTTGAGAATTCATTCTGGACTCGTTCAAACTTGGACACAACTTGAACCTTCATTCTTGACATGTTTGACCATGGAAACAACATGTAAACTCTTATAGGATCATTCTTAGCTCATTTGAACATGAAAATAATCCGTAACAACTTGAGAATTCATTCTTGACTCGTTCGAACTTGGTAACAACTTGAACTTCATTCTTGACATGTTTGACCATGGAAACAACATGTAAACTCTTATAGGATCATTCTTAGCTCATTTGAACATGAAAACAATCCGTAACAACTTGAGAATTCATTCTCGTCTCGTTCGAACTTGGAAACAACTTGAACCTTCATTCTTGACATGTTTGACCATGGAAACAACTTGTAAACTCTTGTAGGATTATTCTTGGCTTGGCTCATTTGAACATGAAAACAATCCGTAACAACTTGAGAATTCATTATTGACTCGTTCGAACTTGGAAACAACTTGAACCTTCATTCTTGACATGTTTGACCATGGCAACAACTTGTAAGCTCTTGTAGGATCATTCTTGGCTCATTTGAATATGAAAACATTCCATAACAACTTGAGACTTCATTCTTCACTCGTTCGAACATGGAAACAACTTGTAAATTCTTATTGAATCATTCTTGGCACGTTTTAACATGAAAACAATCCGTAACAACTTGAGAATTCATTCTCGTCTCGTTCGAACTTGGAAACAACTTGAACCTTCATTCTTGACATGTTTGACCATGGAAACAACATGTAAACTCTTATAGGATCATTCTTAGCTCATTTGAACATGAAAACAATCCGTAACAACTTGAGAATTCATTCTCGTCTCATTCGAACTTGGGAACAACTTGAACCTTCATTCTTGACATGTTTGACCATGGAAACAACTTGTAAATTCTTATTGGATCATTCTTGGCACGTTTTAACATGAAAACAATCCGTAACAACTTGAGAATTCATTCTGGACTCGTTCAAACTTGGACACAACTTGAACCTTCATTCTTGACATGTTTGACCATGGAAACAACATGTAAACTCTTATAGGATCATTCTTAGCTCATTTGAACATGAAAATAATCCGTAACAACTTGAGAATTCATTCTTGACTCGTTCGAACTTGGTAACAACTTGAACTTCATTCTTGACATGTTTGACCATGGAAACAACATGTAAACTCTTATAGGATCATTCTTAGCTCATTTGAACATGAAAACAATCCGTAACAACTTGAGAATTCATTCTCGTCTCGTTCGAACTTGGAAACCACTTGAACCTTCATTCTTGACATGTTTGACCATGGAAACAACATGTAAACTCTTATAGAATCATTCTTAGCTCATTTGAACATGAAAACAATCCGTAACAACTTGAGAATTCATTCTCGTCTCGTTCGAACTTGGAAACAACTTGAACCTTCATTCTTGACATGTTTGACCATGGAAACAACTTGTAAATTCTTATTGGATCATTCTTGGCACGTTTTAACATGAAAACAATCCGTAACAACTTGAGAATTCATTCTGGACTCGTTCAAACTTGGACACAACTTGAACCTTCATTCTTGACATGTTTGACCATGGAAACAACATGTAAACTCTTATAGGATCATTCTTAGCTCATTTGAACATGAAAATAATCCGTAACAACTTGAGAATTCATTCTCGTCTCGTTCGAACTTGGAAACAACTTGAACCTTCATTCTTGACATGTTTGACCATGGAAACAACTTGTAAACTCTTGTAGGATTATTCTTGGCTCATTTGAACATGAAAACAATCCGTAACAACTTGAGAATTCATTCTTGACTCGTTCGAACTTGGAAACAACTTGAACCTTCATTCTTGACATGTTTGACCATGGCAACAACTTGTAAGCTCTTGTAGGATCATTCTTGGCTCATTTGAATATGAAAACATTTCATAACAACTTGAGACTTCATTCTTCACTCGTTCGAACATGGAAACAACTTGTAAATTCTTATTGGATCATTCTTGGCACGTTTTAACATGAAAACAATCCGTAACAACTTGAGAATTCATTCTGGACTCGTTCAAACTTGGACACAACTTGAACCTTCATTCTTGACATGTTTGACCATGGAAACAACATGTAAACTCTTATAGGATCATTCTTAGCTCATTTGAACATGAAAATAATCCGTAACAACTTGAGAATTCATTCTTGACTCGTTCGAACTTGGTAACAACTTGAACTTCATTCTTGACATGTTTGACCATGGAAACAACATGTAAACTCTTATAGGATCATTCTTAGCTCATTTGAACATGAAAACAATCCGTAACAACTTGAGAATTCATTCTCGTCTCGTTCGAACTTGGAAACAACTTGAACCTTCATTCTTGACATGTTTGACCATGGAAACAACTTGTAAACTCTTGTAGGATTATTCTTGGCTTGGCTCATTTGAACATGAAAACAATCCGTAACAACTTGAGAATTCATTATTGACTCGTTCGAACTTGGAAACAACTTGAACCTTCATTCTTGACATGTTTGACCATGGCAACAACTTGTAAGCTCTTGTAGGATCATTCTTGGCTCATTTGAATATGAAAACATTCCATAACAACTTGAGACTTCATTCTTCACTCGTTCGAACATGGAAACAACTTGTAAATTCTTATTGGATCATTCTTGGCACGTTTTAACATGAAAACAATCCGTAACAACTTGAGAATTCATTCTCGTCTCGTTCGAACTTGGAAACAACTTGAACCTTCATTCTTGACATGTTTGACCATGGAAACAACATGTAAACTCTTATAGGATCATTCTTAGCTCATTTGAACATGAAAACAATCCGTAACAATTTGAGAATTCATTCTCGTCTCATTCGAACTTGGGAACAACTTGAACCTTCATTCTTGACATGTTTGACCATGGAAACAACTTGTAAATTCTTATTGGATCATTCTTGGCACGTTTTAACATGAAAACAATCCGTAACAACTTGAGAATTCATTCTGGACTCGTTCAAACTTGGACACAACTTGAACCTTCATTCTTGACATGTTTGACCATGGAAACAACATGTAAACTCTTATAGGATCATTCTTAGCTCATTTGAACATGAAAATAATCCGTAACAACTTGAGAATTCATTCTTGACTCGTTCGAACTTGGTAACAACTTGAACTTCATTCTTGACATGTTTGACCATGGAAACAACATGTAAACTCTTATAGGATCATTCTTAGCTCATTTGAACATGAAAACAATCCGTAACAACTTGAGAATTCATTCTCGTCTCGTTCGAACTTGGAAACAACTTGAACCTTCATTCTTGACATGTTTGACCATGGAAACAACTTGTAAACTCTTGTAGGATTATTCTTGGCTTGGCTCATTTGAACATGAAAACAATCCGTAACAACTTGAGAATTCATTCTTGACTCGTTCGAACTTGGAAACAACTTGAACCTTCATTCTTGACATGTTTGACCATGGCAACAACTTGTAAGCTCTTGTAGGATCATTCTTGGCTCATTTGAATATGAAAACATTCCATAACAACTTGAGACTTCATTCTTCACTCGTTCGAACATGGAAACAACTTGTAAATTCTTATTGGATCATTCTTGGCACGTTTTAACATGAAAACAATCCGTAACAACTTGAGAATTCATTCTGGACTCGTTCAAACTTGGACACAACTTGAACCTTCATTCTTGACATGTTTGACCATGGAAACAACATGTAAACTCTTATAGGATCATTCTTAGCTCATTTGAACATGAAAATAATCCGTAACAACTTGAGAATTCATTCTTGACTCGTTCGAACTTGGTAACAACTTGAACTTCATTCTTGACATGTTTGACCATGGAAACAACATGTAAACTCTTATAGGATCATTCTTAGCTCATTTGAACATGAAAACAATCCGTAACAACTTGAGAATTCATTCTCGTCTCGTTCGAACTTGGAAACCACTTGAACCTTCATTCTTGACATGTTTGACCATGGAAACAACATGTAAACTCTTATAGGATCATTCTTAGCTCATTTGAACATGAAAACAATCCGTAACAACTTGAGAATTCATTCTCGTCTCGTTCGAACTTGGAAACAACTTGAACCTTCATTCTTGACATGTTTGACCATGGAAACAACTTGTAAATTCTTATTGGATCATTCTTGGCACGTTTTAACATGAAAACAATCCGTAACAACTTGAGAATTCATTCTGGACTCGTTCAAACTTGGACACAACTTGAACCTTCATTCTTGACATGTTTGACCATGGAAACAACATGTAAACTCTTATAGGATCATTCTTAGCTCATTTGAACATGAAAATAATCCGTAACAACTTGAGAATTCATTCTCGTCTCGTTCGAACTTGGAAACAACTTGAACCTTCATTCTTGACATGTTTGACCATGGAAACAACTTGTAAACTCTTGTAGGATTATTCTTGGCTCATTTGAACATGAAAACAATCCGTAACAACTTGAGAATTCATTCTTGACTCGTTCGAACTTGGAAACAACTTGAACCTTCATTCTTGACATGTTTGACCATGGCAACAACTTGTAAGCTCTTGTAGGATCATTCTTGGCTCATTTGAATATGAAAACATTCCATAACAACTTGAGACTTCATTCTTCACTCGTTCGAACATGGAAACAACTTGTAAATTCTTATTGGATCATTCTTGGCACGTTTTAACATGAAAACAATCCGTAACAACTTGAGAATTCATTCTGGACTCGTTCAAACTTGGACACAACTTGAACCTTCATTCTTGACATGTTTGACCATGGAAACAACATGTAAACTCTTATAGGATCATTCTTAGCTCATTTGAACATGAAAATAATCCGTAACAACTTGAGAATTCATTCTTGACTCGTTCGAACTTGGTAACAACTTGAACTTCATTCTTGACATGTTTGACCATGGAAACAACATGTAAACTCTTATAGGATCATTCTTAGCTCATTTGAACATGAAAACAATCCGTAACAACTTGAGAATTCATTCTCGTCTCGTTCGAACTTGGAAACCACTTGAACCTTCATTCTTGACATGTTTGACCATGGAAACAACATGTAAACTCTTATAGGATCATTCTTAGCTCATTTGAACATGAAAACAATCCGTAACAACTTGAGAATTCATTCTCGTCTCGTTCGAACTTGGAAACAACTTGAACCTTCATTCTTGACATGTTTGACCATGGAAACAACTTGTAAATTCTTATTGGATCATTCTTGGCACGTTTTAACATGAAAACAATCCGTAACAACTTGAGAATTCATTCTGGACTCGTTCAAACTTGGACACAACTTGAACCTTCATTCTTGACATGTTTGACCATGGAAACAACATGTAAACTCTTATAGGATCATTCTTAGCTCATTTGAACATGAAAATAATCCGTAACAACTTGAGAATTCATTCTCGTCTCGTTCGAACTTGGAAACAACTTGAACCTTCATTCTTGACATGTTTGACCATGGAAACAACTTGTAAACTCTTGTAGGATTATTCTTGGCTCATTTGAACATGAAAACAATCCGTAACAACTTGAGAATTCATTCTTGACTCGTTCGAACTTGGAAACAACTTGAACCTTCATTCTTGACATGTTTGACCATGGCAACAACTTGTAAGCTCTTGTAGGATCATTCTTGGCTCATTTGAATATGAAAACATTCCATAACAACTTGAGACTTCATTCTTCACTCGTTCGAACATGGAAACAACTTGTAAATTCTTATTGGATCATTCTTGGCACGTTTTAACATGAAAACAATCCGTAACAACTTGAGAATTCATTCTGGACTCGTTCAAACTTGGACACAACTTGAACCTTCATTCTTGACATGTTTGACCATGGAAACAACATGTAAACTATTATAGGATCATTCTTAGCTCATTTGAACATGAAAATAATCCGTAACAACTTGAGAATTCATTCTTGACTCGTTCGAACTTGGAAACAACTTGAACTTCATTCTTGACATGTTTGACCATGGAAACAACATGTAAACTCTTATAGGATCATTCTTAGCTCATTTGAACATGAAAACAATCCGTAACAACTTGAGAATTCATTCTCGTCTCGTTCGAACTTGGAAACAACTTGAACCTTCATTCTTGACATGTTTGACCATGGAAACAACTTGTAAACTCTTGTAGGATTATTCTTGGCTTGGCTCATTTGAACATGAAAACAATCCGTAACAACTTGAGAATTCATTATTGACTCGTTCGAACTTGGAAACAACTTGAACCTTCATTCTTGACATGTTTGACCATGGCAACAACTTGTAAGCTCTTGTAGGATCATTCTTGGCTCATTTGAATATGAAAACATTCCATAACAACTTGAGACTTCATTCTTCACTCGTTCGAACTTGGAAACAACTTGTAAATTCTTATTGGATCATTCTTGGCACGTTTTAACATGAAAACAATCCGTAACAACTTGAGAATTCATTCTCGTCTCGTTCGAACTTGGAAACAACTTGAACCTTCGTTCTTGACATGTTTGACCATGGAAACAACTTGTAAACTCTTGTAGGATTATTCTTGGCTCATTTGAACATGAAAACAATCCGTAACAACTTGAGAATTCATTCTTGACTCGTTCGAACTTGGAAACAACTTGAACCTTCATTCTTGACATGTTTGACCATGGCAACAACTTGTAAGCTCTTGTAGGATCATTCTTGGCTCATTTGCATATAAAACATTCCATAACAACTTGAGACTTCATTCTTCACTCGTTCGAACATGGAAACAACTTGTAAATTCTTATTGGATCATTCTTGGCACGTTTTAACATGAAAACAATCCGTAACAACTTGAGAATTCATTCTGGTCTCGTTCAAACTTGGACACAACTTGAACCTTCATTCTTGACATGTTTGACCATGGAAACAACATGTAAACTCTTATAGGATCATTCTTAGCTCATTTGAACATGAAAACAATCCGTAACAACTTGAGAATTCATTCTCGTCTCGTTCGAACTTGGAAACAACTTGAACCTTCATTCTTGACATGTTTGACCATGGAAACAACTTGTAAATTCTTATTGGATCATTCTTGGCACGTTTTAACATGAAAACAATCCGTACCAACTTGAGAATTCATTCTGGACTCGTTCAAACTTGGACACAACTTGAACCTTCATTCTTGACATGTTTGACCATGGAAACAACATGTAAACTATTATAGGATCATTCTTAGCTCATTTGAACATGAAAATAATCCGTAACAACTTGAGAATTCATTCTTGACTCGTTCGAACTTGGAAACAACTTGAACTTCATTCTTGACATGTTTGACCATGGAAACAACATGTAAACTCTTATAGGATCATTCTTAGCTCATTTGAACATGAAAACAATCCGTAACAACTTGAGAATTCATTCTCGTCTCGTTCGAACTTGGAAACAACTTGAACCTTCATTCTTGACATGTTTGACCATGGAAACAACTTGTAAACTCTTGTAGGATTATTCTTGGCTTGGCTCATTTGAACATGAAAACAATCCGTAACAACTTGAGAATTCATTATTGACTCGTTCGAACTTGGAAACAACTTGAACCTTCATTCTTGACATGTTTGACCATGGCAACAACTTGTAAGCTCTTGTAGGATCATTCTTGGCTCATTTGAATATGAAAACATTCCATAACAACTTGAGACTTCATTCTTCACTCGTTCGAACATGGAAACAACTTGTAAATTCTTATTGGATCATTCTTGGCACGTTTTAACATGAAAACAATCCGTAACAACTTGAGAATTCATTCTCGTCTCGTTCGAACTTGGAAACAACTTGAACCTTCATTCTTGACATGTTTGACCATGGAAACAACTTGTAAACTCTTGTAGGATTATTCTTGGCTCATTTGAACATGAAAACAATCCGTAACAACTTGAGAATTCATTCTTGACTCGTTCGAACTTGGAAACAACTTGAACCTTCATTCTTGACATGTTTGACCATGGCAACAACTTGTAAGCTCTTGTAGGATCATTCTTGGCTCATTTGCATATAAAACATTCCATAACAACTTGAGACTTCATTCTTCACTCGTTCGAACATGGAAACAACTTGTAAATTCTTATTGGATCATTCTTGGCACGTTTTAACATGAAAACAATCCGTAACAACTTGAGAATTCATTCTGGTCTCGTTCAAACTTGGACACAACTTGAACCTTCATTCTTGACATGTTTGACCATGGAAACAACATGTAAACTCTTATAGGATCATTCTTAGCTCATTTGAACATGAAAACAATCCGTAACAACTTGAGAATTCATTCTCGTCTCGTTCGAACTTGGAAACAACTTGAACCTTCATTCTTGACATGTTTGACCATGGAAACAACTTGTAAATTCTTATTGGATCATTCTTGGCACGTTTTAACATGAAAACAATCCGTACCAACTTGAGAATTCATTCTGGACTCGTTCAAACTTGGACACAACTTGAACCTTCATTCTTGACATGTTTGACCATGGAAACAACATGTAAACTATTATAGGATCATTCTTAGCTCATTTGAACATGAAAATAATCCGTAACAACTTGAGAATTCATTATTGACTCGTTCGAACTTGGAAACAACTTGAACTTCATTCTTGACATGTTTGACCATGGAAACAACATGTAAACTCTTATAGGATCATTCTTAGCTCATTTGAACATGAAAACAATCCGTAACAACTTGAGAATTCATTCTCGTCTCGTTCGAACTTGGAAACAACTTGAACCTTCATTCTTGACATGTTTGACCATGGAAACAACTTGTAAACTCTTGTAGGATTATTCTTGGCTGGGCTCATTTGAACATGAAAACAATCCGTAACAACTTGAGAATTCATTATTGACTCGTTCGAACTTGGAAACAACTTGAACCTTCATTCTTGACATGTTTGACCATGGCAACAACTTGTAAGCTCTTGTAGGATCATTCTTGGCTCATTTGAATATGAAAACATTCCATAACAACTTGAGACTTCATTCTTCACTCGTTCGAACATGGAAACAACTTGTAAATTCTTATTGGATCATTCTTGGCACGTTTTAACATGAAAACAATCCGTAACAACTTGAGAATTCATTCTCGTCTCGTTCGAACTTGGAAACAACTTGAACCTTCATTCTTGACATGTTTGACCATGGAAACAACATGTAAACTCTTATAGGATCATTCTTAGCTCATTTGAACATGAAAACAATCCGTAACAACTTGAGAATTCATTCTCATCTCGTTCGAACTTGGAAACAACTTGAACCTTCATTCTTGACATGTTTGACCATGGAAACAACTTGTAAATTCTTATTGGATCATTCTTGGCACGTTTTAACATGAAAACAATCCGTAACAACTTGAGAATTCATTCTGGACTCGTTCAAACTTGGACACAACTTGAACCTTCATTCTTGACATGTTTGACCATGGAAACAACATGTAAACTCTTATAGGATCATTCTTAGCTCATTTGAACATGAAAATAATCCGTAACAACTTGAGAATTCATTCTCGTCTTGTTCAAACTTGGAAACAACTTGAACCTTCATTCTTGACATGTTTGACCATGGAAACAACTTGTAAACTCTTGTAGGATTATTCTTGGCTCATTTGAACATGAAAACAATCCGTAACAACTTGAGAATTCATTATTGACTCGTTCGAACTTGGAAACAACTTGAACCTTCATTCTTGACATGTTTGACCATGGCAACAACTTGTAAGCTCTTGTAGGATCATTCTTGGCTCATTTGAATATGAAAACATTCCATAACAACTTGAGACTTCATTCTTCACTCGTTCGAACATGGAAACAACTTGTAAATTCTTATTGGATCATTCTTGGCACGTTTTAACATGAAAACAATCCGTAACAACTTGAGAATTCATTCTCGTCTCGTTCGAACTTGGAAACAACTTGAACCTTCATTCTTGACATGTTTGACCATGGAAACAACTTGTAAACTCTTGTAGGATTATTCTTGGCTCATTTGAACATGAAAACAATCCGTAACAACTTGAGAATTCATTCTGGACTCATTCGAACTTGGAAACAACTTGAACCTTCATTCTTGACATGTTTGACCATGGCAACAACTTGTAAGCTCTTGTAGGATCATTCTTGACTCATTTGAATATGAAAACATTCCATAACAACTTGAGACTTCATTCTTCACTCGTTCGAACATGGAAACAACTTGTAAATTCTTATTGGATCATTCTTGGCACGTTTTAACATGAAAACAATCCGTAACAACTTGAGAATTCATTCTCGTCTCGTTCGAACCTGGAAACAACTTGAACCTTCATTCTTGACATGTTTGACCATGGAAACAACATGTAAACTCTTATAGGATCATTCTTAGCTCATTTGAACATGAAAACAATCCGTAACAACTTGAGAATTCATTCTCATCTCGTTCGAACTTGGAAACAACTTGAACCTTCATTCTTGACATGTTTGACCATGGAAACAACTTGTAAATTCTTATTGGATCATTCTTGGCACGTTTTAACATGAAAACAATCCGTAACAACTTGAGAATTCATTCTGGACTCGTTCAAACTTGGACACAACTTGAACCTTCATTCTTGACATGTTTGACCATGGAAACAACATGTAAACTCTTATAGGATCATTCTTAGCTCATTTGAACATGAAAATAATCCGTAACAACTTGAGAATTCATTCTCGTCTCGCTCGAACTTGGAAACAACTTGAACCTTCATTCTTGACATGTTTGACCATGGAAACAACTTGTAAACTCTTGTAGGATTATTCTTGGCTCATTTGAACATGAAAACAATCCGTAACAACTTGAGAATTCATTCTTGACTCGTTCGAACTTGGAAACAACTTGAACCTTCATTCTTGACATGTTTGACCATGGCAACAACTTGTAAGCTCTTGTAGGATCATTCTTGGCTCATTTGAATATGAAAACATTCCATAACAACTTGAGACTTCATTCTTCTCTCGTTCGAACATGGAAACAACTTGTAAATTCTTATTGGATCATTCTTGGCACGTTTTAACATGAAAACAATCCGTAACAACTTGAGAATTCATTCTCGTCTCGTTCGAACTTGGAAACAACTTGAACCTTCATTCTTGACATGTTTGACCATGGAAACAACTTGTAAACTCTTGTAGGATTATTCTTGGCTCATTTGAACATGAAAACAATCCGTAACAACTTGAGAATTCATTCTTGACTCGTTCGAACTTGGAAACAACTTGAACCTTCATTCTTGACATGTTTGACCATGGCAACAACTTGTAAGCTCTTGTAGGATCATTCTTGGCTCATTTGAATATGAAAACATTCCATAACAACTTGAGACTTCATTCTTCTCTCGTTCGAACATGGAAACAACTTGTAAATTCTTATTGGATCATTCTTGGCACGTTTTAACATGAAAACAATCCGTAACAACTTGAGAATTCATTCTCGTCTCGTTCGAACTTGGAAACAACTTGAACCTTCATTCTTGACATGTTTGACCATGGAAACAACTTGTAAACTCTTGTAGGATTATTCTTGGCTCATTGGAACATGAAAACAATCCGTAACAACTTGAGAATTCATTCTTGACTCGTTCGAACTTGGAAACAACTTGAACCTTCATTCTTGACATGTTTGACCATGGCAACAACTTGTAGGCTCTTGTAGGATCATTCTTGGCTCATTTGAATATGAAAACATTCCATAACAACTTGAGACTTCATTCTTCTCTCGTTCGAACATGGAAACAACTTGTAAATTCTTATTGGATCATTCTTGGCACGTTTTAACATGAAAACAATCCGTAACAACTTGAGAATTCATTCTGGTCTCGTTCAAACTTGGACACAACTTGAACCTTCATTCTTGACATGTTTGACCATGGAAACAACATGTAAACTCTTATAGGATCATTCTTAGCTCATTTGAACATGAAAACAATCCGTAACAACTTTAGAATTCATTCTTGACTCGTTCGAACATGGAAACAACTTGAACCTTCATTCTTGACATGTTTGACCATGGAAACAACATGTAAACTCTTGTAGGATCATTCTTGGCTCATTTGAACATGAAAACATTCCGTAATAACTTGAGACTTCATTCTTGACTCGTTCGAACTTGGACACAACTTGAACCTTCATTCTTGACATGTTTGGCCATTTAACCAACTTGTAAACCCTTATAGAATCATTCTTGGCTCATTTGAACATGAAAATAATCCGTAACAACTTGAGAATTCATTCTTGATTCGTTCGAAGTTGGAAACAACTTGAACTTCATTCTTGACATGTTTGACCATGGAAACAACATGTAAACTCTTATAGGATCATTTTTAGGTCATTTGAACATGAAAACAATCCGTAACAACTTGAGAATTCATTCTCGTCTCGTTCGAACTTGGAAACAACTTGAACCTTCATTCTTGACATGTTTGACCATGGAAACAACATGTAAACTCTTATAGGATCATTCTTAGCTCATTTGAACATGAAAACAATCCGTAACAACTTGAGAATTCATTCTCGTGTCGTTCGAACCTGGGAACAACTTGAACCTTCATTCTTGACATGTTTGACCATGGAAACAACTTGTAAATTCTTATTGGATCATTCTTGGCACGTTTTAACATGAAAACAATCCGTAACAACTTGAGAATTCATTCTGGACTCGTTCGAACTTGGAAACAACTTGAACTTCATTCTTGACATGTTTGACCATGGAAACAACATGTAAACTCTTATAGGATCATTCTTAGCTCATTTGAACATGAAAACAATCCGTAACAACTTGAGAATTCATTCTCGTCTCGTTCGAACTTGGAAACCACTTGAACCTTCATTCTTGACATGTTTGACCATGGAAACAACTTGTAAACTCTTGTAGGATTATTCTTGGCTCATTTGAACATGAAAATAATCCGTAACAACTTGAGAATTCATTCTTGACTCGTTCGAACTTGGAAACAACTTGAACCATCATTCTTGACATGTTTGACCATGGAAACAACTTGTAAGCTCTTGTAGGATCATTCTTGGCTCATTTGAATATGAAAACATTCCATAACAACTTGAGACTTCATTCTTCACTCGTTCGAACATGGAAACAACTTGTAAATTCTTATTGGATCATTCTTGGCACGTTTTAACATGAAAACAATCCGTACCAACTTGAGAATTCATTCTCGTCTCGTTCGAACTTGGAAACAAATTGAACCTTCATTCTTGACATGTTTGACCATGGAAACAACTTGTAAACTCTTGTAGGATTATTCTTGGCTCATTTGAACATGAAAACAATCCGTAACAACTTGAGAATTCATTCTTGACTCGTTCGAACTTGGAAACAACTTGAACCTTCATTCTTGACATGTTTGACCATGGCAACAACTTGTAAGCTCTTGTAGGATCATTCTTGGCTCATTTGAATATGAGAACATTCCATAACAACTTGAGACTTCATTCTTGACTCGTTCGAACATGGAAACAACTTGTAAATTCTTATTGGATCATTCTTGGCACGTTTTAACATGAAAACAATCCGTAATAACTTGAGAATTCATTCTGGTCTCGTTCAAACTTGGACACAACTTGAACCTTCATTCTTGACATGTTTGACCATGGAAACAACATGTAAACTCTTATAGGATCATTCTTAGCTCATTTGAACATGAAAACAATCCGTAACAACTTGAGAATTCATTCTTGACTCGTTCGAACATGGAAACAACTTGAACCTTCATTCTTGACATGTTTGACCATGGAAACAACTTGTAAATTCTTATTGGATCATTCTTGGCACGTTTTAACATGAAAACAATCCGTAATAACTTGAGAATTCATTCTGGACTCGTTCAAACTTGGACACAACTTGAACCTTCATTCTTGACATGTTTGACCATGGAAACAACATGTAAACTCTTATAGGATCATTCTTAGCTCATTTGAACATGAAAACAATCCGTAACAACTTGAGAATTCATACTTGACTCGTTCGAACATGGAAACAACTTGAACCTTCATTCTTGACATGTTTGACCATGGAAACAACATGTAAACTCTTGTAGGATCATTCTTGGCTCATTTGAACATGAAAACATTCCGTAATAACTTGAGACTTCATTCTTGACTCGTTCGAACTTGGACACAACTTGAACCTTCATTCTGGACATGTTTGGCCATTTAACCAACTTGTAAACCCTTATAGAATCATTCTTGGCTCATTTGAACATGATAATAATCCGTAACAACTTGAGAATTCATTCTTGATTCGTTCGAACTTGGAAACAACTTGAACTTCATTCTTGACATGTTTGCCCATGGAAACAACATGTAAACTATTATAGGATCATTTTTAGCTCATTTGAACATGAAAACAATCCGTAACAACTTGAGAATTCATTCTCATCTCGTTCGAACTTGGAAACAACTTGAACCTTCATTCTTGACATGTTTGACCATGGAAACAACTTGAACCTTCATTCTTGACATGTTTGACCATGGAAATAACTTGTAAACTCTTGTAGGATTATTCTTGGCTCATTTGAACATGAAAACAATCCGTAACAACTTGAGAATTCATTATTGACTCGTTCGAACTTGGAAACAACTTGAACCTTCATTCTTGACATGTTTGACCATGGCAACAACTTGTAAGCTCTTGTAGGATCATTCTTGGCTCATTTGAATATGAAAACATTCCATAACAACTTGAGACTTCATTCTTCACTCGTTCGAACATGGAAACAACTTGTAAATTCTTATTGGATCATTCTTGGCACGTTTTAACATGAAAACAATCCGTAACAACTTGAGAATTCATTCTCGTCTCGTTCGAACTTGGAAACAACTTGAACCTTCATTCTTGACATGTTTGACCATGGAAACAACATGTAAACTCTTATAGGATCATTCTTAGCTCATTTGAACATGAAAACAATTCGTAACAACTTGAGAATTCATTATCATCTCGTTCGAACTTGGAAACAACTTGAACCTTCATTCTGGACATGTTTGACCATGGAAACAACTTGTAAATTCTTATTGGATCATTCTTGGCACGTTTTAACATGAAAACAATCCGTAACAACTTGAGAATTCATTCTGGACTCGTTCAAACTTGGACACAACTTGAACCTTCATTCTTGACATGTTTGACCATGGAAACAACATGTAAACTCTTATAGGATCATTCTTAGCTCATTTGAACATGAAAATAATCCGTAACAACTTGAGAATTCATTCTCGTCTCGTTCGAACTTGGAAACAACTTGAACCTTCATTCTTGACATGTTTGACCATGGAAACAACTTGTAAACTCTTGAAGGATTATTCTTGGCTCATTTGAACATGAAAACAATCCGTAACAACTTGAGAATTCATTATTGACTCGTTCGAACTTGGAAATAACTTGAACCTTCATTCTTGACATGTTTGACCATGGCAACAACTTGTAAGCTCTTGTAGGATCATTCTTGGCTCATTTGAATATGAAAACATTCCATAACAACTTGAGACTTCATTCTTCACTCGTTCGAACATGGAAACAACTTGTAAATTCTTATTGGATCATTCTTGGCACGTTTTAACATGAAAACAATCCGTAACAACTTGAGAATTCATTCTCGTCTCGTTCGAACTTGGAAACAACTTGAACCTTCATTCTTTACATGTTTGACCATGGAAACAACTTGTAAATTCTTATTGGATCATTCTTGGCACGTTTTAACATGAAAACAATCCGTAACAACTTGAGAATTCATTCTTCACTCGTTCGAACATGGAAACAACTTGTAAATTCTTATTGGATCATTCTTGGCACGTTTTAACATGAAAATAATTCGTAACAACTTGAGAATTCATTCTGTTCTCGTTCAAACTTGGACACAACTTGAACCTTCATTCTTGACATGTTTGACCATGGAAACAACATGTAAACTCTTATAGGATCATTCTTAGCTCATTTGAACATGAAAACAATCCGTAACAACTTGAGAATTCATTCTCGTCTCGTTCGAACTTGGAAACAACTTGAACCTTCATTCTTGACATGTTTGACCATGGAAACAACTTGTAAATTCTTATTGGATCATTCTTGGCACGTTTTAACATGAAAACAATCCGTAACAACTTGAGAATTCATTCTGGACTCGTTCAAACTTGGACACAACTTGAACCTTCATTCTTGACATGTTTGACCATGGAAACAACATGTAAACTCTTATAGGATCATTCTTAGCTCATTTGAACATGAAAACAATCCGTAACAACTTGAGAATTCATTCTCGTCTCGTTCGAACTTGGAAACAACTTGAACCTTCATTCTTGACATGTTTGACCATGGAAACAACTTGTAAATTCTTATTGGATCATTCTTGGCACGTTTTAACATGAAAACAATCCGTAACAACTTGAGAATTCATTCTGGACTCGTTCAAACTTGGACACAACTTGAACCTTCATTCTTGACATGTTTGACCATGGAAACAACATGTAAACTCTTATAGGATCATTCTTAGCTCATTTGAACATGAAAACAATCCGTAACAACTTGAGAATTCATTCTCGTCTCGTTCGAACTTGGAAACAACTTGAACCTTCATTCTTGACATGTTTGACCATGGAAACAACTTGTAAATTCTTATTGGATCATTCTTGGCACGTTTTAACATGAAAACAATCCGTAACAACTTGAGAATTCATTCTTCACTCGTTCGAACATGGAAACAACTTGTAAATTCTTATTGGATCATTCTTGGCACGTTTTAACATGAAAACAATCCGTAACAACTTGAGAATTCATTCTGGTCTCGTTCAAACTTGGACACAACTTGAACCTTCATTCTTGACATGTTTGACCATGGAAACAACATGTAAACTCTTATAGGATCATTCTTAGCTCATTTGAACATGAAAACAATCCGTAACAACTTGAGAATTCATTCTCGTCTCGTTCGAACTTGGAAACAACTTGAACCTTCATTCTTGACATGTTTGACCATGGAAACAACTTGTAAATTCTTATTGGATCATTCTTGGCACGTTTTAACATGAAAACAATCCGTAACAACTTGAGAATTCATTCTGGACTCGTTCAAACTTGGACACAACTTGAACCTTCATTCTTGACATGTTTGACCATGGAAACAACATGTAAACTCTTATAGGATCATTCTTAGCTCATTTGAACATGAAAATAATCCGTAACAACTTGAGAATTCATTCTCGTCTCGTTCGAACTTGGAAACAACTTGAACCTTCATTCTTGACATGTTTGACCATGGAAACAACTTGTAAACTCTTGTAGGATTATTCTTGGCTCATTTGAACATGAAAACAATCCGTAACAACTTGAGAATTCATTATTGACTCGTTCGAACTTGGAAACAACTTGAACCTTCATTCTTGACATGTTTGACCATGGCAACAACTTGTAAGCTCTTGTAGGATCATTCTTGGCTCATTTGAATATGAAAACATTCCATAACAACTTGAGACTTCATTCTTCACTCGTTCGAACATGGAAACAACTTGTAAATTCTTATTGGATCATTCTTGGCACGTTTTAACATGAAAACAATCCGTAACAACTTGAGAATTCATTCTGGTCTCGTTCAAACTTGGACACAACTTGAACCTTCATTCTTGACATGTTTGACCATGGAAACAACATGTAAACTCTTATAGGATCATTCTTAGCTCATTTGAACATGAAAACAATCCGTAACAACTTGAGAATTCATTCTCGTCTCGTTCGAACTTGGAAATAACTTGAACCTTCATTCTTGACATGTTTGACCATGGAAACAACTTGTAAATTCTTATTGGATCATTCTTGGCACGTTTTAACATGAAAACAATCCGTAACAACTTGAGAATTCATTCTTCACTCGTTCGAACATGGAAACAACTTGTAAATTCTTATTGGATCATTCTTGGCACGTTTTAACATGAAAACAATCCGTAACAACTTGAGAATTCATTCTCGTCTCGTTCGAACTTGGAAACAACTTGAACCTTCATTCTTGACATGTTTGACCATGGAAACAACTTGTAAACTCTTGTAGGGTTATTCTTGGCTCATTTGAACATGAAAACAATCCGTAACAACTTGAGAATTCATTATTGACTCGTTCGAACTTGGAAACAACTTGAACCTTCATTCTTGACATGTTTGACCATGGCAACAACTTGTAAGCTCTTGTAGGATCATTCTTGGCTCATTTGAATATGAAAACATTCCATAACAACTTGAGACTTCATTCTTCACTCGTTCGAACATGGAAACAACTTGTAAATTCTTATTGGATCATTCTTGGCACGTTTTAACATGAAAACAATCCGTAACAACTTGAGAATTCATTCTCGTCTCGTTCGAACTTGGAAACAACTTGAATCTTCATTCTTGACATGTTTGACCATGGAAACAACTTGTAAACTCTTGTAGGATTATTCTTGGCTCATTTGAACATGAAAACAATCCGTAACAACTTGAGAATTCATTCTTGACTCGTTCGAACTTGGAAACAACTTGAACCTTCATTCTTGACATGTTTGACCATGGCAACAACTTGTAAGCTCTTATAGGATCATTCTTGGCTCATTTCAATATGAAAACATTCCATAACAACTTGAGACTTCATTCTTCACTCGTTCGAACATGGAAACAACTTATAAATTCTTATTGGATCATTCTTGGCACGTTTTAACATGAAAACAATCCGTAACAACTTGAGAATTCATTCTGGTCTCGTTCAAACTTGGACACAACTTGAACCTTCATTCTTGACATGTTTGACCATGGAAACAACATGTAAACTCTTATAGGATCATTCTTAGCTCATTTGAACATGAAAACAATCCGTAACAACTTGAGAATTCATTCTCGTCTCGTTCGAACTTGGAAACAACTTGAACCTTCATTCTTGACATGTTTGACCATGGAAACAACTTGTAAATTCTTATTGGATCATTCTTGGCACGTTTTAACATGAAAACCGTAACAACTTGAGAATTCATTCTGGACTCGTTCAAACTTGGACACAACTTGAACCTTCATTCTTGACATGTTTGACCATGGAAACAACATGTAAACTATTATAGGATCATTCTTAGCTCATTTGAACATGAAAATAATCCGTAACAACTTGAGAATTCATTCTTGACTCGTTCGAACTTGGAAACAACTTGAACTTCATTCTTGACATGTTTGACCATGGAAACAACATGTAAACTCTTATAGGATCATTCTTAGCTCATTTGAACATGAAAACAATCCGTAACAACTTGAGAATTCATTCTCGTCTCGTTCGAACTTGGAAACAACTTGAACCTTCATTCTTGACATGTTTGATCATGGAAACAACTTGTAAACTCTTGTAGGATTATTCTTGGCTTGGCTCATTTGAACATGAAAACAATCCGTAACAACTTGAGAATTCATTATTGACTCGTTCGAACTTGGAAACAACTTGAACCTTCATTCTTGACATGTTTGACCATGGCAACAACTTGTAAGCTCTTGTAGGATCATTCTTGGCTCATTTGAATATGAAAACATTCCATAACAACTTGAGACTTCATTCTTCACTCGTTCGAACATGGAAACAACTTGAACCTTCATTCTTGACATGTTTGACCATGGAAACAACATGTAAACTCTTATAGGATCATTCTTAGCTCATTTGAACATGAAAATAATCCGTAACAACTTGAGAATTCATTCTTGACTCGTTCGAACTTGGTAACAACTTGAACTTCATTCTTGACATGTTTGACCATGGAAACAACATGTAAACTCTTATAGGATCATTCTTAGCTCATTTGAACATGAAAACAATCCGTAACAACTTGAGAATTCATTCTCGTCTCGTTCGAACTTGGAAACCACGTGAACCTTCATTCTTGACATGTTTGACCATGGAAACAACATGTAAACTCTTATAGGATCATTCTTAGCTCATTTGAACATGAAAACAATCCGTAACAACTTGAGAATTCATTCTCGTCTCGTTCGAACTTGGAAACAACTTGAACCTTCATTCTTGACATGTTTGACAATGGAAACAACTTGTAAATTCTTATTGGATCATTCTTGGCACGTTTTAACATGAAAACAATCCGTAACAACTTGAGAATTCATTCTGGACTCGTTCAAACTTGGACACAACTTGAACCTTCATTCTTGACATGTTTGACCATGGAAACAATATGTAAACTCTTATAGGATCATTCTTAGCTCATTTGAACATGAAAATAATCCGTAACAACTTGAGAATTCATTCTCGTCTCGTTCGAACTTGGAAACAACTTGAACCTTCATTCTTGACATGTTTGACCATGGAAACAACTTGTAAACTCTTGTAGGATTATTCTTGGCTCATTTGAACATGAAAACAATCCGTAACAACTTGAGAATTCATTATTGACTCGTTCGAACTTGGAAACAACTTACCTTCATTCTTGACATGTTTGACCATGGCAACAACTTGTAAGCTCTTGTAGGATCATTCTTGGCTCATTTGAATATGAAAACATTCCATAACAACTTGAGACTTCATTCTTCACTCGTTCGAACATGGAAACAACTTGTAAATTCTTATTGGATCATTCTTGGCACGTTTTAACATGAAAACAATCCGTAACAACTTGAGAATTCATTCTCGTCTCGTTCGAACTTGGAAACAACTTGAACCTTCATTCTTGACATGTTTGACCATGGAAACAACTTGTAAACTCTTGTAGGATTATTCTTGGCTCATTTGAACATGAAAACAATCCGTAACAACTTGAACCTTCATTCTTGACATGTTTGACCATGGCAACAACTTGTAAGCTCTTGTAGGATCATTCTTGGCTCATTTGCATATGAAAACATTCCATAACAACTTGCGACTTCATTCTTCACTCGTTCGAACATGGAAACAACTTGTAAATTCTTATTGGATCATTCTTGGCACGTTTTAACATGAAAACAATCCGTAACAACTTGAGAATTCATTCTGGTCTCGTTCAAACTTGGACACAACTTGAACCTTCATTCTTGACATGTTTGACCATGGAAACAACATGTAAACTCTTATAGGATCATTCTTAGCTCATTTGAACATGAAAACAATCCGTAACAACTTGAGAATTCATTCTTGACTCGTTCGAACATGGAAACAACTTGAACCTTCATTCTTGACATGTTTGACCATGGAAACAACTTGTAAATTCTTATTGGATCATTCTTGGCACGTTTTAACATGAAAACAATCCGTACCAACTTGAGAATTCATTCTGGACTCGTTCAAACTTGGACACAACTTGAACCTTCATTCTTGACATGTTTGACCATGGAAACAACATGTAAACTATTATAGGATCATTCTTAGCTCATTTGAACATGAAAATAATCCGTAACAACTTGAGAATTCATTCTTGACTCATTCGAACTTGGAAACAACTTGAACTTCATTCTTGACATGTTTGACCATGGAAACAACATGTAAACTCTTATAGGATCATTCTTAGCTCATTTGAACATGAAAACAATCCGTAACAACTTGAGAATTCATTCTCGTCTCGTTCGAACTTGGAAACAACTTGAACCTTCATTCTTGACATGTTTGACCATGGAAACAACTTGTAAACTCTTGTAGGATTATTCTTGGCTTGGCTCATTTGAACATGAAAACAATCCGTAACAACTTGAGAATTCATTATTGACTCGTTTGAACTTGGAAACAAATTGAACCTTCATTCTTGACATGTTTGACCATGGCAACAACTTGTAAGCTCTTGTAGGATCATTCTTGGCTCATTTGAATATGAAAACATTCCATAACAACTTGAGACTTCATTCTTCACTCGTTCGAACATGGAAACAACTTGTAAATTCTTATTGGATCATTCTTGGCACGTTTTAACATGAAAACAATCCGTAACAACTTGAGAATTCATTCTCGTCTCGTTCGAACTTGGAAACAACTTGAACCTTCATTCTTGACATGTTTGACCATGGAAACAACATGTAAACTCTTATAGGATCATTCTTAGCTCATTTGAACATGAAAACAATCCGTAACAACTTGAGAATTCATTCTCGTCTCGTTCGAACTTGGGAACAACTTGAACCTTCATTCTTGACATGTTTGACCACGGAAACAACTTGTAAATTCTTATTGGATCATTCTTGGCACGTTTTAACATGAAAACAATCCGTAACAACTTGAGAATTCATTCTGGACTCGTTCAAACTTGGACACAACTTGAACCTTCATTCTTGACATGTTTGACCATGGAAACAACATGTAAACTCTTGTAGGATCATTCTTGGCTCCTTTGAACATGAAAACATTCCGTAATAACTTGAGACTTCATTCTTGACTCGTTCGAACTTGGACACAACTTGAACCTTCATTCTTGACATGTTTGGCCATTTAACCAACTTGTAAACCCTTATAGAATCATTCTTGGCTCATTTGAACATGAAAATAATCCGTAACAACTTGAGAATTCATTCTTGATTCGTTCGAACTTGGAAACAACTTGAACTTCATTCTTGACATGTTTGACCATGGAAACAACATGTAAACTCTTATAGGATCATTTTTAGCTCATTTGAACATGAAAACAATCCGTAACAACTTGAGAATTCATTCTCGTCTCGTTCGAACTTGGAAACAACTTGAACCTTCATTCTTGACATGTTTGACCATGGAAACAACTTGTAAACTCTTGTAGGATTATTCTTGACTCATTTGAACATGAAAACAATCCGTAACAACTTGAGAATTCATTATTGACTCGTTCGAACTTGGAAACAACTTGAACCTTCATTCTTGACATGTTTGACCATGGCAACAACTTGTAAGCTCTTGTAGGATCATTCTTGGCTCATTTGAATATGAAAACATTCCATAACAACTTGAGACTTCATTCTTCACTCGTTCGAACATGGAAACAACTTGTAAATTCTTATTGGATCATTCTTGGCACGTTTTAACATGAAAACAATCCGTAACAACTTGAGAATTCATTCTCGTCTCGTTCGAACTTGGAAACAACTTGAACCTTCATTCTTGACATGTTTGACCATGGAAACAACATGTAAACTCTTATAGGATCATTCTTAGCTCATTTGAACAAGAAAACAATCCGTAACAACTTGAGAATTCATTCTCATCTCGTTCGAACTTGGAAACAACTTGAACCTTCATTCTTGACATGTTTGACCATGGAAACAACTTGTAAATTCTTATTGGATCATTCTTGGCACGTTTTAACATGAAAACAATCCGTAACAACTTGAGAATTCATTCTGGACTCGTTCAAACTTGGACACAACTTGAACCTTCATTCTTGACATGTTTGACCATGGAAACAACATGTAAACTCTTATAGGATCATTCTTAGCTCATTTGAACATGAAAATAATCCGTAACAACTTGAGAATTCATTCTCGTCTCGTTCGAACTTGGAAACAACTTGAACCTTCATTCTTGACATGTTTGACCATGGAAACAACTTGTAAACTCTTGTAGGATTATTCTTGGCTCATTTGAACATGAAAACAATCCGTAACAACTTGAGAATTCATTCTTGACTCGTTCGAACTTGGAAACAACTTGAACCTTCATTCTTGACATGTTTGACCATGGAAACAACTTGTAAGCTCTTGTAGGATCATTCTTGGCTCATTTGAATATGAAAACATTCCATATCAACTTGAGACTTCATTCTTCACTCGTTCGAACATGGAAACAACTTGTAAATTCTTATTGGATCATTCTTGGCACGTTTTAACATGAAAACAATCCGTAACAACTTGAGAATTCATTCTGGTCTCGTTCAAATTTGGACATAACTTGAACCTTCATTCTTGACATGTTTGACCATGGAAACAACATGTAAACTCTTATAGGATCATTCTTAGCTCATTTGAAGATGAAAACAATCCGTAACAACTTGAGAATTCATTCTTGACTCGTTCGAACATGGAAACAACTTGAACCTTCATTCTTGACATGTTTGACCATGGAAACAACATGTAAACTCTTGTAGGATCATTCTTGGCTCATTTGAACATGAAAACATTCCGTAATAACTTGAGACTTCATTCTTGACTCGTTCGAACTTGGACACAACTTGAACCTTCATTCTTGACATGTTTGACCATTTAACCAACTTGTAAACCCTTATAGAATCATTCTTGGCTCATTTGAACATGAAAATAATCCGTAACAACTTGAGAATTCATTCTTGACTCGTTCGAACTTGGAAACAACTTGAACCTTCATTCTTGACATGTTTGACCATGGAAACAACTTGTAAGCTCTTGTAGGATCATTCTTGGCTCATTTGAATATGAAAACATTCCATAACAACTTGAGACTTCATTCTTCACTCGTTCGAACATGGAAACAACTTGTAAATTCTTATTGGATCATTCTTGGCACGTTTTAACATGAAAACAATCCGTAACAACTTGAGAATTCATTCTGGTCTCGTTCAAACTTGGACATAACTTGAACCTTCATTCTTGACATGTTTGACCATGGAAACAACATGTAAACTCTTATAGGATCATTCTTAGCTCATTTGAACATGAAAACAATCCGTAACAACTTGAGAATTCATTCTTGACTCGTTCGAACATGGAAACAACTTGAACCTTCATTCTTGACATGTTTGACCATGGAAACAACATGTAAACTCTTGTAGGATCATTCTTGGCTCATTTGAACATGAAAACATTCCGTAATAACTTGAGACTTCATTCTTGACTCGTTCGAACTTGGACACAACTTGAACCTTCATTCTTGACATGTTTGGCCATTTAACCAACTTGTAAACCCTTATAGAATCATTCTTGGCTCATTTGAACATGAAAATAATCCCTAACAACTTGAGAATTCCTTATTGACTCGTTCGAACTTGGAAACAACTTGAACCTTCTTTCTTGACATGTTTGACCATGGCAACAACTTGTAAGCTCTTGTAGGATCATTCTTGGCTCATTTGAATATGAAAACATTCCATAACAACTTGAGACTTCATTCTTCACTCGTTCGAACATGGAAACAACTTGTAAATTCTTATTGGATCATTCTTGGAACGTTTTAACATGAAAACAATCCGTAACAACTTGAGAATTCATTCTCGTCTCGTTCGAACTTGGAAACAACTTGAACCTTCATTCTTGACATGTTTGACCATGGAAACAACTTGTAAACTCTTGTAGGATTATTCTTGGCTCATTTGAACATGAAAACAATCCGTAACAACTTGAGATTTCATTCTTGACTCGTTCGAACTTAGAAACAACTTGAACCTTCATTCTTGCCATGTTTGACCATGGCAACAACTTGTAAGCTCTTGTAGGATCATTCTTGGCTCATTTGAATATGAAAACATTCCATAACAAATTGAGACTTCATTCTTAACTCGTTCGAACATGAAAACAACTTGTAAATTCTTATTGGATCATTCTTGGCACGTTTTAACATGAAAACAATCCGTAACAACTTGAGAATTCATTCTGGTCTCGTTCAAACTTGGACACAACTTGAACCATCATTCTTGACATGTTTGACCATGGAAACAACATGTAAACTCTTATAGGATCATTCTTAGCTCATTTGAACATGAAAACAATCCGTAACAACTTGAGAATTCATTCTCGTCTCGTTCGAACTTGGAAACAACTTGAACCTTCATTCTTGACATGTTTGACCATGGAAACAACTTGTAAATTCTTATTGGATCATTCTTGGCACGTTTTAACATGAAAACAATCCGTAACAACTTGAGAATTCATTCTGGACTCGTTCAAACTTGGACACAACTTGAACCTTCATTCTTGACATGTTTGACAAGGGAAACAACATGTAAACTATTATAGGATCATTCTTAGCTCATTTGAACATGAAAATAATCTGTAACAACTTGAGAATTCATTCTTGACTCGTTCGAACTTGGAAACAACTTGAACTTCATTCTTGACATGTTTGACCATGGAACCAACATGTAACCTCTTATAGGATCATTCTTAGCTCATTTGAACATGAAAACAATCCGTAACAACTTGAGAATTCATTCTCGTCTCGTTCGAACTTGGAAACAACTTGAACCTTCATTCTTGACATGTTTGACCACGGAAACAACTTGTAAACTCTTGTAGGATTATTCTTGGCTTGGCTCATTTGAACATGAAAACAATCCGTAACAACTTGAGAATTCATTATTGACTCGTTCGAACTTGGAAACAACTTGAACCTTCATTCTTGACATGTTTGACCATGGCAACAACTTGTAAGCTCTTGTAGGATCATTCTTGGCTCATTTGAATATGAAAACATTCCATAACAACTTGAGACTTCATTCTTCACTCGTTCGAACATGGAAACAACTTGTAAATTCTTATTGGATCATTCTTGGCACGTTTTAACATGAAAACAATCCGTAACAACTTGAGAATTCATTCTGGTCTCGTTCAAACTTGGACACAACTTGAACCTTCATTCTTGACATGTTTGACCATGGAAACAACATGTAAACTCTTATAGGATCATTCTTAGCTCATTTGAACATGAAAACAATCCGTAACAACTTGAGAATTCATTCTCGTCTCGTTCGAACTTGGAAACAACTTGAACCTTCATTCTTGACATGTTTGACCATGGAAACAACTTGTAAATTCTTATTGGATCATTCTTGGCACGTTTTAACATGAAAACAATCCGTAACAACTTGAGAATTCATTCTGGACTCGTTCAAACTTGGACACAACTTGAACCTTCATTCTTGACATGTTTGACCAGGGAAACAACATGTAAACTATTATAGGATCATTCTTAGCTCATTTGAACATGAAAATAATCCGTAACAACTTGAGAATTCATTCTTGACTCGTTCGAACTTGGAAACAACTTGAACTTCATTCTTGACATGTTTCACCATGGAAACAACATGTAACCTCTTATAGGATCATTCTTAGCTCATTTGAACATGAAAACAATCCGTAACAACTTGAGAATTCATTCTCGTCTCGTTCGAACTTGGAAACAACTTGAACCTTCATTCTTGACATGTTTGACAACGGAAACAACTTGTAAACTCTTGTAGGATTATTCTTGGCTTGGCTCATTTGAACATGAAAACAATCCGTAACAACTTGAGAATTCATTATTGACTCGTTCGAACTTGGAAACAACTTGAACCTTCATTCTTGACATGTTTGACCATGGCAACAACTTGTAAGCTCTTGTAGGATCATTCTTGGCTCATTTGAATATGAAAACATTCCATAACAACTTGAGACTTCATTCTTCACTCGTTCGAACATGGAAACAACTTGTAAATTCTTATTGGATCATTCTTGGCACGTTTTAACATGAAAACAATCCGTAACAACTTGAGAATTCATTCTCGTCTCGTTCGAACTTGGAAACAACTTGAACCTTCATTCTTGACATGTTTGACCATGGAAATAACATGTAAACTCTTATAGGATCATTCTTAGCTCATTTGAACATGAAAACAATCCGTAACAACTTGAGAATTCATTCTCGTCTCGTTCGAACTTGGGAACAACTTGAACCTTCATTCTTGACATGTTTGACCATGGAAACAACTTGTAAATTCTTATTGGATCATTCTTGGCACGTTTTAACATGAAAACAATCCGTAACAACTTGAGAATTCATTCTGGACTCGTTCAAACTTGGACACAACTTGAACCTTCATTCTTGACATGTTTGACCATGGAAACAACATGTAAACTCTTATAGGATCATTCTTAGCTCATTTGAACATGAAAATAATCCGTAACAACTTGAGAATTCATTTTTTGACTCGTTCGAACTTGGAAACAACTTGAACTTCATTCTTGACATGTTTGACCATGGAAACAACATGTAAACTCTTATAGGATCATTCTTAGCTCATTTGAACATGAAAACAATCCGTAACAACTTGAGAATTCATTCTCGTCTCGTTCGAACTTGGAAACCACTTGAACCTTCATTCTTGACATGTTTGACCATGGAAACAACTTGTAAACTCTTGTAGGATTATTCTTGGCTCATTTGAACATGAAAATAATCCGTAACAACTTGAGAATTCATTCTTGACTCGTTCGAACTTGGAAACAACTTGAACCTTCATTCTTGACATGTTTGACCATGGAAACAATTTGTAAGCTCCTGTAGGATCATTCTTGGCTCATTTGAATATGAAAACATTCCATAACAACTTGAGACTTCATTCTTCACTCGTTCGAACATGGAAACAACTTGTAAATTCTTATTGGATCATTCTTGGCACGTTTTAACATGAAAACAATCCGTACCAACTTGAGAATTCATTCTCGTCTCGTTCGAACTTGGAAACAACTTGAACCTTCATTCTTGACATGTTTGACCATGGAAACAACTTGTAAACTCTTGTAGGATCATTCTTGGCTCATTTGAATATGAAAACATTCCATAACAACTTGAGACTTCATTCTTCACTCGTTCGAACATGGAAACAACTTGTAAATTCTTATTGGATCATTCTTGGCACGTTTTAACATGAAAACAATCCGTAACAACTTGAGAATTCATTCTGGTCTCGTTCAAACTTGGACATAACTTGAACCTTCATTCTTGACATGTTTGACCATGGAAACAACATGTAAACTCTTATAGGATCATTCTTAGCTCATTTGAACATGAAAACAATCCGTAACAACTTGAGAATTCATTCTTGACTCGTTCGAACATGGAAACAACTTGAACCTTCATTCTTGACATGTTTGACCATGGAAACAACATGTAAACTCTTGTAGGATCATTCTTGGCTCATTTGAACATGAAAACATTCCGTAATAACTTGAGACTTCATTCTTGACTCGTTCGAACTTGGACACAACTTGAACCTTCATTCTTGACATGTTTGGCCATTTAACCAACTTGTAAACCCTTATAGAACCATTCTTGGCTCATTTGAACATGAAAATAATCCCTAACAACTTGAGAATTCCTTATTGACTCGTTCGAACTTGGAAACAACTTGAACCTTCTTTCTTGACATGTTTGACCATGGCAACAACTTGTAAGCTCTTGTAGGATCATTCTTGGCTCATTTGAATATGAAAACATTCCATAACAACTTGAGACTTCATTCTTCACTCGTTCGAACATGGAAACAACTTGTAAATTCTTATTGGATCATTCTTGGAACGTTTTAACATGAAAACAATCCGTAACAACTTGAGAATTCATTCTCGTCTCGTTCGAACTTGGAAACAACTTGAACCTTCATTCTTGACATGTTTGACCATGGAAACAACTTGTAAACTCTTGTAGGATTATTCTTGGCTCATTTGAACATGAAAACAATCCGTAACAACTTGAGATTTCATTCTTGACTCGTTCGAACTTAGAAACAACTTGAACCTTCATTCTTGCCATGTTTGACCATGGCAACAACTTGTAAGCTCTTGTAGGATCATTCTTGGCTCATTTGAATATGAAAACATTCCATAACAAATTGAGACTTCATTCTTAACTCGTTCGAACATGAAAACAACTTGTAAATTCTTATTGGATCATTCTTGGCACGTTTTAACATGAAAACAATCCGTAACAACTTGAGAATTCATTCTGGTCTCGTTCAAACTTGGACACAACTTGAACCATCATTCTTGACATGTTTGACCATGGAAACAACATGTAAACTCTTATAGGATCATTCTTAGCTCATTTGAACATGAAAACAATCCGTAACAACTTGAGAATTCATTCTCGTCTCGTTCGAACTTGGAAACAACTTGAACCTTCATTCTTGACATGTTTGACCATGGAAACAACTTGTAAATTCTTATTGGATCATTCTTGGCACGTTTTAACATGAAAACAATCCGTAACAACTTGAGAATTCATTCTGGACTCGTTCAAACTTGGACACAACTTGAACCTTCATTCTTGACATGTTTGACAAGGGAAACAACATGTAAACTATTATAGGATCATTCTTAGCTCATTTGAACATGAAAATAATCTGTAACAACTTGAGAATTCATTCTTGACTCGTTCGAACTTGGAAACAACTTGAACTTCATTCTTGACATGTTTGACCATGGAACCAACATGTAACCTCTTATAGGATCATTCTTAGCTCATTTGAACATGAAAACAATCCGTAACAACTTGAGAATTCATTCTCGTCTCGTTCGAACTTGGAAACAACTTGAACCTTCATTCTTGACATGTTTGACCACGGAAACAACTTGTAAACTCTTGTAGGATTATTCTTGGCTTGGCTCATTTGAACATGAAAACAATCCGTAACAACTTGAGAATTCATTATTGACTCGTTCGAACTTGGAAACAACTTGAACCTTCATTCTTGACATGTTTGACCATGGCAACAACTTGTAAGCTCTTGTAGGATCATTCTTGGCTCATTTGAATATGAAAACATTCCATAACAACTTGAGACTTCATTCTTCACTCGTTCGAACATGGAAACAACTTGTAAATTCTTATTGGATCATTCTTGGCACGTTTTAACATGAAAACAATCCGTAACAACTTGAGAATTCATTCTGGTCTCGTTCAAACTTGGACACAACTTGAACCTTCATTCTTGACATGTTTGACCATGGAAACAACATGTAAACTCTTATAGGATCATTCTTAGCTCATTTGAACATGAAAACAATCCGTAACAACTTGAGAATTCATTCTCGTCTCGTTCGAACTTGGAAACAACTTGAACCTTCATTCTTGACATGTTTGACCATGGAAACAACTTGTAAATTCTTATTGGATCATTCTTGGCACGTTTTAACATGAAAACAATCCGTAACAACTTGAGAATTCATTCTGGACTCGTTCAAACTTGGACACAACTTGAACCTTCATTCTTGACATGTTTGACCAGGGAAACAACATGTAAACTATTATAGGATCATTCTTAGCTCATTTGAACATGAAAATAATCCGTAACAACTTGAGAATTCATTCTTGACTCGTTCGAACTTGGAAACAACTTGAACTTCATTCTTGACATGTTTGACCATGGAAACAACATGTAACCTCTTATAGGATCATTCTTAGCTCATTTGAACATGAAAACAATCCGTAACAACTTGAGAATTCATTCTCGTCTCGTTCGAACTTGGAAACAACTTGAACCTTCATTCTTGACATGTTTGACAACGGAAACAACTTGTAAACTCTTGTAGGATTATTCTTGGCTTGGCTCATTTGAACATGAAAACAATCCGTAACAACTTGAGAATTCATTATTGACTCGTTCGAACTTGGAAACAACTTGAACCTTCATTCTTGACATGTTTGACCATGGCAACAACTTGTAAGCTCTTGTAGGATCATTCTTGGCTCATTTGAATATGAAAACATTCCATAACAACTTGAGACTTCATTCTTCACTCGTTCGAACATGGAAACAACTTGTAAATTCTTATTGGATCATTCTTGGCACGTTTTAACATGAAAACAATCCGTAACAACTTGAGAATTCATTCTGGTCACGTTCAAACTTGGACACAACTTGAACCTTCATTCTTGACATGTTTGACCATGGAAACAACATGTAAACTCTTATAGGATCATTCTTAGCTCATTTGAACATGAAAACAATCCGTAACAACTTGAGAATTCATTCTCGTCTCGTTCGAACTTGGAAACAACTTGAACCTTCATTCTTGACATGTTTGACCATGGAAACAACTTGTAAATTCTTATTGGATCATTCTTGGCACGTTTTAACATGAAAACAATCCGTAACAACTTGAGAATTCATTCTGGACTCGTTCAAACTTGGACACAACTTGAACCTTCATTCTTGACATGTTTGACCAGGGAAACAACATGTAAACTATTATAGGATCATTCTTAGCTCATTTGAACATGAAAATAATCCGTAACAACTTGAGAATTCATTCTTGACTCGTTCGAACTTGGAAACAACTTGAACTTCATTCTTGACATGTTTGACCATGGAAACAACATGTAACCTCTTATAGGATCATTCTTAGCTCATTTGAACATGAAAACAATCCGTAACAACTTGAGAATTCATTCTCGTCTCGTTCGAACTTGGAAACAACTTGAACCTTCATTCTTGACATGTTTGACAACGGAAACAACTTGTAAACTCTTGTAGGATTATTCTTGGCTTGGCTCATTTGAACATGAAAACAATCCGTAACAACTTGAGAATTCATTATTGACTCGTTCGAACTTGGAAACAACTTGAACCTTCATTCTTGACATGTTTGACCATGGCAACAACTTGTAAGCTCTTGTAGGATCATTCTTGGCTCATTTGAATATGAAAACATTCCATAACAACTTGAGACTTCATTCTTCACTCGTTCGAACATGGAAACAACTTGTAAATTCTTATTGGATCATTCTTGGCACGTTTTAACATGAAAACAATCCGTAACAACTTGAGAATTCATTCTCGTCTCGTTCGAACTTGGAAACAACTTGAACCTTCATTCTTGACATGTTTGACCATGGAAATAACATGTAAACTCTTATAGGATCATTCTTAGCTCATTTGAACATGAAAACAATCCGTAACAACTTGAGAATTCATTCTCGTCTCGTTCGAACTTGGGAACAACTTGAACCTTCATTCTTGACATGTTTGACCATGGAAACAACTTGTAAATTCTTATTGGATCATTCTTGGCACGTTTTAACATGAAAACAATCCGTAACAACTTGAGAATTCATTCTGGACTCGTTCAAACTTGGACACAACTTGAACCTTCATTCTTGACATGTTTGACCATGGAAACAACATGTAAACTCTTATAGGATCATTCTTAGCTCATTTGAACATGAAAATAATCCGTAACAACTTGAGAATTCATTTTTTGACTCGTTCGAACTTGGAAACAACTTGAACTTCATTCTTGACATGTTTGACCATGGAAACAACATGTAAACTCTTATAGGATCATTCTTAGCTCATTTGAACATGAAAACAATCCGTAACAACTTGAGAATTCATTCTCGTCTCGTTCGAACTTGGAAACCACTTGAACCTTCATTCTTGACATGTTTGACCATGGAAACAACTTGTAAACTCTTATAGGATTATTCTTGGCTCATTTGAACATGAAAATAATCCGTAACAACTTGAGAATTCATTCTTGACTCGTTCGAACTTGGAAACAACTTGAACCTTCATTCTTGACATGTTTGACCATGGAAACAATTTGTAAGCTCCTGTAGGATCATTCTTGGCTCATTTGAATATGAAAACATTCCATAACAACTTGAGACTTCATTCTTCACTCGTTCGAACATGGAAACAACTTGTAAATTCTTATTGGATCATTCTTGGCACGTTTTAACATGAAAACAATCCGTACCAACTTGAGAATTCATTCTCGTCTCGTTCGAACTTGGAAACAACTTGAACCTTCATTCTTGACATGTTTGACCATGGAAACAACTTGTAAACTCTTGTAGGATTATTCTTGGCTCATTTGAACATGAAAACAATCCGTAACAACTTGAGAATTCATTCTTGACTCGTTCGAACTTGGAAACAACTTGAACCTTCATTCTTGACATGTTTGACCATGGCAACAACTTATAAGCTCTTGTAGGATCATTCTTGGCTCATTTGAATATGAAAACATTCCATAACAACTTGAGACTTCATTCTTCACTCGTTCGAACATGGAAACAACTTGTAAATTCTTATTGGATCATTCTTGGCACGTTTTAACATGAAAACAATCCGTAATAACTTGAGAATTCATTCTGGTCTCGTTCAAACTTGGACACAACTTGAACCTTCATTCTTGACATGTTTGACCATGGAAACAACATGTAAACTCTTATAGGATCATTCTTAGCTCATTTGAACATGAAAACAATCCGTAACAACTTGAGAATTCATTCTTGACTCGTTCGAACATGGAAACAACTTGAACCTTCATTCTTGACATGTTTGACCATGGAAACAACTTGTAAATTCTTATTGGATCATTCTTGGCACGTTTTAACATGAAAACAATCCGTAATAACTTGAGAATTCATTCTGGACTCGTTCAAACTTGGACACAACTTGAACCTTCATTCTTGACATGTTTGACCATGGAAACAACATGTAAACTCTTATAGGATCATTCTTAGCTCATTTTAACATGAAAATAATCCGTAACAACTTGAGAATTCATTCTCGTCTCGTTCGAACTTGGAAACAACTTGAACCTTCATTCTTGACATGTTTGACCATGGAAACAACTTGTAAACTCTTGTAGGATTATTCTTGGCTCATTTGAACATGAAAACAATCCGTAACAACTTGAGAATTCATTCTTGACTCGTTCGAACATGGAAACAACTTGAACCTTCATTCTTGACATGTTTGACCATGGAAACAACATGTAAACTCTTGTAGGATCATTCTTGGCTCATTTGAACATGAAAACATTCCGTAATAACTTAAGACTTCATTCTTGACTCGTTCGAACTTGGACACAACTTGAACCTTCATTCTTGACATGTTTGGCCATTTAACCAACTTGTAAACCCTTATAGAATCATTCTTGGCTCATTTGAACATGAAAATAATCCGTAACAACTTGAGAATTCATTCTTGATTCGTTCGAACTTGGAAACAACTTGAACTTCATTCTTGACATGTTTGACCATGGAAACAACATGTAAACTCTTATAGGATCATTTTTAGCTCATTTGAACATGAAAACAATCCGTAACAACTTGAGAATTCATTCTCGTCTCGTTCGAACTTGGAAACAACTTGAACCTTCATTCTTGACATGTTTGACCATGGAAACAACTTGTAAACTCTTGTAGGATTATTCTTGGCTCATTTGAACATGAAAACAATCCGTAATAACTTGAGAATTCATTATTGACTCGTTCGAACTTGGAAACAACTTGAACCTTCATTCTTGACATGTTTGACCATGGCAACAACTTGTAAGCTCTTGTAGGATCATTCTTGGCTCATTTGAATATGAAAACATTCCATAACAACTTGAGACTTCATTCTTCACTCGTTCGAACATGGAAACAACTTGTAAATTCTTATTGGATCATTCTTGGCACGTTTTAACATGAAAACAATCCGTAACAACTTGAGAATTCATTCTCGTCTCGTTCGAACTTGGAAACAACTTGAACCTTCATTCTTGACATGTTTGACCATGGAAACAACTTGTAAACTCTTGTAGGATTATTCTTGGCTCATTTGAACATGAAAACAATCCGTAACAACTTGAGAATTCATTCTTGACTCGTTCGAACATGGAAACAACTTGAACCTTCATTCTTGACATGTTTGACCATGGAAACAACATGTAAACTCTTGTAGGATCATTCTTGGCTCATTTGAACATGAAAACATTCCGTAATAACTTAAGACTTCATTCTTGACTCGTTCGAACTTGGACACAACTTGAACCTTCATTCTTGACATGTTTGGCCATTTAACCAACTTGTAAACCCTTATAGAATCATTCTTGGCTCATTTGAACATGAAAATAATCCGTAACAACTTGAGAATTCATTCTTGATTCGTTCGAACTTGGAAACAACTTGAACTTCATTCTTGACATGTTTGACCATGGAAACAACATGTAAACTCTTATAGGATCATTTTTAGCTCATTTGAACATGAAAACAATCCGTAACAACTTGAGAATTCATTCTCGTCTCGTTCGAACTTGGAAACAACTTGAACCTTCATTCTTGACATGTTTGACCATGGAAACAACTTGTAAACTCTTGTAGGATTATTCTTGGCTCATTTGAACATGAAAACAATCCGTAATAACTTGAGAATTCATTATTGACTCGTTCGAACTTGGAAACAACTTGAACCTTCATTCTTGACATGTTTGACCATGGCAACAACTTGTAAGCTCTTGTAGGATCATTCTTGGCTCATTTGAATATGAAAACATTCCATAACAACTTGAGACTTCATTCTTCACTCGTTCGAACATGGAAACAACTTGTAAATTCTTATTGGATCATTCTTGGCACGTTTTAACATGAAAACAATCCGTAACAACTTGAGAATTCATTCTCGTCTCGTTCGAACTTGGAAACAACTTGAACCTTCATTTTTGACATGTTTGACCATGGAAACAACTTGTAAACTCTTATAGGATCATTCTTAGCTCATTTGAACATGAAAACAATCCGTAACAACTTGAGAATTCATTCTCATCTCGTTCGAACTTGGAAACAACTTGAACCTTCATTCTTGACATGTTTGACCATGGAAACAACTTGTAAATTCTTATTGGATCATTCTTGGCACGTTTTAACATGAAAACAATCCGTAACAACTTGAGAATTCATTCTGGACTGGTTCAAACTTGGACACAACTTGAACCTTCATTCTTGAAATGTTTGACCATGGAAACAACATGTAAACTCTTATAGGATCATTCTTAGCTCATTTGAACATGAAAATAATCCGTAACAACTTGAGAATTCATTCTCGTCTCGTTCGAACTTGGAAACAACTTGAAGCTTCATTCTTGACATGTTTGACCATGGAAACAACTTGTAAACTCTTGTAGGATTATTCTTGGCTCATTTGAACATGAAAACAATCCGTAACAACTTGAGAATTCATTATTGACTCGTTCGAACTTGGAAACAACTTGAACCTTCATTCTTGACATGTTTGACCATGGCAACAACTTGTAAGCTCTTGTAGGATCATTCTTGGCTCATTTGAATATGAAAACATTCCATAACAACTTGAGACTTCATTCTTCACTCGTTCGAACATGGAAACAACTTGTAAATTCTTATTGGATCATTCTTGGCACGTTTTAACATGAAAACAATCCGTAATAACTTGAGAATTCATTCTGGTCTCGTTCAAACTTGGACACAACTTGAACCTTCATTCTTGACATGTTTGACCATGGAAACAACATGTAAACTCTTATAGGATCATTCTTAGCTCATTTGAACATGAAAACAATCCGTAACAACTTGAGAATTCATTCTTGACTCGTTCGAACATGGAAACAACTTGAACCTTCATTCTTGACATGTTTGACCATGGAAACAACTTGTAAATTCTTATTGGATCATTCTTGGCACGTTTTAACATGAAAACAATCCGTAATAACTTGAGAAATCATTCTGGACTCGTTCAAACTTGGACACAACTTGAACCTTCATTCTTGACATGTTTGACCATGGAAACAACATGTAAACTCTTATAGGATCATTCTTAGCTCATTTTAACATGAAAATAATCCGTAACAACTTGAGAATTCATTCTCGTCTCGTTCGAACTTGGAAACAACTTGAACCTTCATTCTTGACATGTTTGACCATGGAAACAACTTGTAAACTCTTGTAGGATTATTCTTGGCTCATTTGAACATGAAAACAATCCGTAACAACTTGAGAATTCATTCTTGACTCGTTCGAACATGGAAACAACTTGAACCTTCATTCTTGACATGTTTGACCATGGAAACAACATGTAAACTCTTGTAGGATCATTCTTGGCTCATTTGAACATGAAAACATTCCGTAATAACTTAAGACTTCATTCTTGACTCGTTCGAACTTGGACACAACTTGAACCTTCATTCTTGACATGTTTGGCCATTTAACCAACTTGTAAACCCTTATAGAATCATTCTTAGCTCATTTGAACATGAAAACAATCCGTAACAACTTGAGAATTCATTCTTGACTCGTTCGAACATGGAAACAACTTGAACCTTCATTCTTGACATGTTTGACCATGGAAACAACTTGTAAATTCTTATTGGATCATTCTTGGCACGTTTTAACATGAAAACAATCCGTAATAACTTGAGAATTCATTCTGGACTCGTTCAAACTTGGACACAACTTGAACCTTCATTCTTGACATGTTTGACCATGGAAACAACATGTAAACTCTTATAGGATCATTCTTAGCTCATTTTAACATGAAAATAATCCGTAACAACTTGAGAATTCATTCTCGTCTCGTTCGAACTTGGAAACAACTTGAACCTTCATTCTTGACATGTTTGACCATGGAAACAACTTGTAAACTCTTGTAGGATTATTCTTGGCTCATTTGAACATGAAAACAATCCGTAACAACTTGAGAATTCATTCTTGACTCGTTCGAACATGGAAACAACTTGAACCTTCATTCTTGACATGTTTGACCATGGAAACAACATGTAAACTCTTGTAGGATCATTCTTGGCTCATTTGAACATGAAAACATTCCGTAATAACTTAAGACTTCATTCTTGACTCGTTCGAACTTGGACACAACTTGAACCTTCATTCTTGACATGTTTGGCCATTTAACCAACTTGTAAACCCTTATAGAATCATTCTTGGCTCATTTGAACATGAAAATAATCCGTAACAACTTGAGAATTCATTCTTGATTCGTTCGAACTTGGAAACAACTTGAACTTCATTCTTGACATGTTTGACCATGGAAACAACATGTAAACTCTTATAGGATCATTTTTAGCTCATTTAAACATGAAAACAATCCGTAACAACTTGAGAATTCATTCTCGTCTCGTTCGAACTTGGAAACAACTTGAACCTTCATTCTTGACATGTTTGACCATGGAAACAACTTGTAAACTCTTGTAGGATTATTCTTGGCTCATTTGAACATGAAAACAATCCGTAATAACTTGAGAATTCATTATTGACTCGTTCGAACTTGGAAACAACTTGAACCTTCATTCTTGACATGTTTGACCATGGCAACAACTTGTAAGCTCTTGTAGGATCATTCTTGGCTCATTTGAATATGAAAACATTCCATAACAACTTGAGACTTCATTCTTCACTCGTTCGAACATGGAAACAACTTGTAAATTCTTATTGGATCATTCTTGGCACGTTTTAACATGAAAACAATCCGTAACAACTTGAGAATTCATTCTCGTCTCGTTCGAACTTGGAAACAACTTGAACCTTCATTTTTGACATGTTTGACCATGGAAACAACATGTAAACTCTTATAGGATCATTCTTAGCTCATTTGAACATGAAAACAATCCGTAACAACTTGAGAATTCATTCTCATCTCGTTCGAACTTGGAAACAACTTGAACCTTCATTCTTGACATGTTTGACCATGGAAACAACTTGTAAATTCTTATTGGATCATTCTTGGCACGTTTTAACATGAAAACAATCCGTAACAACTTGAGAATTCATTCTGGACTGGTTCAAACTTGGACACAACTTGAACCTTCATTCTTGACATGTTTGACCATGGAAACAACATGTAAACTCTTATAGGATCATTCTTAGCTCATTTGAACATGAAAATAATCCGTAACAACTTGAGAATTCATTCTCGTCTCGTTCGAACTTGGAAACAACTTGAAGCTTCATTCTTGACATGTTTGACCATGGAAACAACTTGTAAACTCTTGTAGGATTATTCTTGGCTCATTTGAACATGAAAACAATCCGTAACAACTTGAGAATTCATTATTGACTCGTTCGAACTTGGAAACAACTTGAACCTTCATTCTTGACATGTTTGACCATGGCAACAACTTGTAAGCTCTTGTAGGATCATTCTTGGCTCATTTGAATATGAAAACATTCCATAACAACTTGAGACTTCATTCTTCACTCGTTCGAACATGGAAACAACTTGTAAATTCTTATTGGATCATTCTTGGCACGTTTTAACATGAAAACAATCCGTAATAACTTGAGAATTCATTCTGGTCTCGTTCAAACTTGGACACAACTTGAACCTTCATTCTTGACATGTTTGACCATGGAAACAACATGTAAACTCTTATAGGATCATTCTTAGCTCATTTGAACATGAAAACAATCCGTAACAACTTGAGAATTCATTCTTGACTCGTTCGAACATGGAAACAACTTGAACCTTCATTCTTGACATGTTTGACCATGGAAACAACATGTAAACTCTTGTAGGATCATTCTTGGCTCATTTGAACATGAAAACATTCCGTAATAACTTGAGACTTCATTCTTGACTCGTTCGAACTTGGACACAACTTGAACCTTCATTCTTGACATGTTTGGCCATTTAACCAACTTGTAAACCCTTACAGAATCATTCTTGGCTCATTTGAACATGAAAATAATCCGTAACAACTTGAGAATTCATTCTTGATTCGTTCGAACTTGGAAACAACTTGAACTTCATTCTTGACATGTTTGACCATGGAAACAACATGTAAACTCTTATAGGATCATTTTTAGGTCATTTGAACATGAAAACAATCCGTAACAACTTGAGAATTCATTCTCATCTCGTTCGAACTTGGAAACAACTTGAACCTTCATTCTTGACATGTTTGACCATGGCAACAACTTGTAAGCTCTTGTAGGATCATTCTTGGCACGTTTTAACATGAAAACAATCCGTAACAACTTGAGAATTCATTCTGGACTAGTTCAAACTTGGACACAACTTGAACCTCCATTCTTGACATGTTTCACCATGGAAACAACATGTAAACTCTTATAGGATCATTCTTAGCTCATTTGAACATGAAAATAATCCGTAACAACTTGAGAATTCATTCTTGACTCGTTCGAACTTGGAAACAACTTGAACTTCATTCTATCATGTTTGACCATGGAAACAACTTGTAAACTCTTGTAGGATTATTCTTGGCTCATTTGAACATGAAAACAATTCGTAACAACTTGAGAATTCATTATTGACTCGTTCGAAGTTGGAAACAACTTGAACCTTCATTCTTGACATGTTTGACCATGGCAACAACTTGTAAGCTCTTGTAGGATCATTCTTGGCTCATTTGAATATGAAAACATTCCATAACAACTTGAGACTTCATTCTTCACTCGTTCGAACATGGAAACAACTTGTAAATTCTTATTGGATCATTCTTGGCACGTTTTAACATGAAAACAATCCGTAACAACTTGAGAATTCATTCTCGTCTCGTTCGAACTTGGAAACAACTTGAACCTTCATTCTTGACATGTTTGACCATGGAAACAACATGTAAACTCTTATAGGATCATTCTTAGCTCATTTGAACATGAAAACAATCCGTAACAACTTGAGAATTCATTCTCGTCTCGTTCGAACTTGGAAAGAACTTGAACCTTCATTCTTGACATGTTTGACCATGGAAACAACTTGTAAATTCTTATTGGATCATTCTTGGCACGTTTTAACATGAAAACAATCCGTAACAACTTGAGAATTCATTCTGGACTCGTTCAAACTTGGACACAGCTTGAACCTTCATTCTTGACATGTTTGACCATGGAAACAACATGTAAACTCTTATAGGATCATTCTTAGCTCATTTGAACATGAAAATAATCCGTAACAACTTGAGAATTCATTCTTGACTCGTTCGAACTTGGAAACAACTTGAACTTCATTCTTGACATGTTTGACCATGGAAACAACATGTAAACTCTTATAGGATCATTCTTGGCTCATTTGAACATGAAAACAATCCGTAACAACTTGAGAATTCATTCTCGTCTCGTTCGAACTTGGAAACAACTTGAACCTTCATTCTTGACATGTTTGACCATGGAAACAACTTGTAAACTCTTGTAGGATTATTCTTGGCTTGGCTCATTTGAACATGAAAACAATCCGTAACAACTTGAGAATTCATTATTGACTCGTTCGAACTTGGAAACAACTTGAACCTTCATTCTTGACATGTTTGACCATGGCAACAACTTGTAAGCTCTTGTAGGATCATTCTTGGCTCATTTGAATATGAAAACATTCCATAACAACTTGAGACTTCATTCTTCACTCGTTCGAACATGGAAACAACTTGTAAATTCTTATTGGATCATTCTTGGCACGTTTTAACATGAAAACAATCCGTAACAACTTGAGAATTCATTCTCGTCTCGTTCGAACTTGGAAACAACTTGAACCTTCATTCTTGACATGTTTGACCATGGAAACAACATGTAAACTCTTATAGGATCATTCTTAGCTCATTTGAACATGAAAACAATCCGTAACAACTTGAGAATTCATTCTCGTCTCGTTCGAACTTGGAAACAACTTGAACCTTCATTCTTGACATGTTTGACCATGGAAACAACTTGTAAATTCTTATTGGATCATTCTTGGCACGTTTTAACATGAAAACAATCCGTAACAACTTGAGAATTCATTCTGGACTCGTTCAAACTTGGACACAGCTTGAACCTTCATTCTTGACATGTTTGACCATGGAAACAACATGTAAACTCTTATAGGATCATTCTTAGCTCATTTGAACATGAAAACAATCCGCAACAACTTGAGAATTCATTCTTGACTCGTTCGAACATGGAAACAATTTGAACCTTCATTCTTGACATGTTTGACCATGGAAACAACATGTAAACTCTTGTAGGATCATTCTTGGCTCATTTGAACATGAAAACATTCCGTAATAACTTGAGACTTCATTCTTGACTCGTTCGAACTTGGACACAACTTGAACCTTCATTCTTGACATGTTTGGCCATTTAACCAACTTGTAAACCCTTATAGAATCATTCTTGGCTCATTTGAACATGAAAATAATCCGTAACAACTTGAGAATTCATTCTTGATTCGTTCGAACTTGGAAACAACTTGAACTTCATTCTTGACATGTTTGACCATGGAAACAACATGTAAACTCTTATAGGATCATTTTTAGCTCATTTGAACATGAAAACAATCCGTAACAACTTGAGAATTCATTCTCGTCTCGTTCGAACTTGGAAACAACTTGAACCTTCATTCTTGACATGTTTGACCATGGAAACAACTTGTAAACTCTTGTAGGATTATTCTTGGCTCATTTGAACATGAAAACAATCCGTAACAACTTGAGAATTCATTATTGACTCGTTCGAACTTGGAAACAACTTGAACCTTCATTCTTGACATGTTTGACCATGGCAACAACTTGTAAGCTCTTGTAGGATCATTCTTGGCTCATTTGAATATGAAAACATTCCATAACAACTTGAGACTTCATTCTTCACTCGTTCGAACATGGAAACAACTTGTAAATTCTTATTGGATCATTCTTGGCACGTTTTAACATGAAAACAATCCGTAACAACTTGAGAATTCATTCTCGTCTCGTTCGAACTTGGAAACAACTTGAACCTTCATTCTTGACATGTTTGACCATGGAAACAACATGTAAACTCTTATAGGATCATTCTTAGCTCATTTGAACATGAAAACAATCCGTAACAACTTGAGAATTCATTCTCGTCTCGTTCGAACTTGGAAACAACTTGAACCTTCATTCTTGACATGTTTGACCATGGAAACAACTTGTAAATTCTTATTGGATCATTCTTGGCACGTTTTAACATGAAAACAATCCGTAACAACTTGAGAATTCATTCTGGACTCGTTCAAACTTGGACACAACTTGAACCTTCATTCTTGACATGTTTGACCATGGAAACAACATGTAAACTCTTATAGGATCATTCTTAGCTCATTTTAACATGAAAATAATCCGTAACAACTTGAGAATTCATTCTCGTCTCGTTCGAACTTGGAAACAACTTGAACCTTCATTCTTGACATGTTTGACCATGGAAACAACTTGTAAACTCTTGTAGGATTATTCTTGGCTCATTTGAACATGAAAACAATCCGTAACAACTTGAGAATTCATTATTGACTCGTTCGAACTTGGAAACAACTTGAACCTTCATTCTTGACATGTTTGACCATGGCAACAACTTGTAAGCTCTTGTAGGATCATTCTTGGCTCATTTGAATATGAAAACATTCCATAACAACTTGAGACTTCATTCTTCACTCGTTCGAACATGGAAACAACTTGTAAATTCTTATTGGATCATTCTTGGCACGTTTTAACATGAAAACAATCCGTAACAACTTGAGAATTCATTCTCGTCTCGTTCGAACTTGGAAACAACTTGAACCTTCATTCTTGACATGTTTGACCATGGAAACAACATGTAAACTCTTATAGGATCATTCTTAGCTCATTTGAACATGAAAACAATCCGCAACAACTTGAGAATTCATTCTTGACTCGTTCGAACATGGAAACAATTTGAACCTTCATTCTTGACATGTTTGACCATGGAAACAACATGTAAACTCTTGTAGGATCATTCTTGGCTCATTTGAACATGAAAACATTCCGGAATAACTTGAGACTTCATTCTTGACTCGTTCGAACTTGGACACAACTTGAACCTTCATTCTTGACATGTTTGGCCATTTAACCAACTTGTAAACCCTTATAGAATCATTCTTGGCTCATTTGAACATGAAAATAATCCGTAACAACTTGAGAATTCATTCTTGATTCGTTCGAACTTGGAAACAACTTGAACTTCATTCTTGACATGTTTGACCATGGAAACAACATGTAAACTCTTATAGGATCATTTTTAGCTCATTTGAACATGAAAACAATCCGTAACAACTTGAGAATTCATTCTCGTCTCGTTCGAACTTGGAAACAACTTGAACCTTCATTCTTGACATGTTTGACCATGGAAACAACTTGTAAACTCTTGTAGGATTATTCTTGGCTCATTTGAACATGAAAACAATCCGTAACAACTTGAGAATTCATTATTGACTCGTTCGAACTTGGAAACAACTTGAACCTTCATTCTTGACATGTTTGACCATGGCAATAACTTGTAAGCTCTTGTAGGATCATTCTTGGCTCATTTGAATATGAAAACATTCCATAACAACTTGAGACTTCATTCTTCACTCGTTCGAACATGGAAACAACTTGTAAATTCTTATTGGATCATTCTTGGCACGTTTTAACATGAAAACAATCCGTAACAACTTGAGAATTCATTCTCGTCTCGTTCGAACTTGGAAACAACTTGAACCTTCATTCTTGACATGTTTGACCATGGAAACAACATGTAAACTCTTATAGGATCATTCTTAGCTCATTTGAACATGAAAACAATCCGTAACAACTTGAGAATTCATTCTCGTCTCGTTCGAACTTGGAAACAACTTGAACCTTCATTCTTGACATGTTTGACCATGGAAACAACTTGTAAATTCTTATTGGATCATTCTTGGCACGTTTTAACATGAAAACAATCCGTAACAACTTGAGAATTCATTCTGGACTCGTTCAAACTTGGACACAGCTTGAACCTTCATTCTTGACATGTTTGACCATGGAAACAACATGTAAACTCTTATAGGATCATTCTTAGCTCATTTGAACATGAAAACAATCCGCAACAACTTGAGAATTCATTCTTGACTCGTTCGAACATGGAAACAATTTGAACCTTCATTCTTGACATGTTTGACCATGGAAACAACATGTAAACTCTTGTAGGATCATTCTTGGCTCATTTGAACATGAAAACATTCCGTAATAACTTGAGACTTCATTCTTGACTCGTTCGAACTTGGACACAACTTGAACCTTCATTCTTGACATGTTTGGCCATTTAACCAACTTGTAAACCCTTATAGAATCATTCTTGGCTCATTTGAACATGAAAATAATCCGTAACAACTTGAGAATTCATTCTTGATTCGTTCGAACTTGGAAACAACTTGAACTTCATTCTTGACATGTTTGACCATGGAAACAACATGTAAACTCTTATAGGATCATTTTTAGCTCATTTGAACATGAAAACAATCCGTAACAACTTGAGAATTCATTCTCGTCTCGTTCGAACTTGGAAACAACTTGAACCTTCATTCTTGACATGTTTGACCATGGAAACAACTTGTAAACTCTTGTAGGATTATTCTTGGCTCATTTGAACATGAAAACAATCCGTAACAACTTGAGAATTCATTATTGACTCGTTCGAACTTGGAAACAACTTGAACCTTCATTCTTGACATGTTTGACCATGGCAACAACTTGTAAGCTCTTGTAGGATCATTCTTGGCTCATTTGAATATGAAAACATTCCATAACAACTTGAGACTTCATTCTTCACTCGTTCGAACATGGAAACAACTTGTAAATTCTTATTGGATCATTCTTGGCACGTTTTAACATGAAAACAATCCGTAACAACTTGAGAATTCATTCTCGTCTCGTTCGAACTTGGAAACAACTTGAACCTTCATTCTTGACATGTTTGACCATGGAAACAACATGTAAACTCTTATAGGATCATTCTTAGCTCATTTGAACATGAAAACAATCCGTAACAACTTGAGAATTCATTCTCGTCTCGTTCGAACTTGGAAACAACTTGAACCTTCATTCTTGACATGTTTGACCATGGAAACAACTTGTAAATTCTTATTGGATCATTCTTGGCACGTTTTAACATGAAAACAATCCGTAACAACTTGAGAATTCATTCTGGACTCGTTCAAACTTGGACACAACTTGAACCTTCATTCTTGACATGTTTGACCATGGAAACAACATGTAAACTCTTATAGGATCATTCTTAGCTCATTTTAACATGAAAATAATCCGTAACAACTTGAGAATTCATTCTCGTCTCGTTCGAACTTGGAAACAACTTGAACCTTCATTCTTGACATGTTTGACCATGGAAACAACTTGTAAACTCTTGTAGGATTATTCTTGGCTCATTTGAACATGAAAACAATCCGTAACAACTTGAGAATTCATTATTGACTCGTTCGAACTTGGAAACAACTTGAACCTTCATTCTTGACATGTTTGACCATGGCAACAACTTGTAAGCTCTTGTAGGATCATTCTTGGCTCATTTGAATATGAAAACATTCCATAACAACTTGAGACTTCATTCTTCACTCGTTCGAACATGGAAACAACTTGTAAATTCTTATTGGATCATTTTTGGCACGTTTTAACATGAAAACAATCCGTAACAACTTGAGAATTCATTCTCGTCTCGTTCGAACTTGGAAACAACTTGAACCTTCATTCTTGACATGTTTGACCATGGAAACAACTTGTAAACTCTTGTAGGATTATTCTTGGCTCATTTGAACATGAAAACAATCCGTAACAACTTGAGAATTCATTCTTCACTCGTTCGAACTTGGAAACAACTTGAACCTTCATTCTTGACATGTTTGACCATGGCAACAACTTGTAAGCTCTTGTAGGATCATTCTTGGCTCATTTGAATATGAAAACATTCCATAACAACTTGAGACTTCATTCTTCACTCGTTCGAACATGGAAACAACTTGTAAATTCTTATTGGATCATTCCTGGCACGTTTTAACATGAAAACAATCCGTAACAACTTGAGAATTCATTCTGGTCTCGTTCAAACTTGGACACAACTTGAACCTTCATTCTTGACATGTTTGACCATGGAAACAACATGTAAACTCTTATAGGATCATTCTTAGCTCATTTGAACATGAAAACAATCCGTAACAACTTGAGAATTCATTCTTGACTCGTTCGAACATGGAAACAACTTGAACCTTCATTCTTGACATGTTTGACCATGGAAACAACATGTAAACTCTTGTAGGATCATTCTTGGCTCATTTGAACATGAAAACATTCCGTAATAACTTGAGACTTCATTCTTGACTCGTTCGAACTTGGACACAACTTGAACCTTCATTCTTGACATGTTTGGCCATTTAACCAACTTGTAAACCCTTATAAAATCATTCTTGGCTCATTTGAACATGAAAATAATCCGTAACAACTTGAGAATTCATTCTTGATTCGTTCGAACTTGGAAACAACTTGAACTTCATTCTTGACATGTTTGACCATGGAAAGAACATGTAAACTCTTATAGGATCATTTTTAGGTCATTTGAACATGAAAACAATCCGTAACAACTTGAGAATTCATTCTCATCTCGTTCGAACTTGGAAACAACTTGAACCTTCATTCTTGACATGTTTGACCATGGAAACAACTTGTAAATTCTTATTGGATCATTCTTGGCACGTTTTAACATGAAAACAATCCGTAACAACTTGAGAATTCATTCTGGACTAGTTCAAACTTGGACACAACTTGAACCTCCATTCTTGACATGTTTCACCATGGAAACAACATGTAAACTCTTATAGGATCAATCTTAGCTCATTTGAACATGAAAATAATCCGTAACAACTTGAGAATTCATTCTTGACTCGTTCGAACTTGGAAACAACTTGAACTTCATTCTATCATGTTTGACCATGGAAACAACTTGTAAACTCTTGTAGGATTATTCTTGGCTCATTTGAACATGAAAACAATTCGTAACAACTTGAGAATTCATTATTGACTCGTTCGAAGTTGGAAACAACTTGAACCTTCATTCTTGACATGTTTGACCATGGCAACAACTTGTAAGCTCTTGTAGGATCATTCTTGGGTGATTTGAATATGAAAACAATCCATAACAACTTGAGACTTCATTCTTCACTCGTTCGAAGATGGAAACAACTTGTAAATTCTTATTGGATCATTCTTGGCACGTTTTAACATGAAAACAATCCGTAACAACTTGAGAATTCATTCTCGTCTCGTTCGAACTTGGAAACAACTTGAACCTTCATTCTTGACATGTTTGACCATGGAAACAACATGTAAACTCTTATAGGATCATTCTTAGCTCATTTGAACATGAAAACAATCCGTAACAACTTGAGAATTCATTCTCGTCTCGTTCGAACTTGGAAACAACTTGAACCTTCATTCTTGACATGTTTGACCATGGAAACAACTTGTAAATTCTTATTGGATCATTCTTGGCACGTTTTAACATGAAAACAATCCGTAACAACTTGAGAATTCATTCTGGACTCGTTCAAACTTGGACACAACTTGAACCTTCATTCTTGACATGTTTGACCATGGAAACAACATGTAAACTCTTATAGGATCATTCTTAGCTCATTTTAACATGAAAATAATCCGTAACAACTTGAGAATTCATTCTTGATTCGTTCGAACTTGGAAACAACTTGAACTTCATTCTTGACATGTTTGACCATGGAAACAACATGTAAACTCTTATAGGATCATTTTTAGCTCATTTGAACATGAAAACAATCCGTAACAACTTGAGAATTCATTCTCGTCTCGTTCGAACTTGGAAACAACTTGAACCTTCATTCTTGACATGTTTGACCATGGAAACAACTTGTAAACTCTTGTAGGATTATTCTTGGCTCATTTGAACATGAAAACAATCCGTAACAACTTGAGAATTCATTATTGACTCGTTCGAACTTGGAAACAACTTGAACCTTCATTCTTGACATGTTTGACCATGGCAACAACTTGTAAGCGCTTGTAGGATCATTCTTGGCTCATTTGAATATGAAAACATTCCATAACAACTTGAGACTTCATTCTTCACTCGTTCGAACATGGAAACAACTTGTAAATTCTTATTGGATCATTCTTGGCACGTTTTAACATGAAAACAATCCGTAACAACTTGAGAATTCATTCTCGTCTCGTTCGAACTTGGAAACAACTTGAACCTTCATTCTTGACATGTTTGACCATGGAAACAACATGTAAACTCTTATAGGATCATTCTTAGCTCATTTGAACATGAAAACAATCCGTAACAACTTGAGAATTCATTCTCGTCTCGTTCGAACTTGGAAACAACTTGAACCTTCATTCTTGACATGTTTGACCATGGAAACAACTTGTAAATTCTTATTGGATCATTCTTGGCACGTTTTAACATGAAAACAATCCGTAACAACTTGAGAATTCATTCTGGACTCGTTCAAACTTGGACACAACTTGAACCTTCATTCTTGACATGTTTGACCATGGAAACAACATGTAAACTCTTATAGGATCATTCTTAGCTCATTTTAACATGAAAATAATCCGTAACAACTTGAGAATTCATTCTTGATTCGTTCGAACTTGGAAACAACTTGAACTTCATTCTTGACATGTTTGACCATGGAAACAACATGTAAACTCTTATAGGATCATTTTTAGCTCATTTGAACATGAAAACAATCCGTAACAACTTGAGAATTCATTCTCGTCTCGTTCGAACTTGGAAACAACTTGAACCTTCATTCTTGACATGTTTGACCATGGAAACAACTTGTAAACTCTTGTAGGATTATTCTTGGCTCATTTGAACATGAAAACAATCCGTAACAACTTGAGAATTCATTATTGACTCGTTCGAACTTGGAAACAACTTGAACCTTCATTCTTGACATGTTTGACCATGGCAACAACTTGTAAGCTCTTGTAGGATCATTCTTGGCTCATTTGAATATGAAAACATTCCATAACAACTTGAGACTTCATTCTTCACTCGTTCGAACATGGAAACAACTTGTAAATTCTTATTGGATCATTCTTGGCACGTTTTAACATGAAAACAATCCGTAACAACTTGAGAATTCATTCTCGTCTCGTTCGAACTTGGAAACAACTTGAACCTTCATTCTTGACATGTTTGACCATGGAAACAACATGTAAACTCTTATAGGATCATTCTTAGCTCATTTGAACATGAAAACAATCCGTAACAACTTGAGAATTCATTCTCGTCTCGTTCGAACTTGGAAACAACTTGAACCTTCATTCTTGACATGTTTGACCATGGAAACAACTTGTAAATTCTTATTGGATCATTCTTGGCACGTTTTAACATGAAAACAATCCGTAACAACTTGAGAATTCATTCTGGACTCGTTCAAACTTGGACACAACTTGAACCTTCATTCTTGACATGTTTGACCATGGAAACAACATGTAAACTCTTATAGGATCATTCTTAGCTCATTTGAACATGAAAATAATCCGTAACAACTTGAGAATTCATTCTCGTCTCGTTCGAACTTGGAAACAACTTGAACCTTCATTCTTGACATGTTTGACCATGGCAACAACTTGTAAGCTCTGGTAGGATCATTCTTGGCTCATTTGAATATGAAAACATTCCATAACAACTTGAGACTTCATTCTTCACTCGTTCGAACATGGAAACAACTTGTAAATTCTTATTGGATCATTTTTGGCACGTTTTAACATGAAAACAATCCGTAACAACTTGAGAATTCATTCTCGTCTCGTTCGAACTTGGAAACAACTTGAACCTTCATTCTTGACATGTTTGATCATGGAAACAACTTGTAAACTCTTGTAGGATTATTCTTGGCTCATTTGAACATGAAAACAATCCGTAACAACTTGAGAATTCATTCTTCACTCGTTCGAACTTGGAAACAACTTGAACCTTCATTCTTGACATGTTTGACCATGGCAACAACTTGTAAGCTCTTCTAGGATCATTCTTGGCTCATTTGAATATGAAAACATTCCATAACAACTTGAGACTTCATTCTTCACTCGTTCGAACATGGAAACAACTTGTAAATTCTTATTGGATCATTCCTGGCACGTTTTAACATGAAAACAATCCGTAACAACTTGAGAATTCATTCTGGTCTCGTTCAAACTTGGACACAACTTGAACCTTCATTCTTGACATGTTTGACCATGGAAACAACATGTAAACTCTTATAGGATCATTCTTAGCTCATTTGAACATGAAAACAATCCGTAACAACTTGAGAATTCATTCTTGACTCGTTCGAACATGGAAACAACTTGAACCTTCATTCTTGACATGTTTGACCATGGAAACAACATGTAAACTCTTGTAGGATCATTCTTGGCTCATTTGAACATGAAAACATTCCGTAATAACTTGAGACTTCATTCTTGACTCGTTCGAACTTGGACACAACTTGAACCTTCATTCTTGACATGTTTGGCCATTTAACCAACTTGTAAACCCTTATAAAATCATTCTTGGCTCATTTGAACATGAAAATAATCCGTAACAACTTGAGAATTCATTCTTGATTCGTTCGAACTTGGAAACAACTTGAACTTCATTCTTGACATGTTTGACCATGGAAAGAACATGTAAACTCTTATAGGATCATTTTTAGGTCATTTGAACATGAAAACAATCCGTAACAACTTGAGAATTCATTCTCATCTCGTTCGAACTTGGAAACAACTTGAACCTTCATTCTTGACATGTTTGACCATGGAAACAACTTGTAAATTCTTATTGGATCATTCTTGGCACGTTTTAACATGAAAACAATCCGTAACAACTTGAGAATTCATTCTGGACTAGTTCAAACTTGGACACAACTTGAACCTCCATTCTTGACATGTTTCACCATGGAAACAACATGTAAACTCTTATAGGATCAATCTTAGCTCATTTGAACATGAAAATAATCCGTAACAACTTGAGAATTCATTCTTGACTCGTTCGAACTTGGAAACAACTTGAACTTCATTCTATCATGTTTGACCATGGAAACAACTTGTAAACTCTTGTAGGATTATTCTTGGCTCATTTGAACATGAAAACAATTCGTAACAACTTGAGAATTCATTATTGACTCGTTCGAAGTTGGAAACAACTTGAACCTTCATTCTTGACATGTTTGACCATGGCAACAACTTGTAAGCTCTTGTAGGATCATTCTTGGGTGATTTGAATATGAAAACAATCCATAACAACTTGAGACTTCATTCTTCACTCGTTCGAAGATGGAAACAACTTGTAAATTCTTATTGGATCATTCTTGGCACGTTTTAACATGAAAACAATCCGTAACAACTTGAGAATTCATTCTCGTCTCGTTCGAACTTGGAAACAACTTGAACCTTCATTCTTGACATGTTTGACCATGGAAACAACATGTAAACTCTTATAGGATCATTCTTAGCTCATTTGAACATGAAAACAATCCGTAACAACTTGAGAATTCATTCTCGTCTCGTTCGAACTTGGAAACAACTTGAACCTTCATTCTTGACATGTTTGACCATGGAAACAACTTGTAAATTCTTATTGGATCATTCTTGGCACGTTTTAACATGAAAACAATCCGTAACAACTTGAGAATTCATTCTGGACTCGTTCAAACTTGGACACAACTTGAACCTTCATTCTTGACATGTTTGACCATGGAAACAACATGTAAACTCTTATAGGATCATTCTTAGCTCATTTTAACATGAAAATAATCCGTAACAACTTGAGAATTCATTCTTGATTCGTTCGAACTTGGAAACAACTTGAACTTCATTCTTGACATGTTTGACCATGGAAACAACATGTAAACTCTTATAGGATCATTTTTAGCTCATTTGAACATGAAAACAATCCGTAACAACTTGAGAATTCATTCTCGTCTCGTTCGAACTTGGAAACAACTTGAACCTTCATTCTTGACATGTTTGACCATGGAAACAACTTGTAAACTCTTGTAGGATTATTCTTGGCTCATTTGAACATGAAAACAATCCGTAACAACTTGAGAATTCATTATTGACTCGTTCGAACTTGGAAACAACTTGAACCTTCATTCTTGACATGTTTGACCATGGCAACAACTTGTAAGCTCTTGTAGGATCATTCTTGGCTCATTTGAATATGAAAACATTCCATAACAACTTGAGACTTCATTCTTCACTCGTTCGAACATGGAAACAACTTGTAAATTCTTATTGGATCATTCTTGGCACGTTTTAACATGAAAACAATCCGTAACAACTTGAGAATTCATTCTCGTCTCGTTCGAACTTGGAAACAACTTGAACCTTCATTCTTGACATGTTTGACCATGGCAACAACTTGTAAGCTCTTGTAGGATCATTCTTGGGTGATTTGAATATGAAAACAATCCATAACAACTTGAGACTTCATTCTTCACTCGTTCGAAGATGGAAACAACTTGTAAATTCTTATTGGATCATTCTTGGCACGTTTTAACATGAAAACAATCCGTAACAACTTGAGAATTCATTCTCGTCTCGTTCGAACTTGGAAACAACTTGAACCTTCATTCTTGACATGTTTGACCATGGAAACAACATGTAAACTCTTATAGGATCATTCTTAGCTCATTTGAACATGAAAACAATCCGTAACAACTTGAGAATTCATTCTCGTCTCGTTCGAACTTGGAAACAACTTGAACCTTCATTCTTGACATGTTTGACCATGGAAACAACTTGTAAATTCTTATTGGATCATTCTTGGCACGTTTTAACATGAAAACAATCCGTAACAACTTGAGAATTCATTCTGGACTCGTTCAAACTTGGACACAACTTGAACCTTCATTCTTGACATGTTTGACCATGGAAACAACATGTAAACTCTTATAGGATCATTCTTAGCTCATTTTAACATGAAAATAATCCGTAACAACTTGAGAATTCATTCTTGATTCGTTCGAACTTGGAAACAACTTGAACTTCATTCTTGACATGTTTGACCATGGAAACAACATGTAAACTCTTATAGGATCATTTTTAGCTCATTTGAACATGAAAACAATCCGTAACAACTTGAGAATTCATTCTCGTCTCGTTCGAACTTGGAAACAACTTGAACCTTCATTCTTGACATGTTTGACCATGGAAACAACTTGTAAACTCTTGTAGGATTATTCTTGGCTCATTTGAACATGAAAACAATCCGTAACAACTTGAGAATTCATTATTGACTCGTTCGAACTTGGAAACAACTTGAACCTTCATTCTTGACATGTTTGACCATGGCAACAACTTGTAAGCTCTTGTAGGATCATTCTTGGCTCATTTGAATATGAAAACATTCCATAACAACTTGAGACTTCATTCTTCACTCGTTCGAACATGGAAACAACTTGTAAATTCTTATTGGATCATTCTTGGCACGTTTTAACATGAAAACAATCCGTAACAACTTGAGAATTCATTCTCGTCTCGTTCGAACTTGGAAACAACTTGAACCTTCATTCTTGACATGTTTGACCATGGAAACAACATGTAAACTCTTATAGGATCATTCTTAGCTCATTTGAACATGAAAACAATCCGTAACAACTTGAGAATTCATTCTCGTCTCGTTCGAACTTGGAAACAACTTGAACCTTCATTCTTGACATGTTTGACCATGGAAACAACTTGTAAATTCTTATTGGATCATTCTTGGCACGTTTTAACATGAAAACAATCCGTAACAACTTGAGAATTCATTCTGGACTCGTTCAAACTTGGACACAACTTGAACCTTCATTCTTGACATGTTTGACCATGGAAACAACATGTAAACTCTTATAGGATCATTCTTAGCTCATTTTAACATGAAAATAATCCGTAACAACTTGAGAATTCATTCTCGTCTCGTTCGAACTTGGAAACAACTTGAACCTTCATTCTTGACATGTTTGACCATGGAAACAACTTGTAAACTCTTGTAGGATTATTCATGGCTCATTTGAACATGAAAACAATCCGTAACAACTTGAGAATTCATTATTGACTCGTTCGAACTTGGAAACAACTTGAACCTTCATTCTTGACATGTTTGACCATGGCAACAACTTGTAAGCTCTGGTAGGATCATTCTTGGCTCATTTGAATATGAAAACATTCCATAACAACTTGAGACTTCATTCTTCACTCGTTCGAACATGGAAACAACTTGTAAATTCTTATTGGATCATTTTTGGCACGTTTTAACATGAAAACAATCCGTAACAACTTGAGAATTCATTCTCGTCTCGTTCGAACTTGGAAACAACTTGAACCTTCATTCTTGACATGTTTGACCATGGAAACAACTTGTAAACTCTTGTAGGATTATTCTTGGCTCATTTGAACATGAAAACAATCCGTAACAACTTGAGAATTCATTCTTCACTCGTTCGAACTTGGAAACAACTTGAACCTTCATTCTTGACATGTTTGACCATGGCAACAACTTGTAAGCTCTTGTAGGATCATTCTTGGCTCATTTGAATATGAAAACATTCCATAACAACTTGAGACTTCATTCTTCACTCGTTCGAACATGGAAACAACTTGTAAATTCTTATTGGATCATTCCTGGCACGTTTTAACATGAAAACAATCCGTAACAACTTGAGAATTTATTCTGGTCTCGTTCAAACTTGGACACAACTTGAACCTTCATTCTTGACATGTTTGACCATGGAAACAACATGTAAACTCTTATAGGATCATTCTTAGCTCATTTGAACATGAAAACAATCCGTAACAACTTGAGAATTCATTCTTGACTCGTTCGAACATGGAAACAACTTGAACCTTCATTCTTGACATGTTTGACCATGGAAACAACATGTAAACTCTTGTAGGATCATTCTTGGCTCATTTGAACATGAAAACATTCCGTAATAACTTGAGACTTCATTCTTGACTCGTTCGAACTTGGACACAACTTGAACCTTCATTCTTGACATGTTTGGCCATTTAACCAACTTGTAAACCCTTATAGAATCATTCTTGGCTCATTTGAACATGAAAATAATCCGTAACAACTTGAGAATTCATTCTTGATTCGTTCGAACTTGGAAACAACTTGAACTTCATTCTTGACATGTTTGACCATGGAAAGAACATGTAAACTCTTATAGGATCATTTTTAGGTCATTTGAACATGAAAACAATCCGTAACAACTTGAGAATTCATTCTCATCTCGTTCGAACTTGGAAACAACTTGAACCTTCATTCTTGACATGTTTGACCATGGAAACAACTTGTAAATTCTTATTGGATCATTCTTGGCACGTTTTAACATGAAAACAATCCGTAACAACTTGAGAATTCATTCTGGACTAGTTCAAACTTGGACACAACTTGAACCTCCATTCTTGACATGTTTCACCATGGAAACAACATGTAAACTCTTATAGGATCAATCTTAGCTCATTTGAACATGAAAATAATCCGTAACAACTTGAGAATTCATTCTTGACTCGTTCGAACTTGGAAACAACTTGAACTTCATTCTATCATGTTTGACCATGGAAACAACTTGTAAACTCTTGTAGGATTATTCTTGGCTCATTTGAACATGAAAACAATTCGTAACAACTTGAGAATTCATTATTGACTCGTTCGAAGTTGGAAACAACTTGAACCTTCATTCTTGACATGTTTGACCATGGCAACAACTTGTAAGCTCTTGTAGGATCATTCTTGGGTCATTTGAATATGAAAACAATCCATAACAACTTGAGACTTCATTCTTCACTCGTTCGAACATGGAAACAACTTGTAAATTCTTATTGGATCATTCTTGGCACGTTTTAACATGAAAACAATCCGTAACAACTTGAGAATTCATTCTCGTCTCGTTCGAACTTGGAAACAACTTGAACCTTCATTCTTGACATGTTTGACCATGGAAACAACATGTAAACTCTTATAGGATCATTCTTAGCTCATTTGAACATGAAAACAATCCGTAACAACTTGAGAATTCATTCTCGTCTCGTTCGAACTTGGAAACAACTTGAACCTTCATTCTTGACATGTTTGACCATGGAAACAACTTGTAAATTCTTATTGGATCATTCTTGGCACGTTTTAACATGAAAACAATCCGTAACAACTTGAGAATTCATTCTGGACTCGTTCAAACTTGGACACAACTTGAACCTTCATTCTTGACATGTTTGACCATGGAAACAACATGTAAACTCTTATAGGATCATTCTTAGCTCATTTTAACATGAAAATAATCCGTAACAACTTGAGAATTCATTCTCGTCTCGTTCGAACTTGGAAACAACTTGAACCTTCATTCTTGACATGTTTGACCATGGAAACAACTTGTAAACTCTTGTAGGATTATTCTTGGCTCATTTGAACATGAAAACAATCCGTAACAACTTGAGAATTCATTATTGACTCGTTCGAACTTGGAAACAACTTGAACCTTCATTCTTGACATGTTTGACCATGGCAACAACTTGTAAGCTCTTGTAGGATCATTCTTGGCTCATTTGAATATGAAAACATTCCATAACAACTTGAGACTTCATTCTTCACTCGTTCGAACATGGAAACAACTTGTAAATTCTTATTGGATCATTCTTGGCACGTTTTAACATGAAAACAATCCGTAACAACTTGAGAATTCATTCTCATCTCGTTCGAACTTGGAAACAACTTGAACCTTCATTCTTGACATGTTTGACCATGGAAACAACTTGTAAACTCTTGTAGGATTATTCTTGGCTCATTTGAACATGAAAACAATCCGTAACAACTTGAGAATTCATTCTTCACTCGTTCGAACTTGGAAACAACTTGAACCTTCATTCTTGACATGTTTGACCATGGCAACAACTTGTAAGCTCTTGTAGGATCATTCTTGGCTCATTTGAATATGAAAACATTCCATAACAACTTGAGACTTCATTCTTCACTCGTTCGAACATGGAAACAACTTGTAAATTCTTATTGGATCATTCTTGGCACGTTTTAACATGAAAACAATCCGTAACAACTTGAGAATTCATTCTGGACTCGTTCAAACTTGGACACAACTTGAACCTTCATTCTTGACATGTTTGACCATGAAAACAACATGTAAACTCTTATAGGATCATTCTTAGCTCATTTTAACATGAAAATAATCCGTAACAACTTGAGAATTCATTCTTGACTCGTTCGAACTTGGAAACAACTTGAACTTCATTCTATCATGTTTGACCATGGAAACAACTTGTAAACTCTTGTAGGATTATTCTTGGCTCATTTGAACATGAAAACAATCCGTAACAACTTGAGAATTCATTATTGACTCGTTCGAACTTGGAAACAACTTGAACCTTCATTCTTGACATGTTTGACCATGGCAACAACTTGTAAGCTCTTGTAGGATCATTCTTGGCTCATTTGAATATGAAAACATTCCATAACAACTTGAGACTTCATTCTTCACTCGTTCGAACATGGAAACAACTTGTAAATTCTTATTGGATCATTCTTGGCACGTTTTAACATGAAAACAATCCGTAACAACTTGAGAATTCATTCTCGTCTCGTTCGAACTTGGAAACAACTTGAACCTTCATTCTTGACATGTTTGACCATGGAAACAACTTGTAAACTCTTGTAGGATTATTCTTGGCTCATTTGAACATGAAAACAATCCGTAACAACTTGAGAATTCATTCTTCACTCGTTCGAACTTGGAAACAACTTGAACCTTCATTCTTGACATGTTTGACCATGGCAACAACTTGTAAGCTCTTGTAGGATCATTCTTGGCTCATTTGAATATGAAAACATTCCATAACAACTTGAGACTTCATTCTTCACTCGTTCGAACATGGAAACAACTTGTAAATTCTTATTGGATCATTCTTGGCACGTTTTAACATGAAAACAATCCGTAACAACTTGAGAATTCATTCTGGACTCGTTCAAACTTGGACACAACTTGAACCTTCATTCTTGACATGTTTGACCATGGAAACAACATGTAAACTCTTATAGGATCATTCTTAGCTCATTTTAACATGAAAATAATCCGTAACAACTTGAGAATTCATTCTTGACTCGTTCGAACTTGGAAACAACTTGAACTTCATTCTATCATGTTTGACCATGGAAACAACTTGTAAACTCTTGTAGGATTATTCTTGGCTCATTTGAACATGAAAACAATTCGTAACAACTTGAGAATTCATTATTGACTCGTTCGAAGTTGGAAACAACTTGAACCTTCATTCTTGACATGTTTGACCATGGCAACAACTTGTAAGCTCTTGTAGGATCATTCTTGGCTCATTTGAATATGAAAACAATCCATAACAACTTGAGACTTCATTCTTCACTCGTTCGAACATGGAAACAACTTGTAAATTCTTATTGGATCATTCTTGGCACGTTTTAACATGAAAACAATCTGTAACAACTTGAGAATTCATTCTCGTCTCGTTCGAACTTGGAAACAACTTGAACCTTCATTCTTGACATGTTTGACCATGGAAACAACATGTAAACTCTTATAGGATCATTCTTAGCTCATTTGAACATGAAAACAATCCGTAACAACTTGAGAATTCATTCTCGTCTCGTTCGAACTTGGAAACAACTTGAACCTTCATTCTTGACATGTTTGACCATGGAAACAACTTGTAAATTCTTATTGGATCATTCTTGGCACGTTTTAACATGAAAACAATCCGTAACAACTTGAGAATTCATTCTGGACTCGTTCAAACTTGGACACAACTTGAACCTTTATTCTTGACATGTTTGACCATGGAAACAACATGTAAACTCTTATAGGATCATTCTTAGCTCATTTTAACATGAAAATAATCCGTAACAACTTGAGAATTCATTCTCGTCTCGTTCGAACTTGGAAACAACTTGAACCTTCATTCTTGACATGTTTGACCATGGAAACAACTTGTAAACTCTTGTAGGATTATTCTTGGCTCATTTGAACATGAAAACAATCCGTAACAACTTGAGAATTCATTATTGACTCGTTCGAACTTGGAAACAACTTGAACCTTCATTCTTGACATGTTTGACCATGGCAACAACTTGTAAGCTCTTGTAGGATCATTCTTGGCTCATTTGAATATGAAAACATTCCATAACAACTTGAGACTTCATTCTTCACTCGTTCGAACATGGAAACAACTTGTAAATTCTTATTGGATCATTCTTGGCATGTTTTAACATGAAAACAATCCGTAACAACTTGAGAATTCATTCTCGTCTCGTTCGAACTTGGAAACAACTTGAACCTTCATTCTTGACATGTTTGACCATGGAAACAACTTGTAAACTCTTGTAGGATTATTCTTGGCTCATTTGAACATGAAAACAATCCGTAACAACTTGAGAATTCATTCTTCACTCGTTCGAACTTGGAAACAACTTGAACCTTCATTCTTGACATGTTTGACCATGGCAACAACTTGTAAGCTCTTGTAGGATCATTCTTGGCTCATTTGAATATGAAAACATTCCATAACAACTTGAGACTTCATTCTTCACTCGTTCGAACATGGAAACAACTTGTAAATACTTATTGGATCATTCCTGGCACGTTTTAACATGAAAACAATCCGTAACAACTTGAGAATTCATTCTGGTCTCGTTCAAACTTGGACACAACTTGAACCTTCATTCTTGACATGTTTGACCATGGAAACAACATGTAAACTCTTATAGATTCATTCTTAGCTCATTTGAACATGAAAACAATCCGTAACAACTTGAGAATTCATTCTTGACTCGTTCGAACATGGAAACAACTTGAACCTTCATTCTTGACATGTTTGACCATGGAAACAACATGTAAACTCTTGTAGGATCATTCTTGGCTCATTTGAACATGAAAACATTCCGTAATAACTTGAGACTTCATTCTTGACTCGTTCGAACTTGGACACAACTTGAACCTTCATTCTTGACATGTTTGGCCATTTAACCAACTTGTAAACCCTTATAGAATCATTCTTGGCTCATTTGAACATGAAAATAATCCGTAACAACTTGAGAATTCAATCTTGATTCGTTCGAACTTGGAAACAACTTGAACTTCATTCTTGACATGTTTGACCATGATGGAAAGAACATGTAAACTCTTATAGGATCATTTTTAGGTCATTTGAACATGAAAACAATCCGTAACAACTTGAGAATTCATTCTCATCTCGTTCGAACTTGGAAACAACTTGAACCTTCATTCTTGACATGTTTGACCATGGAAACAACTTGTAAATTCTTATTGGATCATTCTTGGCACGTTTTAACATGAAAACAATCCGTAACAACTTGAGAATTCATTCTGGACTAGTTCAAACTTGGACACATCTTGAACCTCCATTCTTGACATGTTTCACCATGAAAACAACATGTAAACTCTTATAGGATCATTCTTAGCTCATTTGAACATGAAAATAATCCGTAACAACTTGAGAATTCATTCTTGACTCGTTCGAACTTGGAAACAACTTGAACTTCATTCTATCATGTTTGACCATGGAAACAACTTGTAAACTCTTGTAGGATTATTCTTGGCTCATTTGAACATGAAAACAATTCGTAACAACTTGAGACTTCATTCTTCACTCGTTCGAACATGGAAACAACTTGAACCTTCATTCTTGACATGTTTGACCATGGAAACAACATGTAAACTCTTGTAGGATCATTCTTGGCTCATTTGAACATGAAAACATTCCGTAATAACTTGAGACTTCATTCTTGACTCGTTCGAACTTGGACACAACTTGAACCTTCATTCTTGACATGTTTGGCCATTTAACCAACTTGTAAACCCTTATAGGATCATTCTTGGCACGTTTTAACATGAAAACAATCCGTAACAACTTGAGAATTCATTCTCGTCTCGTTCAAACTTGGAAACAACTTGAACCTTCATTCTTGACATGTTTGACCATGGAAACAACTTGTAAACTCTTGTAGGATTATTCTTGGCTCATTTGAACATGAAAACAATCCGTAACAACTTGAGAATTCATTCTTCACTCGTTCGAACTTGGAAACAACTTGAACCTTCATTCTTGACATGTTTGACCATGGCAACAACTTGTAAGCTCTTGTAGGATCATTCTTGGCTCATTTGAATATGAAAACATTCCATAACAACTTGAGACTTCATTCTTCACTCGTTCGAACATGGAAACAACTTGTAAATTCTTATTGGATCATTCCTGGCACGTTTTAACATGAAAACAATCCGTAACAACTTGAGAATTCATTCTGGTCTCGTTCAAACTTGGACACAACTTGAACCTTCATTCTTGACATGTTTGACCATGGAAACAACATGTAAACTCTTATAGGATCATTCTTAGCTCATTTGAACATGAAAACAATCCGTAACAACTTGAGAATTCATTCTTGACTCGTTCGAACATGGAAACAACTTGAACCTTCATTCTTGACATGTTTGACCATGGAAACAACATGTAAACTCTTGTAGGATCATTCTTGGCTCATTTGAACATGAAAACAATCCGTAACAACTTGAGAATTCATTCTTGACTCGTTCGAACTTGGAAACAACTTGAACCTTCATTTTCTGGACATGTTTGACCATGGAAACAACTTGTAAGCTCTTGTAGGATCATTCTTGGCTCATTTGAATATGAAAAAATTCCATAACAACTTGAGAATTCATTCTTGACTCGTTCGAACTTGGAAACAACTTGAACCTTCATTTTCTGGACATGTTTGACCATGGAAACAACATGTAAACTCTTATAGGATCATTCTTAGCTCATTTGAACATGAAAAAAATCCGTAACAACTTGAGAATTCATTCTCGTCTCGTTCGAACTTGGAAACAACTTGAACCTTCATTCTTGACATGTTTGACCATGGAAACAACTTGTAAATTCTTATTGGATCATTCTTGGCACGTTTTAACATGAAAACAATCCGTAACAACTTGAGAATTCATTCTCGTCTCGTTCGAACTTGGAAACAACTTGAACCTTCATTCTTGACATGTTTGACCATGGAAACAACATGTAAACTCCTATAGGATCATTCTTAGCTCATTTGAACATGAAAAAAATCCGTAACAACTTGAGAATTCATTCTCGTCTCGTTCGAACTTGGAAACAACTTGCACCTTCATTCTTGACATGTTTGACCATGGAAACAACTTGTAAACTCTTTGTAGGATCAATCTTGGCTTATTTGAACATGAAAACATTCCGTAATAACTTGAGACTTCATTCTTGACTCGTTCGAACTTGGACACAACTTGTACCTTCATTCTTCACATGTTTGACCATATAAACAACTTGTAAACTCATAGAGGATCATTCTTGGCTCATTTGAATATGAAAACAATCCATAACACTTTGAGAATTCATTCTTGACTCGGTCGAACTTGGAAATAACTTGAACCTTCATTCTTGACATGTTTGACCATGAAAACAACTTGTAAGCTCATGTAGGATCATTCTTGGGTCATTTGAACATGAAAACAATCATTAACAACTTGAGACTTCATTTTTGACTCGTTGACACTTGGAAACAACTTTTAGCTTCATTTTTGACTCGTTTGAACATGGAAACAACTTGTAAATTCTTGTAGGATAATTCTTGGCTCATTTGAAGATGAAAACATTCTATAACTACTTGGGACTTCATTCTTGACTCGTTCAAACTTGGAAACAACTTGTAAGCTCTTATAGGATCATTCTTGACTTATTTGAACATGAAAATATTCCGTAACAACTTGAGACTTCATTCTTGACTCGTTCGAACATAGAAACTTGTAAACTCTTATTGGATCATTCTTGGCTCATTTTAACATGAAAACAATCCGTAACAACTGGAGAATTCATTCTTGACTCCTTCGAACTTGGACACAACTTGTACCTTCATTCTTGACATGTTTGACCATGTAAACAACATGTAAACTCTTATAGGATCATTCTCAGCTCATTTGAACATGAAAACAATCCGTAACAACTTGAGAATTCATTCTCGTCTCGTTCGAACTTGGAAACAACTTGAACCTTCATTCTTGACATTTTGACCATGGAAACAACTTGTAAACTCTTGTAGAATTATTCTTGGCTCATTTGAACATGAAAACAATCCGTAACAACTTCAGAATTCATTCTTGACTCGTTCGAACTTGGAAACAACTTGAACCTTCATTCTTGACATGTTTGACCATGGAAACAACTTGTAAGATCTTGTAGGATCATTCTTGGCTCATTTGAATATGAAAACATTCCGTAACAACTTGAGTTTTTTTCTTGACTCGTTCGAACTTGGAAGCTACTTGTAGCTTCATTCTTGAGTCATTCGAATTTGGAAACAACTTTTAGCTTCATGCTTGACTCATTTAAACTTGCAAACAACTTGTAAACTCTTATAGGATCATTCTTAGCTCATTTGAACATGAAAACAATCTATAACAACTTCAGAATTCATTCTTGACTCATTCGAACTTCGAAATAACTTGTACCTTCATTCTTGACATGTTTGACCATGGAAATAACTTTTAAGGCCTTATAGGATCATTCTTGGCACATTTGAACATGAAAACATTCATTAAAAACTTGAGACTTCATTCTTGACTCGTTCACACTTGCAAACAACTTTTAGCTTCATTTTTGACTCGTTTGAACATGGAAACAACTTGTAAATGCTTGTAGGATAATTCTGGGATCATTTGAACATGAAAACATTCTATAACTACTTGACACTTCATTCTTGACTCGTTCAAATTTGGAAACAACTTGTAAGCTCTTATAGGAACATTCTTGGCTCATTTAAAAATGAAAACATTTCGTAACAACTTGAGACTTCATTCTTGACTCGTTCGAACATGGAAACAACTTGTAAACTCTTATTGAACCATTCTTGGCTCATTTTAACATGAAAACAATCCGTAACAACTTGAGAATTCATTCTTGACTCGTTCAAACTTGGACACAACTTGTACCTTCATTGTTGACATGTTTGACCATGTAAACAACTTGTAAACTCTTATAGGATCATTCTTGGCTCAGTTGAACATGAAAACAATCCGTAACAACTTGAGAATTCATTCTTGACTCGTTCGAACTTGGAAATAAGTTAAACCTTCATTCTTGATATGTTTGACCAAGGAAACAACTTGTAAACTCTTGTAGGATCATTCTTGGCTCATTTGAACATGAAAATATTCCGTAACAACTTGAGACTTCATTCTTGACTCATTCGAACTTGGAAATAACTTAAACCTTCATTCTTGACATGTTTGACCATGGAAACAACTTGTAAGCTCTTATAGGATCATTCTTGGCTCATTTAAAAATGAAAACATTCTGTAACAACTTGAGACTTCATTCTTGACTCGTTCGAACATGGAAACTACTTGTAACCTCTTATTAGATCATTCTTAGCTCATTTTAACATGAAAACAATCTGTAACAACATGAGAATTCATTCTTGTCTCGTTCAAACTTGGACACAACTTGTACCTTCATTCTTGACATGTTTGACCATGGAAACTACTTGTAACCTCTTATTGGATCATTCTTAGCTCATTTTAACATGAAAACAATCTGTAACAACATGAGAATTCATTCTTGTCTCGTTCAAACTTGGACACAACTTGTACCTTCATTCTTGACATGTTTGACCATGTAAACAACTTGTAAACTCTTATAGGATCATTCTTGGCTCATTTGAACATGAAAACAATCCGTAACAACTTGAGAATTCATTCTTGACTCATTCGAACTTGGAAACAACTTGAACTTTCATTCTTGACATGTTTGACCATGGAAATAACTTGTAAGCTCTTATAGGATCATTCTTGGCTCCTTTAAAAATGAAAACATTTCGTAACAACTTGAGACTTCATTCTTGACTGGTTCGAACATGGAAACAACTTGTAAACTCTTATTGGATCATTCTTGGCTCATTTTAACATGAAAACAATCCGTAACAACTTGAGAATTCATTCTTGATTCGTTCGAACTTGGAAACAACTTGAACCTTTATTCTTGACATGTTTGACCATGGAAACAACTTGTAATCTCTTATAGGATAATTCTTTGCTCATTTGAACATGAAAATATTCCGTAACAACTTGAGACTTCATTCTTGACTCGTTCGAACATGGAAACAACTTGTAAACTCTTATAGGATCATTCTTGGCTCAGTTGAACATGAAAACAATCCGTAACAACTTGAGAATTCATTCTTGACTCGTTCGAACTTGGAAACAACTTAAACCTTCATTCTTGACATGTTTGACCATGGAAACAACTTGTAAACTCTTGTAGGATCATTCTTGGCTCATTTGAACATGAAAACAATCCGTAACAACTTGAGAATTCATTCTTGACTCGTTCGAACTTGGAAACAACTTGAACCTTCATTTTTGACATGTTTGACCATGGTAACAACTTGTAAGCTCTTGTAGGATCATTCTTGGCTCGTTTGAATATGAAAACATTCCATAACAACTTGAGACTTCATTCTTCACTCGTTCGAACATGGAAACAACTTGTAAATTCTTATTGGATCATTCTTGGCTCGTTTTAACATGAGAACAATTCATAACAACTTGAGAATTCGTAACAACTTGAACCTTAATTCCTGACATGTTTGACCATGGAAACAACTTGTAAACTCTTGTAGGATCATTCTTAGCTTATTTGAACATGAAAACAATCCGTAACAACTTGAGAATTCATTCTTGACTCGTTCGAACATGGAAACAACTTGAACCTTCATTCTTGACATGTTTGACCATGGAAACAACTTGTAAACTCTTGTAGGATTATTCTAGGCTCATTTGAACATGAAAACAATCCGTAACAACTTCAGAATTCATTCTTGACTCGTTCGAACTTGGAAACAACTTGAACCTTCATTCTTGACATGTTTGGCCATGTAAATAACTTGTAAACTCGTATAGGATCATTCTTGGCTCATTTGAACATGAAAATAATCCATAACAACTTGAGAATTCATTCTTGACTCGTTCGAAATAGGAAACAACTTGAACTTCATTCTTGACATGTTTGACCAAGGAAACAACTTGTAAACTCTTATAGGATCATTCTTGGCTTATTTGAACATAAAAACATTCCGTAATAACTTGAGACTTCATTCTTGACTCGTTCGAACTTGGACACAACTTGTACCTTCATTCTTGACATGTTTGACCATATAAAAAACTTGTAAACTCATAGAGGATCATTCTTGGCTCATTTGAATAGGAAAACAATCCATAACACTTTGAGAATTCATTCTCGACTCGTTCGAACTTGGAAATAACTTGGACCTTCATTCTTGACATGTTTGACCATGAAAACAACTTGTAAGCTCTTGTAGGATCATTCTTGGGACATTTGAACATGAAAACAATCATTAACAACTTCAGACTTCATTTTTGACTCGTTGACACTTGGAAACAACTTTTAGCTTCATTTTTGACTCGTTCGAACATGGAAACAACTTGTAAACTCTTACTGAACCATTCTTGGCTCATTTTAACATGAAAACAATCCGTAACAACTTGAGAATTCATTCTTGACTCGTTCAAACTTGGACACAACTTGTACCTTCATTCTTGACATGTTTGACCATGTAAACAACTTGTAAACTCTTATAGGATCATTCTTGGCTCATTTGAATATGAAAACAATCCGTAACAACTTGAGAATTCATGCTTGACTCATTCGAACTTGGAAACAACTTGAACTTTCATTCTTGACATGTTTGACCATGGAAACAACTTGTAAGCTCTTCTAGGATCATTCTTGGCTCCTTTAAAAATGAAAACATTTCGTAACAACTTGAGACTTCATTCTTGACTGGTTCGAACATGGAAACAACTTGTAAACTCTTATTGGATCATTCTTGGCTCATTTTAACATGAAAACAATCCGTAACAACTTGAGAATTCATTCTTGACTCGTTCAAACTTGGACACAGCTTGTACCTTCATTCTTGACATGTTTGACCATGTAAACAACTTGTAAACTCTTGTAGGATCATTCTTCGCTAATTTGAACATGAAAACGTTCTGCAATAACTTGAGAATTCATTCTTGACTCATTCGAACTTGGAAACAACTTGAACCTTCATTCTTGACATGTTGGACCATGGAAACAACTTGTAAGCTCTTATAGGATCATTCTTGGCTCATTTAAAAATGAAAACATTCTGTAACAACTTGAGACTTCATTCTTGACTCGTTCGAACATGGAAACAACTTGTAACCTCTTATTGGATCATTCTTGGCTCATTTTAACATGAAAACAATCTGTAACAACATGAGAATTCATTCTTGTCTCGTTCAAACTTGGACACAACTTGTACCTTCATTCTTGACATCTTTGACCATGTAAACAACTTGTAAACTCTTATAGGATCATTCTTGGCTCATTTGAACATGAAAACAATCCGTAACAACTTGAGAATTCATTCTTGACTCGTTCGAACATGGAAACAACTTGAACCTTCATTCTTGACATGTTTGACCATGGAAACAACTTGTAAACTCTTGTAGGATCATTCTTGGCTCATTTGAACATGAAAACAATCCGTAACAACTTGAGAATTCATTCTTGACTCGTTCGAACTTGGAAACAACTTGAACCTTAATTTTTGACATGTTTGACCATGGAAACAACTTGTAAACTCTTGTAGGATCATTCTTGGCTCGTTTGAATATGAAAACATTCCATAACAACTTGAGACTTCATTCTTCACTCGTTCGAACATGGAAACAACTTGTAAATTCTTATTGGATCATTCTTGGCTCGTTTTAACATGAGAACAATTCATAACAACTTGAGAATTCGTAACAACTTGAACCTTAATTCCTGACATGTTTGACCATGGAAACAACTTGTAAACTCTTGTAGGATCATTCTTAGCTTATTTGAACATGAAAACAATCCGTAACAACTTGAGAATTCATTCTTGACTCGTTCGAACATGGAAACAACTTGAACCTTCATTCTTGACATGTTTGACCATGGAAACAACTTGTAAACTCTTGTAGGATTATTCTAGGCTCATTTGAACATGAAAACAATCCGTAACAACTTCAGAATTCATTCTTGACTCGTTCGAACTTGGAAACAACTTGAACCTTCATTCTTGACATGTTTGGCCATGTAAATAACTTGTAAACTCGTATAGGATCATTCTTGGCTCATTTGAACATGAAAATAATCCATAACAACTTGAGAATTCATTCTTGACTCGTTCGAAATAGGAAACAACTTGAACTTCATTCTTGACATGTTTGACCATGGAAACAACTTGTAAACTCTTATAGGATCATTCTTGGCTTATTTGAACATGAAAACATTCCGTAATAACTTTAGACTTCATTCTTGACTCGTTCGAACTTGGACACAACTTGTACCTTCATTCTTGACATGTTTGACCATATAAAAAACTTGTAAACTCATAGAGGATCATTCTTGGCTCATTTGAATAGGAAAACAATCCATAACACTTTGAGAATTCATTCTTGACTCGTTCGAACTTGGAAATAACTTGGACCTTCATTCTTGACATGTTTGACCATGAAAACAACTTGTAAGCTCTTGTAGGATCATTCTTGGGACATTTGAACATGAAAACAATCATTAACAACTTCAGACTTCATTTTTGACTCGTTGACACTTGGAAACAACTTTTAGCTTCATTTTTGACTCGTTCGAACATGGAAACAACTTGTAAACTCTTATTGAACCATTCTTGGCTCATTTTAACATGAAAATAATCCGTAACAACTTGAGACTCGTTCAAACTTGGACACAACTTGTACCTTCATTCTTGACATGTTTGACCATGTAAACAACTTGTAAACTCTTATAGGATCATTCTTGGCTCATTTGAATATGAAAACAATCCGTAACAACTTGAGAATTCATGCTTGACTCGTTCGAACATGGAAACAACTTGAACCTTCATTCTTGACATGTTTGACCATGGAAACAACTTGTAAACTCTTGTAGGATTATTCTAGGCTCATTTGAACATGAAAACAATCCGTAACAACTTTAGAATTCATTCTTGACTCGTTCGAACTTGGAAACAACTTGAACCTTCATTCTTGACATGTTTGGCCATGTAAATAACTTGTAAACTCGTATAGGATCATTCTTGGCTCATTTGAACATGAAAATAATCCATAACAACTTGAGAATTCATTCTTGACTCGTTCGAAATAGGAAACAACTTGAACTTCATTCTTGACATGTTTGACCATGGAAACAACTTGTAAACTCTTATAGGATCATTCTTGGCTTATTTGAACATGAAAACATTCCGTAATAACTTTAGACTTCATTCTTGACTCGTTCGAACTTGGACACAACTTGTACCTTCATTCTTGACATGTTTGACCATATAAAAAACTTGTAAACTCATAGAGGATCATTCTTGGCTCATTTGAATAGGAAAACAATCCCTAACACTTTGAGAATTCATTCTTGACTCGTTCGAACTTGGAAATAACTTGGACCTTCATTCTTGACATGTTTGACCATGAAAACAACTTGTAAGCTCTTGTAGGATCATTCTTGGGACATTTGAACATGAAAACAATCATTAACAACTTCAGACTTCATTTTTGACTCGTTGACACTTGGAAACAACTTTTAGCTTCATTTTTGACTCGTTCGAACATGGAAACAACTTGTAAACTCTTATTGAACCATTCTTGGCTCATTTTAACATGAAAACAATCCGTAACAACTTGAGACTCGTTCAAACTTGGACACAACTTGTACCTTCATTCTTGACATGTTTGACCATGTAAACAACTTGTAAACTCTTATAGGATCATTCTTGGCTCATTTGAATATGAAAACAATCCGTAACAACTTGAGAATTCATGCTTGACTCATTCGAACTTGGAAACAACTTGAACTTTCATTCTTGACATGTTTGACCATGGAAACAACTTGTAAGCTCTTCTAGGATCATTCTTGGCTCCTTTAAAAATGAAAACATTTCGTAACAACTTGAGACTTCATTCTTGACTGGTTCGAACATGGAAACAACTTGTAAACTCTTATTGGATCATTCTTGGCTCATTTTAACATGAAAACAATCCGTAACAACTTAAGAATTCATTCTTGACTCGTTCAAACTTGGACACAGCTTGTACCTTCATTCTTGACATGTTTGACCATGTAAACAACTTGTAAACTCTTGTAGGATCATTCTTCGCTAATTTGAACATGAAAACGTTCTGCAATAACTTGAGAATACATTCTTGACTCATTCGAACTTGGAAACAACTTGAACCTTCATTCTTGACATGTTGGACCATGGAAACAACTTGTAAGCTCTTATAGGATCATTCTTGGCTCATTTAAAAATGAAAACATTCTGTAACAACTTGAGACTTCATTCTTGACTCGTTCGAACATGGAAACAACTTGTAACCTCTTATTGGATCATTCTTGGCTCATTTTAACATGAAAACAATCTGTAACAACATGAGAATTCATTCTTGTCTCGTTCAAACTTGGACACAACTTGTACCTTCATTCTTGACATCTTTGACCATGTAAACAACTTGTAAACTCTTATAGGATCATTCTTGGCTCATTTGAACATGAAAACAATCCGTAACAACTTGAGAATTCATTCTTGACTCGTTCGAACATGGAAACAACTTGAACCTTCATTCTTGACATGTTTGACCATGGAAACAACTTGTAAACTCTTGTAGGATCATTCTTGGCTCATTTGAACATGAAAACATTCCGTAATAACTTGAGACTTCATTCTTGACACGTTCGAACTTGGACACAACTCGAACCTTCATTCTTGACATGTTTGGCCATGTAAACAACTTGTAAACTCTTATAGGATCATTCTTGGCTCAATTGAACATGAAAATAATCCGTAACAACTTGAGAATTCATTCTTGACTCGTTCGAAATTGGAAACAACTTGAACTTCATTCTTGACATGTTTGACCATGGAAACAACTTGTAAACTCTTATAGGATCATTCTTGGCTTATTTGAACATGAAAACATTCCGTAATAACTTGAGACTTCATTCTTGACTCGTTCGAACTTGGACACAACTTGTACCTTCATTCTTGACATGTTTGACCATATAAACAACTTGTAAACTCATAGAGGATCATTCTTGGCTCATTTGAATATGAAAACAATCCATAACACTTTGAGAATTCATTCTTGACTCGTTCGAACTTGGAAATAACTTGAACCTTCATTCTTGACATGTTTGACCATGAAAACAACTTGTAAGCTCTTGTAGGATCATTCTTGGGTCATTTGAACATGAAAACAATCATTAACAACTTGAGACTTCATTTTTGACTCGTTGACACATGGAAACAACTTTTAGCTTCATTTTTGACTCGTTTGAACATGGAAACAACTTGTAAATTCTTGTAGGATAATTCTTGGCTCATTCGAAGATGAAAACATTCTATAACTACTTGGGACTTCATTCTTGACTCGTTCAAACTTGGAAACAACTTGTAAGCTCTTATAGGATCATTCTTGACTTAATTGAAAATGAAAATATTCCGTAACAACTTGAGCATTCTTGACTCGTTCGAACATAGAAACTTGTAAACTCTTATTGGATCATTCTTGGCTCATTTTAACATTAAAACAATCCGTAACAACTGGAGAATTCATTCTTGACTCCTTCGAACTTGGACACAACTTGTACCTTCATTCTTGACATGTTTGACCATGTAAACAACATGTAAACTCTTATAGGATCATTCTTAGCTCATTTGAACATGAAAACAATCCGTAACAACTTGAGAATTCATTCTCGTCTCGTTCGAACTTGGAAACAACTTGAACCTTCATTCTTGACATGTTTGACCATGGAAACAACTTGTAAACTCTTGTAGGATTATTCTTGGCTCATTTGAACATGAAAACAATCCGTAACAACTTCAGAATTCATTCTTGACTCGTTCGAACTTGGAAACAACTTGAACCTTCATTCTTGACATGTTTGACCATGGAAACAACTTATAAGCTCTTGTAGGATCATTCTCGGCTCATTTGAATATGAAAACATTCCGTAACAACTTGAGTTTTTTTCTTGACTCGTTCGAACTTGGAAGCTACTTGTAGCTTCATTCTTGAGTCATTCGAATTTGGAAACAACTTTTAGCTTCATACTTGACTCATTTAAACTTGCAAATAGCTTGTAAACTCTTATAGGATCATTCTTAGCTCATTTGAACATGAAAACAATCTATAACAACTTCAGAATTCATTCTTGACTCATTCGAACTTCGAAATAACTTGTACCTTCATTCTTGACATGTTTGACCATGGAAATAACTTTTAAGGCCTTATAGGATCATTCTTGGCACATTTGAACATGAAAACATTCATTAACAACTTGAGACTTCATTCTTGACTCTTTCACACTTGCAAACAACTTTTAGCTTCATTTTTGACTCGTTTAAACATGGAAACAACTTGTAAATGCTTGTAGGATAATTCTGGGCTCATTTGAACATGAAAACATTATATAACTACTTGACACTTCATTCTTGACTCGTTCAAATTTGGAAACAACTTGTAAGCTCTTATAGGAACATTCTTGGCTCATTTAAAAATGAAAACATTTCGTAACAACTTGAGACTTCATTCTTGACTCGTTCGAACATGGAAACAACTTGTAAACTCTTATTGAACCATTCTTGGCTCATTTTAACATGAAAACAATCCGTAACAACTTGAGAATTCATTCTTGACTCGTTCAAACTTGGACACAACTTGTACCTTCATTCTTGACATGTTTGACCATGTAAACAACTTGTAAACTCTTATAGGATCATTCTTGTCTCATTTGAACATGAAAACAATCCGTAACAACTTGAGAATTCATTCTTGACTCATTCGAACTTGGAAATAACTTGAACTTTCATTCTTGACATGTTTGACCATGGAAACAACTTGTAAGCTCTTATAGGATCATTCTTGGCTCCTTTAAAAATGAAAACATTTCGTAACAACTTGAGACTTCATTCTTGACTCTTTCGAACATGGAAACAACTTGTAAACTCTTATTGGATCATTCTTGGCTCATTTTAACATGAAAACAATCCGTAACAACTTGAGAATTTATTCTTGACTCGTTCAAACTTGGACACAGCTTGTACCTTCATTCTTGACATGTTTGACCATGTAAACAACTTGTAAACTCTTGTAGGATTATTCTTGGCTAATTTGAACATGAAAACGTTCTGCAATAACTTGAGAATTCATTATTGACTCATTCGAACTTGGAAACAACTTGAACCTTCATTCTTGACATGTTTGACCATGGAAACAACTTGTAAGCTCTTATAGGATCATTCTTGGCTCATTTAAAAATGAAAACATTCTGTAACAACTTGAGACTTCATTCTTGACTCGTTCAAACATGGAAACTACTTGTAACCTCTTATTGGATCATTCTTGGCTCATTTTAACATGAAAACAATCTGTAACAACATGAGAATTCATTCTTGTCTCGTTCAAACTTGGACAAAACTTGTACCTTCATTCTTGACATCTTTGACCATGTAAACAACTTGTAAACTCTTATAGGATCATTCTTGGCTCATTTGAACATGAAAACAATCCGTAACAACTTGAGAATTCATTCTTGACTCAGTCGAACTTAGAAACAACTTGAACCTTCATTCTTGACATGTTTGACCATGGAAACAACTTGTAAGCTCTTATAGGATCATTCTTGGCTCATTTAAAAATGAAAACATTCTGTAACAACTTGAGACTTCATTCTTGACTCGTTCGAACATGGAAACAACTTGTAACCTCTTATTGGATCATTCTTGGCTCATTTTAACATGAAAACAATCCGTAACAACTTGAGAATTCATTCTTGACTCGTTCAAACTTGGACACAGCTTGTACCTTCATTCTTGACATGTTTGACCATGTAAACAACTTGTAAACTCTTGTAGGATCATTCTTGGCTAATTTGAACATGAAAACGTTCTGCAATAACTTGAGAATTCATTCTTGACTCATTCGAACTTGGAAACAACTTGAACCTTCATTCTTGACATGTCTGACCATGGAAACAACTTGTAAGCTCTTATAGGATCATTCTTGGCTCATTTAAAAATGAAAACATTCTGTAACAACTTGAGACGTCATTCTTGACTCGTTCGAACATGGAAACTACTTGTAACCTCTTATTGGATCATTCTTGGCTCATTTTAACATGAAAACAATCTGTAACAACATGAGAATTCATTCTTGTCTCGTTCAAACTTGGACACAACTTGTACCTTCATTCTTGACATCTTTGACCATGTAAACAACTTGTAAACTCTTATAGGATCATTCTTGGCTCATTCGAACATGAAAACAATCCATAAAAACTTGAGAATTCATTCTTGACTCGTTCGAACTTGAAAACAACTTGAACCTTTATTCTTGACATGTTTGACCATGGAAACAACTTGTAATCTCTTATAGGATAATTCTTTGCTCATTTGAACTTGTAAATATTCCGTAACAACTTGAAACTTCATTCTTGACTCGTTCGAACATGGAAACAACTTGTAAACTCTTATAGGATCATTCTTGGCTCAGTTGAACATGAAAACAATCCGTAACAACTTGAGAATTCATTCTTGACTCGTTCGAACTTGGAAACAACTTAAACCTTCATTCTTGACATGTTTGACCATGGAAACAACTTGTAAACTCTTGTAGGATCATTCTTGGCTCATTTGAACATGAAAATATTCCGTAACAACTTGAGACTTCATTCTTGACTCGTTCGAACATGGAAACAACTTGTAAACTCTTGTAGGATTATTCTTGGCTAATTTGAACATGAAAACGTTCTGCAATAACTTGAGAATTCATTCTTGACTCATTCGAACTTGGAAACAACTTGAACCTTCATTCTTGACATGTTTGACCATGGAAACAACTTGTAAGCTCTTATAGGATCATTCTTGGCTCATTTAAAAATGAAAACATTCTGTAACAACTTGAGACTTCATTCTTGACTCGTTCGAACATGGAAACTACTTGTAACCTCTTATTGGATCATTCTTGGCTCATTTTAACATGAAAACAATCTGTAACAACATGAGAATTCATTCTTGTCTCGTTCAAACTTGGACACAACTTGTACCTTCATTCTTGACATCTTTGACCATGTAAACAACTTGTAAACTCTTATAGGATCATTCTTGGCTCATTCGAACATGAAAACAATCCATAAAAACTTGAGAATTCATTCTTGACTCGTTCGAACTTGAAAACAACTTGAACCTTTATTCTTGACATGTTTGACCATGGAAACAACTTGTAATCTCTTATAGGATAATTCTTTGCTCATTTGAACTTGTAAATATTCCGTAACAACTTGAAACTTCATTCTTGACTCGTTCGAACATGGAAACAACTTGTAAACTCTTATAGGATCATTCTTGGCTCAGTTGAACATGAAAACAATCCGTAACAACTTGAGAATTCATTCTTGACTCGTTCGAACTTGGAAACAACTTAAACCTTCATTCTTGACATGTTTGACCATGGAAACAACTTGTAAACTCTTGTAGGATCATTCTTGGCTCATTTGAACATGAAAACAATCTGTAACAACTTGAGAATTCATTCTTCACTCATTCGAACTTAGAAACAACTTGAACCTTCATTCTTGACATGTTTGACCATCGAAACAACTTGTAAGCTCTTATAGGATCATTCTTGGCTCATTTAAAAATGAAAACATTCTGTAACAACTTGAGACTTCATTCTTGACTCGTTCGAACATGGAAACAACTTGTAACCTCTTATTGGATCATTCTTGGCTCATTTTAACATGAAAACAATTTGTAACAACTTAAGAATTCATTCTTGACTCGTTCAAACTTGGAAACAACTTGTACCTCATTCTTGACATCTTTGACCATGTAAACAACTTGTAAACTCTTATAGGATCATTCTTGGCTCAGTTGAACATGAAAACAATCCGTAACAACTTGAGAATTCATTCTTGACTCGTTCGAACTTGGAAATAACTTGAACCTTTATTCTTGACATGTTTGACCATGGAAACAACTTGTAATCTCTTATAGGATAATTCTTGGCTCATTTGAACATGAAAATATTCCGTAACAACTTGAGACTTCATTCTTGACTCTTTCGAACATGGAAACAACTTGTAAACTCTTATAGGATCATTCTTGGCTCATTTTAACATGAAAACAATCCGTAACAACTTGAGAATTCATTCTTGACTCGTTCAAACTTTGACACAACTTGTACCTTCATTCTTGACATGTTTGACCATGTAAACAAGTTGTAAACTCTTATAGGATCATTCTTGGCTCAGTTGAACATGAAAACAATCCGTAACAACTTGAGAATTCATTCTCGTCTCGTTCGAACTTGGAAACAACTTGAACCTTCATTCTTGACATGTTTGACCATGGAAACAACTTGTAAACTCTTGTAGGATCATTCTTGGCTCATTCGAACATGAAAACAATCCGTAACAACTTCAGAATTCATTCTTGACTCGTTCGAACTTGGAAAGAACTTGAACCTTCATTCTTGACATGTTTGACCATGGAAACAACTTGTAAGCTCTTGTAGGATCATTCTTGGCTCATTTGAATATGAAAACATTCCGTAACAACTTGAGTTTTTTTCTTGACTCGTTCGAACTTGTAAGCTACTTGTTTTTTTCTTGAGTCATTCGAATTTGGAAACAACTTTTAGCTTCATGCTTGACTCATTTAAACTTGCAAACTACTTGTAAACTCTTATAGGATCATTCTTAGCTCATTTGAACATGAAAACAATCTATAACAACTTCAGAATTCATTCTTGACTCATTCGAACTTCGAAATAACTTGTACTTTCATTCTTGACATGTTTGACCATGGAAATAACTTTTAAGGCCTTATAGGATCATTCTTGGCACATTTGAACATGAAAACATTCATTAACAACTTGAGACTTCATTCTTGACTCGTTCTCACTTGCAAACAACTTTTAGCTTCATTTTTGACTCGTTTGAACATGGAAACAACTTGTAAATGCTTGTAGGATAATTTTGGGCTCATTTGAACGTGAAAACATTCTATAACTACTTGACACTTCATTCTTGACTCGTTCAAATTTGGAAACAACTTGTAAGCTCTTATAGGAACATTCTTGCCTCATTTAAAAATGAAAACATTTCGTAACAACTTGAGACTTCATTCTTGACTCGTTCGAACATGGAAACAACTTGTAAACTCTTATTGAACCATTCTTGGTTCATTTTAACATGAAAACAATCCGTAACAACTTGAGAATTCATTCTTGACTCATTCCAACTTGGACACAGCTTGTACCTTCATTCTTGACATGTTTGACCATGTAAACAACTTGTAAACTCTTGTAGGATCATTCTTGGCTAATTTGAACATGAAAACGTTCTGCAATAACTTGAGAATTCATTCTTGACTCATTCGAACTTGGAAACAACTTGAACCTTCATTCTTGACATGTTTGACCATGGAAACAACTTGTAAGCTCTTATAGGATCATTCTTGGCTCATTTAAAAATGAAAACATTCTGTAACAACTTGAGACTTCATTCTTGACTCGTTCGAACATGGAAACTACTTGTAACCTCTTATTGGATCATTCTTTGCTCATTTTAACATGAAAACAATCTGTAACAACATGAGAATTCATTCTTGTCTCGTTCAAACTTGGACACAACTTGTACCTTCATTCTTGACATCTTTGACCATGTAAACAACTTGTAAACTCTTATAGGATCATTCTTGGCTCATTCGAACATGAAAACAATCCATAAAAACTTGAGAATTCATTCTTGACTCGTTCGAACTTGAAAACAACTTGAACCTTTATTCTTGACATGTTTGGCCATGGAAACAACTTGTAATCTCTTATAGGATAATTCTTTGCTCATTTGAACTTGAAAATATTCCGTAACAACTTGAAACTTCATTCTTGACTCGTTCGAACATGGAAACAACTTGTAAACTCTTATAGGATCATTCTTGGCTCAGTTGAACATGAAAACAATCCGTAACAACTTGAGAATTCATTCTTGACTCGTTCGAACTTGGAAACAACTTAAACCTTCATTCTTGACATGTTTGACCATGGAAACAACTTGTAAACTCTTGTAGGATCATTCTTGGCTCATTTGAACATGAAAATATTCCGTAACAACTTGAGACTTCATTCTTGACTCGTTCGAACATGGAAACAACTTGTAAACTCTTGTAGGATTATTCTTGGCTAATTTGAACATGAAAACGTTCTGCAATAACTTGAGAATTCATTCTTGACTCATTCGAACTTGGAAACAACTTGAACCTTCATTCTTGACATGTTTGACCATGGAAACAACTTGTAAGCTCTTATAGGATCATTCTTGGCTCATTTAAAAATGAAAACATTCTGTAACAACTTGAGACTTCATTCTTGACTCGTTCGAACATGGAAACTACTTGTAACCTCTTATTGGATCATTCTTGGCTCATTTTAACATGAAAACAATCTGTAACAACATGAGAATTCATTCTTGTCTCGTTCAAACTTGGACACAACTTGTACCTTCATTCTTGACATCTTTGACCATGTAAACAACTTGTAAACTCTTATCGGATCATTCTTGGCTCATTTGAACATGAAAACAATCCGTAACAACTTGAGAATTCATTCTTCACTCATTCGAACTTAGAAACAACTTGAACCTTCATTCTTGACATGTTTGACCATCGAAACAACTTGTAAGCTCTTATAGGATCATTCTTGGCTCATTTAAAAATGAAAACATTCTGTAACAACTTGAGACTTCATTCTTGACTCGTTCGAACATGGAAACAACTTGTAACCTCTTATTGGATCATTCTTGGCTCATTTTAACATGAAAACAATTTGTAACAACTTAAGAATTCATTCTTGACTCGTTCAAACTTGGAAACAACTTGTACCTCATTCTTGACATCTTTGACCATGTAAACAACTTGTAAACTCTTATAGGATCATTCTTGGCTCAGTTGAACATGAAAACAATCCGTAACAACTTGAGAATTCATTCTTGACTCGTTCGAACTTGGAAATAACTTGAACCTTTATTCTTGACATGTTTGACCATGGAAACAACTTGTAATCTCTTATAGGATAATTCTTGGCTCATTTGAACATGAAAATATTCCGTAACAACTTGAGACTTCATTCTTGACTCTTTCGAACATGGAAACAACTTGTAAACTCTTATAGGATCATTCTTGGCTCATTTTAACATGAAAACAATCGGTAACAACTTGAGAATTCATTCTTGACTCGTTCAAACTTTGACACAACTTGTACCTTCATTCTTGACATGTTTGACCATGTAAACAACTTGTAAACTCTTATAGGATCATTCTTGGCTCAGTTGAACATGAAAACAATCCGTAACAACTTGAGAATTCATTCTTGACTCGTTCGAACTTGGAAATAACTTGAACCTTTATTCTTGACATGTTTGACCATGGAAACAACTTGTAATCTCTTATAGGATAATTCTTGGCTCATTTAAAAATGAAAACATTCTGTAACAACTTGAGACTTCATTCTTGACTAGTTCGAACATGGAAACAACTTGTAACCTCTTATTGGATCATTCTTGGCTCATTTTAACAAGAAAACAATTTGTAACAACTTGAGAATTCATTCTTGACTCGTTCAAACTTGGACACAACTTGTACCTTCATTCTTGACATCTTTGACCATGTAAACAACTTGTAAACTCTTATAGGATCATTCTTGGCTCATTCGAACATGAAAACAATCCATAAAAACTTGAGAATTCATTCTTGACTCGTTCGAACTTGAAAACAACTTGAACCTTTATTCTTGACATGTTTGGCCATGGAAACAACTTGTAATCTCTTATAGGATAATTCTTTGCTCATTTGAACTTGAAAATATTCCGTAACAACTTGAAACTTCATTCTTGACTCGTTCGAACATGGAAACAACTTGTAAACTCTTATAGGATCATTCTTGGCTCAGTTGAACATGAAAACAATCCGTAACAACTTGAGAATTCATTCTTGACTCGTTCGAACTTGGAAACAACTTAAACCTTCATTCTTGACATGTTTGACCATGGAAACAACTTGTAAACTCTTGTAGGATCATTCTTGGCTCATTTGAACATGAAAATATTCCGTAACAACTTGAGACTTCATTCTTGACTCGTTCGAACATGGAAACAACTTGTAAACTCTTGTAGGATTATTCTTGGCTAATTTGAACATGAAAACGTTCTGCAATAACTTGAGAATTCATTCTTGACTCATTCGAACTTGGAAACAACTTGAACCTTCATTCTTGACATGTTTGACCATGGAAACAACTTGTAAGCTCTTATAGGATCATTCTTGGCTCATTTAAAAATGAAAACATTCTGTGACAACTTGAGACTTCATTCTTGACTCGTTCGAACATGGAAACTACTTGTAACCTCTTATTGGATCATTCTTGGCTCATTTTAACATGAAAACAATCTGTAACAACATGAGAATTCATTCTTGTCTCGTTCAAACTTGGACAACTTGTACCTTCATTCTTGACATCTTTGACCATGTAAACAACTTCTAAACTCTTATCGGATCATTCTTGGCTCATTTGAACATGAAAACAATCCGTAACAACTTGAGAATTCATTCTTCACTCATTCGAACTTAGAAACAACTTGAACCTTCATTCTTGACATGTTTGACCATCGAAACAACTTGTAAGCTCTTATAGGATCATTCTTGGCTCATTTAAAAATGAAAACATTCTGTAACAACTTGAGACTTCATTCTTGACTCGTTCGAACATGGAAACAACTTGTAACCTCTTATTGGATCATTCTTGGCTCATTTTAACATGAAAACAATTTGTAACAACTTAAGAATTCATTCTTGACTCGTTCAAACTTGGAAACAACTTGTACCTCATTCTTGACATCTTTGACCATGTAAACAACTTGTAAACTCTTATAGGATCATTCTTGGCTCAGTTGAACATGAAAACAATCCGTAACAACTTGAGAATTCATTCTTGACTCGTTCGAACTTGGAAATAACTTGAACCTTTATTCTTGACATGTTTGACCATGGAAACAACTTGTAATCTCTTATAGGATAATTCTTGGCTCATTTGAACATGAAAATATTCCGTAACAACTTGAGACTTCATTCTTGACTCTTTCGAACATGGAAACAACTTGTAAACTCTTATAGGATCATTCTTGGCTCATTTTAACATGAAAACAATCCGTAACAACTTGAGAATTCATTCTTGACTCGTTCAAACTTTGACACAACTTGTACCTTCATTCTTGACATGTTTGACCATGTAAACAACTTGTAAACTCTTATAGGATCATTCTTGGCTCAGTTGAACATGAAAACAATCCGTAACAACTTGAGAATTCATTCTTGACTCGTTCGAACTTGGAAATAACTTGAACCTTTATTCTTGACATGTTTGACCATGGAAACAACTTGTAATCTCTTATAGGATAATTCTTGGCTCATTTAAAAATGAAAACATTCTGTAACAACTTGAGACTTCATTCTTGACTAGTTCGAACATGGAAACAACTTGTAACCTCTTATTGGATCATTCTTGGCTCATTTTAACAAGAAAACAATTTGTAACAACTTGAGAATTCATTCTTGACTCGTTCAAACTTGGACACAACTTGTACCTTCATTCTTGACATCTTTGACCATGTAAACAACTTGTAAACTCTTATAGGATCATTCTTGGCTCATTCGAACATGAAAACAATCCATAAAAACTTGAGAATTCATTCTTAACTCGTTCGAACTTGAAAACAACTTGAACCTTTATTCTTGACATGTTTGGCCATGGAAACAACTTGTAATCTCTTATAGGATAATTCTTTGCTCATTTGAACTTGAAAATATTCCGTAACAACTTGAAACTTCATTCTTGACTCGTTCGAACATGGAAACAACTTGTAAACTCTTATAGGATCATTCTTGGCTCAGTTGAACATGAAAACAATCCGTAACAACTTGAGAATTCATTCTTGACTCGTTCGAACTTGGAAACAACTTAAACCTTCATTCTTGACATGTTTGACCATGGAAACAACTTGTAAACTCTTGTAGGATCATTCTTGGCTCATTTGAACATGAAAATATTCCGTAACAACTTGAGACTTCATTCTTGACTCGTTCGAACATGGAAACAACTTGTAAACTCTTGTAGGATTATTCTTGGCTAATTTGAACATGAAAACGTTCTGCAATAACTTGAGAATTCATTCTTGACTCATTCGAACTTGGAAACAACTTGAACCTTCATTCTTGACATGTTTGACCATGGAAACAACTTGTAAGCTCTTATAGGATCATTCTTGGCTCATTTAAAAATGAAAACATTCTGTAACAACTTGAGACTTCATTCTTGACATGTTTGACCATGGAAACAACTTGTAAACTCTTATTGGATCATTCTTGACTCGTTCGAACATGGAAACAACTTGTAAACTCTTGTAGGATTATTCTTGGCTAATTTGAACATGAAAACGTTCTGCAATAACTTGAGAATTCATTCTTGACTCGTTCGATCTTGGAAACAACTTAAACCTTCATTCTTGACATGTTTGACCATGGAAACAACTTGTAAACTCTTGTAGGATCATTCTTGGCTCATTTGAACATGAAAAAATTCCGTAAAAACTTGAGACTTCATTCTTGACTCGTTCGAACATGGAAACAACTTGTAAACTCTTATTGGATCATTCTTGGCTCATTTTAACATTAAAACAATCCGTAACTTCTTGAGAATTCATTCTTGACTCGTTCAAACTTGGACACAACTTGTACCTTCATTCTTGACATGTTTGTCCATGTAAACAACTTGTAAACTCTTATAAGATCATTCTTGTCTGAGTTGAACATGAAAACAATCTGTAACAACTTGAGAATTCATTCTTGACTCGTACGAACTTGGAAACAACTTGAACCTTCATTCTTGACATGTTTGACCATGGAAACAACTTGTAAACTCTTGTAGGATCATTCTTGGATCATTTGAACATGAAAATATTCCGTAACAACTTGAGATTTAATTCTTGACTCGTTCGAACTTGGATACAACTTGTACCTTCATTCTTGACATGTTTAACTATATAAACAACATGTAAACTCTTATAGGATCATTATTGGCTCATTTGAATATGAAAACAATCCGTAACAACTTGAGAATTCATTCTTGACTCGTTCGAACTTGAAAACAACTTTAACCTTCATTCTTGAAATGTTTGACCATGGAAACAACTTGTAAGCTCTTATAGGATCATTCTTGGCTCAATTGAACATGAAAACAATCTCTAACAACTTGAGAATTCATTCTTGACTCGTTCGAACTTGGAAGCAACTTGAACCTTCATTCTTGACATGTTTGACCATGGAAATAACTTGTAAGCTCTTATAGGATCATTCTTGGCTCAGTTGAACATGAAAACAATCCGTAACAACTTGAGAATTCATTCTTGACTCGTTCGAACTTGGAAACAACTTAAACCTTCATTCTTGACATATTTGACCATGGAAACAACTTGTAAACTCTTGTAGGATCATTCTTGGCTCATTTGCACATGAAAATATTCTGTAAAAACTTGAGACTTCATTCTTGACTCGTTCGAACATGGAAACAACTTGTAAACTCTTATTGGATCATTCTTGGCTCATTTTAACATGAAAACAATCCGTAACAACTTGAGAATTCATTCTTGACTCGTTCCAACTTGGACACAACTTGTACCTTCATTCTTGACATGTTCGACCATGTAAACAACTTGTAAACTCTTATAAAATCATTCTTGGCTCAGTTGAACATGAAAACAATCCGTAACAACTTGAGAATTCATTTTTGACTCGTACGAACTTGGAAACAACTTGAACCTTCATTCTTGACATGTTTGACCATGGAAACAACTTGTAAACTCTTGTAGGATCATTCTTGGCTCATTTGAACAGGAAAACAATCATTAACAACTTGAGACTTCATTTTGGACCCGTTCACACTTGAAAACAACTTTTAGCTTCATTTTTGACTCGTTTGAACATGGAAACAACTTGTAAATTCTTGTAGGATAATTCTTGGCTCATTTAAAGATGAAAACATTTTATAACTACTTGGGACTTCATTCTTGACTCGTTCGAACTTAGACACAACTTTTGAGCTCTTATAGGATCATTCTTGGCTCATTTGAAAATGAAAATATTCCGTAACAACTTGAGACTTCATTCTTAACTTGTTCGAACATGGAAAGTAAACTCTTATTGGATCATTCTTGGCTCATTTTAACATGAAAACAATCCGTAACAACTTGAGAATTCATTCTTGGCTCGTTCAAACTTAGACACAACTTGTACCTTCATTCTTGACATGTTTGACCATGTAAACAACTTGTAAACTCTTATAGGATCATTCTTGGCTCAGTTGAACATGAAAACAATCCGTAACAACTTGAGAATTCATTCTTGACTCGTTCGAACTTGGAAGCAACTTGAACCTTCATTCTTGACATGTTTGACCATGGAAATAACTTGTAAGCTCTTATAGGATCATTCTTGGCTCAGTTGAACATGAAAACAATCCGTAACAACTTGAGAATTCATTCTTGTCTTGTTCGAACTTGGAAACAACTTAAACCTTCATTCTTGACATATTTGACCATGGAAACAACTTGTAAACTCTTGTAGGATCATTCTTGGCTCATTTGCACATGAAAATATTCTGTAAAAACTTGAGACTTCATTCTTGACTCGTTCGAACATGGAAACAACTTGTAAACTCTTATTGGATCATTCTTGGCTCATTTTAACATGAAAACAATCCGTAACAACTTGAGAATTCATTCTTGACTCGTTCCAACTTGGACACAACTTGTACCTTCATTCTTGACATGTTCGACCATGTAAACAACTTGTAAACTCTTATAAAATCATTCTTGGCTCAGTTGAACATGAAAACAATCCGTAACAACTTGAGAATTCATTCTTGACTCGTACGAACTTGGAAACAACTTGAACCTTCATTCTTGACATGTTTGACCATGGAAACAACTTGTAAACTCTTGTAGGATCATTCTTGGCTCATTTGAACAGGAAAACAATCATTAACAACTTGAGACTTCATTTTGGACCCGTTCACACTTGAAAACAACTTTTAGCTTCATTTTTGACTCGTTTGAACATGGAAACAACTTGTAAATTCTTGTAGGATAATTCTTGGCTCATTTAAAGATGAAAACATTTTATAACTACTTGGGACTTCATTCTTGACTCGTTCGAACTTAGACACAACTTTTGAGCTCTTATAGGATCATTCTTGGCTCATTTGAAAATGAAAATATTCCGTAACAACTTGAGACTTCATTCTTAACTTGTTCGAACATGGAAAGTAAACTCTTATTGGATCATTCTTGGCTCATTTTAACATGAAAACAATCCGTAACAACTTGAGAATTCATTCTTGACTCGTTCAAACTTAGACACAACTTGTACCTTCATTCTTGACATGTTTGACCATGTAAACAACTTGTAAACTCTTATAGGATCATTCTTGGCTCAGTTGAACATGAAAACAATCCGTAACAACTTGAGAATTCATTCTTGACTCGTACGAACTTGGAAACAACTTGAACCTTCATTCTTGACATGTTTGACCATGGAAACAACTTGTAAACTCTTGTAGGATCATTCTTGGATCATTTGAACATGAAAATATTCCGTAACAACTTGAGATTTCATTCTTGACTCGTTCGAACTTGGACACAACTTGTACCTTCATTCTTGACATGTTTGACCATGGAAACAACATGTAAACTCTTGTAGGATCATTCTTGGCTCATTTGAACATGAAAACATTCCGTAATAACTTGAGACTTCATTCTTGACTCGTTCGAACATGGAAACAACTTGTAAACTCTTATTGGATCATTCTTGGCTCATTTTAACATGAAAACAATCCGTAACAACTTGAGAATTCATTCTTGACTCGTTCCAACTTGGACACAACTTGTACCTTCATTCTTGACATGTTCGACCATGTAAACAACTTGTAAACTCTTATAAAATCATTCTTGGCTCAGTTGAACATGAAAACAATCCGTAACAACTTGAGAATTCATTCTTGACTCGTACGAACTTGGAAACAACTTGAACCTTCATTCTTGACATGTTTGACCATGGAAACAACTTGTAAACTCTTGTAGGATCATTCTTGGCTCATTTGAACAGGAAAACAATCATTAACAACTTGAGACTTCATTTTGGACCCGTTCACACTTGAAAACAACTTTTAGCTTCATTTTTGACTCGTTTGAACATGGAAACAACTTGTAAATTCTTGTAGGATAATTCTTGGCTCATTTAAAGATGAAAACATTTTATAACTACTTGGGACTTCATTCTTGACTCGTTCGAACTTAGACACAACTTTTGAGCTCCTATAGGATCATTCTTGGCTCATTTGAAAATGAAAATATTCCGTAACAACTTGAGACTTCATTCTTAACTTGTTCGAACATGGAAAGTAAACTCTTATTGGATCATTCTTGGCTCATTTTAACATGAAAACAATCCGTAACAACTTGAGAATTCATTCTTGACTCGTTCAAACTTGGACAAAACTTGTAACTTCATTCTTGACATGTTTGACCGTGTAAACAACGTGTAAACTCTTATAGGATCATTCTTGGCTCAGTTGAACATGAAAACAATCCGTAACAACTTGAGAATTCATTCTTGACTCGTTCGATCTTGGAAACAACTTAAACCTTCATTCTTGACATGTTTGACCATGGAAACAACTTGTAAACTCTTGTAGGATCATTCTTGGCTCATTTGAACATGAAAATATTCCGTAAAAACTTGAGACTTCATTCTTGACTCGTTCGAACATGGAAACAACTTGTAAACTCTTATTGGATCATTCTTGGCTCATTTTAACATTAAAACAGTCCGTAACTTCTTGAGAATTCATTCTTGACTCGTTCAAACTTGGACACAACTTGTACCTTCATTCTTGACATGTTTGTCCATGTAAACAACTTGTAAACTCTTATAAGATCATTCTTGTCTGAGTTGAACATGAAAACAATCTGTAACAACTTGAGAATTCATTCTTGACTCGTACGAACTTGGAAACAACTTGAACCTTCATTCTTGACATGTTTGACCATGGAAACAACTTGTAAACTCTTGTAGGATCATTCTTGGATCATTTGAACATGAAAATATTCCGTAACAACTTGAGATTTCATTCTTGACTCGTTCGAACTTGGACACAACTTGTACCTTCATTCTTGACATGTTTAACTATATAAACAACATGTAAACTCTTATAGGATCATTATTGGCTCATTTGAATATGAAAACAATCCGTAACAACTTGAGAATTCATTCTTGACTCGTTCGAACTTGAAAACAACTTTAACCTTCATTCTTGAAATGTTTGACCATGGAAACAACTTGTAAGCTCTTATAGGATCATTCTTCGCTCAATTGAACATGAAAACAATCCCTAACAACTTGAGAATTCATTCTTGACTCGTTCGAACTTGGAAGCAACTTGAACCTTCATTCTTGACATGTTTGACCATGGAAATAACTTCTAAGCTCTTATAGGATCATTCTTGGCTCAGTTGAACATTAAAACAATCCGTAACAACTTGAGAATTCATTCTTGACTTGTTCGAACTTGGAAACAACTTAAACCTTCATTCTTGACATATTTGACCATGGAAACAACTTGTAAACTCTTGTAGGATCATTCTTGGCTCATTTGTACATGAAAATATTCTGTAAAAACTTGAGACTTCATTCTTGACTCGTTCGAACATGGAAACAACTTGTAAACTCTTATTGGATCATTCTTGGCTCATTTTAACATGAAAACAATCCGTAACAACTTGAGAATTCATTCTTGACTCGTTCCAACTTGGACACAACTTGTACCTTCATTCTTGACATGTTCGACCATGTAAACAACTTGTAAACTCTTATAAAATCATTCTTGGCTCAGTTGAACATGAAAACAATCCGTAACAACTTGAGAATTCATTCTTGACTCGTACGAACTTGGAAACAACTTGAACCTTCATTCTTGACATGTTTGACCATGGAAACAACTTGTAAACTCTTGTAGGATCATTCTTGGCTCATTTGAACAGGAAAACAATCATTAACAACTTGAGACTTCATTTTGGACCCGTTCACACTTGAAAACAACTTTTAGCTTCATTCTTGACTCGTTCGAACATGGAAACAACTTGTAAACTCTTATTGGATCATTCTTGGCTCATTTTAACATGAAAACAATCTGTAACAACTTGAGAATTTATTCTTGACTCGTTCAAACTTGGACACAACTTGTACCTTCAGTCTTGACATGTTTGACCATGTAAACAACTTGTAAACTCTTATAGGATCATTCTTGGCTCAGTTGAACATGAAAACAATCCGTAACAACTTGAGAATTCATTCTTGACTCGTTCGAACTTGGAAACAACATGAACCTTAATTCTTGACATGTTTGACCATGGAAACAACTTGAACCTTCATTCTTGACATGTTTGACCATGGAAACAACTTGTAAGCTCTTATAGGATCATTCTTTGCTCATTTAAAAATGAAAACATTCTGTAACAACTTGAGACTTCATTCTTGACTCGTTCGAACATGGAAACAACTTGTAACCGCATATTGGATCATTCTTGGCTCATTTTAACATGAAAACAATCCGTAACAACTTGAGAATTCATTATTGACTCGGTCAAACTTGGACACAACTTGTACCTTCATTCTTGACATGTTTAACCATGTAAATAACATGTAAACTCTTATAGGATCATTATTGGCTCTTTTGAATATGAAAACAATCCGTAACAACTTGAGTATTCATTCTTGACTCGTTCGAACTTGAAAACAACTTTAACCTTCATTCTTGAAATGTTTGACCATTGAAACAACTTGTAAGCTCTTGTAGGATCATTCTTGATTCAATTGAACAGGAAAACAGTCATTAACAACTTGAGACTTCATTTTGGACCCGTTCACACTTGAAAACAACTTTTAGCTTCATTTTTGACTCGTTTGAACATGGAAACAACTTGTAAATTCTTGTAGGATAATTCTTGGCTCATTTAAAGATGAAAATATTTTATAACTACTTGGGACTTCATTCTTGACTCGTTCAAAGTTGGGAACAACTTGTAAGCTCTTATAAGATCATTCTTGGCTCATTTGAAAATGAAAATATTCCGTAACAACTTGAGACTTCATTCTTAACTTGTTCGAACATGGAAAGTAAACTCTTATTGGATAATTTTGGCAGCACTTCCCCTGTAATTGGAGCTATCCGTCGGAATACAACCGACACAACCAAACATAAATGTCAATCATATCCCATTATACAACCACATTTGCACCAAATCCATATCAAACAAGCAATAGCTATAACAATATACAATACTATTATCATTCAAAATGACTGACACAATCCAAATATCAACTGCTTATTTATATAGTCAATTCAGTTCTTAATTCAATTCTATATCATAACAACCAATGTTCAATTAATTAAACTCATATTGGTAATTAATGTATGAAATTTGAATATAGAATACATACATACATATATTTCGAAAAAGGCTATCATGTATAACATAATTCAACCAAGCAATTTAGTTAATTCCAACAATCACTTAAGTTACGAATAACTATCCATCACAATTTATTAACTTAATAACAACTTCATATACTACTCATATTATACTATTTTCGAAAACAATTATATATGTACATAATTATCATACATTTGAATTTACATAACCAAATTGTAATCAACACTAATTTGACCATTTACCAACCAATTAATCCACGTTTCCTCTCAATGATAGTCCCAACAAACTTAGCATGCTTTGACTAAAATGTAGTACACATGAATTGCCCAGAAGATAAGTAATACAAACGGAAAATTCAAGAACCAATCTAAATTTGATATGCAATCGAAATTCACAACCGAACATAGCAATTGACACTAGAATTTAACTACTAACCATGGGTGTACTTCTATCAATCGTATGAGAATTAATCATATAACTCGAACTATTCGAATAATTAGCACAAAATTGACATGCAACTCTATCTTCCCCAATTAAACATGACAATTAGCATCATAAATTGAATCACCAATTATGTATACACTCGAAATGTCCAAGCACACACATGTATATGCGGTTTTACTCAACTATCGAACGGCAACTTTGAAAACTATAGCCGAAAATATAAAATTTTGACATGCACCCTTCGATTAACAACACATCAAACTCATCACAGCCACAACAATCATTCACGAGCTTCATTACTACCATATTAATACCAACGAAACTTATACAATGCCTTGAAATCGAAGTGCTGCAACTAAATCGGAACATCATCATACAACTCGGGATTGAAACATGCAGCATCTATAATTATTAAAATTAGTATATAGATTACGTAGAGGCTCAAGTAACATCATTGCCATGACCTGCCAGCTCGTAATAGTCATCGCCGGCGGCCAAAGCTCCGGTGGAGTTCCGTTCATCGGATTCTCAACACCTAGCTTTGATTTCCTTGTTATCCATCATAGTTAACATCACAACAGAGCTTCAGAATTACAAATAACTGACTAACAGGGCTTGCATGTCACTCTTCAACATAGATATACACACGGCAGCATATATACATACATGCAAAGCAACTAATGTAATCTAAAATCAAGCTCACATAAGCAAGGGTATCAAGATCACGCATCTAACATAGATTTGCTATGATGACAAAGAGGAACAGCAAATCGCAGGTTAGAGAGCAAAGAGTGACCTGGGAAATGAAGATACAGAACAAAGAGAGGTAGTGGGCGGTGTATGGGGTGAAGTAGAAGCAAGGGCAAACTAGTAACTTCACATATGCTGTTTTCCAATTTTAAAACAATTCAAAAATCAAATTTTGATAGAAACAGGGTACAAAAATAACTTTTATATTTTTAAAAGAAAGATCATGAATTTAGAAGCTTCCCCATATTTTTGAAATATTTTTCTGATGAATAAAAAATTAAATAAAAATCTTTGCAGTTTTAGTGTAGAAATAGGAAATAAGAGTAGAAAAATCATTAAAAATAATTTTGGGCTCAAATAAAATAAACTTCTATTTTTCAGAAGTCTCAAAATATTTAAGAAACATTTTGGAACAGGTTTCATTATTTTTGGACATTCCAATAATTAAATATGGAATTTAGAAGAGTAATATCTCTAGAATAAAATAGGAATAAAAGATTTATATAAAATCACTAGGACTAGCATTAAATACATCACCATTTTTAGAAAGTCTCTAAAATCACATAGAAGCTACATATAAAATTTCATAATTATTGAACACACCAATAATTTTATAAAAATCAAACAGTTACTCAATTAAGCATGGAAAATCAATTAATCACTTAATTAAAACATTTAAGCATAATACGGTCACACAGACAGTCAACTAGACATATCAAATGACCACATATCATATCTTAACACATTAAACACTTAAATCATATACCTCATTTTATTCAAATAGATTTAATTATCTCGATCGTTACATTCTCCCCCCTTAAAAAGATTCTGTCCCCAGAATCAGCCTAAGTAAACAAATAGGGATACTTCTCAAGCATTTCACTCTCAAGTTCCCAGGTGGATTCCTCAACTCGAGGATTTCTCCACAAAACCTTTACAAGCCTAACAGACTTATTCCTTAAAACCTTATCCTTATGATCCTGAATCTCTACAGGCTGTTCTACGTAGGACAAGTCGGATTGAATCTCTAGGGGTTCATATTCTATTACATGACTCATATCAGGATTATACTTTCTAAGCATAGATACGTGAAAAACATTGTGAATGTGTTGCATCTGTGGTGGTAGAGCCAATTCATATGCAACTTTCCCAACTTGCTTCAAAACTTCAAAAGGTCCTATATATCTTGGATTAAGCTTTCTTTTCTTGCCAAATCTACTAACACCTTTCCATGGAGAAATCTTTAACAACACTTGGTCACCTTCTTCAAAATTCATATTCTTCCTTGACTGGTCAGCATACTTCTTTTGCCTATCTTGAGCAGCTAGCAATCTCCTCTGAATCAACTCAATCTTTTCTTTAGTTTGTTGAACTAACTCTGGACCCAAAATCTTACGCTCACCAACTTCATTCCAACACACTGGTGATCTGCACTTCCTTCCATACAAAGCTTCATACGGGGGCATCCCAATACTGGCATGATAGCTGTTGTTATATGAAAACTCCACTAACGGTAAATGCTCATCCCAACTTCCTTCAAAATCCAAGGCACAAACTCTCAACATGTCTTCAATGGTTTGGATTGTCCTTTCACTCTGGCCATCTGTCTGAGGATGATATGCAGTACTCATATTCAGCTTTGTTCCCAAACACTCTTGAAATTTCTTCCAGAATCTAGAATTGAATCTTGGATCTCTGTCTGACACTATTGATACAGGAACACCATGTCGCATAACAATCTCTTTCAGGTACAAATGAACCAACCTGTCCAGTGAAAATCTTTCGTTGATTGGTAGAAAGTGCGCTGACTTGGTTAATCTGTCTATTATTACCCAGATAGCATCATGATTAGCTTTAGTCCTTGGCAGACCTACTACAAAATCCATAGCAAGATTCTCCCATTTCCATTCTGGAATCTCTAGTGGTTGCAACAATCCACTGGGTCTTTGATGTTCAGCTTTGACTCTCTGGCACGTATAACATTTACTGATCCATTCTGCCACATTTCTTTTCATGTTGGGCCACCAAAAATTTTCCTTCAAGTCTTTATACATCTTTGTGCTTCCTGGATGAATAGAGTATCTTGAACTATGTGCATCATGCAAAATTTCATTCTTGAGCTCTTGAACATTAGGGATCCAAATTCGTGAGGAAAACCTAAAGATTCCTTTACCGTCCTTTTGACTTCTTAACTCTTCTCCAGTCAACTTGGCTCTGTCTTGACTCATCATCTGATCTTGACATCTCTTGATCTTTTCTAACAATTCTGGTTGAAAAGTCATTGTATACACCATCTCTTCCACTGAATCAGAATCACATACTTCTATTTCCAATTTCTCAAACTCTTTGATCAATTCTTCAGATGAAACCATTATATTCAATCTTTCCTTTCTACTTAAAGCATCTGCTACAACATTCGCTTTGCCTGGATGATAGTTGATCGTGCAGTCGTAGTCTTTGATCAATTCCAACCATCTTCTCTGTCTCATGTTCAATTCTTTCTGAGTAAAGATATACTTCAAACTCTTGTGGTCAGTATAAATCTCACACTTTTCTCCGTACAAGTAGTGCCTCCATATTTTTAGTGCAAACACAATGGCAGCTAATTCCAGATCATGTGTAGGATACTTCAATTCATGAGGTCTTAACTACCTGGAAGCATATGCAATAACTTTCCCATGTTGCATCAGAACACATCCCAAGCCTTTGTGAGAAGCGTCACTGTAGATGACAAAATTTCCTTGATCGTCAGGTAATACCAATACTGGGGCAGACACTAGTCTTCGCTTTAACTCTTCAAAACTTTCTTCACACTTCTCATTCCACACAAACTTTTCATTCTTCCTGGTCAACTTGGTCATAGGGGTAGCTATCTTTGAAAAATCTTGAACAAATCTTCGATAGTATCCCGCTAAACCCAGAAAACTTCTGACTTCTGTTGGAGTTCTTGGTCTTTCCCATTTCATCACTGCTTCTATCTTTGCCGGATCAACTTTGATACCTTCTCTGCTGACAACATGACCTAAGAATTGTACTTCCTTCAACCAAAATTCACATTTTGAAAACTTCGCATACAACTTCTCCTTTCTTAAAGTCTCTAAAGCAATTCTCAAGTGATCTGCATGCTCTTCTTCTGACTTGGAATAAATCAGGATGTCGTCGATGAAAACAATCACAAACTTGTCTAAATACTTCTTAAAGACTCTGTTCATCAGATCCATAAACGCTGCTGGGGCATTTGTCAATCCAAAAGCCATAACTAAAAATTCATAGTGTCCGTACCTTGTTCTGAATGCTGTTTTAGATACATCTTCAGGTTTAATCTTGAGTTGATGGTATCCGGACCTTAAGTCAATTTTTGAGAACCATTCGGCTTCTTTCAGCTGGTCAAAAAGATCATCGATCCTCGGCAACGGGTACTTGTTCTTGATGGTTAGCTTGTTTAACTCTCGGTAATCTATGCACAATCTCATGCTTCCATCTTTCTTCTTAACAAACAATACCGGTGCTCCCTAGGGGGACACACTAGGCCTTATAATTCCTTTATCCAAGAGATCTTGTATTTGACTCGCCAACTCTTTCATCTCAACTGGCGCCATTCTATATGGGGCTTTGGAAACTGGCTTAGTGCCTGGAGCTAAATCAATAGAGAATTCTATTTCCCTATCGGAAGGTAAGCCTGGCAATTCATCTGGAAACACGTCGGGAAATTCATTGACTATAGGAACATCTTCTAATTGAACTGACTTCTTTTCAGTATCTACAATATAGGCTAGGAAAGCCTCACATCCTTGACGCAGAAATCTCTTTGCCTGAACGATATTCAAAAACTTCTTGACTTGTCGGGTACCTCGAAATTCCACTTCTTCTCCTTCTAGGGTTTTCACCTTTAACTTCTTATTCCTACAATCTATCTGAGCCTTGTATTCTGACAACCAATCCATCCCTAGAATTACATCAAATTCACCTAACTTAAAAGGTATCAAGTTAGCGAGAAAATGACAACTGCCTATTTCAATGTCACATCTAGGACAAACTTGGCTTACTGGAATCTTTGCCTGGTTAGCTACTTCTATAACTAAGGCTTGCTCCAAAGGTTGAACTTCACATTGCAATTTACCAAGAAAATCTTGAGATATAAAAGACTTAGTAACTCCAGAATCAATCAATACACTAGCTTGGACTGAATTAACAGGAAGTGTACCTGATATCACATCCACATCCTGGATAGCTTCTTTCTGAGTCATGTTGAAGGTTCTTGCTCTAGATTGATGTGCTGAAGATTGTGACGGAGTTCCAGCTATCCTGAGAACATTGGTAGGCTGTGTAGGTTCCTTGCATTCCCTTGCCATGTGGCCCAGCTTGCCACACTTGTAGCATTTGATCCCAGACTTTTGATTTGAATTCTGAATTTGACTGTTGCATTCCGCTGCATAATGTCCCTTCTTGTTGCATTTGAAGCAGGTAACATTGGGCTTATTACAAACTCCAGAGTGCTTCCTTCCACAAATCTTGCACTCAGGAACAAACTGTCTGATGGCCTTTGGCTGGTTGAAGCCTTGAGCTTTATTGTTCTGTCTCCCTCTTCCATCATTACCATTCTTGATCTGCTGGAAATCACTTCTCTGACCTTCCGGCCTTCTGTGAAACTTGTTTCTGAAATTACCACGTCCCTGACTGTCTTCCCTAGCTCCAAACTTTCTCTTTTTGTTATCCTTCTCCTTCTGGGACATATCACTCTCACCTTCCACGATCATTGCTTTCTGAACTATTGCAGTAAAGCTTTGCAGCTCAAAAACTGCCACCCTACTTCTAATCCATGGCCTTAGGCCTTGCTGAAACCTCTTAGCCTTCTTAACATCAGTGTTGACAAATTCTGGCACAAACCTGGCCATCTCAGAAAACTTGGCCTCGTACTCTGCCACACTCATACCTCCTTGCTTCAGCTCTAGAAATTTAATCTCCATCTGGTCCTTCATGAAACTAGGAAAGTACTTTTCTAAAAACAATTCTGTAAACTGATCCCAAGAAATCACACCTTCACCCTGAAGCATCTTCGTAGACTCCCACCAGTAACCGGCTTCAGCTTTAAGAAAATAACTAGCATACTCAGTCTTCTTATCCTCATCTACGTCTACCAACTGAAAAGCTTTTTCCATCTCCTTAAGCCATGTCTGGGCTTCTACTGGGTCTGTGGATCCTTTGAATTCAGGTGGTTTTACTGCTTGAAAAGATTTAAAGGTAACTGCTGGGGGTGCAGAAGGTCTTTGTTGTTACTGGGTTAAAAGAGCTGTTTGTTGTTGTAGCAACTGAATGAGTTGGGCAACTGTAGGGTCCATGGGATTTTGATCTTGTGTATTATGGTTCTGAGACGAATTTGAGGTGTTTCTTTTCTTTGGCGGCATTTACTATAGGGAAACAAGCAACTTATTAAGCAATACACTACACTGTATCGTAAACAGTTCAAATACTTTTAAAACCATTTGGGCATTAGAAACTCTATTTTAAAAATCAATCTTGTAGCATCATTACTACATAAGTTGCCTGTACAACAAGGATATAAAGGTTCTATAGAAAACAGGTTAACACAACCGGTATAAATAAAACAATCATAAAGGTTAGCAACAGGTATACATAAGGTACTGGTAAAGGTAAGAAATAGTTTATGAACAATTATGCGAAAAGGTATATGACAGATATATCGGAAGATACTGGAACTGAAAAGCAGTCATACATAGATACGAAAAGTGCCAAAGTGCAGGATAAGTTAAAGTACAACCACGAAATAAAAGTACTGAGAAGAAAACAGAAATAAAATCTGGGCAAGTGTGCTAGAGGTCTCTAACAAATGTCCCTTCTAACACTCAAATATCCTGACATCTAATCACCCCGGTGATCCCTGTCTCTGGCAGCCCTGAGTCCAATCAGCAGTCTACTAAGCACCCGGGTCAACTCTCCTGCCCGCTCCGCCACATTATCTGGAAATGCTCTAGCCGCTATCTGCCTACGTCCCTCTTCCTCGACAGCCCTAATCCGTTCCTCCCACCACTCGACAGGATGCACAGGAACTCGTAACTGGCCTAGGGTAATGGATGGCCTATAAACTCTACGACGAACAGGGACACCAGCACTCCCTGAGGGTAGGTCAGGCTGAGCAGGGGGCTCAGGAATCAGCTCCTCCTCGCTCTCAGAACTAGATATGACTATAGCATCATCGTCAGTATCCGAAGAAAATTCAGAAGAACCAAGAGAGGGTGGTGGTTGTGAAACAATGCCACGAGCCTGCAATAATATAATATGCAATGCAAAAAGGGATAAGATCACCTTAAATCTACAGTTAAAATCTTAACGTCTATACCACTCTTCGTTATCTAATCCTATCTTACCATTACTCTCTCTTTTTTTATTAAATGATCTACTTGTTTAACTTAATCCTGGCTTGTTTCAGTGACCAAAACCTTAGCTCTGATACCAACCTGTGACGCCCTCCCGATCCGGGGTCTAGATCGGGGAGTCACTAACTCTAAATGCATGCACCCTAAATAACAATAATAGAAAATACGCATAAATATGACCCCGACTACTAGCCTGGACCTTTCAAGGTAATGGTATGAAACAAGCACACAACTACATTCATTTATATTTACATTTACAGTAACCAAAATAATATTACAAATCCTGAAACATCTCAAAAGCTACTAATAAAAGTACAAGACTAAACAAAGTCTTTTCCTTCCAACTCTGCCTCGATCCTACCTGTTCAATCTCAGCCAGCCTCACATAGTTCATGTATGACATATTCTTTCTGGCAGTCTGCTTAATACGGACCATGATTCTCAAGAGCTGTAGATGTTAGAAAATAAAAGAATGAGCTACAAAAGCTCAGCAAGTAACCATATAGGTTAAAAACAGTTCTACAGGCTTATATATAGTTTAAAAAGTCTTTTCTCAAAACCATGCTTTAAAATCATTGCTGGACCTCCTTGTCCCATAATTGTAATCAAAATTCTAGTCAGGGTATTCATTACTCGCAAAACTTTCTTTTATAAAACCACTGGCAGGGTTAAATAATTTCAATAACTGGTGCAAGGTAAATAAGAAGCTGGAAAATAATAATCAATTGCAAGTATAGGAGTAATCTACAGGGTTAGATGGATAACAGGAAGTAATGTCTAACAATTGAGACAAGTCAAATCAAGGTATATCTGATAATTGAAGCTGTATATAACAAGTTATAACAAGGCATTTCATTATTCATTACTAATCATTTCAAAGTCCATTTGTATAAAGCTGTCCTTTCATTAGGACTGATTCTTTCAAAACATTTTATAAAACTGTCCTCTCATTAGGACCTTGCTTTTCAAATCATTTATAAAAAACTGTCCTCTCATTAGGACCTTTACTGATTAGAAACAATTCATTTTGATTGGAGTTTTCTCACAACGCCAGACAATACGGGTGATCAGCCACGTAAAGTCCCCATAACGGACTAAAGTCCCTCTGGACATAAAGAGTACTCATAAAGGCACTTATTGCCATTGGCCTTGGGCTATCTCATTATAGCCATTGACTATCTCATTATAGTCTTCACATAAAAAAAATGCTGGACCGGCGTCACTCGGCCTCTTACGCCTACAACCTATAGGAATCCGCAGAAACCATTTTGATCGGAATTCCTATAATAACCAAAACCTTTCTTTTTAAAGTTACCAAATCATTTGATGAAAAAGACTTCTTGAAAGTCGGATTCCATATTTAAATCCATTTTTAAGATCATTAGACAGAGGTAAATTTTATTCCAGGATAAATCTCAAAACAAGTCTTTGTTGTAATAAAGTAGGCAGAAATCTTGAACTAGGGACCAAAACCAAGTTACAGTAGTAAAGTCAGGTTGCAGGGTCAATTCACAGGTATAACAAGATGTTTTAAGAACAGTTGTAAGGTATTTAATTGTAACAGTAGTTATACAATAGCAACGGGGTAAGTTCAGAATTAAAGTTCAAGTAAACGTTGCTAAGGAAATGGTGAAAACATAAGTCACAATTCAGGGTTAGTGGATTAAGATTTTAAAAATATTTTATAAGCTGTCAGTAGCAGTTCAGGGATTGAAAAGTTAAAGTACAATCAAAACTGGAATAAGATTGCAGTTTAAGTAAACAGTTAAAGTAAGGTAGGCTATAGCTTAAAACAGTTGAAATAAGGTAACATAGTTGCAGGGTCATAAAACAATTCATAAATAGTGCTTAAGTTAAAAGAGATTAGGCAGTAGTTACTTGCCTTAACAAAGAATGCTACAGCTGTTGAACAGGTAGATCGCCTACACCAGACACTAACTCTCTACTTTAGCTTTCCCTTTGTCCTTCACCTCAACGTCCTTCGTAGCTACACACAAATAATACTATTTCAGAATCTTATATACTCTCGACGTTCTCTTTAACGTCTAACTATTCTACCCTTTCGATAATGTAACCCTTTAACACATATGCACAATCCACTGTAGACATACTCTGCTATATACTCACTTCTACACTGGCAAGCAAATAGCACATAGACACATATATTGATTCACAGTATTCTTGACTGATAGTCTTTCCTATACAGAAGTGGTGTGCCAATAATGTTTTACAAAGTTGTTTTAGTTTTAGAAAATTTTGGCAGCACTTCCCCTGTAATTGGAGCTATCCGTCGGAATACAACCGACACAACCAAACATAAATGTCAATCATATCCCATTATACAACCAAGCAATACTATTATCATTCAAAATGATTGACACAATCCAAATATCAACTGCTTATTTATATAGTCAATTCAGTTCTTAATTCAATTCTATATCATAACAACCAATGTTCAATTAATTAAACTCATATTGGTAATTAATGTATGAAATTTGAATATAGAATACATACATACATATATTTCGAAAAAGGCTATCATGTATAACATAATTCAACCAAGCAATTTAGTTAATTCCAACAATCACTTAAGTTACGAATAATTATCCATCACAATTTATTAACTTAATAACAACTTCATATACTACTCATATTATACTATTTTCGAAAACAATTATATATGTACATAATTATCATACATTTGAATTTACATAACCAAATTGTAATCAACACTAATTTGACCATTTACCAACCAATTAATCCACGTTTCCTCTCAATGATAGTCCCAACAAACTTAGCATGCTTTGACTAAAATGTAGTACACATGAATTGCCCAGAAGATAAGTAATACAAACGGAAAATTCAAGAACCAATCTAAATTTGATATGCAATCGAAATTCACAACCGAACATAGCAATTGACACTAGAATTTAACTACTAACCATGGGTGTACTTCTATCAATCGTATGAGAATTAATCATATAACTCGAACTATTCGAATAATTAGCACAAAATTGACATGCAACTCTATCTTCCCCAATTAAACATGACAATTAGCATCATAAATTGAATCACCAATTATGTATACACTCGAAATGTCCAAGCACACACATGTATATGCGGTTTTACTCAACTATCGAACGGCAACTTTGAAAACTATAGCCGAAAGTATAAAATTTTGACATGCACCCTTCGATTAACAACACATCAAACTCATCACAGCCACAACAATCATTCACGAGCTTCATTACTACCATATTAATACCAACGAAACTTATACAATGCCTTGAAATCGAAGTGCTGCAACTAAATCGGAACATCATCATACAACTCGGGATTGAAACATGCAGCATCTATAATTATTAAAATTAGTATATAGATTACGTAGAGGCTCAAGTAACATCATTGCCATGACCTGCCAGCTCGTAATAGTCATCGCCGGCGGCCAAAGCTCCGGTGGAGTTCCGTTCATCGGATTCTCAACACCTAGCTTTGATTTCCTTGTTATCCATCATAGTTAACATCACAACAGAGCTTCAGAATTACAGAAAACTGACTAACAGGGCTTGCATGTCACTCTTCAACATAGATATACACACGGCAGCATATATACATACATGCAAAGCAACTAATGTAATCTAAAATCAAGCTTCTATTTTTCAGAAGTCTCAAAATATTTAAGAAACATTTTGGAACAGGTTTCATTATTTTTGGACATTCCAATAATTAAATATGGAATTTAGAAGAGTAATATCTCTAGAATAAAATAGAAATAAAAGATTTATATAAAATCAGTAGGACTAGCATTAAATACATCACCATTTTTAGAAAGTCTCTAAAATCACATAGAAGCTACATATAAAATTTCATAATTATTGAACACACCAATAATTTTATAAAAATCAAACAGTTACTCAATTAAGCATTGAAAATCAATTAATCACTTAATTAAAACACTTAAGCATAATACGGTCACACAGACAGTCAACTAGACATATCAAATGACCACATATCATATCTTAACACATTAAACACTTAAATCATATACCTCATTTTATTCAAATAGATTTAATTATCTCGATCGTTACAAAAACAATCATTAACAACTTGAGACTTCATTTTGGACTCGTTCACACTTGAAAACAACTTTTAGCTTCATTTTTGACTCGTTTGAACATGGAAACAACTTTTAAATTTTTGTAGGATAATTCTTGGCTCATTTAAAGATGAAAACATTCTATAACTACTTGGGACTTCATTCTTGACTCGTTCAAACTTGGAAACAACTTGTAAGCTCTTATAGGATCATTCTTGGCTCATTTGAAAATGAAAATATTCCGTAACAACTTGAGACTTCATTCTTAACTTGTTCGAACATGGAAAGTAAACTCTTATTGGTCATTCTTGGCTCATTTTAACATGAAAACAATCCGTAACAACTTGAGAATTCATTCTTGACTCGTTCAAACTTAGACACAACCTGTACCTTCATTCTTGACATGTTTGACCATGTAAACAACTTGTAAACTCTTATAAGATCATTCTTGGCTCAGTTGAACATGAAAACAATCCGTAACAACTTGAGAATTCATTCTTGACTCGTTCGAACTTGGAAACAACTTGAACCTTCATTCTTGACATGTTTCACCATGGAAACAACTTGAACCTTCATTCTTGATATGTTTGACCATGGAAACAACTTGTAAGTTCTTATAGGATCATTCTTGGCTCATTTAAAAATGAAAACATTCTGTAACAACTTGAGACTTCATTCTTAACTCGTTCGAACATGGAAACAACTTGTAACCGCATATTGGATCATTCTTGGCTCATTTTAACATGAAAACAATCCGTAACAACTTGAGAATTCATTATTGACTCGTTCAAACTTGGACACAACTTGTACCTTCATTCTTGACATCTTTGACCATGTAAAGAACTTGTAAACTCTTATGGGATCATTCTCGGCTCCTTCGAACATGAAAACAATCCGTAACAACTTGAGAATTCATTCTTGACTCGTTCGAACTTGGAAACAACTTGAACCTTCATTCTTGACATGTTTGACCATGGAAATAACTTGTAAGCTCTTATAGGATCATTCTTGGCTCATTTAAAAGTGAAAACATTCTGTAACAACTTGAGACTTCATTCTTGACTCATTCGAACATGGAAACAACTTGTAAACTCTTATTGGATCATTCTTGGCTCATTTTAACATGAAAACAATCCGTAACAACTTGAGAATTCATTCTTGACTCGTTCAAACTTGGACACAACTTGTACCTTCATTCTTGACATGTTCAACCATGTAAACAACTTGTAAACTCTTATAGGATCATTCTTGGCTCAGTTGAACATGAAAACAATCCGTAACAACTTGAGAATTCATTCTTGACTCGTTCGAACTTGGAAATAAGTTAAACCTTCATTCTTGACATGTTTGACCATGGAAACAACTTGTAAACTCTTGTAGGATCATTCTTGGCTCATTTGAACATGAAAATATTCCGTAACAACTTGAGACTTCATTCTTGACTTGTTCGAACATGGAAACAACTTGTAAACTCTTATTGGATCATTCTTGGCTCATTTTAACATGAAAACAATCCGTAACAACTTGAGAATTCATTCTTGACTCTTTCAAACTTGGACACAACTTGTACCTTCATTGTTGACATGTTTGACCATGTAAACAACTTGTAAACTCTTATAGGATCATTCTTGGCTCAGTTGAACATGAAAACAATCCGTAACAACTTTAGAATTCATTCTTGACTCGTTCGAACTTGGAAACAACTTGAACCTTTATGCTTGACATGTTTGACCATGGAAACAACTTGTAACCTCTTATAGGATAATTCTTGGCTCTTTTGAACATGAAAATATTCCGTAACAACTTGAGACTTCATTCTTGAATTGTTCGAACATGGAAACAACTTGTAACCTCTTATTGGATCATTCTTGGCTCATTTTAACATGAAAACAATCCGTAACAACTTGAGAATTCATTCTTGACTCGTTCAAACTTGGACACAACTTGTACCTTCATTCTTGACATGTTCAACCATGTAAACAACTTGTAAACTCTTATAGGATCATTCTTGGCTCAGTTGAACATGAAAACAATCCGTAACAACTTGAGAATTCAGTCTTTTGACTCGTTCGAACTTGGAAACAACTTGAACCTTTATTCTTGACAAGTTTGACCGTGGAAACAACTTGTAAACTCTTGTAGGATCATTCTTGGCTCATTTGAACATGAAAATATTCCGTAACAACTTGAGACTTCATTCTTGACTCGTTCGAACATGGAAACAACTTGTAAACTCTTATTGGATCATTCTTGGCTCATTTTAACATGAAAACAATCCGTAACAACTTGAGAATTCATTCTTGACTCGTTCAAACTTGGACACAACTTGTACCATCATTGTTGACATGTTTGACCATGTAAACAACTTGTAAACTCTTATAGGATCATTCTTGGCTCAGTTGAACATGAAAACAATCCGTAACAACTTGAGAATTCATTCTTGACTCGTTCGAACTTGGAAATAACTTAAACCTTCATTCTTGACATGTTTGACCATGGAAACAACTTGTTAACTCTTGTAGGATTATTCTAGGCTCATTTGAACATGAAAATATTCCGTAACAACTTGAGACTTCATTCTTGACTTGTTCGAACATGGAAACAACTTGTAAACTCTTATTAGATCATTCTTGGCTCATTTTAACATGAAAACAATCCGTAAGAACTTGAGAATTCATTCTTGACTCGTTCAAACTTGGACACAACTTGTACCTTCATTCTTGACATCTTTGACCATGTAAACAACTTGTAAACTCTTATAGGATCATTCTTGGCTCAGTTGAACATGAAAACAATCCGTAACAACTTTAGAATTCATTCTTGACTCGTTCGAACTTGGAAACAACTTGAACCTTTATGCTTGACATGTTTGACCATGGAAACAACTTGTAAACTCTTGTAGGATCATTCTTGGCTCATTTGAACATGAAAATATTCCGTAACAACTTGAGACTTCATTCTTGACTCGTTCGAACATGGAAACAACTTGTAAACTCTTATTGGATCATTCTTGGCTCATTTTAACATGAAAACAATCCGTAACAACTTGAGAATTCATTCTTGACTCGTTCAAACTTGGACACAACTTGTACCATCATTGTTGACATGTTTGACCATGTAAACAACTTGTAAACTCTTATAGGATCATTCTTGGCTCAGTTGAACATGAAAACAATCCGTAACAACTTGAGAATTCATTCTTGACTCGTTCGAACTTGGAAACAACTTGAACGTTTATTCTTGACATGTTTGACCATGGAAACAACTTGTAAACTCTTATAGGATCATTCTTGGCTCATTTGAACATGAAAATATTCCGTAACAACTTGAGACTTCATTCTTGACTCGTTCGAACATGGAAACAACTTGTAAACTCTTATTGGATCATTCTTGCTCATTTTAACATGAAAACAATCCGTAACAACTTGAGAATTCATTCTTGACTCGTTCAAACTTGGACACAACTTGTACCTTCATTGTTGACATGTTTGACCATGTAAACAACTTGTAAACTCTTATAGGATCATTCTTGGCTCAGTTGAACATGAAAACAATCCGTAACAACTTGAGAATTCATTCTTGACTCGTTCAAACTTGGACACAACTTGTACCTTCATTCTTGACATGTTCAACCATGTAAACAACTTGTAAACTCTTATAGGATCATTCTTGGCTCAGTTGAACATGAAAACAATCCGTAACAACTTGAGAATTCAGTCTTTTGACTCGTTCAAACTTGGAAACAAATTGAACCTTTATTCTTGACAAGTTTGACCGTGGAAACAACTTGTAAACTCTTATAGGATAATTCTTAGCTCTTTTGAACATGAAAATATTCCGTAACAACTTGAGACTTCATTCTTGACTCGTTCGAACATGGAAACAACTTGTAAACTCTTATTGGATCATTCTTGGCTCATTTTAACATGAAAACAATCCGTAACAACTTGAGAATTCATTCTTGACTCGTTCAAACTTGGACACAACTTGTACCTTCACTCTTGAAATGTGTGACCATGTAAACAACTTGTAAACTCTTATAGGATCATTCTTGGCTCAGTTGAACATGAAAACAATCCGTAACAACTTGAGAATTCATTCTTGACTCGTTCGAACTTGGAAATAAGTTAAACCTTCATTCTTGACATGTTTGACCATGGAAACAACTTGTAAACTCTTGTAGGATCATTCTTGGCTCATTTGAACATGAAAATATTCCGTAACAACTTGAGACTTCATTCTTGACTCGTTCGAACATGGAAACAACTTGTAAACTCTTATTGGATCATTCTTGGCTCATTTTAACATGAAAACAATCCGTAACAACTTGAGAATTCGTTCTTGACTCGTTCAAACTTGGACACAACTTGTACCTTAATTCTTGACATCTTTGACCATGTAAACAACTTGTAAACTCTTATAGGATCATTCTTGGCTCAGTTGAACATGAAAACAATCCGTAACAACTTGAGAATTCATTGTTGACTTGTTCGAACTTGGAAACAACTTGAACGTTTATTCTTGACATGTTTGACCATGGAAACAACTTGTAAACTCTTGTAGGATCATTCTTGGCTCATTTGAACATGAAAATATTCCGTAACAACTTGAGACTTCATTCTTGAATCGTTCGAACATGGAAACAACTTGTAACCTCTTATTGGATCATTCTTGGCTCATTTTATCATGAAAACAATCCGTAACAAGTTGAGAATTCATTCTTGACTCGTTCAAACTTGGACACAACTTGTACCTTCATTCTTGACATCTTTGACCATGTAAACAACTTGTAAACTCTTATAGGATCATTCTTGGCTCAGTTGAACATGAAAACAATCCGTAACAACTTGGGAATTCATTCTTGACTCGTTCGAACTTGGAAACAACTTGAACCTTTATTCTTGACTTGTTTGACCATGGAAACAACTTGTAAACTCTTATAGGATAATTCTTGGCTCTTTTGAACATGAAAATATTCCGTAACAACTTGAGACTTCATTCTTGACTCGTTCGAACATGGAAACAACTTGTAAACTCTTATTGGATCATTCTTGGCTCATTTTAACATGAAAACAATACGTAACAACTTGAGAATTCATTCTTGACTCGTTCAAACTTGGACACAACTTGTACCTTCACTCTTGAAATGTGTGACCATGTAAACAACTTGTAAACTCTTATAGGATCATTCTTGGCTCAGTTGAACATGAAAACAATCCGTAACAACTTGAGAATTCATTGTTGACTCGTTCGAACTTGGAAACAACTTGAACGTTTATTCTTGACATGTTTGACCATGGAAACAACTTGTAAACTCTTGTAGGATCATTCTTGGCTCATTTGAACGTGAAAATATTCTGTAACAACTTGAGACTTCATTCTTGACTCGTTCGAACATGGAAACAACTTGTAAACTCTTATTGGATCATTCTTGGCTCATTTTAACATGAAAACAATCCGTAACAACTTGAGAATTCATTCTTGACTCGTTCAAACTTGGACACAACTTGTACCATCATTGTTGACATGTTTGACCATGTAAACAACTTGTAAACTCTTATAGGATCATTCTTGGCTCAGTTGAACATGAAAACAATCCGTAACAACTTGAGAATTCATTCTTGACTCGTTCGAACTTGGAAATAAGTTAAACCTTCATTCTTGACATGTTTGACCATGGAAACAACTTGTTAACTCTTGTAGGATTATTCTAGGCTCATTTGAACATGAAAATATTCCGTAACAACTTGAGACTTCATTCTTGACTTGTTCGAACATGGAAACAACTTGTAAACTCTTATTAGATCATTCTTGACTCATTTTAACATGAAAACAATCCGTAACAACTTGAGAATTCATTCTTGACTCGTTCAAAATTGGACACAACTTGTACCTTCACTCTTGAAATGTGTGACCATGTAAACAACTTGTAAACTCTTATAGGATCATTCTTGGCTCAGTTGAACATGAAAACAATCCGTAACAACTTGAGAATTCATTCTTGACTCGTTCAAACTTGGAAATAAGTTAAACCTTCATTCTTGACATGTTTGACCATGGAAACAACTTGTAAACTCTTGTAGGATCATTCTTGGCTCATTTGAACATGAAAATATTCCGTAACAACTTGAGACTTCATTCTTGACTCGTTCGAACATGGAAACAACTTGTAAACTCTTATTGGATCATTCTTGGCTCATTTTAACATGAAAACAATCTGTAAGAACTTGAGAATTCATTCTTGACTCGTTCAAACTTGGACACAACTTGTACCTTCATTCTTGACATCTTTGACCATGTAAACAACTTGTAAACTCTTATAGGATCATTCTTGGCTCAGTTGAACATGAAAACAATCCGTAACAACTTGAGATTTCATTCTTGACTCGTTCGAACTTGGAAACAACTTGAACGTTTATTCTTGACATGTTTGACGATGGAAACAACTTGTAAACTCTTATAGGATCATTCTTGGCTCATTTGAACATGAAAATATTCCGTAACAACTTGAGACTTCATTCTTGACTCGTTCGAACATGGAAACAACTTGTAAACTCTTATTGGATCATTCTTGGCTCATTTTAACATGAAAACAATCTGTAACAACTTGAGAATTCATTCTTGACTCGTTCAAACTTGGACACAACTTGTACCTTCATTGTTGACATGTTTGACCATGTAAACAACTTGTAAACTCTTATAGGATCATTCTTGGCTCAGTTGAACATGAAAACAATCCGTAACAACTTGAGAATTCATTCTTGACTCGTTCGAACTTGGAAATAACTTAAACCTTCATTCTTGACATGTTTGACCATGGAAACAACTTGTAAACTCTTGTCGGATTATTCTAGGCTCATTTGAACATGAAAATATTCCGTAACAACTTGAGACTTCATTCTTGACTTGTTCGAACATGGAAACAACTTGTAAACTCTTATTATATCATTCTTGGCTCATTTTAACATGAAAACAATCTGTAAGAACTTGAGAATTCATTCTTGACTCGTTCAAACTTGGACACAACTTGTACCTTCATTCTTGACATCTTTGACCATGTAAACAACTTGTAAACTCTTATAGGATCATTCTTGGCTCAGTTGAACATGAAAACAATCCGTAACAACTTGAGAATTCATTCTTGACTCGTTCGAACTTGGAAACAACTTGAACGTTTATTCTTGACATGTTTGACCATGGAAACAACTTGTAAACTCTTATAGGATAATTCTTGGCTCATTTGAACATGAAAATATTCCGTAACAACTTGAGACTTCATTCTTGACTCGTTCGAACATGGAAACAACTTGTAAACTCTTATTAGATCATTCTTGGCTCATTTTAACATGAAAACAATCTGTAACAACTTGAGAATTCATTCTTGACTCGTTCAAACTTGGACACAACTTGTACCTTCATTGTTGACATGTTTGACCATGTAAACAACTTGTAAACTCTTATAGGATCATTCTTGGCTCAGTTGAACATGAAAACAATCCGTAACAACTTGAGAATTCATTCTTGACTCGTTCGAACTTGGAAATAACTTAAACCTTCATTCTTGACATGTTTGACCATGGAAACAACTTGTAAACTCTTGTCGGATTATTCTAGGCTCATTTGAACATGAAAATATTCCGTAACAACTTGAGACTTCATTCTTGACTTGTTCGAACATGGAAACAACTTGTAAACTCTTATTATATCATTCTTGGCTCATTTTAACATGAAAACAATCTGTAAGAACTTGAGAATTCATTCTTGACTCGTTCAAACTTGGACACAACTTGTACCTTCATTCTTGACATCTTTGACCATGTAAACAACTTGTAAACTCTTATAGGATCATTCTTGGCTCAGTTGAACATGAAAACAATCCGTAACAACTTGAGAATTCATTCTTGACTCGTTCGAACTTGGAAACAACTTGAACGTTTATTCTTGACATGTTTGACCATGGAAACAACTTGTAAACTCTTATAGGATAATTCTTGGCTCATTTGAACATGAAAATATTCCGTAACAACTTGAGACTTCATTCTTGACTCGTTCGAACATGGAAACAACTTGTAAACTCTTATTAGATCATTCTTGGCTCATTTTAACATGAAAACAATCTGTAACAACTTGAGAATTCATTCTTGACTCGTTCAAACTTGGACACAACTTGTACCTTCATTGTTGACATGTTTGACCATGTAAACAACTTGTAAACTCTTATAGGATCATTCTTGGCTCAGTTGAACATGAAAACAATCCGTAACAACTTGAGAATTCATTCTTGACTCGTTCGAACTTGGAAATAACTTAAACCTTCATTCTTGACATGTTTGACCATGGAAACAACTTGTAAACTCTTGTAGGATTATTCTAGGCTCATTTGAACATGAAAATATTCCGTAACAACTTGAGACTTCATTCTTGACTTGTTCGAACATGGAAATAACTTGTAAACTCTTATTAGATCATTCTTGGCTCATTTTAACATGAAAACAATCTGTAAGAACTTGAGAATTCATTCTTGACTCGTTCAAACTTGGACACAACTTGTACCTTCATTCTTGACATCTTTGACCATGTAAACAACTTGTAAACTCTTATAGGATCATTCTTGGCTCAGTTGAACATGAAAACAATCCGTAACAACTTGAGAATTCATTCTTGACTCGTTCGAACTTGGAAACAACTTGAACCTTTATTCTTGACATGTTTGACCATGGAAACAACTTGTAAACTCTTATAGGATAATTCTCTGCTCTTTTGAACATGAAAATATTCCGTAACAACTTGAGACTTCATTCTTGAATCGTTCGAACATGGAAACATCTTCTAAACTCTTATTGGATCATTCTTGGCTCATTTTAATATGAAAACAATCCGTAACAACTTGAGAATTTATTCTTGACTCGTTCAAACTTGGACACAACTTGTACCATCATTGTTGACATGTTTGACCATGTAAACAACTTGTAAACTCTTATAGGATCATTCTTGGCTCAGTTGAACATGAAAACAATCCGTAACAACTTGAGAATTCATTCTTGACTCGTTCGAACTTGGAAACAACTTGAACGTTTATTCTTGACATGTTTGACCATGGAAACAACTTGTAAACTCTTATAGGATCATTCTTGGCTCATTTAAACATGAAAATATTCCGTAACAACTTGAGACTTCATTCTTGACTCGTTCGAACATGGAAACAACTTGTAAACTCTTATTGGATCATTCTTGCTCATTTTAACATGAAAACAATCCGTAACAACTTGAGAATTCATTCTTGACTCGTTCAAACTTGGACACAACTTGTACCTTCATTGTTGACATGTTTGACCATGTAAACAACTTGTAAACTCTTATAGGATCATTCTTGGCTCAGTTGAACATGAAAACAATCCGTAACAACTTGAGAATTCATTCTTGACTCGTTCAAACTTGGACACAACTTGTACCTTCATTCTTGACATGTTCAACCATGTAAACAACTTGTAAACTCTTATAGGATCATTCTTGGCTCAGTTGAACATGAAAACAATCCGTAACAACTTGAGAATTCAGTCTTTTGACTCGTTCGAACTTGGAAACAACTTGAACCTTTATTCTTGACAAGTTTGACCGTGGAAACAACTTGTAAACTCTTATAGGATAATTCTTAGCTCTTTTGAACATGAAAATATTCCGTAACAACTTGAGACTTCATTCTTGACTCGTTCGAACATGGAAACAACTTGTAAACTCTTATTGGATCATTCTTGGCTCATTTTAACATGAAAACAATCCGTAACAACTTGAGAATTCATTCTTGACTCGTTCAAACTTGGACACAACTTGTACCTTCACTCTTGAAATGTGTGACCATGTAAACAACTTGTAAACTCTTATAGGATCATTCTTGGCTCAGTTGAACATGAAAACAATCCGTAACAACTTGAGAATTCATTCTTGACTCGTTCGAACTTCGAAATAAGTTAAACCTTCATTCTTGACATGTTTGACCATGGAAACAACTTGTAAACTCTTGTAGGATCATTCTTGGCTCATTTGAACATGAAAATATTCCGTAACAACTTGAGACTTCATTCTTGACTCGTTCGAACATGGAAACAACTTGTAAACTCTTATTGGATCATTCTTGGCTCATTTTAACATGAAAACAATCCGTAACAACTTGAGAATTCATTCTTGACTCGTTCAAACTTGGACACAACTTGTACCTTAATTCTTGACATCTTTGACCATGTAAACAACTTGTAAACTCTTATAGGATCATTCTTGGCTCAGTTGAACATGAAAACAATCCGTAACAACTTGAGAATTCATTGTTGACTCGTTCGAACTTGGAAACAACTTGAACGTTTATTCTTGACATGTTTGACCATGGAAACAACTTGTAAACTCTTGTAGGATCATTCTTGGCTCATTTGAACATGAAAATATTCTGTAACAACTTGAGACTTCATTCTTGACTCGTTCGAACATGGAAACAACTTGTAAACTCTTATTGGATCATTCTTGGCTCATTTTAACATGAAAACAATCCGTAACAACTTGAGAATTCATTCTTGACTTGTTCAAACTTGGACACAACTTGTACCATCATTGTTGACATGTTTGACCATGTAAACAACTTGTAAACTCTTATAGGATCATTCTTGGCTCAGTTGAACATGAAAACAATCCGTAACAACTTGAGAATTCATTCTTGACTCGTTCGAACTTGGAAATAAGTTAAACCTTCATTCTTGACATGTTTGACCATGGAAACAACTTGTTAACTCTTGTAGGATTATTCTAGGCTCATTTGAACATGAAAATATTCCGTAACAACTTGAGACTTCATTCTTGACTTGTTCGAACATGGAAACAACTTGTAAACTCTTATTAGATCATTCTTGGCTCATTTTAACATGAAAACAATCCGTAACAACTTGAGAATTCATTCTTGACTCGTTCAAACTTGGACACAACTTGTACCTTCACTCTTGAAATGTGTGACCATGTAAACAACTTGTAAACTCTTATAGGATCATTCTTGGCTCAGTTGAACATGAAAACAATCCGTAACAACATGAGAATTCATTCTTGACTCGTTCGAACTTGGAAATAAGTTAAACCTTCATTCTTGACATGTTTGACCATGGAAACAACTTGTAAACTCTTGTAGGATCATTCTTGGCTCATTTGAACATGAAAATATTCCGTAACAACTTGAGACTTCATTCTTGACTCGTTCGAACATGGAAACAACTTGTAAACTCTTATTGGATCATTCTTGGCTCATTTTAACATGAAAACAATCTGTAAGAACTTGAGAATTCATTCTTGACTCGTTCAAACTTGGACACAACTTGTACCTTCATTCTTGACATCTTTGACCATGTAAACAACTTGTAAACTCTTATAGGATCATTCTTGGCTCAGTTGAACATGAAAACAATCCGTAACAACTTGATATTTCATTCTTGACTCGTTCGAACTTGGAAACAACTTGAACGTTTATTCTTGACATGTTTGACGATGGAAACAACTTGTAAACTCTTATAGGATCATTCTTGGCTCATTTGAACATGAAAATATTCCGTAACAACTTGAGACTTCATTCTTGACTCGTTCGAACATGGAAACAACTTGTAAACTCTTATTGGATCATTCTTGGCTCATTTTAACATGAAAACAATCTGTAACAACTTGAGAATTCATTCTTGACTCGTTCAAACTTGGACACAACTTGTACCTTCATTGTTGACATGTTTGACCATGTAAACAACTTGTAAACTCTTATAGGATCATTCTTGGCTCAGTTGAACATGAAAACAATCCGTAACAACTTGAGAATTCATTCTTGACTCGTTCGAACTTGGAAATAACTTAAACCTTCATTCTTGACATGTTTGACCATGGAAAAAACTTGTAAACTCTTGTCGGATTATTCTAGGCTCATTTGAACATGAAAATATTCCGTAACAACTTGAGACTTCATTCTTGACTTGTTCGAACATGGAAACAACTTGTAAACTCTTATTATATCATTCTTGGCTCATTTTAACATGAAAACAATCTGTAAGAACTTGAGAATTCATTCTTGACTCGTTCAAACTTGGACACAACTTGTACCTTCATTCTTGACATCTTTGACCATGTAAACAACTTGTAAACTCTTATAGGATCATTCTTGGCTCAGTTGAACATGAAAACAATCCGTAACAACTTGAGAATTCATTCTTGACTCGTTCGAACTTGGAAACAACTTGAACGTTTATTCTTGACATGTTTGACCATGGAAACAACTTGTAAACTCTTATAGGATAATTCTTGGCTCATTTGAACATGAAAATATTCCGTAACAACTTGAGACTTCATTCTTGACTCGTTCGAACATGGAAACAACTTGTAAACTCTTATTAGATCATTCTTGGCTCATTTTAACATGAAAACAATCCGTAACAACTTGAGAATTCATTCTTGACTCGTTCAAACTTGGACACAACTTGTACCTTAATTCTTGACATCTTTGACCATGTAAACAACTTGTAAACTCTTATAGGATCATTCTTGGCTCAGTTGAACATGAAAACAATCCGTAACAACTTGAGAATTCATTGTTGACTCGTTCGAACTTGGAAATAACTTAAACCTTCATTCTTGACATGTTTGACCATGGAAACAACTTGTAAACTCTTGTAGGATTATTCTAGGCTCATTTGAACATGAAAATATTCCGTAACAACTTGAGACTTCATTCTTGACTTGTTCGAACATGGAAATAACTTGTAAACTCTTATTAGATCATTCTTGGCTCATTTTAACATGAAAACAATCTGTAAGAACTTGAGAATTCATTCTTGACTCGTTCAAACTTGGACACAACTTGTACCTTCATTCTTGACATCTTTGACCATGTAAACAACTTGTAAACTCTTATAGGATCATTCTTGGCTCAGTTGAACATGAAAACAATCCGTAACAACTTGAGAATTCATTCTTGACTCGTTCGAACTTGGAAACAACTTGAACGTTTATTCTTGACATGTTTGACCATGGAAACAACTTGTAAACTCTTATAGGATAATTCTTGGCTCATTTGAACATGAAAATATTCCGTAACAACTTGAGACTTCATTCTTGACTCGTTCGAACATGGAAACAACTTGTAAACTCTTATTGGATCATTCTTGGCTCATTTTAACATGAAAACAATCTGTAACAACTTGAGAATTCATTCTTGACTCGTTCAAACTTGGACAACTTGTACCTTCATTTTTGACATGTTTGACCATGTAAACAACTTGTAAACTCTTATAGGATCATTCTTGGCTCAGTTGAACATGAAAACAATCCGTAACAACTTGAGAATTCATTCTTGACTCGTTCGAACTTGGAAACAACTTAAACCTTCATTCTTGACATGTTTGACCATGGAAACAACTTGTAAACTCTTGTAGGATCATTCTTGGCTCATTTGAACATGAAAATATTCCGTAACAACTTGAGACTTCATTCTTGACTCGTTCGAACATGGAAACAACTTGTAACCTCTTATTGGATCATTCTTGGCTCATTTTAACATGAAAACAATCCGTAACAACTTGAGAATTCATTCTTGACTCGTTCAAACTTGGACACAACTTGTACCTTCATTCTTGACATCTTTGACCATGTAAACAACTTGTAAACTCTTATAGGATCATTCTTGGCTCAGTTGAACATGAAAACAATCCGTAACAACTTGAGAATTCATTCTTGACTCGTTCGAACTTGGAAACAACTTGAACCTTTATTCTTGACATGTTTGACCATGGAAACAACTTGTAAACTCTTATAGGATAATTCTCTGCTCTTTTGAACATGAAAATATTCCGTAACAACTTGAGACTTCAATCTTGAATCGTTCGAACATGGAAACATCTTCTAAACTCTTATTGGATCATTCTTGGCTCATTTTAATATGAAAACAATCCGTAACAACTTGAGAATTTATTCTTGACTCGTTAAAACTTGGACACAACTTGTACCTTCATTCTTGACATCTTTGACCATGTAAACAACTTGTAAACTCTTATAGGATCATTCTTGGCTCAGTTGAACATGAAAACAATCCGTAACAACTTGAGAATTCATTCTTGACTCGTTCGAACTTGGAAACAACTTAAACCTTCATTCTTGACATGTTTGACCATGGAAACAACTTGTAAACTCTTGTAGGATCATTCTTGGCTCATTTGAACATGAAAATATTCCGTAGCAACTTGAGACTTCATTCTTGACTCGTTCGAACATGGAAACAACTTGTAACCTCTTATTGGATCATTCTTGGCTCATTTTAACATGAAAACAATCCGTAACAACTTGAGAATTCATTCTTGACTCGTTCAAACTTGGACACAACTTGTACCTTCATTCTTGACATCTTTGACCATGTAAACAACTTGTAAACTCTTATAGGATCATTCTTGGCTCAGTTGAACTTGAAAACAATCCGTAACAACTTGAGAATTCATTCTTGACTCGTTCGAACTTGGAAACAACTTGAACCTTTATTCTTGACATGTTTGACCATGGAAACAACTTGTAAACTCTTATAGGATAATTCTCTGCTCTTTTGAACATGAAAATATTCCGTAACAACTTGAGACTTCATTCTTGAATCGTTCGAACATGGAAACATCTTCTAAACTCTTATTGGATCATTCTTGGCTCATTTTAATATGAAAACAATCCGTAACAACTTGAGAATTTATTCTTGACTCGTTCAAACTTGGACACAACTTGTACCTTCATTCTTGACATCTTTGACCATGTAAACAACTTGTAAACTCTTATAGGATCATTCTTGGCTCAGTTGAACATGAAAACAATCCATAACAACTTGAGAATTCATTCTTGACTCGTTCGAACTTGGAAACAACTTAAACCTTCATTCTTGACATGTTTGACCATGGAAACAACTTGTAAACTCTTGTAGGATCATTCTTGGCTCATTTGAACATGAAAATATTCCGTAGCAACTTGAGACTTCATTCTTGACTCGTTCGAACATGGAAACAACTTGTAACCTCTTATTGGATCATTCTTGGCTCATTTTAACATGAAAACAATCCGTAACAACTTGAGAATTCATTCTTGACTCGTTCAAACTTGGACACAACTTGTACCTTCATTCTTGACATCTTTGACCATGTAAACAACTTGTAAACTCTTATAGGATCATTCTTGGCTCAGTTGAACTTGAAAACAATCCGTAACAACTTGAGAATTCATTCTTGACTCGTTCGAACTTGGAAACAACTTGAACCTTTATTCTTGACATGTTTGACCATGGAAACAACTTGTAAACTCTTATAGGATAATTCTCTGCTCTTTTGAACATGAAAATATTCCGTAACAACTTGAGACTTCATTCTTGAATCGTTCGAACATGGAAACATCTTCTAAACTCTTATTGGATCATTCTTGGCTCATTTTAATATGAAAACAATCCGTAACAACTTGAGAATTTATTCTTGACTCGTTCAAACTTGGACACAACTTGTACCTTCATTCTTGACATCTTTGACCATGTAAACAACTTGTAAACTCTTATAGGATCATTCTTGGCTCAGTTGAACATGAAAACAATCCATAACAACTTGAGAATTCATTCTTGACTCGTTCGAACTTGGAAACAACTTGAACGTTTATTCTTGACATGTTTGACCATGGAAACAACTTGTAAACTCTTGTAGGATCATTCTTGGCTCATTTGAACATGAAAATATTCCGTAACAACTTGAGACTTCATTCTTGACTCGTTCGAACATGGAAACAACTTGTAAACTCTTATTGGATCATTCTTGGCTAATTTTAACATGAAAACAATCCGTAACAACTTGAGAATTCATTCTTGACTCGTTCGAACTTGGAAATAACTTAAACCTTCATTCTTGACATGTTTGACCATGGAAACAACTTGTAAACTCTTGTAGGATTATTCTAGGCTCATTTGAACATGAAAATATTCCGTAACAACTTGAGACTTCATGCTTGACTTGTTCGAACATGGAAACAACTTGTAAACTCTTATTAGATCATTCTTGGCTCATTTTAACATGAAAACAATCTGTAAGAACTTGAGAATTCATTCTTGACTCGTTCAAACTTGGACACAACTTGTACCTTCATTCTTGACATCTTTGACCATGTAAACAACTTGTAAACTCTTATAGGATCATTCTTGGCTCAGTTGAACATGAAAACAATCCGTAACAACTTGAGAATTCATTCTTGACTCGTTCGAACTTGGAAACAACTTGAACGTTTATTCTTGACATGTTTGACCATGGAAACAACTTGTAAACTCTTATAGGATAATTCTTGGCTCATTTGAACATGAAAATATTCGGTAACAACTTGAGACTTCATTCTTGACTCGTTCGAACATGGAAACAACTTGTAAACTCTTATTGGATCATTCTTGGCTCATTTTAACTTGAAAACAATCTGTAACAGCTTGAGAATTCATTCTTGAGTCGTTCAAACTTGGACACAACTTGTACCTTCATTCTTGACATCTTTGACCATGTAAACAACTTGTAAACTCTTATTGGATCATTCTTGGCTCATTTTAACATGAAAACAATCCGTAACAACTTGAGAATTCATTCTTGACTCGTTCGAACTTGGAAATAACTTAAACCTTCATTCTTGACATGTTTGACCATGGAAACAACTTGTAAACTCTTGTAGGATTATTCTAGGCTCATTTGAACATGAAAATATTCCGTAACAACTTGAGACTTCATGCTTGACTTGTTCGAACATGGAAACAACTTGTAAACTCTTATTGGATCATTCTTGGCTCATTTTAACATGAAAACAATCCGTAACAACTTGAGAATTCATTCTTGACTCGTTCGAACTTGGAAACAACTTGAACCTTTATTCTTGACATGTTTGACCATGGAAACAACTTGTAAACTCTTATAGGATAATTCTCTGCTCTTTTGAACATGAAAATATTCCGTAACAACTTGAGACTTCATTCTTGAATCGTTCGAACATGGAAACATCTTCTAAACTCTTATTGGATCATTCTTGGCTCATTTTAATATGAAAACAATCCGTAACAACTTGAGAATTTATTCTTGACTCGTTCAAACTTGGACACAACTTGTACCTTCATTCTTGACATCTTTGACCATGTAAACAACTTGTAAACTCTTATAGGATCATTCTTGGCTCAGTTGAACATGAAAACAATCCGTAACAACTTGAGAATTCATTCTTGACTCGTTCGAACTTGGAAACAACTTGAACGTTTATTCTTGACATGTTTGACCATGGAAACAACTTGTAAACTCTTGTAGGATCATTCTTGGCTCATTTGAACATGAAAATATTCCGTAACAACTTGAGACTTCATTCTTGACTCGTTCGAACATGGAAACAACTTGTAAACTCTTATTGGATCATTCTTGGCTAATTTTAACATGAAAACAATCCGTAACAACTTGAGAATTCATTCTTGACTCGTTCGAACTTGGAAATAACTTAAACCTTCATTCTTGACATGTTTGACCATGGAAACAACTTGTAAACTCTTGTAGGATTATTCTAGGCTCATTTGAACATGAAAATATTCCGTAACAACTTGAGACTTCATGCTTGACTTGTTCGAACATGGAAACAACTTGTAAACTCTTATTAGATCATTCTTGGCTCATTTTAACATGAAAACAATCTGTAAGAACTTGAGAATTCATTCTTGACTCGTTCAAACTTGGACACAACTTGTACCTTCATTCTTGACATCTTTGACCATGTAAACAACTTGTAAACTCTTATAGGATCATTCTTGGCTCAGTTGAACATGAAAACAATCCGTAACAACTTGAGAATTCATTCTTGACTCGTTCGAACTTGGAAACAACTTGAACATTTATTCTTGACATGTTTGACCATGGAAACAACTTGTAAACTCTTATAGGATAATTCTCTGCTCTTTTGAACATGAAAATATTCCGTAACAACTTGAGACTTCATTCTTGAATCGTTCGAACATGGAAACATCTTCTAAACTCTTATTGGATCATTCTTGGCTCATTTTAATATGAAAACAATCCGTAACAACTTGAGAATTTATTCTTGACTCGTTCAAACTTGGACACAACTTGTACCTTCATTCTTGACATCTTTGACCATGTAAACAACTTGTAAACTCTTATAGGATCATTCTTGGCTCAGTTGAACATGAAAACAATCCGTAACAACTTGAGAATTCATTCTTGACTCGTTCGAACTTGGAAACAACTTGAACGTTTATTCTTGACATGTTTGACCATGGAAACAACTTGTAAACTCTTATAGGATAATTCTTGGCTCATTTGAACATGAAAATATTCGGTAACAACTTGAGACTTCATTCTTGACTCGTTCGAACATGGAAACAACTTGTAAACTCTTATTGGATCATTCTTGGCTCATTTTAACTTGAAAACAATCTGTAACAACTTGAGAATTCATTCTTGACTCGTTCAAACTTGGACACAACTTGTACCTTCATTCTTGACATCTTTGACCATGTAAACAACTTGTAAACTCTTATATGATCATTCTTGGCTCAGTTGAACATGAAAACAATCCGTAACAACTTGAGAATTCATTCTTGACTCCTTCGAACTTGGAAACAACTTGAACCTTTATTCTTGACATGTTTGACCATGGAAACAACTTGTAAACTCTTATAGGATAATTCTTGGCTCATTTGAACATGAAAATATTCCGTAACAACTTGAGACTTCATTCTTGACTCGTTCGAACATGGAAACAACTTGTAAACTCTTACTGGATCATTCTTGGCTCATTTTAACATGAAAACAATCCGTAACAACTTGAGAATTCATTCTTGACTCGTTCAAACTTGGACACAACTTGTACCTTCATTGTTGACATGTTTGACCATGTAAACAACTTGTAAACTCTTATATGATCATTCTTGGCTCAGTTGAACAAGAAAACAATCCGTAACAACTTGAGAATTCATTCTTGACTCGTTCAAACTTGGAAATAACTTAAACCTTCATTCTTGACATGTTTGACCATGGAAACAACTTGTAAACTCTTGTAGGATTATTCTAGGCTCATTTGAACATGAAAATATTCCGTAACAACTTGAGACTTCATTCTTGACATGTTCGAACATGGAAACAACTTGTAAACTCTTATTAGATCATTCTTGGCTCATTTTAACATGAAAACAATCTGTAAGAACTTGAGAATTCATTCTTGACTCGTTCAAACTTGGACACAACTTGTACCTTCATTCTTGACATCTTTGACCATGTAAACAACTTGTAAACTCTTATAGGATCATTCTTGGCTCAGTTGAACATGAAAACAATCCGTAACAACTTGAGAATTCATTCTTGACTCGTTCGAACTTGGAAACAACTTGAACGTTTATTCTTGACATGTTTGACCATGGAAACAACTTGTAAACTCTTATAGGATAATTCTTGGCTCATTTGAACATGAAAATATTCCGTAACAACTTGAGACTTCATTCTTGACTCGTTCGAACATGGAAACAACTTGTAAACTCTTATTGGATCATTCTTGGCTCATTTTAACTTGAAAACAATCTGTAACAACTTGAGAATTCATTCTTGACTCGTTCAAACTTGGACACAACTTGTACTTTCATTCTTGACATCTTTGACCATGTAAACAACTTGTAAACTCTTATAGGATCATTCTTGGCTCAGTTGAACATGAAAACAATCCGTAACAACTTGAGAATTCATTCTTGACTCGTTCGAACTTGGAAACAACTTGAACGTTTATTCTTGACATGTTTGACCATTGAAACAACTTGTAAACTCTTATAGGATAATTCTTGGCTCATTTGAACATGAAAATATTCGGTAACAACTTGAGACTTCATTCTTGACTCGTTCGAACATGGAAACAACTTGTAAACTCTTATTGGATCATTCTTGGCTCATTTTAACTTGAAAACAATCTGTAAGAACTTGAGAATTCATTCTTGACTCGTTCAAACTTGGACACAACTTGTACCTTCATTCTTGACATCTTTGACCATGTAAACAACTTGTAAACTCTTATAGGATCATTCTTGGCTCAGTTGAACATGAAAACAATCCGTAACAACTTGAGAATTCATTCTTGACTCGTTCGAACTTGGAAACAACTTGAACGTTTATTCTTGACATGTTTGACCATGGAAACAACTTGTAAACTCTTGTAGGATCATTCTTGGCTCATTTGAACATGAAAATATTCCGTAACAACTTGAGACTTCATTCTTGAATCGTTCGAACATGGAAACATCTTCTAAACTCTTATTGGATCATTCTTGGCTTATTTTAATATGAAAACAATCCGTAACAACTTGAGAATTTATTCTTGACTCGTTCAAACTTGGACACAACTTGTACCTTCATTCTTGAAATGTTTTGTGGCGCCCTCCCGACCCGGGGTCTAGATCGGGGCGTCACTGACACTCTATATGCATGCACCCTAAATAACAGTAATAGAAAATACGCATAAATATGACCCCGACTACTCGCCTGGACCTTTCAAGGTAATGGTATGAAACAAGCACACTACTACATTCATTTATATTTAAATTTACAACAACGAAATAATATTACAACTCCTGAAACATCTCAAGATCTACTAATAAAAGTACAAGACTAAACAAAGTCTTTTCCTTCCAACTCTGCCTCGATCCTACCTGTTCCCTCTCAGCCAGCCTAGCAAAGTTCATGTAAGACATGTTCTTCCGAGCAGTCTGCTTAATACGGACCATGATTCTCAAAAGCTGTAGATGTTAGAAAATAAAAGGATGAGCTACAAAAGCTCAGCAAGTAACCATACTGGTTAAAAACAGTTCTACAGGCTTATATATAATTTAAAACAAAATCTTTTGCTCAAAACCATGCTTTAAATCATTACTGGACCTCATTGTCCCAAAATTGTAATTAACATACTAGTCAGGGTAATCATTACTCGCAAAACTTTCTTTTATAAAACTGCTGGCAGGGTTAAACAATTTCAATATCTGGTACAGAGTAAACAAGAAACTGGAAAGTAATAACCAAGTGTAAGTATAAGAATAATCTGCAGGGTTAGATGGATAACAGGAAAATAATGTATAACAATTGAAACAAGGTCAACCCAAGATATGTCTGATAATTGAAGCTGTATGACAGGTTATAACGAGGCATTTCATTATTCATTAATAATCATTTCAAAGTCCATTTGTATAAAACTGTCCTTTGATTCTTTCAAAACATTTTTATAAAACTGTCCTCTCATTAGGACCTTGCTTTTCAAATCATTTATAAAACTGTCCTCTCATTAGGACCTTTTCTGTTTAAAACAATCATTTTGGTTGAAGTTTTCTCACAACGCCAGACAATACGGGTGATCAGCCACGTAAAGTCCCCATAACGGACTAAAGTCCCTCTGGACATAAGGAGTACTCATAAAGGCACTTATTGCCATTGGCCTTGGGCTATCTCATTATAGCCATTGACTATCTCATTATAGTCTACACATAAAAAGTGCTGGACCGGCGTCACTCGGCCTCTTACGCCTCCAACCTATAGGAATCCGCAGAAACCATTTTGATCGGAATTCCTATAATAACCAAAAACTTTTCTTTTTAAAGTTACCAAATCATTTGATGAAAAAGACTTCTTGAAAGTCGGATTTCATATTTAAATCTCTTTTTAAAGATCATTAGACAGAGGTAAAGTTTATTCCAAGATATGACTCAAAACAAGTCTCTGTTGTAATAGGGTAAGCTGAATTCATGAACTGGAAATTTAAACAAGTTAAAGTTATGAAGTCAAGGTGCAGGGTCAATCCATAAGTATAACAGTTGTTTTTGAAAACAGATGTAAAACATTTACTCAGGATAACAGTTAGGCTTAAGTAACAGGGTTCTTTTAAGATTTAAGTTTAAGCAATTATTGATAAGGAAGTGGTAATAGCATAAGTCACAGCTCAAGATCACTGGTTTAAGATTTGTAAAACTAGTTTATAAGTTGTCGATAACAGTTCAGGGATTGAAAAGTCTAAAGTGCAATTGAATCCGATATAAGGTTGCAGTTTAAATAAAACAATTAAAGTAGGACATGATATAGTTTAAAACAGTTGAAACAAGGTAATACAGTTGAGATAAAATAATACAATTGCAGGGTCATAAAGCAGTTCATAAAACAGTGTTTAAGTTGAAAGAGGTTAGGCAGTAGTTACTTGCCTCAAACAAGGAATGCTACAGCTGTGGAACAGGTAGATCGCCTACACCAGACACTAACTCTCTACTTTAGCTTTTCCTTTGTCCTTCACCTCAATATCCTTCGTAGCTACACATAATAATACTATTTCAGTATCTTATAAACTCTCGACGTTCTCATTAACGTCTAACTACTCTACCCTTTCGATAATGCAACCCTTAAACACATATATCATCCACTGTAGACATATACTACTAAAATCACTTCTACACTGGCAAACAAGTATCACATAGACAATTAGATCATCTACAATATTCCTGACTGATAGCATTTCCTATACAGAAGTGGTGTGCCAATAGTACTTTATAAATTCGTTTTGGTTTTAGAAAATTTTGGCAGCACTACCCTTGTAATTAGAGCTACCTGTCGGAATACAACCGACCCAAACAATCATTCAATCATATATGATTAGCCCCTTATAATATCAATTCCATACCTTCCAAAGAAATGCTCGCATAAATCTCATAATTAACATTTACAAACTCATTTAACTAGACAAGCAAGTTCCCTTATGCACATATAGCACTCGAATAAATCATAACATTTAATAATTCACTTAACTCAATTGTAATCCATGTACTAGCTTATGTGCATACATAGTTAATTTCAACTAAACAAAAAAAATCATAATATTCGAAATTAATCAATTAAGAACTCAAGACCAATATGCAACATTGAGACTCTATACAATTTGTCCTAGTTCATAGCATAATTCAATTAACTTAACTGCATAGTTGCTATTCCAAGCGATATATTTACAATCTTTAATAGCTCATTCGAATTACTACATACAAACTACACAAATAATTTGTTCATAAACTAGGCATGGCAATTAGCACCAACCTAAGTCAAATTATGTTGTCATTAACCAAATTCGAATGTAACACACACATATATATATATTCGAATTTTCACTAATGCTATAGAAACGACCATAATTGGCTATAACATTTTAATTAAATCAGTTAACAATTGCATACTCTGCTCTTATCTCAAAACCAAGCTTACATTTGAAATTAAACATATATACATTTACTACGAATCGGCAATTAGCAATTTGGCCGAACAATTGCTTATAAATATAAAGAATTCGAACTAATCATGACTTTTAACATGTCATCGACAATTACACAGCAACTAGCATTAACATGACATAAAACAAAGCTGTACAAGGTTGCACTAGTCGGCTACAAGTCGGAGATTTCAAAACCATGGCCGGAAAATTGTTACGACTAACATGCATCACTTAATTCGACATGCAACTAAATAAATGGACAAGTATGAGTAATTTAGGCATTAATTAGGCTCAAGAACATCATAGCCTGGGTCACCAACTCACCGAGTTCATCGTTGGTGACTCGGGTTTCCGGTGGAGTGCCGGAATTGCTCCGGTTTCTCTACACCGAACCCAAATCTCTCTCCCATAGCTAGTTTGTGTACTATCTGAACTCACCACACACATTGCATCTAATTTCATGGATTGCATGCAACTATACACCAATATATACATACGGCAGCAGTCACAAGTACATAAAACGGACCCATGAATCAAAGATTTCAATCAAAGCAACTTGGTCACAAGTGTTAATCGGTGATTAACATAATAATTGAACAATTCGCAGGAAATGAGGAAGAAGCAAAGAAATCGCAAGAGAGAAGAAACGAGACCTCAACCAAGAAATGCAGAGCAAGTGAAATGGTTAGTGGGCGGTGGCTTTTACCAAACAAAGACAAGGGCAAAACAGTAATTTCACAATTGCTGTTTTTCTGAATAAAACCATTAAACAATTCGAATTTTTATATAATTGAAGTACAAAAATAAGTTTTATATTTTTAAAATTAAGATCATGAATTTAGAAGCTTCCCCATATTTTTGAAATATTTTTCTGGTAAATAAATAATTAACTAAAAAGCTTTGAAATTTTAGCACAGAAATAGAAAATAAGGATAGAAAAATCATAAAAATACTTTTGGACTCAAATAAAATAAACTTTTATTTTTCAAAAGTCTCAAAATATTTAAGAAACATTTTGAGACAGGTTTCATGATTTTTGGGCATTCCAATAATTTAATATGGAATTTAGAAGAGTTATATCTCTAGAATAACACAGGAATGAAAGATTTATATAAAATTACTGAGACTAGAATTAAATACATCACCATTTTTAGAAAGTCTCTAAAATCATATAAAAACTACATATAAAATTTCATAATTATTGGACACACCAATAATTTTATAAAAATCAAACAGTTACTCAATTAAGCATGAAAAATCAATTAATCACTTAATTAAAACACTTGAACATAATACAGTCAAACGAGCAGTCAACTAGACATATAAAATCACCACATATCATATCTTAACACATTAGAACACATAAATCATATACCTCATATATTCAAATAGATTTAATTACCTCAATCGTTACATTCTCCCCCCCTTAAAAAGATTCTGTCCTCAGAATCAGCCTAAGTAAACAAATAGGGATACTTCTCGAGCATTTCACTCTCAAGTTCCCAGGTGGATTCCTCAACTCGAGGATTTCTCCACAAAACCTTTACAAGCTTAACAGACTTATTCCTTAAAACTTTATCTCTACGATCCTGAATCTCTACCGGCTGTTCTACATAGGACAAGTCAGGTTGAATCTCCAAGGGTTCATATTCTATCACATGGCTCATATCAGGATTGTACTTTCGAAGCATAGACACGTGAAAAACATTGTGAATGTGCTGCATTTGCGGTGGTAGAGCCAATTCATATGCAACTTTCCCAACTTGCTTCAAAACTTCAAAAGGTCCTATATATCGTGGATTGAGCTTTCCTCTCTTGCCAAATCTACTAACACCTTTCCACGGAGAAATCTTTAACAACACTTGGTCACCTTCTTCAAAATTCATATCTTTCCTTGACTGGTCAGCATACTTCTTTTGCCTATCCTGAGCAGCTAACAATCTCTTCTGAATCAACTCAATCTTTTCTTTAGTTTGCTGAACTAACTCTGGACCTAAAATCTTACGCTCACCAACTTCATCCCAACACACTGGTGATCTGCATTTTCTTCCATACAAAGCTTCATACGGGGGCATCCCAATACTGGCATGATAACTGTTGTTATAAGAAAATTCCACTAACGGTAGATGCTCGTCCCAGCTTCCTTCAAAATCTAAGGCACAAACTCTTAACATATCTTCAATGGTTTGGATTGTCCTTTCACTCTGGCCATCTGTCTGAGGATGATATGCAGTACTCATATTCAGCTTTGTTCCTAAACACTCTTGAAACTTCTTCCAAAATCTTGAATTGAATCTCGGGTCTCTGTCTGACACTATTGATACAGGAACACCATGTCTCATCACAATCTCTTTCAAGTACAAATGAACCAACTTGTCCAGTGAAAATCTTTCGTTGATCGGTAGAAAGTGCGCTGACTTGGTCAATCTGTCTATTATTACCCAGATAGCATCATGATTAGCTTTAGTCCTTGGTAGACCTACTACAAAATCCATAGCAAGATTCTCCCATTTCCATTCTGGAATCTTTAGTGGTTGCAACAATCCGCTGGGCCTCTGGTGTTCAGCTTTGACTCTCTGGCATGTATAACATTTACTGATCCATTCTGCCACATCTCTTTTCATGTTGGGCCACCAAAAATTTTCCTTCAAGTCTTTATACATCTTTGTGCTTCCTGGATGAATAGAGTATCTTGAACTATGTGCATCATGCAAAATTTCATTCTTGAGCTCCTGAACATTGGGAATCCAAATTCGTGAGGAAAACCTAAAGATTCCTTCACTGTCCTGCTGACTTCTTAACTCTTCTCCAGTCAACTTGGTTCTGTCTTGACTCATCATCTGTTCTTGACATCTCTTGATCTTTTCCAATAATTCTGGCTGAAAAGTCATTGTATACACCATTTCTTCCACTGAATCCGAATCACGTACCTCTATTTCCAATTTCTCGAACTCTTTGATCAATTCTTCAGACGAAATCATTATATTCAATCTTTCTTTTCTGCTTAAAGCATCTGCTACGACATTCGCCTTGCCTGGATGATAGTTGATCGTGCAGTCATAGTCCTTGATCAATTCCAACCATCTTCTCTGTCTCATATTCAATTCTTTCTGAGTAAAGATATACTTCAAACTCTTATGGTCAGTAAAAATCTCACACTTTTCTCCGTACAAATAGTGCCTCCAAATCTTCAATGCAAATACAATGGCAGCTAATTCCAAATCATGTGTAGGATACTTCAATTCATGAGGTCTTAACTGCCTGGAAGCATATGCAATAACTTTCCCATGTTGCATCAGAACACATCCCAAGCCTTTGAGTGAAGCGTCACTGTAGATGACAAAATTTCCTTGATCGTCTGGTAACACCAATACTGGGGCAGACACTAGTCTTCGCTTTAACTCTTCAAAACTTTCTTCACATTTCTCATTCCATACAAATTTTTCGTTCTTCCTTGTCAATTTGGTCATAGGGGTAGCTATCTTTGAAAAATCTTGAACAAATCTACGATAGTATCCCGCTAAACCCAGAAAACTTCTGACTTCTGTTGGAGTCCGTGGCCTTTCCCATTTCATCACTGCTTCTATCTTTGCCGGATCAACTTTGATACCTTCTCTACTGACAACATGACCTAAGAATTGTACCTCCTTCAACCAAAATTCACATTTTGAAAACTTCGCATACAGCTTTTCCTTTCGTAAAGTTTCTAAAGCAATTCTCAAATGATCTGCATGCTCTTCTTCTGACTTAGAATATATCAGGATATCGTCGATGAAAACAATCACAAACTTGTCTAAATATTTCTTAAAGACTCTGTTCATTAGATCCATAAACGCTGCTGGGGCATTTGTCAATCCAAAAGCCATAACTAAAAATTCATAGTGTCCGTACCTTGTTCTGAATGCTGTTTTAGATACATCTTCAGGTTTGATCTTGAGTTGATGGTATCCGGACCTTAAATCAATTTTTGAGAACCATTCGGCTCCTTTCAGCTGGTCGAAAAGATCATCTATCCTCGGCAACGGGTACTTGTTCTTGATGGTTAGCTTATTTAATTCTCGGTAATCTATGCACAACCTCATGCTTCCATCCTTCTTCTTAACAAACAGAACTGGTGCTCCCCAGGGGGACACACTAGGCCTTATAATTCCTTTATCTAAGAGATCTTGTATTTGACTCGCCAATTCTTTCATCTCAACTGGCGCCATTCTATACGGAGCTTTGGAAACTGGCTCAGTGCCTGGAGCTAAATCAATGGAGAATTCTATTTCCCTATCGGAAGGTAAGCCTGGTAATTCATCTGGAAACACATCGGGAAATTCATTGACGATAGGAACATCTTCTAACTGAACTGACTTCTTCTCAGTGTCTACAACATAGGCTAGGTAAGCCTCACATCCTTGACGCAGAAATCTCTTTGCCTGAGCAATATTCAAAAACTTCTTAACTTGACGGGTACCTCGGAATTCAACTTCTTCTCCTTCTAAGGTTTTCAACTTTAACTTCTTATTTCTACAATCTATTTGAGCCTTGTATTCTGACAACCAATCCATCCCTAGAATTACATCAAATTCACCTAACTTAAAAGGTATTAAGTTAGCAAGAAAATGACAACTGCCTATTTCAATGTCACAACTAGGACAAACTTGGCTTACTGGAATCGTTGCCTGGTTAGCTACTTCTATAACTAAGGCTTGATCCAAAGGTCGGACTTCACATTGCAATTTACCAAGAAAATCTTGAGATACAAAAGATTTAGTAGCTCCTGAATCAATCAATACACTAGCTTGCACTGAATTAACAGGAAGTGTACCTGATATCACATCTACGTCCTGAATAGCTTCTTTCTGAGTCATGTTAAAGGTTCTGGCTCTAGATTGATGTGCTGAAGATTGAGACGGAGTTCCAGCTATTCGGAGAACATTGGTAGGCTGTGTAGGTTCTTTGCATTCCCTTGCCATGTGACCCAGCTTGCCACACTTATAGCATTTGATCCCTGACTTTTGATTTTGATTTTGACTCTGGCTGTTGCATTCTGCTGCATAATGTCCTTTCCTGTTGCATTTGAAGCAGGTGATATTGGGCTTATTACAAACTCCAGAGTGCTTCCTTCCACAAATTTTGCACTCAGGAACAAACTGTCTGATGGCTTTCGGCTGGTTGAAACCTTGAGCTTTATTGTTTTGTCTTCCTCTTCCATCATTATCATTCTTGATCTGCTGGGAATCACTTCTCTGACCTTCTGGCCTTCTATGAAACTTGTTTCTAAAATTACCATGTCCCTGACTGTCTTCCCTAGCACCAAACTTTCTTTTTCTGTTATCCTTCTCTTTCTGGGACATGTCACTTTCTCCTTCCACGATCATTGCTTTTTGAACTACTGCAGTAAAGCTTTGCAACTCAAAAACTGCTACCCTACTTCTAATCCATGGCCTTAGGCCTTGCTGAAACCTCTTGGCCTTTTTGACGTCAGTGTTGACAAATTCTGGCACAAATCTGGCCATCTCAGAAAACTTGGCCTCGTACTCTGCTACACTCATACCTCCTTGCTTCAATTCTAGAAATTTAATCTCCATCTGGTCCTTCATGAAACTAGGAAAGTACTTTTCTAAAAACAATTCTGTAAACTGATCCCAAGAAATCACACCTTCACCCTGAAGCATCTTCGTAGACTCCCACCAGTAACCGGCTTCAGCTTTAAGAAAGTAACTAGCATACTCAGTCTTCTTATCTTCATCTACGTCTACTAACTGAAAAGCTTTTTCCATTTCCTTAAGCCAAGTCTGGGCTTCTACTGGGTTTGTGGATCCTTTAAATTCAGGTGGTTTCACGGCTTGAAAAGATTTAAAAGTAACTGCTGGGGGTGCAGAAGGTCTTTGCTGTTGCTGAGTTAAAAGAGCTGTCTGCTGTTGTAGCAACTGAATGAGTTGGGCAACTGTAGGGTCCATGGGATTTTGATCTTGAGTATTTTGGTTCTGAGACGAATTTGAGGTGTTTCTTTTTCTTGGCGGCATTTACTATAGGGAAACAAGCAACTTATTAAGCAATACACTACACCATATTGTAAACAGTTCAAATACTTTTAAAACCATTTGAGCATTAAAACTCTATTTTAGAAATCAATCTTGTAGCATCATTACTACATAAGTTGCCTGTACAACAAGGATATAAAGGTTCTATCGAAAACAGGTTAGCACAACAGGTATAAATAAGGTACTGGTAAAGGAAAGGAACAGTTTATGGTCAAATGTGCGAAAAAGTAAATGACAGATATATCGGAAGATACTGGAACTGAAAAGCAAACATACATAGATACTAAAAGTGTCAAAGTACAGGATAAGTTAAAATACAAACACGAGATAAAAGTACTGGGAAGAAAACAGAAATAACATCTAGGCAAGGGTGCTAGAGGGCTCTAACAAATGTCCCTTCTAACACTCAAACATCCTGACATCTAATCACCCCTGTGATCCCTGTCTCTGGCTGCCCTGAGTCCAATCAGCAGTCTACTAAGCACACGGGTTAACTCTCCTGCCCGCTCCGCCACATCGTCTGGAAATGCCCTAGCCGCAATCTGCCTACGTCCCTCCTCCTCAACAGCTCTAATGCGATCCTCCCACCACTCGACAGGATGCTCGGGAACTCTCAGCTGGCCTCGGGTAATAGCTAGCCTATAAACTCTACGGCGAATAGGGGCACAAGCACTCCCTGAGGGTAGGTCAGGCTGAGCAACGGGCTCAGGAATCAATTCCTCCTCGCTCTCAGAACTGGATATGACTATAACATCATCGTCAGAATCCGAAGAAGAAGAATCAGAGGAACTAGGAGAGGGTGGTGGTTGTGAAACAATACCACGAGCCTGCAATAATATAATATGTAAAGCAAAAAGGGATAAGATTACCTTAAATCTACAGTTAAAATCCTAATATCTAAACCACTCTTCGATATCTAATCCTATCTTACCATTACTCTATCTTCTGTTATTAAATGATCTACTTGTTTAACTTAATCCTGGCTTGTTTCAGTGACCAAAACCTTAGCTCTGATACCAACCTGTGGCGCCCTCCCGACCCGGGGTCTAGATCGGGGCGTCACTGACACTCTATATGCATGCACCCTAAATAACAGTAATAGAAAATACGCATAAATATGACCCCGACTACTCGCCTGGACCTTTCAAGGTAATGGTATGAAACAAGCACACTACTACATTCATTTATATTTAAATTTACAACAACGAAATAATATTACAACTCCTGAAACATCTCAAGATCTACTAATAAAAGTACAAGACTAAACAAAGTCTTTTCCTTCCAACTCTGCCTCGATCCTACCTGTTCCCTCTCAGCCAGCCTAGCAAAGTTCATGTAAGACATGTTCTTCCGAGCAGTCTGCTTAATACGGACCATGATTCTCAAAAGCTGTAGATGTTAGAAAATAAAAGGATGAGCTACAAAAGCTCAGCAAGTAACCATACTGGTTAAAAACAGTTCTACAGGCTTATATATAATTTAAAACAAAATCTTTTGCTCAAAACCATGCTTTAAATCATTACTGGACCTCATTGTCCCAAAATTGTAATTAACATACTAGTCAGGGTAATCATTACTCGCAAAACTTTCTTTTATAAAACTGCTGGCAGGGTTAAACAATTTCAATATCTGGTACAGAGTAAACAAGAAACTGGAAAGTAATAACCAAGTGTAAGTATAAGAATAATCTGCAGGGTTAGATGGATAACAGGAAAATAATGTATAACAATTGAAACAAGGTCAACCCAAGATATGTCTGATAATTGAAGCTGTATGACAGGTTATAACGAGGCATTTCATTATTCATTAATAATCATTTCAAAGTCCATTTGTATAAAACTGTCCTTTGATTCTTTCAAAACATTTTTATAAAACTGTCCTCTCATTAGGACCTTTTCTGTTTAAAACAATCATTTTGGTTGAAGTTTTCTCACAACGCCAGACAATACGGGTGATCAGCCACGTAAAGTCCCCATAACGGACTAAAGTCCCTCTGGACATAAGGAGTACTCATAAAGGCACTTATTGCCATTGGCCTTGGGCTATCTCATTATAGCCATTGACTATCTCATTATAGTCTACACATAAAAAGTGCTGGACCGGCGTCACTCGGCCTCTTACGCCTCCAACCTATAGGAATCCGCAGAAACCATTTTGATCGGAATTCCTATAATAACCAAAAACTTTTCTTTTTAAAGTTACCAAATCATTTGATGAAAAAGACTTCTTGAAAGTCGGATTTCATATTTAAATCTCTTTTTAAAGATCATTAGACAGAGGTAAAGTTTATTCCAAGATATGACTCAAAACAAGTCTCTGTTGTAATAGGGTAAGCTGAATTCATGAACTGGAAATTTAAACAAGTTAAAGTTATGAAGTCAAGGTGCAGGGTCAATCCATAAGTATAACAGTTGTTTTTGAAAACAGATGTAAAACATTTACTCAGGATAACAGTTAGGCTTAAGTAACAGGGTTCTTTTAAGATTTAAGTTTAAGCAATTATTGATAAGGAAGTGGTAATAGCATAAGTCACAGCTCAAGATCACTGGTTTAAGATTTGTAAAACTAGTTTATAAGTTGTCGATAACAGTTCAGGGATTGAAAAGTCTAAAGTGCAATTGAATCCGATATAAGGTTGCAGTTTAAATAAAACAATTAAAGTAGGACATGATATAGTTTAAAACAGTTGAAACAAGGTAATACAGTTGAGATAAAATAATACAATTGCAGGGTCATAAAGCAGTTCATAAAACAGTGTTTAAGTTGAAAGAGGTTAGGCAGTAGTTACTTGCCTCAAACAAGGAATGCTACAGCTGTGGAACAGGTAGATCGCCTACACCAGACACTAACTCTCTACTTTAGCTTTTCCTTTGTCCTTCACCTCAATATCCTTCGTAGCTACACATAATAATACTATTTCAGTATCTTATAAACTCTCGACGTTCTCATTAACGTCTAACTACTCTACCCTTTCGATAATGCAACCCTTAAACACATATATCATCCACTGTAGACATATACTACTAAAATCACTTCTACACTGGCAAACAAGTATCACATAGACAATTAGATCATCTACAATATTCCTGACTGATAGCATTTCCTATACAGAAGTGGTGTGCCAATAGTACTTTATAAATTCGTTTTGGTTTTAGAAAATTTTGGCAGCACTACCCTTGTAATTAGAGCTACCTGTCGGAATACAACCGACCCAAACAATCATTCAATCATATATGATTAGCCCCTTATAATATCAATTCCATACCTTCCAAAGAAATGCTCGCATAAATCTCATAATTAACATTTACAAACTCATTTAACTAGACAAGCAAGTTCCCTTATGCACATATAGCACTCGAATAAATCATAACATTTAATAATTCACTTAACTCAATTGTAATCCATGTACTAGCTTATGTGCATACATAGTTAATTTCAACTAAACAAAAAAAATCATAATATTCGAAATTAATCAATTAAGAACTCAAGACCAATATGCAACATTGAGACTCTATACAATTTGTCCTAGTTCATAGCATAATTCAATTAACTTAACTGCATAGTTGCTATTCCAAGCGATATATTTACAATCTTTAATAGCTCATTCGAATTACTACATACAAACTACACAAATAATTTGTTCATAAACTAGGCATGGCAATTAGCACCAACCTAAGTCAAATTATGTTGTCATTAACCAAATTCGAATGTAACACACACATATATATATATTCGAATTTTCACTAATGCTATAGAAACGACCATAATTGGCTATAACATTTTAATTAAATCAGTTAACAATTGCATACTCTGCTCTTATCTCAAAACCAAGCTTACATTTGAAATTAAACATATATACATTTACTACGAATCGGCAATTAGCAATTTGGCCGAACAATTGCTTATAAATATAAAGAATTCGAACTAATCATGACTTTTAACATGTCATCGACAATTACACAGCAACTAGCATTAACATGACATAAAACAAAGCTGTACAAGGTTGCACTAGTCGGCTACAAGTCGGAGATTTCAAAACCATGGCCGGAAAATTGTTACGACTAACATGCATCACTTAATTCGACATGCAACTAAATAAATGGACAAGTATGAGTAATTTAGGCATTAATTAGGCTCAAGAACATCATAGCCTGGGTCACCAACTCACCGAGTTCATCGTTGGTGACTCGGGTTTCCGGTGGAGTGCCGGAATTGCTCCGGTTTCTCTACACCGAACCCAAATCTCTCTCCCATAGCTAGTTTGTGTACTATCTGAACTCACCACACACATTGCATCTAATTTCATGGATTGCATGCAACTATACACCAATATATACATACGGCAGCAGTCACAAGTACATAAAACGGACCCATGAATCAAAGATTTCAATCAAAGCAACTTGGTCACAAGTGTTAATCGGTGATTAACATAATAATTGAACAATTCGCAGGAAATGAGGAAGAAGCAAAGAAATCGCAAGAGAGAAGAAACGAGACCTCAACCAAGAAATGCAGAGCAAGTGAAATGGTTAGTGGGCGGTGGCTTTTACCAAACAAAGACAAGGGCAAAACAGTAATTTCACAATTGCTGTTTTTCTGAATAAAACCATTAAACAATTCGAATTTTTATATAATTGAAGTACAAAAATAAGTTTTATATTTTTAAAATTAAGATCATGAATTTAGAAGCTTCCCCATATTTTTGAAATATTTTTCTGGTAAATAAATAATTAACTAAAAAGCTTTGAAATTTTAGCACAGAAATAGAAAATAAGGATAGAAAAATCATAAAAATACTTTTGGACTCAAATAAAATAAACTTTTATTTTTCAAAAGTCTCAAAATATTTAAGAAACATTTTGAGACAGGTTTCATGATTTTTGGGCATTCCAATAATTTAATATGGAATTTAGAAGAGTTATATCTCTAGAATAACACAGGAATGAAAGATTTATATAAAATTACTGAAACTAGAATTAAATACATCACCATTTTTAGAAAGTCTCTAAAATCATATAAAAACTACATATAAAATTTCATAATTATTGGACACACCAATAATTTTATAAAAATCAAACAGTTACTCAATTAAGCATGAAAAATCAATTAATCACTTAATTAAAACACTTGAACATAATACAGTCAAACGAGCAGTCAACTAGACATATAAAATCACCACATATCATATCTTAACACATTAGAACACATAAATCATATACCTCATATATTCAAATAGATTTAATTACCTCAATCGTTACATGTTTGACCATGTAAACAACTTGTAAACTCTTCTAGGATCATTCTTGGCTCAGTTGAACATGAAAACAATCCGTAACAACTTGAGAATTCATTCTTGACTCGTTCGAACTTGGAAATAAGTTAAACCTTCATTCTTGACATGTTTGACCATGGAAACAACTTGTAAACTCTTGTAGGATCATTCTTGGCTCATTTGAACATGAAAATATTCCGTAACAACTTGAGACTTCATTCTTGACTTGTTCGAACATGGAAACAACTTGTAAACTCTTATTGGATCATTCTTGGCTCATTTTAATATGAAAACAATCTGTAACAACTTGAGAATTCATTCTTGACTCGTTCAAACTTGGACACAACTTGTACCTTCATTCTTGACATCTTTGACCATGTAAACAACTTGTAAACTCTTATAGGATCATTCTTGGCTCAGTTGAACATGAAAACAATCAGTAACAACTTAAGAATTCATTCTTGACTCGTTCGAACTGGGAAACAACTTGAACGTTTATTCTTGACATGTTTGACCATGGAAACAACTTGTAAACTCTTGTAGGATCATTCTTGGCTCATTTGAACATGAAAATATTCCGTAACAACTTGAGACTTCATTCTTGACTCGTTCGAACATGGAAACAACTTGTAAACTCTTATTGGATCATTCTTGGCTCATTTTAACATGAAAACAATCCGTAACAACTTGAGAATTCATTCTTGACTCGTTCAAACTTGGACACAACTTGTACCTTCATTGTTGACATGTTTGACCATGTAAACAACTTGTAAACTCTTATAGGATCATTCTTGGCTCAATTGAACATGAAAACAATCCGTAACAACTTGAGAATTCATTCTTGACTCGTTCGAACTTGGAAATAACTTAAACCTTCATTCTTGACATGTTTGACCATGGAAACAACTTGTAAACTCTTGTAGGATTATTTTAGGCTCATTTGAACATGAAAATATTCCGTAACAACTTGAGACTTCATGCTTGACTTGTTCGAACATGGAAACAACTTGTAAACTCTTATTAGATCATTCTTGGCTCATTTTAACATGAAAACAATCTGTAAGAACTTGAGAATTCATTCTTGACTCGTTCAAACTTGGACACAACTTGTACCTTCATTCTTGACATCTTTGACCATGTAAACAACTTGTAAACTCTTATAGGATCATTCTTGGCTCAGTTGAACTTGAAAACAATCCGTAACAACTTGAGAATTCATTCTTGACTCGTTCAAACTTGGAAACAACTTGAACATTTATTCTTGACATGTTTGACCATGGAAACAGCTTGTAAACTCTTATAGGATAATTCTTGGCTCATTTGAACATGAAAATATTCCGTAACAACTTGAGACTTCATTCTTGACTCGTTCGAACATGGAAACAACTTGTAAACTCTTATTGGATCATTCTTGGCTCATTTTAACATGAAAACAATCCGTAACAACTTGAGAATTCATTCTTGACTCGTTCGAACTTGGAAACAACTTGAACGTTTATTCTTGACATGTTTGACCATGGAAACAACTTGTAAACTCTTGTAAGATCATTCTTGGCTCATTTGAACATGAAAATATTCCGTAACAACTTGAGACTTCATTCTTGACTCGTTCGAATATGGAAACAACTTGTAAACTCTTATTGGATCATTCTTGGCTCATTTTAACATGAAAACAATCTGTAACAACTTGAGAATTCATTCTTGACTCGTTCAAACTTGGACACAACTTGTACCTTCATTCTTGACATCTTTGACCATGTAAACAACTTGTAAACTCTTATAGGATCATTCTTGGCTCAGTTGAACATGAAAACAATCCGTAACAACTTGAGAATTCATTCTTGACTCGTTCGAACTCGGAAACAACTTGAACCTTTATTCTTGACATGTTTGACCATGGAAACAACTTGTAAACTCTTATAGGATAATTCTTGGCTCATTTGAACATGAAAATATTCCGTAACAACTTGAGACTTCATTCTTGACTCGTTCGAACATGGAAATAACTTGTAAACTCTTATTGGATCATTCTTGGTTCATTTTAACATGAAAACAATCCGTAACAACTTGAGAATTCATTCTTGACTCGTTCAAACTTGGACACAACTTGTACCTTCATTGTTGACATGTTTGACCATGTAAATAACTTGTAAACTCTTATAGGATCATTCTTGGCTCAGTTGAACATGAAAACAATCCGTAACAACTTGAGAATTCATTCTTGACTCGTTCGAACTTGGAAATAACTTAAACCTTCATTCTTGACATGTTTGACCATGGAAACAACTTGTAAACTCTTGTAGGATTATTCTAGGCTCATTTGAACATGAAAATATTCCGTAACAACTTGAGACTTCATTCTTGACTCGTTCGAACATGGAAACAACTTGTAAACTCTTATTGGATCATTCTTGGCTCATTTTAACATGAAAACAATCTGTAACAACTTGAGAATTCATTCTTGACTCGTTCAAACTTGGACACAACTTGTACCTTCATTCTTGACATGTTTGACCATGTAAACAAATTGTAAACTCTTATAAGATCATTCTTGACTCAGTTGAACATGAAAACAATCCGTAACAACTTGAGAATTCATTCCTGACTCGTACGAACTTGGAAACAGCTTGAAACTTTATTCTTGACATGTTTGACCATGGAAACAACTTGTAAACTCTTATAGGATAATTCTTGGCTCATTTGAACATGAAAATATTCTGTAACAACTTGAGACTTCATTCTTGACTCGTTCGAACATGGAAACAACTTGTAAACTCTTATTGGATCATTCTTGGCTCATTTTAACATGAAAACAATCCGTAACAACTTGAGAAATCATTCTTGACTCGTTCAAACTTGGACGCAACTTGTACCTTCATTGTTGACATGTTTGACCATGTAAACAACTTGTAAACTCTGATATGATCTTTCTTGGCTCAGTTGAACAAGAAAACAATCCGTAACAACTTGAGAATTCATTCTTGACTCGTTCAAACTTGGAAATAACTTAAACCTTCATTCTTGACATGTTTGACCATGGAAACAACTTGTAAACTCTTGTAGGATTATTCTAGGCTCATTTGAACATGAAAATATTCCGTAACAACTTGAGACTTCATTCTTGACATGTTCGAACATGGAAACAACTTGTAAACTCTTATTAGATCATTCTTGGCTCATTTTAACATGAAAACAATCTGTAAGAACTTGAGAATTCATTCTTGACTCGTTCAAACTTGGACACAACTTGTACCTTCATTCTTGACATCTTTGACCATGTAAACAACTTGTAAACTCTTATAGGATCATTCTTGGCTCAGTTGAACATGAAAACAATCCGTAACAACTTGAGAATTCATTCTTGACTCGTTCGAACTTGGAAACAACTTGAACTTTTATTCTTGACATGTTTGACCATGGAAACAACTTGTAAACTCTTATAGGATAATTCTTGGCTCATTTGAACATGAAAATATTCCGTAACAACTTGAGACTTCATTCTTGACTCGTTCGAACATGGAAATAACTTGTAAACTCTTATTGGATCATTCTTGGCTCATTTTAACTTGAAAACAATCTGTAACAACTTGAGAATTCATTCTTGACTCGTTCAAACTTGGACACAACTTGTACTTTCATTCTTGACATCTTTGACCATGTAAACAACTTGTAAACTCTTATAGGATCATTCTTGGCTCAGTTGAACATGAAAACAATCCGTAACAACTTGAGAATTCATTCTTGACTCGTTCGAACTTGGAAACAACTTGAACGTTTATTCTTGACATGTTTGACCATGGAAACAACTTGTAAACTCTTATAGGATAATTCTTGGCTCATTTGAACATGAAAATATTCGGTAACAACTTGAGACTTCATTCTTGACTCGTTCGAACATGGAAACAACTTGTAAACTCTTATTGGATCATTCTTGGCTCATTTTAACTTGAAAACAATCTGTAAGAACTTGAGAATTCATTCTTGACTCGTTCAAACTTGGACACAACTTGTACCTTCATTCTTGACATCTTTGACCATGTAAACAACTTGTAAACTCTTATAGGATCATTCTTGGCTCAGTTGAACATGAAAACAATCCGTAACAACTTGAGAATTCATTCTTGACTCGTTCGAACTTGGAAACAACTTGAACGTTTATTCTTGACATGTTTGACCATGGAAACAACTTGTAAACTCTTGTAGGATCATTCTTGGCTCATTTGAACATGAAAATATTCCGTAACAACTTGAGACTTCATTCTTGAATCGTTCGAACATGGAAACATCTTCTAAACTCTTATTGGATCATTCTTGGCTCATTTTAATATGAAAACAATCCGTAACAACTTGAGAATTTATTCTTGACTCGTTCAAACTTGGACACAACTTGTACCTTCATTCTTGAAATGTTTGACCATGTAAACAACTTGTAAACTCTTCTAGGATCATTCTTGGCTCAGTTGAACATGAAAACAATCCGTAATAACTTGAGAATTCATTCTTGACTCGTTCGAACTTGGAAATAAGTTAAACCTTCATTCTTGACATGTTTGACCATGGAAACAACTTGTAAACTCTTGTAGGATCATTCTTGGCTCATTTGAACATGAAAATATTCCGTAACAACTTGAGACTTCATTCTTGACTTGTTCGAACATGGAAACAACTTGTAAACTCTTATTGGATCATTCTTGGCTCATTTTAACATGAAAACAATCTGTAACAACTTGAGAATTCATTCTTGACTCGTTCAAACTTGGACACAACTTGTACCTTCATTCTTGACATCTTTGACCATGTAAACAACTTGTAAACTCTTATAGGATCATTCTTGGCTCAGTTGAACATGAAAACAATCCGTAACAACTTAAGAATTCATTCTTGACTCGTTCGAACTTGGAAACAACTTGAACGTTTATTCTTGACATGTTTGACCATGGAAACAACTTGTAAACTCTTGTAGGATCATTCTTGGCTCATTTGAACATGAAAATATTCCGTAACAACTTGAGACTTCATTCTTGACTCGTTCGAACATGGAAACAACTTGTAAACTCTTATTGGATCATTCTTGGCTCATTTTAACATGAAAACAATCCGTAACAACTTGAGAATTCATTCTTGACTCGTTCAAACTTGGACACAACTTGTACCTTCATTGTTGACATGTTTGACCATGTAAACAACTTGTAAACTCTTATAGGATCATTCTTGGCTCAATTGAACATGAAAACAATCCGTAACAACTTGAGAATTCATTCTTGACTCGTTCGAACTTGGAAATAACTTAAACCTTCATTCTTGACATGTTTGACCATGGAAACAACTTGTAAACTCTTGTAGGATTATTTTAGGCTCATTTGAACATGAAAATATTCCGTAACAACTTGAGACTTCATGCTTGACTTGTTCGAACATGGAAACAACTTGTAAACTCTTATTAGATCATTCTTGGCTCATTTTAACATGAAAACAATCTGTAAGAACTTGAGAATTCATTCTTGACTCGTTCAAACTTGGACACAACTTGTACCTTCATTCTTGACATCTTTGACCATGTAAACAACTTGTAAACTCTTATAGGATCATTCTTGGCTCAGTTGAACATGAAAACAATCCGTAACAACTTGAGAATTCATTCTTGACTCGTTCGAACTTGGAAACAACTTGAACATTTATTCTTGACATGTTTGACCATGGAAACAGCTTGTAAACTCTTATAGGATAATTCTTGGCTCATTTGAACATGAAAATATTCCGTACCAACTTGAGACTTCATTCTTGACTCGTTCGAACATGGAAACAACTTGTAAACTCTTATTGGATCATTCTTGGCTCATTTTAACATGAAAACAATCCGTAACAACTTGAGAATTCATTCTTGACTCGTTCGAACTTGGAAACAACTTGAACGTTTATTCTTGACATGTTTGACCATGGAAACAACTTGTAAACTCTTGTAAGATCATTCTTGGCTCATTTGAACATGAAAATATTCCGTAACAACTTGAGACTTCATTCTTGACTCGTTCGAACATGGAAACAACTTGTAAACTCTTATTGGATCATTCTTGGTTCATTTTAACATGAAAACAATCCGTAACAACTTGAGAATTCATTCTTGACTCGTTCGAACTTGGAAATAACTTAAACCTTCATTCTTGACATGTTTGACCATGGAAACAACTTGTAAACTCTTGTAGGATTATTCTAGGCTCATTTGAACATGAAAATATTCCGTAACAACTTGAGACTTCATTCTTGACTCGTTCGAACATGGAAACACTTGTAAACTCTTATTGGATCATTCTTGGCTCATTTTAACATGAAAACAATCTGTAACAACTTGAGAATTCATTCTTGACTCGTTCAAACTTGGACACAACTTGTACCTTCATTCTTGACATCTTTGACCATGTAAACAACTTGTAAACTCTTATAGGATCATTCTTGGCTCAGTTGAACATGAAAACAATCCGTAACAACTTGAGAATTCATTCTTGACTCGTTCGAACTCGGAAACAACTTGAACCTTTATTCTTGACATGTTTGACCATGGAAACAACTTGTAAACTCTTATAGGATAATTCTTGGCTCATTTGAACATGAAAATATTCCGTAACAACTTGAGACTTCATTCTTGACTCGTTCGAACATGGAAATAACTTGTAAACTCTTATTGGATCATTCTTGGTTCATTTTAACATGAAAACAATCCGTAACAACTTGAGAATTCATTCTTGACTCGTTCAAACTTGGACACAACTTGTACCTTCATTGTTGACATGTTTGACCATGTAAACAACTTGTAAACTCTTATAGGATCATTCTTGGCTCAGTTGAACATGAAAACAATCCGTAACAACTTGAGAATTCATTCTTGACTCGTTCGAACTTGGAAATAACTTAAACCTTCATTCTTGACATGTTTGACCATGGAAACAACTTGTAAACTCTTGTAGGATTATTCTAGGCTCATTTGAACATGAAAATATTCCGTAACAACTTGAGACTTCATTCTTGACTCGTTCGAACATGGAAACAACTTGTAAACTCTTATTGGATCATTCTTGGCTCATTTTAACATGAAAACAATCTGTAACAACTTGAGAATTCATTCTTGACTCGTTCAAACTTGGACACAACTTGTACCTTCATTCTTGACATGTTTGACCATGTAAACAAATTGTAAACTCTTATAAGATCATTCTTGACTCAGTTGAACATGAAAACAATCCGTAACAACTTGAGAATTCATTCCTGACTCGTACGAACTTGGAAACAGCTTGAAACTTCATTCTTGACATGTTTGACCATGGAAACAACTTGTAAACTCTTATAGGATAATTCTTGGCTCATTTGAACATGAAAATATTCTGTAACAACTTGAGACTTCATTCTTGACTCGTTCGAACATGGAAACAACTTGTAAACTCTTATTGGATCATTCTTGGCTCATTTTAACATGAAAACAATCCGTAACAACTTGAGAAATCATTCTTGACTCGTTCAAACTTGGACACAACTTGTACCTTCATTCTTGACATCTTTGACCATGTAAACAACTTGTAAACTCTTATAGGATCATTCTTGGCTCAGTTGAACATGAAAACAATCCGTAACAACTTGAGACTTCATTCTTGACTCGTTCGAACATGGAAACAACTTGTAAACTCTTATTGGATCATTCTTGGCTCATTTTAACATGAAAACAATCCGTAACAACTTGAGAATTCATTCTTGACTCGTTCAAACTTGGACACAACTTGTACCTTCATTGTTGACATGTTTGACCATGTAAACAACTTGTAAACTCTTATAAGATCATTCTTGGCTCAGTTGAACATGAAAACAATCCGTAACAACTTGAGAATTCATTCTTGACTCGTTCGAACTTGGAAATAACTTAAACCTTCATTCTTGACATGTTTGACCATGGAAACAACTTGTAAACTCTTGTAGGATTATTCTAGGCTCATTTGAACATGAAAATATTCCGTAACAACTTGAGACTTCATTCTTGACTTGTTCGAACATGGAAACAACTTGTAAACTCTTATTAGATCATTCTTGGCTCATTTTAACATGAAAACAATCTGTAAGAACTTGAGAATTCATTCTTGACTCGTTCAAACTTGGACACAACTTGTACCTTCATTCTTGACATCTTTGACCATGTAAACAACTTGTAAACTCTTATAGGATCATTCTTGGCTCAGTTGAACATGAAAACAATCCGTAACAACTTGAGAATTCATTCGTGACTCGTTTGAACATGGAAACAACTTGAACGTTTATTCTTGACATGTTTGACCATGGAAACAACTTGTAAACTCTTATAGGATAATTCTTGGCTCATTTGAACATGAAAATATTCCGTAACAACTTGAGACTTCATTCTTGACTCGTTCGAACATGGAAACAACTTGTAAACTCTTATTGGATCATTCTTGGCTCATTTTAACATGAAAACAATCTGTAACAACTTGAGAATTCATTCTAGACTCGTTCAAACTTGGACACAACTTGTACCTTCATTCTTGACATCTTTGACCATGTAAACAACTTGTAAACTCTTATTGGATCATTCTTGGCTCATTTTAACATGAAAACAATCCGTAACAACTTGAGAATTCATTCTTGACTCGTTCAAACTTGGACACAACTTGTACCTTCATTGTTGACATGTTTGACCATGTAAACAACTTGTAAACTCTTATAGGATCATTCTTGGCTCAGTTGAACAAGAAAACAATCCGTAACAACTTGAGAATTCATTCTTGACTCGTTCGAACTTGGAAATAACTTAAACCTTCATTCTTGACATGTTTGACCATGGAAACAACTTGTAAACTCTTGTAGGATCATTCTTGGCTCATTTGAACAGGAAAATATTCCGTAACAACTTGAGACTTCATTCTTGACTTGTTCGAACATGGAAACAACTTGTAAACTCTTATTGGACCATTCTTGGCTCATTTTAACATGAAAACAATCTGTAACAACTTGAGAATTCACTCTTGACTCGTTCAAACTTGGACACAACTTGTACCTTCATTCTTGACATCTTTGACCATGTAAACAACTTGTAAACTCTTATAGGATCATTCTTGGCTCAGTTGAACATGAAAACAATCCGTAACAACTTGAGAATTCATTCTTGACTCGTTCGAACTTGGAAACAACTTGAACGTTTATTCTTGACATGTTTGACCATGGAAACAACTTGTAAACTCTTGTAGGATCATTCTTGGCTCATTTGAACATGAAAATATTCCGTAACAACTTGAGACTTCATTCTTGACTCGTTCGAACATGGAAACAACTTGTAAACTCTTATTGGATCATTCTTGGCTCATTTTAACATGAAAACAATCCGTAACAACTTGAGAATTCATTCTTGACTCGTTCGAACTGGAAAAAACTTAAACCTTCATTTTTGACATGTTTGACCATGGAAACAACTTGTAAACTCTTGTAGGATTATTCTAGGCTCATTTGAACATGAAAATATTCCGTAACAACTTGAGACTTCATTCTTGACTCGTTCGAACATGGAAACAACTTGTAAACTCTTATTGGATCATTCTTGGCTCATTTTAACATGAAAACAATCTGTAACAACTTGAGAATTCATTCTTGACTCGTTCAAACTTGGACACAACTTGTACCTTCATTCTTGACATCTTTGACCATGTAAACAACTTGTAAACTCTTATAGGATCATTCTTGGCTCAGTTGAACATGAAAACAATCCGTAACAACTTGAGAATTCATTCTTGACTCGTTCGAACTTGGAAACAACTTGAACCTTTATTCTTGACATGTTTGACCATGGAAACAACTTGTAAACTCTTATAGGATAATTCTTGGCTCATTTGAACATGAAAATATTCCGTAACAACTTGAGATTTCATTCTTGACTCGTTCGAACATGGAAATAACTTGTAAACTCTTATTGGATCATTCTTGGTTCATTTTAACATGAAAACAATCCGTAACAACTTGAGAATTCATTCTTGACTCGTTCAAACTTGGACACAACTTGTACCTTCATTGTTGACATGTTTGACCATGTAAACAACTTGTAAACTCTTATAGGATCATTCTTGGCTCAGTTGAACATGAAAACAATCCGTAACAACTTGAGAATTCATTCTTGACTCGTTCGAACTTGGAAATAACTTAAACCTTCATTCTTGACATGTTTGACCATGGAAACAACTTGTAAACTCTTGTAGGATTATTCTAGGCTCATTTGAACATGAAAATATTCCGTAACAACTTGAGACTTCATTCTTGACTCGTTTGAACATGGAAACAACTTGTAAACTCTTATTAGATCATTCTTGGCTCATTTTAACATGAAAACAATCTGTAAGAACTTAAGAATTCATTCTTGACTCGTTCAAACTTGGACACAACTTGTACCTTCATTCTTGACATCTTTGACAATGTAAACAACTTGTAAACTCTTATAGGATCATTCTTGGCTCAGTTGAACATGAAAACAATCCGTAACAACTTGAGAATTCATTCTTGACTCGTTTGAACATGGAAACAACTTGAACGTTTATTCTTGACATGTTTGACCATGGAAACAACTTGTAAACTCTTATAGGATAATTCTTGGCTCATTTGAACATGAAAATATTCCGTAACAACTTGAGACTGCATTCTTGACTCGTTCGAACATGGAAACAACTTGTAAACTCTTATTGGATCATTCTTGGCTCATTTTAACATGAAAACAATCTGTAACAACTTGAGAATTCATTCTAGACTCGTTCAAACTTGGACACAACTTGTACCTTCATTCTTGACATCTTTGACCATGTAAACAACTTGTAAACTCTTATTGGATCATTCTTGGCTCATTTTAACATGAAAACAATCCGTAACAACTTGAGAATTCATTCTTGACTCGTTCAAACTTGGACACAACTTGTACCTTCATTGTTGACATGTTTGACCATGTAAACAACTTGTAAACTCTTATAGGATCATTCTTGGCTCAGTTGAACAAGAAAACAATCCGTAACAACTTGAGAATTCATTCTTGACTCGTTCGAACTTGGAAATAACTTAAACCTTCATTCTTGACATGTTTGACCATGGAAACAACTTGTAAACTCTTGTAGGATCATTCTTGGCTCATTTGAACAGGAAAATATTCCGTAACAACTTGAGACTTCATTCTTGACTTGTTCGAATATGGAAACAACTTGTAAACTCTTATTGGATCATTCTTGGCTCATTTTAACATGAAAACAATCTGTAACAACTTGAGAATTCATTCTTGACTCGTTCGAACTTGGACACAACTTGTACCTTCATTCTTGACATCTTTGACCATGTAAACAACTTGTAAACTCTTATAGGATCATTCCTGGCTCAGTTGAACATGAAAACAATCCGTAACAACTTAAGAATTCATTCTTGACTCGTTCGAACTTGGAAACAACTTGAACGTTTATTCTTGACATGTTTGACCATGGAAACAACTTGTAAACTCTTGTAGGATCATTCTTGGCTCATTTGAACATGAAAATATTCCGTAACAACTTGAGACTTCATTCTTGACTCGTTCGAACATGGAAACAACTTGTAAACTCTTATTGGATCATTCTTGGCTCATTTTAACATGAAAACAATCCGTAACAACTTGAGAATTCATTCTTGACTCGTTCGAACTGGAAAAAACTTAAACCTTCATTCTTGACATGTTTGACCATGGAAACAACTTGTAAACTCTTGTAGGATTATTCTAGGCTCATTTGAACATGAAAATATTCCGTAACAACTTGAGACTTCATTCTTGACTCGTTCGAACATGGAAACAACTTGTAAACTCTTATTGGATCATTCTTGGCTCATTTTAACATGAAAACAATCTGTAACAACTTGAGAATTCATTCTTGACTCGTTCAAACTTGGACACAACTTGTACCTTCATTCTTGACATCTTTGACCATGTAAACAACTTGTAAACTCTTATAGGATCATTCTTGGCTCAGTTGAACATGAAAACAATCCGTAACAACTTGAGAATTCATTCTTGACTCGTTCGAACTTGGAAACAACTTGAACCTTTATTCTTGACATGTTTGACCATGGAAACAACTTGTAAACTCTTATAGAATAATTCTTGGCTCATTTGAACATGAAAATATTCCGTAACAACTTGAGACTTCATTCTTGACTCGTTCGAACATGGAAATAACTTGTAAACTGTTATTGGATCATTCTTGGTTCATTTTAACATGAAAACAATCCGTAACAACTTGAGAATTCATTCTTGACTCGTTCAAACTTGGACACAACTTGTACCTTCATTGTTGACATGTTTGACCATGTAAACAACTTGTAAACTCTTATAGGATCATTCTTGGCTCAGTTGAACATGAAAACAATCCGTAACAACTTGAGAATTCATTCTTGACTCGTTCGAACTTGGAAATAACTTAAACCTTCATTCTTGACATGTTTGACCATGGAAACAACTTGTAAACTCTTGTAGGATTATTCTAGGCTCATTTGAACATGAAAATATTCCGTAACAACTTGAGACTTCATTCTTGACTCGTTTGAACATGGAAACAACTTGTAAACTCTTATTGGATTATTCTTGGCTCATTTTAACATGAAAACAATCCGTAACAACTTGAGAATTCATTCTTGACTCGTTCGAACTTGGAAATAACTTAAACCTTCATTCTTGACATGTTTGACCATGGAAACAACTTGTAAACTCTTGTAGGATTATTCTAGGCTCATTTGAACATGAAAATATTCCGTAACAACTTGAGACTTCATTCTTGACTCGTTCGAACATGGAAACAACTTGTAAACTCTTATTGGATCATTCTTGGCTCATTTTAACATGAAAACAATCTGTAACAACTTGAGAATTCATTCTTGACTCGTTCAAACTTGGACACAACATGTACCTTCATTCTTGACATCTTTGACCATGTAAACAACTTGTAAACTCTTATAGGATCATTCTTGGCTCAGTTGAACATGAAAACAATCCGTAACAACTTGAGAATTCATTCTTGACTCGTTCGAACTTGGAAACAACTTGAACCTTTATTCTTGACATGTTTGACCATGGAAACAACTTGTAAACTCTTATAGGATAATTCTTGGCTCATTTGAACATGAAAATATTCCGTAACAACTTGAGACTTCATTCTTGACTCGTTCGAACATGGAAATAACTTGTAAATTCTTATTGGATCATTCTTGGTTCATTTTAACATGAAAACAATCCGTAACAACTTGAGAATTCATTCTTGACTCGTTCAAACTTGGACACAACTTGTACCTTCATTGTTGACATGTTTGACCATGTAAACAACTTGTAAACTCTTATAGGATCATTCTTGGCTCAGTTGAACATGAAAACAATCCGTAACAACTTGAGAATTCATTCTTGACTCGTTCGAACTTGGAAATAACTTAAACCTTCATTCTTGACATGTTTGACCATGGAAACAACTTGTAAACTCTTGTAGGATTATTCTAGGCTCATTTGAACATGAAAATATTCCGTAACAACTTGAGACTTCATTCTTGACTTGTTCGAACATGGAAACAACTTGTAGACTCTTATTAGATCATTCTTGGCTCATTTTAACATGAAAACAATCTGTAAGAACTTGAGAATTCATTCTTGACTCGTTCAAACTTGGACACAACTTGTACCTTCATTCTTGACATCTTTGACCATGTAAACAACTTGTAAACTCTTATAGGATCATTCTTGGCTCAGTTGAACATGAAAACAATCCGTAACAACTTGAGAATTCATTCTTGACTCGTTTGAACAACTTGAACGTTTATTCTTGACATGTTTGACCATGGAAACAACTTGTAAACTCTTATAGGATAATTCTTGGCTCATTTGAACATGAAAATATTCCGTAACAACTTGAGACTTCATTCTTGACTCGTTCGAACATGGAAACAACCTGTAAACTCTTATTGGATCATTCTTGGCTCATTTTAACATGAAAACAATCTGTAACAACTTGAGAATTCATTCTAGACTCGTTCAAACTTGGACACAACTTGTACCTTCATTCTTGACATCTTTGACCATGTAAACAACTTGTAAACTCTTATTGGATCATTCTTGGCTCATTTTAACATGAAAACAATCCGTAACAACTTGAGAATTCATTCTTGACTCGTTCAAACTTGGACACAACTTGTACCTTCATTGTTGACATGTTTGACCATGTAAACAACTTGTAAACTCTTATAGGATCATTCTTGGCTCAGTTGAACATGAAAACAATCCGTAACAACTTGAGAATTCATTCTTGACTCGTTCGAACTTGGAAACAACTTGAACCTTTATTCTTGACATGTTTGACCATGGAAACAACTTGTAAACTCTTATAGGATAATTCTTGGCTCATTTGAACATGAAAATATTCCGTAACAACTTGAGACTTCATTCTTGACTCGTTCGAACATGGAAATAACTTGTAAACTCTTATTGGATCATTCTTGGTTCATTTTAACATGAAAACAATCCGTAACAACTTGAGAATTCATTCTTGACTCGTTCAAACTTGGACACAACTTGTACCTTCATTCTTGACATCTTTGACCATGTAAACAACTTGTAAACTCTTATAGGATCATTCTTGGCTCAGTTGAACATGAAAACAATCCGTAACAACTTGAGAATTCATTCTTGACTCGTTCGAACTTGGAAACAACTTGAACGTTTATTCTTGACATGTTTGACCATGGAAACAACTTGTAAACTCTTGTAGGATCATTCTTGGCTCATTTGAACATGAAAATATTCCGTAACAACTTGAGACTTCATTCTTGACTCGTTCGAACATGGAAACAACTTGTAAACTCTTATTGGATCATTCTTGGCTCATTTTAACATGAAAACAATCCGTAACAACTTGAGAATTCATTCTTGACTCGTTCGAACTTGGAAATAACTTAAACCTTCATTCTTGACATGTTTGACCATGGAAACAACTTGTAAACTCTTGTAGGATTATTCTAGGCTCATTTGAACATGAAAATATTCCGTAACAACTTGAGACTTCATTCTTGACTCGTTCGAACATGGAAACAACTTGTAAACTCTTATTGGATCATTCTTGGCTCATTTTAACATGAAAACAATCTGTAACAACTTGAGAATTCATTCTTGACTCGTTCAAACTTGGACACAACTTGTACCTTCATTCTTGACATCTTTGACCATGTAAACAACTTGTAAACTCTTATAGGATCATTCTTGGCTCAGTTGAACATGAAAACAATCCGTAACAACTTGAGAATTCATTCTTGACTCGTTCGAACTTGGAAACAACTTGAACCTTTATTCTTGACATGTTTGACCATGGAAACAACTTGTAAACTCTTATAGGATAATTCTTGGCTCATTTGAACATGAAAATATTCCGTAACAACTTGAGACTTCATTCTTGACTCGTTCGAACATGGAAATAACTTGTAAACTCTTATTGGATCATTCTTGGTTCATTTTAACATGAAAACAATCCGTAACAACTTGAGAATTCATTCTTGACTCGTTCAAACTTGGACACAACTTGTACCTTCATTGTTGACATGTTTGACCATGTAAACAACTTGTAAACTCTTATAGGATCATTCTTGGCTCAGTTGAACATGAAAACAATCCGTAACAACTTGAGAATTCATTCTTGACTCGTTCGAACTTGGAAATAACTTAAACCTTCATTCTTGACATGTTTGACCATGGAAACAACTTGTAAACTCTTGTAGGATTATTCTAGGCTCATTTGAACATGAAAATATTCCGTAACAACTTGAGACTTCATTCTTGACTTGTTCGAACATGGAAACAACTTGTAAACTCTTATTAGATCATTCTTGGCTCATTTTAACATGAAAACAATCTGTAAGAACTTGAGAATACATTCTTGACTCGTTCAAACTTGGACACAACTTGTACCTTCATTCTTGACATCTTTGACCATGTAAACAACTTGTAAACTCTTATAGGATCATTCTTGGCTCAGTTGAACATGAAAACAATCCGTAACAACTTGAGAATTCATTCTTGACTCATTTGAACATGGAAACAACTTGAACGTTTATTCTTGACATGTTTGACCATGGAAACAACTTGTAAACTCTTATAGGATAATTCTTGGCTCATTTGAACATGAAAATATTCCGTAACAACTTCAGACTTCATTCTTGACTTGTTCGAACATGGAAACAACCTGTAAACTCTTATTGGATCATTCTTGGCTCATTTTAACATGAAAACAATCTGTAACAACTTGAGAATTCATTCTAGACTCGTTCAAACTTGGACACAACTTGTACCTTCATTCTTGACATCTTTGACCATGTAAACAACTTGTAAACTCTTATTGGATCATTCTTGGCTCATTTTAACATGAAAACAATCCGTAACAACTTCAGAATTCATTCTTGACTCGTTCAAACTTGGACACAACTTGTACCTTCATTGTTGACATGTTTGACCATGTAAACAACTTGTAAACTCTTATAGGATCATTCTTGGCTCAGTTGAACAAGAAAACAATCCGTAACAACTTGAGAATTCATTCTTGACTCGTTCGAACTTGGAAATAACTTAAACCTTCATTCTTGACATGTTTGACCATGGAAACAACTTGTAAACTCTTGTAGGATCATTCTTGGCTCATTTGAACATGAAAATATTCCGTAACAACTTGAGACTTCATTCTTGACTTGTTCGAACATGGAAACAACTTGTAAACTCTTATTGGATCATTCTTGGCTCATTTTAACATGAAAACAATCTGTAACAACTTGAGAATTCATTCTTGACTCGTTCAAACTTGGACACAACTTGTACCTTCATTCTTGACATCTTTGACCATGTAAACAACTTGTAAACTCTTATAGGATCATTCTTGGCTCAGTTGAACATGAAAACAATCCGTAACAACTTGAGAATTCATTCTTGACTCGTTCGAACTTGGAAACAACTTGAACGTTTATCTTGACATGTTTGACCATGGAAACAACTTGTAAACTCTTATAGGATAATTCTAGGCTCATTTGAACATGAAAATATTCCGTAACAACTTGAGACTTCATTCTTGACTCGTTTGAACATGGAAACAACTTGTAAACTCTTATTGGATCATTCTTGGCTCATTTTAACATGAAAACAATCCGTAACAACTTGAGAATTCATTCTTGACTCGTTCGAACTTGGAAATAACTTAAACCTTCATTCTTGACATGTTTGACCATGGAAACAACTTGTAAACTCTTGTAGGATTATTCTAGGCTCATTTGAACATGAAAATATTCCGTAACAACTTGAGACTTCATTCTTGACTCGTTCGAACATGGAAACAACTTGTAAACTCTTATTGGATCATTCTTGGCTCATTTTAACATGAAAACAATCTGTAACAACTTGAGAATTCATTCTTGACTCGTTCAAACTTGGACACAACTTGTACCTTCATTCTTGACATCTTTGACCATGTAAACAACTTGTAAACTCTTATAGGATCATTCTTGGCTCAGTTGAACATGAAAACAATCCGTAACAACTTGAGAATTCATTCTTGACTCGTTCGAACTTGGAAACAACTTGAACCTTTATTCTTGACATGTTTGACCATGGAAACAACTTGTAAACTCTTATAGGATAATTCTTGGCTCATTTGAACATGAAAATATTCCGTAACAACTTGAGACTTCATTCTTGACTCGTTCGAACATGGAAATAACTTGTAAACTCTTATTGGATCATTCTTGGTTCATTTTAACATGAAAACAATCCGTAACAACTTGAGAATTCATTCTTGACTCGTTCAAACTTGGACACAACTTGTACCTTCATTGTTGACATGTTTGACCATGTAAACAACTTGTAAACTCTTATAGGATCATTCTTGGCTCAGTTGAACATGAAAACAATCCGTAACAACTTGAGAATTCATTCTTGACTCGTTCGAACTTGGAAACAACTTGAACGTTTATTCTTGACATGTTTGACCATGGAAACAACTTGTAAACTCTTGTAGGATCATTCTTGGCTCATTTGAACATGAAAATATTCCGTAACAACTTGAGACTTCATTCTTGACTCGTTCGAACATGGAAACAACTTGTAAACTCTTATTGGATCATTCTTGGCTCATTTTAACATGAAAACAATCCGTAACAACTTGAGAATTCATTCTTGACTCGTTCGAACTTGGAAATAACTTAAACCTTCATTCTTGACATGTTTGACCATGGAAACAACTTGTAAACTCTTGTAGGATTATTCTAGGCTCATTTGAACATGAAAATATTCCGTAACAACTTGAGACTTCATTCTTGACTCGTTCGAACATGGAAACAACTTGTAAACTCTTATTGGATCATTCTTGGCTCATTTTAACATGAAAACAATCTGTAACAACTTGAGAATTCATTCTTGACTCGTTCAAACTTGGACACAACTTGTACCTTCATTCTTGACATCTTTGACCATGTAAACAACTTGTAAACTCTTATAGGATCATTCTTGGCTCAGTTGAACATGAAAACAATCCGTAACAACTTGAGAATTCATTCTTGACTCGTTCGAACTTGGAAACAACTTGAACCTTTATTCTTGACATGTTTGACCATGGAAACAACTTGTAAACTCTTATAGGATAATTCTTGGCTCATTTGAACATGAAAATATTCCGTAACAACTTGAGACTTCATTCTTGACTCGTTCGAACATGGAAATAACTTGTAAACTCTTATTGGATCATTCTTGGTTCATTTTAACATGAAAACAATCCGTAACAACTTGAGAATTCATTCTTGACTCGTTCAAACTTGGACACAACTTGTACCTTCATTGTTGACATGTTTGACCATGTAAACAACTTGTAAACTCTTATAGGATCATTCTTGGCTCAGTTGAACATGAAAACAATCCGTAACAACTTGAGAATTCATTCTTGACTCGTTCGAACTTGGAAATAACTTAAACCTTCATTCTTGACATGTTTGACCATGGAAACAACTTGTAAACTCTTGTAGGATTATTCTAGGCTCATTTGAACATGAAAATATTCCGTAACAACTTGAGACTTCATTCTTGACTTGTTCGAACATGGAAACAACTTGTAAACTCTTATTAGATCATTCTTGGCTCATTTTAACATGAAAACAATCTGTAAGAACTTGAGAATTCATTCTTGACTCGTTCAAACTTGGACACAACTTGTACCTTCATTCTTGACATCTTTGACCATGTAAACAACTTGTAAACTCTTATAGGATCATTCTTGGCTCAGTTGAACATGAAAACAATCCGTAACAACTTGAGAATTCATTCTTGACTCATTTGAACATGGAAACAACTTGAACGTTTATTCTTGACATGTTTGACCATGGAAACAACTTGTAAACTCTTATAGGATAATTCTTGGCTCATTTGAACATGAAAATATTCCGTAACAACTTGAGACTTCATTCTTGACTCGTTCGAACATGGAAACAACCTGTAAACTCTTATTGGATCATTCTTGGCTCATTTTAACATGAAAACAATCTGTAACAACTTGAGAATTCATTCTAGACTCGTTCAAACTTGGACACAACTTGTACCTTCATTCTTGACATCTTTGACCATGTAAACAACTTGTAAACTCTTATTGGATCATTCTTGGCTCATTTTAACATGAAAACAATCTGTAACAACTTGAGAATTCATTCTAGACTCGTTCAAACTTGGACACAACTTGTACCTTCATTCTTGACATCTTTGACCATGTAAACAACTTGTAAACTCTTATTGGATCATTCTTGGCTCATTTTAACATGAAAACAATCCGTAACAACTTGAGAATTCATTCTTGACTCGTTCAAACTTGGACACAACTTGTACCTTCATTGTTGACATGTTTGACCATGTAAACAACTTGTAAACTCTTATAGGATCATTCTTGGCTCAGTTGAACAAGAAAACAATCCGTAACAACTTGAGAATTCATTCTTGACTCGTTCGAACTTGGAAATAACTTAAACCTTCATTCTTGACATGTTTGACCATGGAAACAACTTGTAAACTCTTGTAGGATCATTCTTGGCTCATTTGAACATGAAAATATTCCGTAACAACTTGAGACTTCATTCTTGACTCTTTCGAACATGGAAACAACTTGTAAACTCTTATTGGATCATTCTTGGCTCATTTTAACATGAAAACAATCCGTAACAACTTGAGAATTCATTCTTGACTCGTTCAAACTTGGACACAACTTGTACCTTCATTGTTGACATGTTTGACCATGTAAACAACTTGTAAACTCTTATAGGATCATTCTTGGCTCAGTTGAACATGAAAACAATCCGTAACAACTTGAGAATTCATTCTTGACTCGTTCGAACTTGGAAATAACTTAAACCTTCATTCTTGACATGTTTGACCATGGAAACAACTTGTAAACTCTTGTAGGATTATTCTAGGCTCATTTGAACATGAAAATATTCCGTAACAACTTGAGACTTCATTCTTGACTTGTTCGAACATGGAAACAACTTGTAAACTCTTATTAGATCATTCTTGGCTCATTTTAACATGAAAACAATCTGTAAGAACTTGAGAATACATTCTTGACTCGTTCAAACTTGGACACAACTTGTACCTTCATTCTTGACATCTTTGACCATGTAAACTTGTAAACTCTTATAGGATCATTCTTGGCTCAGTTGAACATGAAAACAATCCGTAACAACTTGAGAATTCATTCTTGACTCATTTGAACATGGAAACAACTTGAACGTTTATTCTTGACATGTTTGACCATGGAAACAACTTGTAAACTCTTATAGGATAATTCTTGGCTCATTTGAACATGAAAATATTCCGTAACAACTTGAGACTTCATTCTTGACTTGTTCGAACATGGAAACAACCTGTAAACTCTTATTGGATCATTCTTGGCTCATTTTAACATGAAAACAATCTGTAACAACTTGAGAATTCATTCTAGACTCGTTCAAACTTGGACACAACTTGTACCTTCATTCTTGACATCTTTGACCATGTAAACAACTTGTAAACTCTTATTGGATCATTCTTGGCTCATTTTAACATGAAAACAATCCGTAACAACTTCAGAATTCATTCTTGACTCGTTCAAACTTGGACACAACTTGTACCTTCATTGTTGACATGTTTGACCATGTAAACAACTTGTAAACTCTTATAGGATCATTCTTGGCTCAGTTGAACAAGAAAACAATCCGTAACAACTTGAGAATTCATTCTTGACTCGTTCGAACTTGGAAATAACTTAAACCTTCATTCTTGACATGTTTGACCATGGAAACAACTTGTAAACTCTTGTAGGATCATTCTTGGCTCATTTGAACATGAAAATATTCCGTAACAACTTGAGACTTCATTCTTGACTTGTTCGAACATGGAAACAACTTGTAAACTCTTATTGGATCATTCTTGGCTCATTTTAACATGAAAACAATCTGTAACAACTTGAGAATTCATTCTTGACTCGTTCAAACTTGGACACAACTTGTACCTTCATTCTTGACATCTTTGACCATGTAAACAACTTGTAAACTCTTATAGGATCATTCTTGGCTCAGTTGAACATGAAAACAATCCGTAACAACTTGAGAATTCATTCTTGACTCGTTCGAACTTGGAAACAACTTGAACGTTTATCTTGACATGTTTGACCATGGAAACAACTTGTAAACTCTTATAGGATAATTCTAGGCTCATTTGAACATGAAAATATTCCGTAACAACTTGAGACTTCATTCTTGACTCGTTTGAACATGGAAACAACTTGTAAACTCTTATTGGATCATTCTTGGCTCATTTTAACATGAAAACAATCCGTAACAACTTGAGAATTCATTCTTGACTCGTTCGAACTTGGAAATAACTTAAACCTTCATTCTTGACATGTTTGACCATGGAAACAACTTGTAAACTCTTGTAGGATTATTCTAGGCTCATTTGAACATGAAAATATTCCGTAACAACTTGAGACTTCATTCTTGACTCGTTCGAACATGGAAACAACTTGTAAACTCTTATTGGATCATTCTTGGCTCATTTTAACATGAAAACAATCTGTAACAACTTGAGAATTCATTCTTGACTCGTTCAAACTTGGACACAACTTGTACCTTCATTCTTGACATCTTTGACCATGTAAACAACTTGTAAACTCTTATAGGATCATTCTTGGCTCAGTTGAACATGAAAACAATCCGTAACAACTTGAGAATTCATTCTTGACTCGTTCGAACTTGGAAACAACTTGAACCTTTATTCTTGACATGTTTGACCATGGAAACAACTTGTAAACTCTTATAGGATAATTCTTGGCTCATTTGAACATGAAAATATTCCGTAACAACTTGAGACTTCATTCTTGACTCGTTCGAACATGGAAATAACTTGTAAACTCTTATTGGATCATTCTTGGTTCATTTTAACATGAAAACAATCCGTAACAACTTGAGAATTCATTCTTGACTCGTTCAAACTTGGACACAACTTGTACCTTCATTGTTGACATGTTTGACCATGTAAACAACTTGTAAACTCTTATAGGATCATTCTTGGCTCAGTTGAACATGAAAACAATCCGTAACAACTTGAGAATTCATTCTTGACTCGTTCGAACTTGGAAACAACTTGAACGTTTATTCTTGACATGTTTGACCATGGAAACAACTTGTAAACTCTTGTAGGATCATTCTTGGCTCATTTGAACATGAAAATATTCCGTAACAACTTGAGACTTCATTCTTGACTCGTTCGAACATGGAAACAACTTGTAAACTCTTATTGGATCATTCTTGGCTCATTTTAACATGAAAACAATCCGTAACAACTTGAGAATTCATTCTTGACTCGTTCGAACTTGGAAATAACTTAAACCTTCATTCTTGACATGTTTGACCATGGAAACAACTTGTAAACTCTTGTAGGATTATTCTAGGCTCATTTGAACATGAAAATATTCCGTAACAACTTGAGACTTCATTCTTGACTCGTTCGAACATGGAAACAACTTGTAAACTCTTATTGGATCATTCTTGGCTCATTTTAACATGAAAACAATCTGTAACAACTTGAGAATTCATTCTTGACTCGTTCAAACTTGGACACAACTTGTACCTTCATTCTTGACATCTTTGACCATGTAAACAACTTGTAAACTCTTATAGGATCATTCTTGGCTCAGTTGAACATGAAAACAATCCGTAACAACTTGAGAATTCATTCTTGACTCGTTCGAACTTGGAAACAACTTGAACCTTTATTCTTGACATGTTTGACCATGGAAACAACTTGTAAACTCTTATAGGATAATTCTTGGCTCATTTGAACATGAAAATATTCCGTAACAACTTGAGACTTCATTCTTGACTCGTTCGAACATGGAAATAACTTGTAAACTCTTATTGGATCATTCTTGGTTCATTTTAACATGAAAACAATCCGTAACAACTTGAGAATTCATTCTTGACTCGTTCAAACTTGGACACAACTTGTACCTTCATTGTTGACATGTTTGACCATGTAAACAACTTGTAAACTCTTATAGGATCATTCTTGGCTCAGTTGAACATGAAAACAATCCGTAACAACTTGAGAATTCATTCTTGACTCGTTCGAACTTGGAAATAACTTAAACCTTCATTCTTGACATGTTTGACCATGGAAACAACTTGTAAACTCTTGTAGGATTATTCTAGGCTCATTTGAACATGAAAATATTCCGTAACAACTTGAGACTTCATTCTTGACTTGTTCGAACATGGAAACAACTTGTAAACTCTTATTAGATCATTCTTGGCTCATTTTAACATGAAAACAATCTGTAAGAACTTGAGAATTCATTCTTGACTCGTTCAAACTTGGACACAACTTGTACCTTCATTCTTGACATCTTTGACCATGTAAACAACTTGTAAACTCTTATAGGATCATTCTTGGCTCAGTTGAACATGAAAACAATCCGTAACAACTTGAGAATTCATTCTTGACTCATTTGAACATGGAAACAACTTGAACGTTTATTCTTGACATGTTTGACCATGGAAACAACTTGTAAACTCTTATAGGATAATTCTTGGCTCATTTGAACATGAAAATATTCCGTAACAACTTGAGACTTCATTCTTGACTCGTTCGAACATGGAAACAACCTGTAAACTCTTATTGGATCATTCTTGGCTCATTTTAACATGAAAACAATCTGTAACAACTTGAGAATTCATTCTAGACTCGTTCAAACTTGGACACAACTTGTACCTTCATTCTTGACATCTTTGACCATGTAAACAACTTGTAAACTCTTATTGGATCATTCTTGGCTCATTTTAACATGAAAACAATTTGTAACAACTTGAGAATTCATTCTTGACTCGTTCAAACTTGGACACAACTTGTACCTTCATTCTTGACATCTTTGACCATGTAAACAACTTGTAAACTCTTATAGGATCATTCTTGGCTAAGTTGAACATGAAAACAATCCGTAACAACTTGAGAATTCATTCTTGACTCGTTCGAACTTGGAAACAACTTGAACGTTTATCTTGACATGTTTGACCATGGAAACAACTTGTAAACTCTTATAGGATAATTCTAGGCTCATTTGAACATGAAAATATTCCGTAACAACTTGAGACTTCATTCTTGACTCGTTTGAACATGGAAACAACTTGTAAACTCTTATTGGATCATTCTTGGCTCATTTTAACATGAAAACAATCCGTAACAACTTGAGAATTCATTCTTGACTCGTTCGAACTTGGAAATAACTTAAACCTTCATTCTTGACATGTTTGACCATGGAAACAACTTGTAAACTCTTGTAGGATTATTCTAGGCTCATTTGAACATGAAAATATTCCGTAACAACTTGAGACTTCATTCTTGACTCGTTCGAACATGGAAACAACTTGTAAACTCTTATTGGATCATTCTTGGCTCATTTTAACATGAAAACAATCTGTAACAACTTGAGAATTCATTCTTGACTCGTTCAACTTGGACACAACTTGTACCTTCATTCTTGACATCTTTGACCATGTAAAGAACTTGTAAACTCTTATAGGATCATTCTTGGCTCAGTTGAACATGAAAACAATCCGTAACAACTTGAGAATTCATTCTTGACTCGTTCGAACTTGGAAACAACTTGAACCTTTATTCTTGACATGTTTGACCATGGAAACAACTTGTAAACTCTTATAGGATAATTCTTGGCTCATTTGAACATGAAAATATTCCGTAACAACTTGAGACTTCATTCTTGACTCGTTCGAACATGGAAATAACTTGTAAACTCTTATTGGATCATTCTTGGTTCATTTTAACATGAAAACAATCCGTAACAACTTGAGAATTCATTCTTGACTCGTTCAAACTTGGACACAACTTGTACCTTCATTGTTGACATGTTTGACCATGTAAACAACTTTAAAACTCTTATAGGATCATTCTTGGCTCAGTTGAACATGAAAACAATCCGTAACAACTTGAGAATTCATTCTTGACTCGTTCGAACTTGGAAATAACTTAAACCTTCATTCTTGACATGTTTGACCATGGAAACAACTTGTAAACTCTTGTAGGATTATTCTAGGCTCATTTGAACATGAAAATATTCCATAACAACTTGAGACTTCATGCTTGACTTGTTCGAACATGGAAACAACTTGTAAACTCTTATTAGATCATTCTTGGCTCATTTTAACATGAAAACAATCTGTAAGAACTTGAGAATTCATTCTTGACTCGTTCAAACTTGGACACAACTTGTACCTTCATTCTTGACATCTTTGACCATGTAAACAACTTGTAAACTCTTATAGGATCATTCTTGGCTCAGTTGAACATGAAAACAATCCGTAACAACTTGAGAATTCATTCTTGACTCGTTCGAACTTGGAAACAACTTGAACCTTTATTCTTGACATGTTTGACCATGGAAACAACTTGTAAACTGTTATAGGATAATTCTTGGCTTATTTGAACATGAAAATATTCCGTAACAACTTGAGACTTCATTCTTGACTCTTTCGAACATGGAAACAACTTGTAAACTCTTATTGGATCATTCTTGGCTCATTTTAACATGAAAACAATCCGTAACAACTTGAGAATTCATTCTTGACTCGTTCAAACTTGGACGCAACTTGTACCTTCATTGTTGACATGTTTGACCATGTAAACAACTTGTAAACTCTGATATGATCTTTCTTGGCTCAGTTGAACAAGAAAACAATCCGTAACAACTTGAGAATTCATTCTTGACTCGTTCGAACTTGGAAATAACTTAAACCTTCATTCTTGACATGTTTGACCATGGAAACAACTTGTAAACTCTTGTAGGATTATTCTAGGCTCATTTGAACATGAAAATATTCCGTAACAACTTGAGACTTCATTCTTGACTGGTTCGAACATGGAAACAACTTGTAAACTCTTATTAGATCATTCTTGACTCATTTTAACATGAAAACAATCCGTAACAACTTGAGAATTCATTCTTGACTCGTTCGAACTTGGAAACAACTTGAACCTTTATTCTTGACATGTTTGACCATGGAAACAACTTGTAAACTGTTATAGGATAATTCTTGGCTTATTTGAACATGAAAATATTCCGTAACAACTTGAGACTTCATTCTTGACTCTTTCGAACATGGAAACAACTTGTAAACTCTTATTGGATCATTCTTGGCTCATTTTAACATGAAAACAATCTGTAAGAACTTGAGAATTCATTCTTGACTCGTTCAAACTTGGACACAACTTGTACCTTCATTCTTGACATCTTTGACCATGTAAACAACTTGTAAACTCTTATAGGATCATTCTTGGCTCAGTTGAACATGAAAACAATCCGTAACAACTTGAGAATTCATTCTTGACTCGTTCGAACTTGGAAACAACTTGAACCTTTATTCTTGACATGTTTGACCATGGAAACAACTTGTAAACTGTTATAGGATAATTCTTGGCTTATTTGAACATGAAAATATTCCGTAACAACTTGAGACTTCATTCTTGACTCTTTCGAACATGGAAACAACTTGTAAACTCTTATTGGATCATTCTTGGCTCATTTTAACATGAAAACAATCTGTAAGAACTTGAGAATTCATTCTTGACTCGTTCAAACTTGGACACAACTTGTACCTTCATTCTTGACATCTTTGACCATGTAAACAACTTGTAAACTCTTATAGGATCATTCTTGGCTCAGTTGAACATGAAAACAATCCGTAACAACTTGAGAATTCATTCTTGACTCGTTCGAACTTGGAAATAACTTAAACCTTCATTCTTGACATGTTTGACCATGGAAACAACTTGTAAACTCTTGTAGGATTATTCTAGGCTCATTTGAACATGAAAATATTCCATAACAACTTGAGACTTCATGCTTGACTTGTTCGAACATGGAAACAACTTGTAAACTCTTATTAGATCATTCTTGGCTCATTTTAACATGAAAACAATCTGTAAGAACTTGAGAATTCATTCTTGACTCGTTCAAACTTGGACACAACTTGTACCTTCATTCTTGACATCTTTGACCATGTAAACAACTTGTAAACTCTTATAGGATCATTCTTGACTCAGTTGAACATGAAAACAATCCGTAACAACTTGAGAATTCATTCTTGACTCGTTCGAACTTGGAAACAACTTGAACCTTTATTCTTGACATGTTTGACCATGGAAACAACTTGTAAACTGTTATAGGATAATTCTTGGCTTATTTGAACATGAAAATATTCCGTAACAACTTGAGACTTCATTCTTGACTCTTTCGAACATGGAAACAACTTGTAAACTCTTATTGGATCATTCTTGGCTCATTTTAACATGAAAACAATCCGTAACAACTTGAGAATTCATTCTTGACTCGTTCAAACTTGGACGCAACTTGTACCTTCATTGTTGACATGTTTGACCATGTAAACAACTTGTAAACTCTGATATGATCTTTCTTGGCTCAGTTGAACAAGAAAACAATCCGTAACAACTTGAGAATTCATTCTTGACTCGTTCGAACTTGGAAATAACTTAAACCTTCATTCTTGACATGTTTGACCATGGAAACAACTTGTAAACTCTTGTAGGATTATTCTAGGCTCATTTGAACATGAAAACAATCCGTAACAACTTGAGACTTCATTCTTGACTCGTTCGAACATGGAAACAACTTGTAAACTCTTATTGGATCATTCTTGGCTCATTTTAACATGAAAACAATCCGTAACAACTTGAGAATTCATTCTTGACTCGTTCAAACTTGGACACAACTTGTACCTTCATTGTTGACATGTTTGACCATGTAAACAACTTGTAAACTCTTATAGGATCATTCTTGGCTCAGTTGAACATGAAAACAATCCGTAACAACTTGAGAATTCATTCTTGACTCGTTCGAACTTGGAAATAACTTAAACCTTCATTCTTGACATGTTTGACCATGGAAACAACTTGTAAACTCTTGTAGGATTATTCTAGGCTCATTTGAACATGAAAATATTCCGTAACAACTTGAGACTTCATGCTTGACTTGTTCGAACATGGAAACAACTTGTAAACTCTTATTAGATCATTCTTGGCTCATTTTAACATGAAAACAATCTGTAAGAACTTGAGAATTCATTCTTGACTCGTTCAAACTTGGACACAACTTGTACCTTCATTCTTGACATCTTTGACCATGTAAACAACTTGTAAACTCTTATAGGATCATTCTTGGCTCAGTTGAACATGAAAACAATCCGTAACAACTTGAGACTTCATTCTTGACTCGTTCGAACATGGAAACAACTTGTAAACTCTTATTGGATCATTCTTGGCTCATTTTAACATGAAAACAATCCGTAACAACTTGAGAATTCATTCTTGACTCGTTCAAACTTGGACACAACTTGTACCTTCATTGTTGACATGTTTGACCATGTAAACAACTTGTAAACTCTTATAGGATCATTCTTGGCTCAGTTGAACATGAAAACAATCCGTAACAACTTGAGAATTCATTCTTGACTCGTTCGAACTTGGAAATAACTTAAACCTTCATTCTTGACATGTTTGACCATGGAAACAACTTGTAAACTCTTGTAGGATTATTCTAGGCTCATTTGAACATGAAAATATTCCGTAACAACTTGAGACTTCATGCTTGACTTGTTCGAACATGGAAACAACTTGTAAACTCTTATTAGATCATTCTTGGCTCATTTTAACATGAAAACAATCTGTAAGAACTTGAGAATTCATTCTTGACTCGTTCAAACTTGGACACAACTTGTACCTTCATTCTTGACATCTTTGACCATGTAAACAACTTGTAAACTCTTATAGGATCATTCTTGGCTCAGTTGAACATGAAAACAATCCGTAACAACTTGAGAATTCATTCTTGACTCGTTCGAACTTGGAAACAACTTGAACCTTTATTCTTGACATGTTTGACCATGGAAACAACTTGTAAACTGTTATAGGATAATTCTTGGCTTATTTGAACATGAAAATATTCCGTAACAACTTGAGACTTCATTCTTGACTCGTTCGAACATGGAAATAACTTGTAAACTCTTATTGGATCATTCTTGGTTCATTTTAACATGAAAACAATCCGTAACAACTTGAGAATTCATTCTTGACTCGTTCAAACTTGGACACAACTTGTACCTTCATTGTTGACATGTTTGACCATGTAAACAACTTTAAAACTCTTATAGGATCATTCTTGGCTCAGTTGAACATGAAAACAATCCGTAACAACTTGAGAATTCATTCTTGACTCGTTCGAACTTGGAAATAACTTAAACCTTCATTCTTGACATGTTTGACCATGGAAACAACTTGTAAACTCTTGTAGGATTATTCTAGGCTCATTTGAACATGAAAATATTCCATAACAACTTGAGACTTCATGCTTGACTTGTTCGAACATGGAAACAACTTGTAAACTCTTATTAGATCATTCTTGGCTCATTTTAACATGAAAACAATCTGTAAGAACTTGAGAATTCATTCTTGACTCGTTCAAACTTGGACACAACTTGTACCTTCATTCTTGACATCTTTGACCATGTAAACAACTTGTAAACTCTTATAGGATCATTCTTGGCTCAGTTGAACATGAAAACAATCCGTAACAACTTGAGAATTCATTCTTGACTCGTTCGAACTTGGAAACAACTTGAACCTTTATTCTTGACATGTTTGACCATGGAAACAACTTGTAAACTGTTATAGGATAATTCTTGGCTTATTTGAACATGAAAATATTCCGTAACAACTTGAGACTTCATTCTTGACTCTTTCGAACATGGAAACAACTTGTAAACTCTTATTGGATCATTCTTGGCTCATTTTAACATGAAAACAATCCGTAACAACTTGAGAATTCATTCTTGACTCGTTCAAACTTGGACGCAACTTGTACCTTCATTGTTGACATGTTTGACCATGTAAACAACTTGTAAACTCTGATATGATCTTTCTTGGCTCAGTTGAACAAGAAAACAATCCGTAACAACTTGAGAATTCATTCTTGACTCGTTCGAACTTGGAAATAACTTAAACCTTCATTCTTGACATGTTTGACCATGGAAACAACTTGTAAACTCTTGTAGGATTATTCTAGGCTCATTTGAACATGAAAATATTCCGTAACAACTTGAGACTTCATTCTTGACTAGTTCGAACATGGAAACAACTTGTAAACTCTTATTAGATCATTCTTGACTCATTTTAACATGAAAACAATCTGTAACAACTTGAGAATTCATTCTTGACTCGTTCAAACTTGGACACAACTTGTACCTTCATTCTTGACATCTTTGACCATGTAAACAACTTGTAAACTCTTATAGGATCATTCTTGGCTCAGTTGAACATGAAAACAATCCGTAACAACTTGAGACTTCATTCTTGACTCGTTCGAACATGGAAACAACTTGTAAACTCTTATTGGATCATTCTTGGCTCATTTTAACATGAAAACAATCCGTAACAACTTGAGAATTCATTCTTGACTCGTTCAAACTTGGACACAACTTGTACCTTCATTCTTGACATCTTTGACCATGTAAACAACTTGTAAACTCTTATAGGATCATTCTTGGCTCAGTTGAACATGAAAACAATCCGTAACAACTTGAGAATTCATTCTTGACTCGTTCGAACTTGGAAATAACTTAAACCTTCATTCTTGACATGTTTGACCATGGAAACAACTTGTAAACTCTTGTAGGATTATTCTAGGCTCATTTGAACATGAAAATATTCCGTAACAACTTGAGACTTCATTCTTGACTTGTTCGAACATGGAAACAACTTGTAAACTCTTATTAGATCATTCTTGGCTCATTTTAACATGAAAACAATCTGTAAGAACTTGAGAATTCATTCTTGACTCGTTCAAACTTGGACACAACTTGTACCTTCATTCTTGACATCTTTGACCATGTAAACAACTTGTAAACTCTTATAGGATCATTCTTGGCTCAGTTGAACATGAAAACAATCCGTAACAACTTGAGAATTCATTCTTGACTCGTTCGAACTTGGAAATAACTTAAACCTTCATTCTTGACATGTTTGACCATGGAAACAACTTGTAAACTCTTGTAGGATTATTCTAGGCTCATTTGAACATGAAAATATTCCGTAACAACTTGAGACTTCATTCTTGACTCGTTCGAACATGGAAACAACTTGTAAACTCTTATTGGATCATTCTTGGCTCATTTTAACATGAAAACAATCTGTAACAACTTGAGAATTCATTCTTGACTCGTTCAACTTGGACACAACTTGTACCTTCATTCTTGACATCTTTGACCATGTAAAGAACTTGTAAACTCTTATAGGATCATTCTTGGCTCAGTTGAACATGAAAACAATCCGTAACAACTTGAGAATTCATTCTTGACTCGTTCGAACTTGGAAACAACTTGAACCTTTATTCTTGACATGTTTGACCATGGAAACAACTTGTAAACTCTTATAGGATAATTCTTGGCTCATTTGAACATGAAAATATTCCGTAACAACTTGAGACTTCATTCTTGACTCGTTCGAACATGGAAATAACTTGTAAACTCTTATTGGATCATTCTTGGTTCATTTTAACATGAAAACAATCCGTAACAACTTGAGAATTCATTCTTGACTCGTTCAAACTTGGACACAACTTGTACCTTCATTGTTGACATGTTTGACCATGTAAACAACTTTAAAACTCTTATAGGATCATTCTTGGCTCAGTTGAACATGAAAACAATCCGTAACAACTTGAGAATTCATTCTTGACTCGTTCGAACTTGGAAATAACTTAAACCTTCATTCTTGACATGTTTGACCATGGAAACAACTTGTAAACTCTTGTAGGATTATTCTAGGCTCATTTGAACATGAAAATATTCCGTAACAACTTGAGACTTCATGCTTGACTTGTTCGAACATGGAAACAACTTGTAAACTCTTATTAGATCATTCTTGGCTCATTTTAACATGAAAACAATCTGTAAGAACTTGAGAATTCATTCTTGACTCGTTCAAACTTGGACACAACTTGTACCTTCATTCTTGACATCTTTGACCATGTAAACAACTTGTAAACTCTTATAGGATCATTCTTGGCTCAGTTGAACATGAAAACAATCCGTAACAACTTGAGAATTCATTCTTGACTCGTTCGAACTTGGAAACAACTTGAACCTTTATTCTTGACATGTTTGACCATGGAAACAACTTGTAAACTGTTATAGGATAATTCTTGGCTTATTTGAACATGAAAATATTCCGTAACAACTTGAGACTTCATTCTTGACTCTTTCGAACATGGAAACAACTTGTAAACTCTTATTGGATCATTCTTGGCTCATTTTAACATGAAAACAATCCGTAACAACTTGAGAATTCATTCTTGACTCGTTCAAACTTGGACGCAACTTGTACCTTCATTGTTGACATGTTTGACCATGTAAACAACTTGTAAACTCTGATATGATCTTTCTTGGCTCAGTTGAACAAGAAAACAATCCGTAACAACTTGAGAATTCATTCTTGACTCGTTCGAACTTGGAAATAACTTAAACCTTCATTCTTGACATGTTTGACCATGGAAACAACTTGTAAACTCTTGTAGGATTATTCTAGGCTCATTTGAACATGAAAATATTCCGTAACAACTTGAGACTTCATTCTTGACTGGTTCGAACATGGAAACAACTTGTAAACTCTTATTAGATCATTCTTGACTCATTTTAACATGAAAACAATCCGTATGAACTTGAGAATTCATTCTTGACTCGTTCAAACTTGGACACAACTTGAACCTTTATTCTTGACATGTTTGACCATGGAAACAACTTGTAAACTGTTATAGGATAATTCTTGGCTTATTTGAACATGAAAATATTCCGTAACAACTTGAGACTTCATTCTTGACTCTTTCGAACATGGAAACAACTTGTAAACTCTTATTGGATCATTCTTGGCTCATTTTAACATGAAAACAATCCGTAACAACTTGAGAATTCATTCTTGACTCGTTCAAACTTGGACACAACTTGTACCTTCATTCTTGACATCTTTGACCATGTAAACAACTTGTAAACTCTTATAGGATCATTCTTGGCTCAGTTGAACATGAAAACAATCCGTAACAACTTGAGACTTCATTCTTGACTCGTTCGAACATGGAAACAACTTGTAAACTCTTATTGGATCATTCTTGGCTCATTTTAACATGAAAACAATCCGTAACAACTTGAGAATTCATTCTTGACTCGTTCAAACTTGGACACAACTTGTACCTTCATTGTTGACATGTTTGACCATGTAAACAACTTGTAAACTCTTATAGGATCATTCTTGGCTCAGTTGAACATGAAAACAATCCGTAACAACTTGAGAATTCATTCTTGACTCGTTCGAACTTGGAAATAACTTAAACCTTCATTCTTGACATGTTTGACCATGGAAACAACTTGTAAACTCTTATAGGATAATTCTTGGCTCATTTGAACATGAAAATATTTCGTAACAACTTGAGACTTCATTCTTGACTCGTTCGAACATGGAAACAACTTGTAAACTCTTATTGGATCATTCTAGGCTCATTTTAACATGAAAACAATCTGTAAGAACTTGAGAATTCATTCTTGACTCGTTCAAACTTGGACACAACTTGTACCTTCATTCTTGACATCTTTGACCATGTAAACAACTTGTAAACTCTTATAGGATCATTCTTGGCTCAGTTGAACATGAAAACAATCCGTAACAACTTGAGAATTCATTCTTGACTCGTTTGAACATGGAAACAACTTGAACGTTTATTCTTGACATGTTTGACCATGGAAACAACTTGTAAACTCTTATAGGATAATTCTTGGCTCATTTGAACATGAAAATATTCCGTAACAACTTGAGACTTCATTCTTGACTCGTTCGAACATGGAAACAACTTGTAAACTCTTATTGGATCATTCTTGGCTCATTTTAACATGAAAACAATCTGTAACAACTTGAGAATTCATTCTAGACTCGTTCAAACTTGGACACAACTTGTACCTTCATTCTTGACATCTTTGACCATGTAAACAACTTGTAAACTCTTATTGGATCATTCTTGGCTCATTTTAACATGAAAACAATCCGTAACAACTTGAGAATTCATTCTTGAGTCGTTCAAACTTGGACACAACTTGTACCTTCATTGTTGACATGTTTGACCATGTAAACAACTTGTAAACTCTTATAGGATCATTCTTGGCTCAGTTGAACAAGAAAACAATCCGTAACAACTTGAGAATTCATTCTTGACTCGTTCGAACTTGGAAATAACTTAAACCTTCATTCTTGACATGTTTGACCATGGAAACAACTTGTAAACTCTTGTAGGATCATTCTTGGCTCATTTGAACATGAAAATATTCCGTAACAACTTGAGACTTCATTCTTGACTCGTTCGAACATGGAAACAACTTGTAAACTCTTATTGGATCATTCTTGGCTCATTTTAACATGAAAACAATCCGTAACAACTTGAGAATTCATTCTTGACTCGTTCAAACTTGGACGCAACTTGTACCTTCATTGTTGACATGTTTGACCATGTAAACAACTTGTAAACTCTGATATGATCTTTCTTGGCTCAGTTGAACATGAAAACAATCCGTAACAACTTGAGAATTCATTCTTGACTCGTTCGAACTTGGAAACAACTTGAACCTTTATTCTTGACATGTTTGACCATGGAAACAACTTGTAAACTCTTATAGGATAATTCTTGGCTCATTTGAACATGAAAATATTCCGTAACAACTTGAGACTTCATTCTTGACTCGTTCGAACATGGAAATAACTTGTAAACTCTTATTGGATCATTCTTGGTTCATTTTAACATGAAAACAATCCGTAACAACTTGAGAATTCATTCTTGACTCGTTCAAACTTGGACACAACTTGTACCTTCATTGTTGACATGTTTGACCATGTAAACAACTTTAAAACTCTTATAGGATCATTCTTGGCTCAGTTGAACATGAAAACAATCCGTAACAACTTGAGAATTCATTCTTGACTCGTTCGAACTTGGAAATAACTTAAACCTTCATTCTTGACATGTTTGACCATGGAAACAACTTGTAAACTCTTGTAGGATTATTCTAGGCTCATTTGAACATGAAAATATTCCGTAACTACTTGAGACTTCATGCTTGACTTGTTCGAACATGGAAACAACTTGTAAACTCTTATTAGATCATTCTTGGCTCATTTTAACATGAAAACAATCTGTAAGAACTTGAGAATTCATTCTTGACTCGTTCAAACTTGGACACAACTTGTACCTTCATTCTTGACATCTTTGACCATGTAAACAACTTGTAAACTCTTATAGGATCATTCTTGGCTCAGTTGAACATGAAAACAATCCGTAACAACTTGAGACTTCATTCTTGACTCGTTCGAACATGGAAACAACTTGTAAACTCTTATTGGATCATTCTTGGCTCATTTTAACATGAAAACAATCCGTAACAACTTGAGAATTCATTCTTGACTCGTTCAAACTTGGACACAACTTGTACCTTCATTATTGACATCTTTGACCATGTAAACAACTTGTAAACTCTTATTGGATCATTCTTGGCTCAGTTGAACATGAAAACAATCCGTAACAACTTGAGAATTCATTCTTGACTCGTTCGAACTTGGAAACAACTTGAACCTTTATTCTTGACATGTTTGACCATGGAAACAACTTGTAAACTGTTATAGGATAATTCTTGGCTTATTTGAACATGAAAATATTCCGTAACAACTTGAGACTTCATTCTTGACTCGTTCGAACATGGAAACAACTTGTAAACTCTTATTGGATCATTCTTGGCTCATTTTAACATGAAAACAATCCGTAACAACTTGAGAATTCATTCTTGACTCGTTCAAACTTGGACGCAACTTGTACCTTCATTGTTGACATGTTTGACCATGTAAACAACTTGTAAACTCTGATATGATCTTTCTTGGCTCAGTTGAACAAGAAAACAATCCGTAACAACTTGAGAATTCATTCTTGACTCGTTCGAACTTGGAAATAACTTAAACCTTCATTCTTCACATGTTTGACCATGGAAACAACTTGTAAACTCTTGTAGGATTATTCTAGGCTCATTTGAACATGAAAATATTCCGTAACAACTTGAGACTTCATTCTTGACTGGTTCGAACATGGAAACAACTTGTAAACTCTTATTAGATCATTCTTGACTCATTTTAACATGAAAACAATCTGTAACAACTTGAGAATTCATTCCTGACTCGTTCAAACTTGGACACAACTTGTACCTTCATTCTTGACATCTTTGACCATGTAAACAACTTGTAAACTCTTATAGGATCATTCTTGGCTCAGTTGAACATGAAAACAATCCGTAACAACTTGAGACTTCATTCTTGACTCGTTCGAACATGGAAACAACTTGTAAACTCTTATTGGATCATTCTTGGCTCATTTTAACATGAAAACAATCCGTAACAACTTGAGAATTCATTCTTGACTCGTTCAAACTTGGACACAACTTGTACCTTCATTATTGACATCTTTGACCATGTAAACAACTTGTAAACTCTTATTGGATCATTCTTGGCTCAGTTGAACATGAAAACAATCCGTAACAACTTGAGAATTCATTCTTGACTCGTTTGAACATGGAAACAACTTGAACGTTTATTCTTGACATGTTTGACCATGGAAACAACTTGTAAACTCTTATAGGATAATTCTTGGCTCATTTGAACATGAAAATATTTCGTAACAACTTGAGACTTCATTCTTGACTCGTTCGAACATGGAAACAACTTGTAAACTCTTATTGGATCATTCTTGGCTCATTTTAACATGAAAACAATCTGTAACAACTTGAGAATTCATTCTAGACTCGTTCAAACTTGGACACAACTTGTACCTTCATTCTTGACATCTTTGACCATGTAAACAACTTGTAAACTCTTATTGGATCATTCTTGGCTCATTTTAACATGAAAACAATCCGTAACAACTTGAGAATTCATTCTTGACTCGTTCAAACTTGGACACAACTTGTACCTTCATTGTTGACATGTTTGACCATGTAAACAACTTGTAAACTCTTATAGGATCATTCTTGGCTCAGTTGAACAAGAAAACAATCCGTAACAACTTGAGAATTCATTCTTGACTCGTTCGAACTTGGAAATAACTTAAACCTTCATTCTTGACATGTTTGACCATGGAAACAACTTGTAAACTCTTGTAGGATCATTCTTGGCTCATTTGAACATGAAAATATTCCGTAACAACTTGAGACTTCATTCTTGACTCGTTCGAACATGGAAACAACTTGTAAACTCTTATTGGATCATTCTTGGCTCATTTTAACATGAAAACAATCTGTAACAACTTGAGAATTCATTCTTGACTCGTTCAAACTTGGACACAACTTGTACCTTCATTCTTGACATCTTTGACCATGTAAACAACTTGTAAACTCTTATAGGATCATTCTTGGCTCAGTTGAACATGAAAACAATCCGTAACAACTTGAGAATTCATTCTTGACTCGTTCGAACTTGGAAACAACTTGAACCTTTATTCTTGACATGTTTGACCATGGAAACAACTTGTAAACTCTTATAGGATAATTCTTGGCTCATTTGAACATGAAAATATTCCGTAACAACTTGAGACTTCATTTTTGACTCGTTCGAACATGGAAATAACTTGTAAACTCTTATTGGATCATTCTTGGTTCATTTTAACATGAAAACAATCCGTAACAACTTGAGAATTCATTCTTGACTCGTTCAAACTTGGACACAACTTGTACCTTCATTGTTGACATGTTTGACCATGTAAACAACTTTAAAACTCTTATAGGATCATTCTTGGCTCAGTTGAACATGAAAACAATCCGTAACAACTTGAGAATTCATTCTTGACTCGTTCGAACTTGGAAATAACTTAAACCTTCATTCTTGACATGTTTGACCATGGAAACAACTTGTAAACTCTTGTAGGATTATTCTAGGCTCATTTGAACATGAAAATATTCCGTAACTACTTGAGACTTCATGCTTGACTTGTTCGAACATGGAAACAACTTGTAAACTCTTATTAGATCATTCTTGGATCATTTTAACATGAAAACAATCTGTAAGAACTTGAGAATTCATTCTTGACTCGTTCAAACTTGGACACAACTTGTACCTTCATTCTTGACATCTTTGACCATGTAAACAACTTGTAAACTCTTATAGGATCATTCTTGGCTCAGTTGAACATGAAAACAATCCGTAACAACTTGAGACTTCATTCTTGACTCGTTCGAACATGGAAACAACTTGTAAACTCTTATTGGATCATTCTTGGCTCATTTTAACATGAAAACAATCCGTAACAACTTGAGAATTCATTCTTGACTCGTTCAAACTTGGACACAACTTGTACCTTCATTATTGACATCTTTGACCATGTAAACAACTTGTAAACTCTTATTGGATCATTCTTGGCTCAGTTGAACATGAAAACAATCCGTAACAACTTGAGAATTCATTCTTGACTCGTTCGAACTTGGAAACAACTTGAACCTTTATTCTTGACATGTTTGACCATGGAAACAACTTGTAAACTGTTATAGGATAATTCTTGGCTTATTTGAACATGAAAATATTCCGTAACAACTTGAGACTTCATTCTTGACTCGTTCGAACATGGAAACAACTTGTAAACTCTTATTGGATCATTCTTGGCTCATTTTAACATGAAAACAATCCGTAACAACTTGAGAATTCATTCTTGACTCGTTCAAACTTGGACGCAACTTGTACCTTCATTGTTGACATGTTTGACCATGTAAACAACTTGTAAACTCTGATATGATCTTTCTTGGCTCAGTTGAACAAGAAAACAATCCGTAACAACTTGAGAATTCATTCTTGACTCGTTCGAACTTGGAAATAACTTAAACCTTCATTCTTGACATGTTTGACCATGGAAACAACTTGTAAACTCTTGTAGGATTATTCTAGGCTCATTTGAACATGAAAATATTCCGTAACAACTTGAGACTTCATTCTTGACTGGTTCGAACATGGAAACAACTTGTAAACTCTTATTAGATCATTCTTGACTCATTTTAACATGAAAACAATCTGTAACAACTTGAGAATTCATTCTTGACTCGTTCAAACTTGGACACAACTTGTACCTTCATTCTTGACATCTTTGACCATGTAAACAACTTGTAAACTCTTATAGGATCATTCTTGGCTCAGTTGAACATGAAAACAATCCGTAACAACTTGAGACTTCATTCTTGACTCGTTCGAACATGGAAACAACTTGTAAACTCTTATTGGATCATTCTTGGCTCATTTTAACATGAAAACAATCCGTAACAACTTGAGAATTCATTCTTGACTCGTTCAAACTTGGACACAACTTGTACCTTCATTATTGACATCTTTGACCATGTAAACAACTTGTAAACTCTTATTGGATCATTCTTGGCTCAGTTGAACATGAAAACAATCCGTAACAACTTGAGAATTCATTCTTGACTCGTTTGAACATGGAAACAACTTGAACGTTTATTCTTGACATGTTTGACCATGGAAACAACTTGTAAACTCTTATAGGATAATTCTTGGCTCATTTGAACATGAAAATATTTCGTAACAACTTGAGACTTCATTCTTGACTCGTTCGAACATGGAAACAACTTGTAAACTCTTATTGGATCATTCTTGGCTCATTTTAACATGAAAACAATCTGTAACAACTTGAGAATTCATTCTAGACTCGTTCAAACTTGGACACAACTTGTACCTTCATTCTTGACATCTTTGACCATGTAAACAACTTGTAAACTCTTATTGGATCATTCTTGGCTCATTTTAACATGAAAACAATCCGTAACAACTTGAGAATTCATTCTTGACTCGTTCAAACTTGGACACAACTTGTACCTTCATTGTTGACATGTTTGACCATGTAAACAACTTGTAAACTCTTATAGGATCATTCTTGGCTCAGTTGAACAAGAAAACAATCCGTAACAACTTGAGAATTCATTCTTGACTCGTTCGAACTTGGAAATAACTTAAACCTTCATTCTTGACATGTTTGACCATGGAAACAACTTGTAAACTCTTGTAGGATCATTCTTGGCTCATTTGAACATGAAAATATTCCGTAACAACTTGAGACTTCATTCTTGACTCGTTCGAACATGGAAACAACTTGTAAACTCTTATTGGATCATTCTTGGCTCATTTTAACATGAAAACAATCTGTAACAACTTGAGAATTCATTCTTGACTCGTTCAAACTTGGACACAACTTGTACCTTCATTCTTGACATCTTTGACCATGTAAACAACTTGTAAACTCTTATAGGATCATTCTTGGCTCAGTTGAACATGAAAACAATCCGTAACAACTTGAGAATTCATTCTTGACTCGTTCGAACTTGGAAACAACTTGAACCTTTATTCTTGACATGTTTGACCATGGAAACAACTTGTAAACTCTTATAGGATAATTCTTGGCTCATTTGAACATGAAAATATTCCGTAACAACTTGAGACTTCATTTTTGACTCGTTCGAACATGGAAATAACTTGTAAACTCTTATTGGATCATTCTTGGTTCATTTTAACATGAAAACAATCCGTAACAACTTGAGAATTCATTCTTGACTCGTTCAAACTTGGACACAACTTGTACCTTCATTGTTGACATGTTTGACCATGTAAACAACTTTAAAACTCTTATAGGATCATTCTTGGCTCAGTTGAACATGAAAACAATCCGTAACAACTTGAGAATTCATTCTTGACTCGTTCGAACTTGGAAATAACTTAAACCTTCATTCTTGACATGTTTGACCATGGAAACAACTTGTAAACTCTTGTAGGATTATTCTAGGCTCATTTGAACATGAAAATATTCCGTAACTACTTGAGACTTCATGCTTGACTTGTTCGAACATGGAAACAACTTGTAAACTCTTATTAGATCATTCTTGGCTCATTTTAACATGAAAACAATCTGTAAGAACTTGAGAATTCATTCTTGACTCGTTCAAACTTGGACACAACTTGTACCTTCATTCTTGACATCTTTGACCATGTAAACAACTTGTAAACTCTTATAGGATCATTCTTGGCTCTGTTGAACATGAAAACAATCCGTAACAACTTGAGAATTCATTCTTGACTCGTTCGAACTTGGAAACAACTTGAACCTTTATTCTTGACATGTTTGACCATGGAAACAACTTGTAAACTGTTATAGGATAATTCTTGGCTTATTTGAACATGAAAATATTCCGTAACAACTTGAGACTTCATTCTTGACTCGTTCGAACATGGAAACAACTTGTAAACTCTTATTGGATCATTCTTGGCTCATTTTAACATGAAAACAATCCGTAACAACTTGAGAATTCATTCTTGACTCGTTCAAACTTGGACACAACTTGTACCTTCATTGTTGACATGTTTGACCATGTAAACAACTTGTAAACTCTTATAGGATCATTCTTGGCTCAGTTGAACATGAAAACAATCCGTAACAACTTGAGAATTCATTCTTGACTCGTTCGAACTTGGAAACAACTTAAACCTTCATTCTTGACATGTTTGACCATTGAAACAACTTGTAAACTCTTGTAGGATCATTCTTGACTCATTTGAACATGAAAATATTTCGTAACAACTTGAGACTTCATTCTTGACTCGTTCGAACATGGAAACAACTTGTAAACTCTTATTGGATCATTCTTGGTTCATTTTAACATGAAAACAATCCGTACAACTTGAGAATTCATTCTTGACTCGTTCAAACTTGGACACAACTTGTACCTTCATTCTTGACATGTTTGACCATGTAAACAAATTGTAAACTCTTATAAGATCATTCTTGACTCAGTTGAACATGAAAACAATCCGTAACAACTTGAGAATTCATTCCTGACTCGTACGAACTTGGAAATAGCTTGAAACTTCATTCTTGACATGTTTGACCATGGAAACAACTTGTAAACTCTTGTAGGATCATTCTTGGCTCATTTGAACATGAAAATATTCCGTAACAACTTGAGACTTCATTCTTGACTCGTTCGAACTTGGAAACAACTTGTAAACTCTTATTGGATCATTCTTGGCTCATTTTAACATGAAAACAATCCGTAACAACTTGAGAATTCATTCTTGACTCGTTCAAACTTGGACACAACTTGTACCTTCATTGTTGACATGTTTGACCATGTAAACAACTTGTAAACTCTTATAGGATCATTCTTGGCTCAGTTGAACATGAAAACAATCCGTAACAACTTGAGAATTCATTCTTGACTCGTTCGAATTTAGAAATAACTTAAACCTTCATACTTGACATGTTTGACCATGTAAACAACTTGTAAACTCTTATAGGATCATTCTTGGCTCAGTTGAACATGAAAACAATCCGTAACAACTTGAGAATTCATTCTTGACTCGTTCGAACTTGGAAATAAGTTAAACCTTCATTCTTGACATGTTTGACCATGGAAACAACTTGTAAACTCTTGTAGGATCATTCTTGGCTCATTTGAACATGAAAATATTCCGTAACAACTTGAGACTTCATTCTTGACTCGTTCGAACATGGAAATAACTTGTAAACTCTTATAGGATCATTCTTGGCTCAGTTGAACATGAAAACAATCCGTAACAACTTGAGAATTCATTCTTGACTCGTTCGAACTTGGAAACAACTTAAACCTTCACTCTTGACATGTTTGACCAGTGAAACAACTTGTAAACTCTTGTAGGATCATTCTTGGCTCAGTTGAACATGAAAACAATCCGTAACAACTTGAGAATTCATTCTTGACTCGTTCGAACTTGGAAATAAGTTAAACCTTCATTCTTGACATGTTTGACCATGGAAACAACTTGTAAACTCTTGTAGGATCATTCTTGGCTCATTTTAACATGAAAACAATCTGTAAGAACTTGAGAATTCATTCTTGACTCGTTCAAACTTGGACACAACTTGTACCTTCATTGTTGACATGTTTGACCATGTAAACAACTTGTAAACTCTTATAGGATCATTCTTGGCTCAGTTGAACATGAAAACAATCCGTAACAACTTGAGAATTCATTCTTGACTCGTTCGAACTTGGAAACAACTTAAACCTTCACTCTTGACATGTTTGACCATTGAAACAACTTGTAAACTCTTGTAGGATCATTCTTGGCTCAGTTGAACATGAAAAGAATCCGTAACAACTTGAGAATTCATTCTTGACTCGTTCGAACTTGGAAATAAGTTAAACCTTCATTCTTGACATGTTTGACCATGGAAACAACTTGTAAACTCTTGTAGGATCATTCTTGGCTCATTTTAACATGAAAACAATCTGTAAGAACTTGAGAATTCATTCTTGACTCGTTCAAACTTGGACACAACTTGTACCTTCATTCTTGACATCTTTGACTATGTAAACAACTTGTAAACTCTTATAGGATCATTCTTGGCTCAGTTGAACATGAAAACAATCCGTAACAACTTGAGAATTCATTCTTGACTCGTTCGAACTTGGAAACAACTTGAACCTTTATTCTTGACATGTTTGACCATGGAAACAACTTGTAAACTCTTATAGGATAATTCTTGGCTCATTTGAACATGAAAATATTCCGTAACAACTTGAGACTTCATTCTTGACTCGTTCGAACATGGAAATAACTTGTAAACTCTTATTGGATCATTCTTGGTTCATTTTAACATGAAAACAATCTGTAACAACTTGAGAATTCATTCTTGACTCGTTCAAACTTGGACACAACTTGTACCTTCATTGTTGACATGTTTGACCATGTAAACAACTTTAAAACTCTTATAGGATCATTCTTGGCTCAGTTGAACATGAAAACAATCCGTAACAACTTGAGAATTCATTCTTGACTCGTTCGAACTTGGAAATAACTTAAACCTTCATTCTTGACATGTTTGACCATGGAAACAACTTGTAAACTCTTGTAGGATTATTTTAGGCTCATTTGAACATGAAAATATTCCGTAACTACTTGAGACTTCATGCTTGACTTGTTCGAACATGGAAACAACTTGTAAACTCTTATTAGATCATTCTTGGCTCATTTTAACATGAAAACAATCTGTAAGAACTTGAGAATTCATTCTTGACTCGTTCAAACTTGGACACAACTTGTACCTTCATTCTTGACATCTTTGACCATGTAAACAACTTGTAAACTCTTATAGGATCATTCTTGGCTCAGTTGAACATGAAAACAATCCGTAACAACTTGAGAATTCATTCTTGACTCGTTCGAACTTGGAAACAACTTGAACCTTTATTCTTGACATGTTTGACCATGGAAACAACTTGTAAACTGTTATAGGATAATTCTTGGCTTATTTGAACATGAAAATATTCCGTAACAACTTGAGACTTCATTCTTGACTCGTTCGAACATGGAAACAACTTGTAAACTCTTATTGGATCATTCTTGGCTCATTTTAACATGAAAACAATCCGTAACAACTTGAGAATTCATTCTTGACTCGTTCAAACTTGGACACAACTTGTACCTTCATTGTTGACATGTTTGACCATGTAAACAACTTGTAAACTCTTATAGGATCATTCTTGGCTCAGTTGAACATGAAAACAATCCGTAACAACTTGAGAATTGATTCTTGACTCGTTCGAACTTGGAAACAACTTAAACCTTCATTCTTGACATGTTTGACCATTGAAACAACTTGTAAACTCTTGTAGGATCATTCTTGACTCATTTGAACATGAAAATATTTCGTAACAACTTGAGACTTCATTCTTGACTCGTTCGAACATGGAAACAACTTGTAAACTCTTATTGGATCATTCTTGGTTCATTTTAACATGAAAACAATCCGTACAACTTGAGAATTCATTCTTGACTCGTTCAAACTTGGACACAACTTGTACCTTCATTCTTGACATGTTTGACCATGTAAACAAATTGTAAACTCTTATAAGATCATTCTTGACTCAGTTGAACATGAAAACAATCCGTAACAACTTGAGAATTCATTCCTGACTCGTACGAACTTGGAAATAGCTTGAAACTTCATTCTTGACATGTTTGACCATGGAAACAACTTGTAAACTCTTGTAGGATCATTCTTGGCTCATTTGAACATGAAAATATTCCGTAACAACTTGAGATTTCATTCTTGACTCGTTCGAACTTGGAAACAACTTGTAAACTCTTATTGGATCATTCTTGGCTCATTTTAACATGAAAACAATCCGTAACAACTTGAGAATTCATTCTTGACTCGTTCAAACTTGGACACAACTTGTAACTTCATTGTTGACATGTTTGACCATGTAAACAACTTGTAAACTCTTATAGGATCATTCTTGGCTCAGTTGAACATGAAAACAATCCGTAACAACTTGAGAATTCATTCTTGACTCGTTCGAATTTAGAAATAACTTAAACCTTCATACTTGACATGTTTGACCATGTAAACAACTTGTAAACTCTTATAGGATCATTCTTGGCTCAGTTGAACATGAAAACAATCCGTAACAACTTGAGAATTCATTCTTGACTCGTTCGAACTTGGAAATAAGTTAAACCTTCATTCTTGACATGTTTGACCATGGAAACAACTTGTAAACTCTTGTAGGATCATTCTTGGCTCATTTGAACATGAAAATATTCCGTAACAACTTGAGAATTCATTCTTGACTCGTTCGAACTTGGAAACAACTTGAACCTTTATTCTTGACATGTTTGACCATGGAAACAACTTGTAAACTGTTATAGGATAATTCTTGGCTCATTTGAACATGAAAATATTCCGTAACAACTTGAGACTTCATTCTTGACTCGTTCGAACATGGAAACAACTTGTAAACTCTTATTGGATCATTCTTGGCTCATTTTAACATGAAAACAATCCGTAACAACTTGAGAATTCATTCTTGACTCGTTCAAACTTGGACACAACTTGTACCTTCATTGTTGACATGTTTGACCATGTAAACAACTTGTAAACTCTTATAGGATCATTCTTGGCTCAGTTGAACATGAAAACAATCCGTAACAACTTGAGAATTCATTCTTGACTCGTTCGAACTTGGAAACAACTTAAACCTTCACTCTTGACATGTTTGACCATTGAAACAACTTGTAAACTCTTGTAGGATCATTCTTGGCTCAGTTGAACATGAAAACAATCCGTAACAACTTGAGAATTCATTCTTGACTCGTTCGAACTTGGAAATAAGTTAAACCTTCATTCTTCACATGTTTGACCATGGAAACAACTTGTAAACTCTTGTAGGATCATTCTTGGCTCATTTTAACATGAAAACAATCTGTAAGAACTTGAGAATTCATTCTTGACTCGTTCAAACTTGGACACAACTTGTACCTTCATTCTTGACATCTTTGACCATGTAAACAACTTGTAAACTCTTATAGGATCATTCTTGGCTCAGTTGAACATGAAAACAATCCGTAACAACTTGAGAATTCATTCTTGACTCGTTCGAACTTGGAAACAACTTGAACGTTTATTCTTGACATGTTTGACCATGGAAACAACTTGTAAACTCTTATAGGATAATTCTTGGCTCATTTGAACATGAAAATATTCTGTAACAACTTGAGACTTCATTCTTGACTCGTTCGAACATGGAAACAACTTGTAAACTCTTATTGGATCATTCTTCGCTCATTTTAACATGAAAACAATCCGTAACAACTTGACAAATCATTCTTGACTCGTTCAAACTTGGACGCAACTTGTACCTTCATTGTTGACATGTTTGACCATGTAAACAACTTGTAAACTCTTATATGATCTTTCTTGGCTCAGTTGAACAAGAAAACAATCCGTAACAACTTGAGAATTCATTCTTGACTCGTTCGAACTTGGAAATAACTTAAACCTTCATTCTTGACATGTTTGACCATGGAAACAACTTGTAAACTCTTGTAGGATTATTCTAGGCTCATTTGAACATGAAAATATTCCGTAACAACTTGAGACTTCATTCTTGACTTGTTCGAACATGGAAACAACTTGTAAACTCTTATTAGATTATTCTTGGCTCATTTTAACATGAAAACAATCTGTAAGAACTTGAGAATTCATTCTTGACTCGTTCAAACTTGGACACAACTTGTACCTTCATTCTTGACATCTTTAACCATGTAAACAACTTGTAAACTCTTATAGGATCATTCTTGGCTCAGTTGAACATGAAAACAATCCGTAACAACTTGAGAATTCATTCTTGACTCGTTCGAACTTGGAAACAACTTGAACCTTTATTCTTGACATGTTTGACCGTGGAAACAACTTGTAAACTGTTATAGGATAATTCTTGGCTTATTTGAACATGAAAATATTCCGTATCAACTTGAGACTTCATTCTTGACTTGTTCGAATATGGAAACAACTTGTAAACTCTTAATGGATCATTCTTGGCTCATTTTAACATGAAAACAATCTGTAACAACTTGAGAATTCATTCTTGACTCGTTCAAACTTGGACACAACTTGTACCTTCATTCTTGACATCTTTGACCATGTAAACAACTTGTAAACTCTTATAGGATCTTTCTTGGCTCAGTTGAACATGAAAACAATCCGTAACAACTTGAGAATTCATTCTTGACTCGTTCGAACTTGGAAACAACTTGAACGTTGATTCTTGACATGTTTGACCATGGAAACAACTTGTAAACTCTTATAGGATCATTCTTGGCTCATTTGAACATGAAAATATTCCGTAACAACTTGAGACTTCATTCTTGACTCGTTCGAACATGGAAACAACTTGTAAACTCTTATTGGATCATTCTTGGCTCATTTTAACATGAAAACAATCTGTAAGAACTTGAGAATTCATTCTTGACTCGTTCAAACTTGGACACAACTTGTACCTTCATTCTTGACATCTTTGAACATGTAAACAACTTGTAAACTCTTATAGGATCATTCTTGGCTCAGTTGAACATGAAAACAATCCGTAACAACTTGAGAATTCATTCTTGACTCGTTCGAACTTGGAAACAACTTGAACGTTTATTCTTGACATGTTTGACCATGGAAACAACTTGTAAACTCTTATAGGATAATTATTGGCTCATTTGAACATGAAAATATTTCGTAACAACTTGAGACTTCATTCTTGACTCGTTCGAACATGGAAACAACTTGTAAACTCTTATTGGATCATTCTTGGCTCATTTTAACATGAAAACAATCTGTAACAACTTGAGAATTCATTCTTGACTCGTTCGAACTTGGAAATAACTTAAACCTTCATTCTTGACATGTTTGACCATGGAAACAACTTGTAAACTCTTGTAGGATTATTCTAGGCTCATTTGAACATGAAAATATTCCGTAACAACTTGAGACTTCATTCTTGACTCGTTCGAACATGGAAACAACTTGTAAACTCTTATTGGATCATTCTTGGCTCATTTTAACATGAAAACAATCTGTAACAACTTGAGAATTCATTCTTGACTCGTTCAAACTTGGACACAACTTGTACCTTCATTCTTGACATCTTTGACCATGTAAACAACTTGTAAACTCTTATAGGATCATTCTTGGCTCAGTTGAACATGAAAACAATCCGTAACAACTTGAGAATTCATTCTTGACTCGTTCGAACTTGGAAACAACTTGAACCTTTATTCTTGACATGTTTGACCATGGAAACAACTTGTAAACTCTTATAGGATAATTCTTGGCTCATTTGAACATGAAAATATTCCGTAACAACTTGAGACTTCATTCTTGACTCGTTCGAACATGGAAACAACTTGTAAACTCTTATTGGATCATTCTTGGTTCATTTTAACATGAAAACAATCCGTAACAACTTGAGAATTCATTCTTGACTCGTTCAAACTTGGACACAACTTGTACCTTCATTGTTGACATGTTTGACCATGTAAACAACTTTAAAACTCTTATAGGATCATTCTTGGCTCAGTTGAACATGAAAACAATCCGTAACAACTTGAGAATTCATTCTTGACTCGTTCGAACTTGGAAATAACTTAAACCTTCATTCTTGACATGTTTGACCATGGAAACAACTTGTAAACTCTTGTAGGATTATTCTAGGCTCATTTGAACATGAAAATATTCCGTAACAACTTGAGACTTCATTCTTGACTCGTTCGAACATGGAAACAACTTGTAAACTCTTATTGGATCATTCTTGGCTCATTTTAACATGAAAACAATCTGTAAGAACTTGAGAATTCATTCTTGACTCGTTCAAACTTGGACACAACTTGTACCTTCATTCTTGACATCTTTGACCATGTAAACAATTTGTAAACTCTTATAGGATCATTCTTGGCTCAGTTGAACATGAAAACAATCCGTAACAACTTGAGAATTCATTCTTGACTCGTTTGAACATGGAAACAACTTGAACGTTTATTCTTGACATGTTTGACCATGGAAACAACTTGTAAACTCTTATAGGATAATTCTTGGCTCATTTGAACATGAAAATATTCCGTAACAACTTGAGACTTCATTCTTGACTCGTTCGAACATGGAAACAACTTGTAAACTCTTATTGGATCATTCTTGGCTCATTTTAACATGAAAACAATCTGTAACAACTTGAGAATTCATTCTTGACTCGTTCAAACTTGGACACAACTTGTACCTTCATTCTTGACATCTTTGACCATGTAAACAACTTGTAAACTCTTATTGGATCATTCTTGGCTCATTTTAACATGAAAACAATCCGTAACAACTTGAGAATTCATTCTTGACTCGTTCAAACTTGGACACAACTTGTACCTTCATTGTTGACATGTTTGACCATGTAAACAACTTGTAAACTCTTATAGGATCATTCTTGGCTCAGTTGAACAAGAAAACAATCTGTAACAACTTGAGAATTCATTCTTGACTCGTTCAAACTTGGAAATAACTTAAACCTTCACTCTTGACATGTTTGACCATGGAAACAACTTGTAAACTCTTGTAGGATCATTCTTGGCTCATTTGAACATGAAAATATTCCGTAACAACTTGAGACTTCATTCTTGACTTGTTCGAACATGGAAACAACTTGTAAACTCTTATTGGATCATTCTTGGCTCATTTTAACATGAAAACAATCTGTAACAACTTGAGAATTCATTGTTGAGTCATTCAAACTTGGACACAACTTGTACCTTCATTCTTGACATCTTTGACCATGTAAACAACTTGTAAACTCTTATAGGATCATTCTTGGCTCAGTTGAACATGAAAACAATCCGTAACAACTTGAGAATTCATTCTTGACTCGTTCGAACATGGAAACAACTTGAACGTTTATTCTTGACATGTTTGACCATGGAAACAACTTGTAAACTCTTGTAGGATCATTCTTGGCTCATTTGAACATGAAAATATTCCGTAACAACTTGAGACTTCATTCTTGACTCGTTCGAACATGGAAACAACTTGTAAACTCTTATTGGATCATTCTTGGCTCATTTTAACATGAAAACAATCCGTAACAACTTGAGAATTCATTCTTGACTCGTTCAAATTTGGACACAACTTGTACATTCATTCTTGACATGTTTGACCATGTAAACAACTTGTAAACTCTTATAGGATCATTCTTAGCTCAGTTGAACATGAAAACAATCCGTAACAACTTGAGAATTCATTCTAGACTCGTTCGAACTTGGAAATAACTTAAACCTTCATTCTTGACATGTTTGACCATGTAAACAACTTGTAAACTCTTATAGGATCATTCTTAGCTCAGTTGAACATGAAAACAATCCGTAACAACTTGAGAATTCATTCTTGACTCGTTCAAACTTGGACACAACTTGTACCTTCATTCTTGACATCTTTGACCATGTAAACAACTTGTAAACTCTTATAGGATCATTCTTGGCTCAGTTGAACATGAAAACAATCCGTAACAACTTGAGAATTCATTCTTGACTCGTTCGAACTTGGAAACAACTTGAACGTTTATTCTTGACATGTTTGACCATGGAAACAACTTGTAAACTCTTATAGGATAATTCTTGGCTCATTTGAACATGAAAATATTCCGTAACAACTTGAGACTTCATTCTTGACTCGTTCGAACATGGAAACAACTTGTAAACTCTTATTGGATCATTCTTGGCTCATTTTAACATGAAAACAATCCGTAACAACTTGAGAATTCATTCTTGACTCGTTCAAACTTGGAAATAACTTAAACCTTCATTCTTGACATGTTTGACCATGGAAGCAACTTGTAAACTCTTGTAGGATTATTCTAGGCTCATTTGAACATGAAAATATTCCGTCACAACTTGAGACTTCATTCTTGACTCGTTCGAACATGGAAACAACTTGTAAACTCTTATTGGATCATTCTTGGCTCATTTTAACATGAAAACAATCTGTAACAACTTGAGAATTAATTCTTGACTCGTTCAAACTTGGACACAACTTGTACCTTCATTCTTGACATCTTTGACCATGTAAACAACTTGTAAACTCTTATAGGATCATTCTTGGCTCAGTTGAACATGAAAACAATCCGTAACAACTTGAGAATTCATTCTTGACTCGTTCGAACTTGGAAACAACTTGAACCTTTATTCTTGACATGTTTGACCATGGAAACAACTTGTAAACTCTTATAGGATAATTCTTGGCTCATTTGAACATGAAAATATTCCGTAACAACTTGAGACTTCATTCTTGACTTGTTCGAACATGGAAACAACTTGTAAACTCTTATTGGATCATTCTTGGTTCATTTTAACATGAAAAAAATCCGTAATAACTTGAGAATTCATTCTTGACTCGTTCAAACTTGGACACAACTTGTACCTTCATTGTTGACATGTTTGACCATGTAAACAACTTTAAAACTCTTATAGGATCATTCTTGGCTCAGTTGAACATGAAAACAATCCGTAACAACTTGAGAATTCATTCTTGACTCGTTCGAACTTGGAAATAACTTAAACCTTCATTCTTGACATGTTTGACCATGGAAACAACTTGTAAACTCTTGTAGGATTATTCTAGGCTCATTTGAACATGAAAATATTCCGTAACAACTTGAGACTTCATTCTTGACTTGTTCGAACATGGAAACAACTTGTAAACTCTTATTAGATCATTCTTGGCTCATTTTAACATGAAAACAATCTGTAAGAACTTGAGAATTCATTCTTGACTCGTTCAAACTTGGACACAACTTGTACCTTCATTCTTGACATCTTTGACCATGTAAACAACTTGTAAACTCTTATAGGATCATTCTTGGCTCAGTTGAACATGAAAACAATCCGTAACAACTTGAGAATTCATTCTTGACTCGTTCGAACTTGGAAATAACTTGAACCTTTATTCTTGACATGTTTGACCATGGAAACAACTTGTAAACTGTTATAGGATAATTCTTGGCTCATTTGAACATGAAAATATTCCGTAACAACTTGAGACTTCATTCTTGACTCGTTCGAACATGGAAACAACTTGTAAACTCTTATTGGATCATTCTTGGCTCATTTTAACATGAAAACAATCCGTAACAACTTGAGAATTCATTCTTGACTCGTTCAAACTTGGACACAACTTGTACCTTCATTGTTGACATGTTTGACCATGTAAACAACTTGTAAACTCTTATAGGATCATTCTTGGCTCAGTTGAACATGAAAACAATCCGTAACAACTTGAGAATTCATTCTTGACTCGTTCGAACTTGGAAACAACTTAAACCTTCATTCTTGACATGTTTGACCATTGAAACAACTTGTAAACTCTTGTAGGATCATTCTTGGCTCAGTTGAACATGAAAACAATCCGTAACAACTTGAGAATTCATTCTTGACTCGTTCGAACTTGGAAACAACTTAAACCTTCATTCTTGACATGTTTGACCATTGAAACAACTTGTAAACTCTTGTAGGATCATTCTTGACTCATTTGAACATGAAAATATTTCGTAACAACTTGAGACTTCATTCTTGACTCGTTCGAACATGGAAACAACTTGTAAACTCTTATTGGATCATTCTTGGTTCATTTTAACATGAAAACAATCCGTACAACTTGAGAATTCATTCTTGACTCGTTCAAACTTGGACACAACTTGTACCTTCATTCTTGACATGTTTGACCATGTAAACAACTTGTAAACTCTTATAAGATCATTCTTGACTCAGTTGAACATGAAAACAATCCGTAACAACTTGAGAATTCATTCCTGACTCGTACGAACTTGGAAACAGCTTGAAACTTCATTCTTGACATGTTTGACCATGGAAACAACTTGTAAACTCTTGTAGGATCATTCTTGGCTCATTTGAACATGAAAATATTCCGTAACAACTTGAGACTTCATTCTTGACTCGTTCGAACATGGAAACAACTTGTAAACTCTTATTGGATCATTCTTGGCTCATTTTAACATGAAAACAATCCGTAACAACTTGAGAATTCATTCTTGACTCGTTCAAACTTGGACACAACTTGTACCTTCATTGTTGACATGTTTGACCATGTAAACAACTTGTAAACTCTTATAAGATCATTCTTGGCTCAGTTGAACATGAAAACAATCCGTAACAACTTGAGAATTCATTCTTGACTCGTTCGAACTTGGAAACAACTTAAACCTTCATTCTTGACATGTTTGACCATGGAAACAACTTGTAAACTCTTGTAGGATCATTCTTGGCTCATTTTAACATGAAAACAATCGGTAAGAACTTGAGAATTCATTCTTGACTCGTTCAAACTTGGACACAACTTGTACCTTCATTCTTGACATCTTTGAACATGTAAACAACTTGTAAACTCTTATAGGATCATTCTTGGCTCAGTTGAACATGAAAACAATCCGTAACAACTTGAGAATTCATTCTTGACTCGTTCGAACTTGGAAACAACTTGATCCTTTATTCTTGACATGTTTGACCATGGAAACAACTTGTAAACTGTTATAGGATAATTCTAGGCTCATTTGAACATGAAAATATTCCGTAACAACTTGAGACTTCATTCTTGACTCGTTAGAACATGGAAACAACTTGTAAACTCTTATTGGATCATTCTTGGCTCATTTTAACATGAAAACAATCCGTAACAACTTGAGAATTCATTCTTGACTCGTTCAAACTTGGACACAACTTGTACCTTCATTCTTGACATGTTTGGACATGTAAACAACTTGTAAACTCTTATAGGATCATTCTTGGCTCAGTTGAACATGAAAACAATCCGTAACAACTTGAGAATTCATTCTTGACTCGTTCGAACTTGGAAACAACTTAAACCTTCATTCTTGACATGTTTGACCATTGAAACAACTTGTAAACTGTTGTAGGATCATTCTTGACTCATTTGAACATGAAAATATTTCGTAACAACTTGAGACTTCATTCTTGACTCGTTCGAACATGGAAACAACTTGTAAACTCTTATTGGATCATTCTTGGTTCATTTTAACATGAAAACAATCCGTACAACTTGAGAATTCATTCTTGACTCGTTCAAACTTGGACACAACTTGTACCTTCATTCTTGACATGTTTGACCATGTAAACAACTTGTAAACTCTTATAAGATCATTCTTGACTCAGTTGAACATGAAAACAATCCGTAACAACTTGAGAATTCATTCCTGACTCGTACGAACTTGGAAACAACTTGAAACTTCATTCTTGACATGTTTGACCATGGAAACAACTTGTAAACTCTTGTAGGATCATTCTTGGCTCATTTGAACATGAAAATATTCCGTAACAACTTGAGACTTCATTCTTGACTCGTTCGAACATGGAAAAAACTTGTAAACTCTTATTGGATCATTCTTGGCTCATTTTAACATGAAAACAATCCGTAACAACTTGAGAATTCATTCTTGACTCGTTCAAATTTGGACACAACTTGTACATTCATTCTTGACATGTTTGACCATGTAAACAACTTGTAAACTCTTATAGGATCATTCTTGGCTCAGTTGAACATGAAAACAATCCGTAACAACTTGAGAATTCATTCTTGACTCGTTCGAACTTGGAAATAACTTAAACCTTCATACTTGACATGTTTGACCATGTAAACAACTTGTAAACTCTTATAGGATCATTCTTGGCTCAGTTGAACATGAAAACAATCCGTAACAACTTGAGAATTCATTCTAGACTCGTTCGAACTTGGAAATAACTTAAACCTTCATTCTTGACATGTTTGACCATGTAAACAACTTGTAAACTCTTATAGGATCATTCTTAGCTCAGTTGAACATGAAAACAATCCGTAACAACTTGAGAATTCATTCTTGACTCGTTCAAACTTGGACACAACTTGTACCTTCATTCTTGACATCTTTGACCATGTAAACAACTTGTAAACTCTTATAGGATCATTCTTGGCTCAGTTGAACATGAAAACAATCCGTAACAACTTGAGAATTCATTCTTGACTCGTTCGAACTTGGAAACAACTTGAACGTTTATTCTTGACATGTTTGACCATGGAAACAACTTGTAAACTCTTATAGGATAATTCTTGGCTCATTTGAACATGAAAATATTCCGTAACAACTTGAGACTTCATTCTTGACTCGTTCGAACATGGAAACAACTTGTAAACTCTTATTGGATCATTCTTGGCTCATTTTAACATGAAAACAATCCGTAACAACTTGAGAATTCATTCTTGACTCGTTCAAACTTGGAAATAACTTAAACCTTCATTCTTGACATGTTTGACCATGGAAGCAACTTGTAAACTCTTGTAGGATTATTCTAGGCTCATTTGAACATGAAAATATTCCGTCACAACTTGAGACTTCATTCTTGACTCGTTCGAACATGGAAACAACTTGTAAACTCTTATTGGATCATTCTTGGCTCATTTTAACATGAAAACAATCTGTAACAACTTGAGAATTAATTCTTGACTCGTTCAAACTTGGACACAACTTGTACCTTCATTCTTGACATCTTTGACCATGTAAACAACTTGTAAACTCTTATAGGATCATTCTTGGCTCAGTTGAACATGAAAACAATCCGTAACAACTTGAGAATTCATTCTTGACTCGTTCGAACTTGGAAACAACTTGAACCTTTATTCTTGACATGTTTGACCATGGAAACAACTTGTAAACTCTTATAGGATAATTCTTGGCTCATTTGAACATGAAAATATTCCGTAACAACTTGAGACTTCATTCTTGACTTGTTCGAACATGGAAACAACTTGTAAACTCTTATTGGATCATTCTTGGTTCATTTTAACATGAAAAAAATCCGTAATAACTTGAGAATTCATTCTTGACTCGTTCAAACTTGGACACAACTTGTACCTTCATTGTTGACATGTTTGACCATGTAAACAACTTTAAAACTCTTATAGGATCATTCTTGGCTCAGTTGAACATGAAAACAATCCGTAACAACTTGAGAATTCATTCTTGACTCGTTCGAACTTGGAAATAACTTAAACCTTCATTCTTGACATGTTTGACCATGGAAACAACTTGTAAACTCTTGTAGGATTATTCTAGGCTCATTTGAACATGAAAATATTCCGTAACAACTTGAGACTTCATTCTTGACTTGTTCGAACATGGAAACAACTTGTAAACTCTTATTAGATCATTCTTGGCTCATTTTAACATGAAAACAATCTGTAAGAACTTGAGAATTCATTCTTGACTCGTTCAAACTTGGACACAACTTGTACCTTCATTCTTGACATCTTTGACCATGTAAACAACTTGTAAACTCTTATAGGATCATTCTTGGCTCAGTTGAACATGAAAACAATCCGTAACAACTTGAGAATTCATTCTTGACTCGTTCGAACTTGGAAATAACTTGAACCTTTATTCTTGACATGTTTGACCATGGAAACAACTTGTAAACTGTTATAGGATAATTCTTGGCTCATTTGAACATGAAAATATTCCGTAACAACTTGAGACTTCATTCTTGACTCGTTCGAACATGGAAACAACTTGTAAACTCTTATTGGATCATTCTTGGCTCATTTTAACATGAAAACAATCCGTAACAACTTGAGAATTCATTCTTGACTCGTTCAAACTTGGACACAACTTGTACCTTCATTGTTGACATGTTTGACCATGTAAACAACTTGTAAACTCTTATAGGATCATTCTTGGCTCAGTTGAACATGAAAACAATCCGTAACAACTTGAGAATTCATTCTTGACTCGTTCGAACTTGGAAACAACTTAAACCTTCATTCTTGACATGTTTGACCATTGAAACAACTTGTAAACTCTTGTAGGATCATTCTTGGCTCAGTTGAACATGAAAACAATCCGTAACAACTTGAGAATTCATTCTTGACTCGTTCGAACTTGGAAACAACTTAAACCTTCATTCTTGACATGTTTGACCATTGAAACAACTTGTAAACTCTTGTAGGATCATTCTTGACTCATTTGAACATGAAAATATTTCGTAACAACTTGAGACTTCATTCTTGACTCGTTCGAACATGGAAACAACTTGTAAACTCTTATTGGATCATTCTTGGTTCATTTTAACATGAAAACAATCCGTACAACTTGAGAATTCATTCTTGACTCGTTCAAACTTGGACACAACTTGTACCTTCATTCTTGACATGTTTGACCATGTAAACAACTTGTAAACTCTTATAAGATCATTCTTGACTCAGTTGAACATGAAAACAATCCGTAACAACTTGAGAATTCATTCCTGACTCGTACGAACTTGGAAACAGCTTGAAACTTCATTCTTGACATGTTTGACCATGGAAACAACTTGTAAACTCTTGTAGGATCATTCTTGGCTCATTTGAACATGAAAATATTCCGTAACAACTTGAGACTTCATTCTTGACTCGTTCGAACATGGAAACAACTTGTAAACTCTTATTGGATCATTCTTGGCTCATTTTAACATGAAAACAATCCGTAACAACTTGAGAATTCATTCTTGACTCGTTCAAACTTGGACACAACTTGTACCTTCATTGTTGACATGTTTGACCATGTAAACAACTTGTAAACTCTTATAAGATCATTCTTGGCTCAGTTGAACATGAAAACAATCCGTAACAACTTGAGAATTCATTCTTGACTCGTTCGAACTTGGAAACAACTTAAACCTTCATTCTTGACATGTTTGACCATGGAAACAACTTGTAAACTCTTGTAGGATCATTCTTGGCTCATTTTAACATGAAAACAATCGGTAAGAACTTGAGAATTCATTCTTGACTCGTTCAAACTTGGACACAACTTGTACCTTCATTCTTGACATCTTTGAACATGTAAACAACTTGTAAACTCTTATAGGATCATTCTTGGCTCAGTTGAACATGAAAACAATCCGTAACAACTTGAGAATTCATTCTTGACTCGTTCGAACTTGGAAACAACTTGATCCTTTATTCTTGACATGTTTGACCATGGAAACAACTTGTAAACTGTTATAGGATAATTCTAGGCTCATTTGAACATGAAAATATTCCGTAACAACTTGAGACTTCATTCTTGACTCGTTAGAACATGGAAACAACTTGTAAACTCTTATTGGATCATTCTTGGCTCATTTTAACATGAAAACAATCCGTAACAACTTGAGAATTCATTCTTGACTCGTTCAAACTTGGACACAACTTGTACCTTCATTCTTGACATGTTTGGACATGTAAACAACTTGTAAACTCTTATAGGATCATTCTTGGCTCAGTTGAACATGAAAACAATCCGTAACAACTTGAGAATTCATTCTTGACTCGTTCGAACTTGGAAACAACTTAAACCTTCATTCTTGACATGTTTGACCATTGAAACAACTTGTAAACTGTTGTAGGATCATTCTTGACTCATTTGAACATGAAAATATTTCGTAACAACTTGAGACTTCATTCTTGACTCGTTCGAACATGGAAACAACTTGTAAACTCTTATTGGATCATTCTTGGTTCATTTTAACATGAAAACAATCCGTACAACTTGAGAATTCATTCTTGACTCGTTCAAACTTGGACACAACTTGTACCTTCATTCTTGACATGTTTGACCATGTAAACAACTTGTAAACTCTTATAAGATCATTCTTGACTCAGTTGAACATGAAAACAATCCGTAACAACTTGAGAATTCATTCCTGACTCGTACGAACTTGGAAACAACTTGAAACTTCATTCTTGACATGTTTGACCATGGAAACAACTTGTAAACTCTTGTAGGATCATTCTTGGCTCATTTGAACATGAAAATATTCCGTAACAACTTGAGACTTCATTCTTGACTCGTTCGAACATGGAAAAAACTTGTAAACTCTTATTGGATCATTCTTGGCTCATTTTAACATGAAAACAATCCGTAACAACTTGAGAATTCATTCTTGACTCGTTCAAATTTGGACACAACTTGTACATTCATTCTTGACATGTTTGACCATGTAAACAACTTGTAAACTCTTATAGGATCATTCTTGGCTCAGTTGAACATGAAAACAATCCGTAACAACTTGAGAATTCATTCTTGACTCGTTCGAACTTGGAAATAACTTAAACCTTCATACTTGACATGTTTGACCATGTAAACAACTTGTAAACTCTTATAGGATCATTCTTGGCTCAGTTGAACATGAAAACAATCCGTAACAACTTGAGAATTCATTCTAGACTCGTTCGAACTTGGAAATAACTTAAACCTTCATTCTTGACATGTTTGACCATGTAAACAACTTGTAAACTCTTATAGGATCATTCTTAGCTCAGTTGAACATGAAAACAATCCGTAACAACTTGAGAATTCATTCTTGACTCGTTCAAACTTGGACACAACTTGTACCTTCATTCTTGACATCTTTGACCATGTAAACAACTTGTAAACTCTTATAGGATCATTCTTGGCTCAGTTGAACATGAAAACAATCCGTAACAACTTGAGAATTCATTCTTGACTCGTTCGAACTTGGAAACAACTTGAACGTTTATTCTTGACATGTTTGACCATGGAAACAACTTGTAAACTCTTATAGGATAATTCTTGGCTCATTTGAACATGAAAATATTCCGTAACAACTTGAGACTTCATTCTTGACTCGTTCGAACATGGAAACAACTTGTAAACTCTTATTGGATCATTCTTGGCTCATTTTAACATGAAAACAATCCGTAACAACTTGAGAATTCATTCTTGACTCGTTCAAACTTGGAAATAACTTAAACCTTCATTCTTGACATGTTTGACCATGGAAGCAACTTGTAAACTCTTGTAGGATTATTCTAGGCTCATTTGAACATGAAAATATTCCGTCACAACTTGAGACTTCATTCTTGACTCGTTCGAACATGGAAACAACTTGTAAACTCTTATTGGATCATTCTTGGCTCATTTTAACATGAAAACAATCTGTAACAACTTGAGAATTAATTCTTGACTCGTTCAAACTTGGACACAACTTGTACCTTCATTCTTGACATCTTTGACCATGTAAACAACTTGTAAACTCTTATAGGATCATTCTTGGCTCAGTTGAACATGAAAACAATCCGTAACAACTTGAGAATTCATTCTTGACTCGTTCGAACTTGGAAACAACTTGAACCTTTATTCTTGACATGTTTGACCATGGAAACAACTTGTAAACTCTTATAGGATAATTCTTGGCTCATTTGAACATGAAAATATTCCGTAACAACTTGAGACTTCATTCTTGACTTGTTCGAACATGGAAACAACTTGTAAACTCTTATTGGATCATTCTTGGTTCATTTTAACATGAAAAAAATCCGTAATAACTTGAGAATTCATTCTTGACTCGTTCAAACTTGGACACAACTTGTACCTTCATTGTTGACATGTTTGACCATGTAAACAACTTTAAAACTCTTATAGGATCATTCTTGGCTCAGTTGAACATGAAAACAATCCGTAACAACTTGAGAATTCATTCTTGACTCGTTCGAACTTGGAAATAACTTAAACCTTCATTCTTGACATGTTTGACCATGGAAACAACTTGTAAACTCTTGTAGGATTATTCTAGGCTCATTTGAACATGAAAATATTCCGTAACAACTTGAGACTTCATTCTTGACTTGTTCGAACATGGAAACAACTTGTAAACTCTTATTAGATCATTCTTGGCTCATTTTAACATGAAAACAATCTGTAAGAACTTGAGAATTCATTCTTGACTCGTTCAAACTTGGACACAACTTGTACCTTCATTCTTGACATCTTTGACCATGTAAACAACTTGTAAACTCTTATAGGATCATTCTTGGCTCAGTTGAACATGAAAACAATCCGTAACAACTTGAGAATTCATTCTTGACTCGTTCGAACTTGGAAATAACTTGAACCTTTATTCTTGACATGTTTGACCATGGAAACAACTTGTAAACTGTTATAGGATAATTCTTGGCTCATTTGAACATGAAAATATTCCGTAACAACTTGAGACTTCATTCTTGACTCGTTCGAACATGGAAACAACTTGTAAACTCTTATTGGATCATTCTTGGCTCATTTTAACATGAAAACAATCCGTAACAACTTGAGAATTCATTCTTGACTCGTTCAAACTTGGACACAACTTGTACCTTCATTGTTGACATGTTTGACCATGTAAACAACTTGTAAACTCTTATAGGATCATTCTTGGCTCAGTTGAACATGAAAACAATCCGTAACAACTTGAGAATTCATTCTTGACTCGTTCGAACTTGGAAACAACTTAAACCTTCATTCTTGACATGTTTGACCATTGAAACAACTTGTAAACTCTTGTAGGATCATTCTTGGCTCAGTTGAACATGAAAACAATCCGTAACAACTTGAGAATTCATTCTTGACTCGTTCGAACTTGGAAACAACTTAAACCTTCATTCTTGACATGTTTGACCATTGAAACAACTTGTAAACTCTTGTAGGATCATTCTTGACTCATTTGAACATGAAAATATTTCGTAACAACTTGAGACTTCATTCTTGGCTCGTTCGAACATGGAAACAACTTGTAAACTCTTATTGGATCATTCTTGGTTCATTTTAACATGAAAACAATCCGTACAACTTGAGAATTCATTCTTGACTCGTTCAAACTTGGACACAACTTGTACCTTCATTCTTGACATGTTTGACCATGTAAACAACTTGTAAACTCTTATAAGATCATTCTTGACTCAGTTGAACATGAAAACAATCCGTAACAACTTGAGAATTCATTCCTGACTCGTACGAACTTGGAAACAGCTTGAAACTTCATTCTTGACATGTTTGACCATGGAAACAACTTGTAAACTCTTGTAGGATCATTCTTGGCTCATTTGAACATGAAAATATTCCGTAACAACTTGAGACTTCATTCTTGACTCGTTCGAACATGGAAACAACTTGTAAACTCTTATTGGATCATTCTTGGCTCATTTTAACATGAAAACAATCCGTAACAACTTGAGAATTCATTCTTGACTCGTTCAAACTTGGACACAACTTGTACCTTCATTGTTGACATGTTTGACCATGTAAACAACTTGTAAACTCTTATAAGATCATTCTTGGCTCAGTTGAACATGAAAACAATCCGTAACAACTTGAGAATTCATTCTTGACTCGTTCGAACTTGGAAACAACTTAAACCTTCATTCTTGACATGTTTGACCATGGAAACAACTTGTAAACTCTTGTAGGATCATTCTTGGCTCATTTTAACATGAAAACAATCGGTAAGAACTTGAGAATTCATTCTTGACTCGTTCAAACTTGGACACAACTTGTACCTTCATTCTTGACATCTTTGAACATGTAAACAACTTGTAAACTCTTATAGGATCATTCTTGGCTCAGTTGAACATGAAAACAATCCGTAACAACTTGAGAATTCATTCTTGACTCGTTCGAACTTGGAAACAACTTGATCCTTTATTCTTGACATGTTTGACCATGGAAACAACTTGTAAACTGTTATAGGATAATTCTAGGCTCATTTGAACATGAAAATATTCCGTAACAACTTGAGACTTCATTCTTGACTCGTTAGAACATGGAAACAACTTGTAAACTCTTATTGGATCATTCTTGGCTCATTTTAACATGAAAACAATCCGTAACAACTTGAGAATTCATTCTTGACTCGTTCAAACTTGGACACAACTTGTACCTTCATTCTTGACATGTTTGGACATGTAAACAACTTGTAAACTCTTATAGGATCATTCTTGGCTCAGTTGAACATGAAAACAATCCGTAACAACTTGAGAATTCATTCTTGACTCGTTCGAACTTGGAAACAACTTAAACCTTCATTCTTGACATGTTTGACCATTGAAACAACTTGTAAACTGTTGTAGGATCATTCTTGACTCATTTGAACATGAAAATATTTCGTAACAACTTGAGACTTCATTCTTGACTCGTTCGAACATGGAAACAACTTGTAAACTCTTATTGGATCATTCTTGGTTCATTTTAACATGAAAACAATCCGTACAACTTGAGAATTCATTCTTGACTCGTTCAAACTTGGACACAACTTGTACCTTCATTCTTGACATGTTTGACCATGTAAACAACTTGTAAACTCTTATAAGATCATTCTTGACTCAGTTGAACATGAAAACAATCCGTAACAACTTGAGAATTCATTCCTGACTCGTACGAACTTGGAAACAACTTGAAACTTCATTCTTGACATGTTTGACCATGGAAACAACTTGTAAACTCTTGTAGGATCATTCTTGGCTCATTTGAACATGAAAATATTCCGTAACAACTTGAGACTTCATTCTTGACTCGTTCGAACATGGAAAAAACTTGTAAACTCTTATTGGATCATTCTTGGCTCATTTTAACATGAAAACAATCCGTAACAACTTGAGAATTCATTCTTGACTCGTTCAAATTTGGACACAACTTGTACATTCATTCTTGACATGTTTGACCATGTAAACAACTTGTAAACTCTTATAGGATCATTCTTGGCTCAGTTGAACATGAAAACAATCCGTAACAACTTGAGAATTCATTCTTGACTCGTTCGAACTTGGAAATAACTTAAACCTTCATACTTGACATGTTTGACCATGTAAACAACTTGTAAACTCTTATAGGATCATTCTTGGCTCAGTTGAACATGAAAACAATCCGTAACAACTTGAGAATTCATTCTTGACTCGTTCGAACTTGGAAATAAGTTAAACCTTCATTCTTGACATGTTTGACCATGGAAACAACTTGTAAACTCTTGTAGGATCATTCTTGGCTCATTTGAACATGAAAATATTCCGTAACAACTTGAGAATTCATTCTTGACTCGTTCGAACTTGGAAACAACTTGAACCTTTATTCTTGACATGTTTGACCATGGAAACAACTTGTAAACTGTTATAGGATAATTCTTGGCTCATTTGAACATGAAAATATTCTGTAACAACTTGAGACTTCATTCTTGACTCGTTCGAACATGGAAACAACTTGTAAACTCTTATTGGATCATTCTTGGCTCATTTTAACATGAAAACAATCCGTAACAACTTGAGAATTCATTCTTGACTCGTTCAAACTTGGACACAACTTGTACCTTCATTGTTGACATGTTTGACCATGTAAACAACTTGTAAACTCTTATAGGATCATTCTTGGCTCAGTTGAACATGAAAACAATCCGTAACAACTTGAGAATTCATTCTTGACTCGTTCGAACTTGGAAACAACTTGAACCTTTATTCTTGACATGTTTGACCATGGAAACAACTTGTAAACTGTTATAGGATAATTCTTGGCTCATTTGAACATGAAAATATTCCGTAACAACTTGAGACTTCATTCTTGACTCGTTCGAACATGGAAACAACTTGTAAACTCTTATTGGATCATTCTTGGCTCATTTTAACATGAAAACAATCCGTAACAACTTGAGAATTCATTCTTGACTCGTTCGAACTTGGAAACAACTTAAACCTTCATTCTTGACATGTTTGACCATTGAAACAACTTGTAAACTCTTGTAGGATCATTCTTGGCTCAGTTGAACATGAAAACAATCCGTAACAACTTGAGAATTCATTCTTGACTCGTTCGAACTTGGAAACAACTTAAACCTTCATTCTTGACATGTTTGACCATTGACACAACTTGTAAACTCTTGTAGGATCATTCTTGACTCATTTGAACATGAAAATATTTCGTAACAACTTGAGACTTCATTCTTGACTCGTTCGAACATGGAAACAACTTGTAAACTCTTATTGGATCATTCTTGGTTCATTTTAACATGAAAACAATCCGTACAACTTGAGAATTCATTCTTGACTCGTTCAAACTTGGACACAACTTGTACCTTCATTCTTGACATGTTTGACCATGTAAACAACTTGTAAACTCTTATAAGATCATTCTTGACTCAGTTGAACATGAAAACAATCCGTAACAACTTGAGAATTCATTCCTGACTCGTACGAACTTGGAAACAGCTTGAAACTTCATTCTTGACATGTTTGACCATGGAAACAACTTGTAAACTCTTGTAGGATCATTCTTGGCTCATTTGAACATGAAAATATTCCGTAACAACTTGAGACTTCATTCTTGACTCGTTCGAACATGGAAACAACTTGTAAACTCTTATTGGATCATTCTTGGCTCATTTTAACATGAAAACAATCCGTAACAACTTGAGAATTCATTCTTGACTCGTTCAAACTTGGACACAACTTGTACCTTCATTGTTGACATGTTTGACCATGTAAACAACTTGTAAACTCTTATAAGATCATTCTTGGCTCAGTTGAACATGAAAACAATCCGTAACAACTTGAGAATTCATTCTTGACTCGTTCGAACTTGGAAACAACTTAAACCTTCATTCTTGACATGTTTGACCATGGAAACAACTTGTAAACTCTTGTAGGATCATTCTTGGCTCATTTTAACATGAAAACAATCGGTAAGAACTTGAGAATTCATTCTTGACTCGTTCAAACTTGGACACAACTTGTACCTTCATTCTTGACATCTTTGACCATGTAAACAACTTGTAAACTCTTATAGGATCATTCTTGGCTCAGTTGAACATGAAAACAATCCGTAACAACTTGAGAATTCATTCTTGACTCGTTCGAACTTGGAAACAACTTGAACCTTTATTCTTGACATGTTTGACCATGGAAACAACTTGTAAACTGTTATAGGATAATTCTTGGCTCATTTGAACATGAAAATATTCCGTAACAACTTGAGACTTCATTCTTGACTCGTTCGAACATGGAAAAAACTTGTAAACTCTTATTGGATCATTCTTGGCTCATTTTAACATGAAAACAATCCGTAACAACTTGAGAATTCATTCTTGACTCGTTCAAATTTGGACACAACTTGTACATTCATTCTTGACATGTTTGACCATGTAAACAACTTGTAAACTCTTATAGGATCATTCTTGGCTCAGTTGAACATGAAAACAATCCGTAACAACTTGAGAATTCATTCTTGACTCGTTCGAACTTGGAAATAACTTAAACCTTCATACTTGACATGTTTGACCATGTAAACAACTTGTAAACTCTTATAGGATCATTCTTGGCTCAGTTGAACATGAAAACAATCCGTAACAACTTGAGAATTCATTCTTGACTCGTTCGAACTTGGAAATAAGTTAAACCTTCATTCTTGACATGTTTGACCATGGAAACAACTTGTAAACTCTTGTAGGATCATTCTTGGCTCATTTGAACATGAAAATATTCCGTAACAACTTGAGAATTCATTCTTGACTCGTTCGAACTTGGAAACAACTTGAACCTTTATTCTTGACATGTTTGACCATGGAAACAGCTTGTAAACTGTTATAGGATAATTCTTGGCTCATTTGAACATGAAAATATTCTGTAACAACTTGAGACTTCATTCTTGACTCGTTCGAACATGGAAACAACTTGTAAACTCTTATTGGATCATTCTTGGCTCATTTTAACATGAAAACAATCCGTAACAACTTGAGAATTCATTCTTGACTCGTTCAAACTTGGACACAACTTGTTCCTTCATTGTTGACATGTTTGACCATGTAAACAACTTGTAAACTCTTATAGGATCATTCTTGGCTCAGTTGAACATGAAAACAATCCGTAACAACTTGAGAATTCATTCTTGACTCGTTCGAACTTGGAAACAACTTAAACCTTCATTCTTGACATGTTTGACCATTGAAACAACTTGTAAACTCTTGTAGGATCATTCTTGACTCATTTGAACATGAAAATATTTCCTAACAACTTGAGACTTCATTCTTGACTCGTTCGAACATGGAAACAACTTGTAAACTCTTATTGGATCATTCTTGGTTCATTTTAACATGAAAACAATCCGTAACAACTTGAGAATTCGTTCTTGACTCGTTCAAACTTGGACACAACTTGTACCTTCATTCTTGACATGTTTGACCATGTAAACAACTTGTAAACTCTTATAAGATCATTCTTGACTCAGTTGAACATGAAAACAATCCGTAACAACTTGAGAATTCATTCTTGACTCGTACGAACTTGGAAACAACTTGAAACTTCATTCTTGACATGTTTGACCATGGAAACAACTTGTAAACTCTTGTAGGATCATTCTTGGCTCATTTGAACATGAAAATATTCCGTAACAACTTGAGACTTCATTCTTGACTCGTTCGAACATGGAAACAACTTGTAAACTCTTATTGGATCATTCTTGGCTCATTTTAACATGAAAACAATCCGTAACAACTTGAGAATTCATTCTTGACTCGTTCAAACTTGGACACAACTTGTACCTTCATTGTTGACATGTTTGACCATGTAAACAACTTGTAAACTCTTATAGGATCATTCTTGGCTCAGTTGAACATGAAAACAATCCGTAACAACTTGAGAATTCATTCTTGACTCGTTCAAACTTGGACACAACTTGTACCTTCATTCTTGACATGTTTGACCATGTAAACAACTTGTAAACTCTTATAAGATCATTCTTGACTCAGTTGAACATGAAAACAATCCGTAACAACTTGAGAATTCATTCTTGACTCGTTCAAACTTGGACACAACTTGTACCTTCATTCTTGACATGTTTGACCATGTAAACAACTTGTAAACTCTTATAAGATCATTCTTGACTCAGTTGAACATGAAAACAATCCGTAACAACTTGAGAATTCATTCTTGACTCGTTCAAACTTGGACACAACTTGTACCTTCATTCTTGACATGTTTGACCATGTAAACAACTTGTAAACTCTTATAAGATCATTCTTGACTCAGTTGAACATGAAAACAATCCGTAACAACTTGAGAATTCATTCTTGACTCGTTCAAACTTGGACACAACTTGTACCTTCATTCTTGACATGTTTGACCATGTAAACAACTTGTAAACTCTTATAAGATCATTCTTGACTCAGTTGAACATGAAAACAATCCGTAACAACTTGAGAATTCATTCTTGACTCGTACGAACTTGGAAACAACTTGAAACTTCATTCTTGACATGTTTGACCATGGAAACAACTTGTAAACTCTTGTAGGATCATTCTTGGCTCATTTGAACATGAAAATATTCCGTAACAACTTGAGACTTCATTCTTGACTCGTTCGAACATGGAAACAACTTGTAAACTCTTATTGGATCATTCTTGGCTCATTTTAACATGAAAACAATCCGTAACAACTTGAGAATTCATTCTTGACTCGTTCAAATTTGGACACAACTTGTACATTCATTCTTGACATGTTTGACCATGTAAACAACTTGTAAACTCTTATAGGATCATTCTTGGCTCAGTTGAACATGAAAACAATCCGTAACAACTTGAGAATTCATTCTTCACTCGTTCGAACTTGGAAATAAGTTAAACCTTCATTCTTGACATGTTTGACCATGGAAACAACTCTTAAACTCTTGTAGGATCATTCTTGGCTCATTTGAACATGAAAATATTCTGTAACAACTTGAGACTTCATTCTTGACTCGTTCGAACTTGGAAATAACTTAAACCTTCATTCTTGACATGTTTGACCATGGAAACAACTTGTAAACTCTTGTAGGATTATTCTAGGATCATTTGAACATGAAAATATTCCGTAACAACTTGAGACTTCATTCTTGACTCGTTCGAACTTGGAAACAACTTGAACCTTTATTCTTGACATGTTTGACCATGGAAACAACTTGTAAACTGTTATAGGATAATTCTTGGCTCATTTGAACATGAAAATATTCTGTAACAACTTGAGACTTCATTCTTGACTCGTTCGAACATGGAAACAACTTGTAAACTCTTATTGGATCATTCTTGGCTCATTTTAACATGAAAACAATCCGTAACAACTTGAGAATTCATTCTTGACTCGTTCAAACTTGGACACAACTTGTACCTTCATTGTTGACATGTTTGACCATGTAAACAACTTGTAAACTCTTATAGGATCATTCTTGGCTCAGTTGAACATGAAAACAATCCGTAACAACTTGAGAATTCATTCTTGACTCGTTCGAACTTGGAAACAACTTAAACCTTCATTCTTGACATGTTTGACCATTGAAACAACTTGTAAACTCTTGTAGGATCATTCTTGACTCATTTGAACATGAAAATATTTCCTAACAACTTGAGACTTCATTCTTGACTCGTTCGAACATGGAAACAACTTGTAAACTCTTATTGGATCATTCTTGGTTCATTTTAACATGAAAACAATCCGTAACAACTTGAGAATTCATTCTTGACTCGTTCAAACTTGGACACAACTTGTACATTCATTCTTGACATGTTTGACCATGTAAACAACTTGTAAACTCTTATAAGATCATTCTTGACTCAGTTGAACATGAAAACAATCCGTAACAACTTGAGAATTCATTCTTGACTCGTACGAACTTGGAAACAACTTGAAACTTCATTCTTGACATGTTTGACCATGGAAACAACTTGTAAACTCTTGTAGGATCATTCTTGGCTCATTTGAACATGAAAATATTCCGTAACAACTTGAGACTTCATTCTTGACTCGTTCGAACATGGAAACAACTTGTAAACTCTTATTGGATCATTCTTGGCTCATTTTAACATGAAAACAATCCGTAACAACTTGAGAATTCATTCTTGACTCGTTCAAATTTGGACACAACTTGTACATTCATTCTTGACATGTTTGACCATGTAAACAACTTGTAAACTCTTATAGGATCATTCTTGGCTCAGTTGAACATGAAAACAATCCGTAACAACTTGAGAATTCATTCTTCACTCGTTCGAACTTGGAAATAAGTTAAACCTTCATTCTTGACATGTTTGACCATGGAAACAACTCTTAAACTCTTGTAGGATCATTCTTGACTCATTTGAACATGAAAATATTCCGTAACAACTTGAGACTTCATTCTTGACTCGTTCGAACTTGGAAATAACTTAAACCTTCATTCTTGACATGTTTGACCATGGAAACAACTTGTAAACTCTTGTAGGATTATTCTAGGATCATTTGAACATGAAAATATTCCGTAACAACTTGAGACTTCATTCTTGACTTGTTCGAACATGGAAACAACTTGTAAACTCTTATTGGATCATTCTTGGCTCATTTTAACATGAAAACAATCCGTAACAACTTGAGAATTCATTCTTGACTCGTTCAAACTTGGACACAACTTGTACCTTCATTGTTGACATGTTTGACCATGTAAACAACTTGTAAACTCTTATAGGATCATTCTTGGCTCAGTTGAACATGAAAACAATCCGTAACAACTTGAGAATTCATTCTTGACTCGTTCGAACTTGGAAACAACTTGAACCTTTATTCTTGACATGTTTGACCATGGAAAAAACTTGTAAACTCTTATAGGATAATTCTTGGCTCATTTGAACATGAAAATATTCCGTAACAACTTGAGACTTCATTCATGACTCGTTCGAACATGGAAACAACTTGTAAACTCTTATTGGATCATTCTTGGTTCATTTTAACATGAAAACAATCCGTAACAACTTGAGAATTCATTATTGACTCGTTCAAACTTGGACACAACTTGTACCTTCATTGTTGACATGTTTGACCATGTAAACAACTTGTAAACTCTTATAGGATCATTCTTGGCTCAGTTGAACATGAAAACAATCCGTAACAACTTGAGAATTCATTCTTGACTCGTTCAAACTTGGAAACAACTTAAACCTTCATTCTTGACATGTTTGTCCATTGAAACAACTTGTAAACTCTTTTAGGATCATTCTTGGCTCATTTGAACATGAAAATATTTCGTAACAACTTGAGACTTCATTCTTGACTCGTTCGAACATGGAAACAACTTGTAAACTCTTATTGGATCATTCTTGGCTCATTTTAACATGAAAATAATCTGTAACAACTTGAGAATTCATTCTTGACTCGTTCAAACTTGGACACAACTTGTACCTTCATTCTTGACATCTTTGACCATGTAAACAACTTGTAAACGCTTATAAGATCATTCTTGACTCAGTTGAACATGAAAACAATCCGTAACAACTTGAGAATACATTCTTGACTCGTTCAAACTTGGACACAACTTGTACCTTCATTCTTGACATGTTTGACCATGTAAACAACTTGTAAACTCTTATAAGATCATTCTTGACTCAGTTGAACATGAAAACAATCCGTAACAACTTGAGAATTCATTCTTGACTCGTTCAAACTTGGACACAACTTGTACCTTCATTCTTGACATGTTTGACCATGTAAACAACTTGTAAACTCTTATAAGATCATTCTTGACTCAGTTGAACATGAAAACAATCCGTAACAACTTGAGAATTCATTCTTGACTCGTACGAACTTGGAAACAACTTGAAACTTCATTCTTGACATGTTTGACCATGGAAACAACTTGTAAACTCTTGTAGGATCATTCTTGGCTCATTTGAACATGAAAATATTCCGTAACAACTTGAGACTTCATTCTTGACTCGTTCGAACATGGAAACAACTTGTAAACTCTTATTGGATCATTCTTGGCTCATTTTAACATGAAAACAATCCGTAACAACTTGAGAATTCATTCTTGACTCGTTCAAATTTGGACACAACTTGTACATTCATTCTTGACATGTTTGACCATGTAAACAACTTGTAAACTCTTATAGGATCATTCTTGGCTCAGTTGAACATGAAAACAATCCGTAACAACTTGAGAATTCATTCTTCACTCGTTCGAACTTGGAAATAAGTTAAACCTTCATTCTTGACATGTTTGACCATGGAAACAACTCTTAAACTCTTGTAGGATCATTCTTGGCTCATTTGAACATGAAAATATTCTGTAACAACTTGAGACTTCATTCTTGACTCGTTCGAACTTGGAAATAACTTAAACCTTCATTCTTGACATGTTTGACCATGGAAACAACTTGTAAACTCTTGTAGGATTATTCTAGGATCATTTGAACATGAAAATATTCCGTAACAACTTGAGACTTCATTCTTGACTCGTTCGAACTTGGAAACAACTTGAACCTTTATTCTTGACATGTTTGACCATGGAAACAACTTGTAAACTGTTATAGGATAATTCTTGGCTCATTTGAACATGAAAATATTCTGTAACAACTTGAGACTTCATTCTTGACTCGTTCGAACATGGAAACAACTTGTAAACTCTTATTGGATCATTCTTGGCTCATTTTAACATGAAAACAATCCATAACAACTTGAGAATTCATTCTTGACTCGTTCAAACTTGGACACAACTTGTACCTTCATTGTTGACATGTTTGACCATGTAAACAACTTGTAAACTCTTATAGGATCATTCTTGGCTCAGTTGAACATGAAAACAATCCGTAACAACTTGAGAATTCATTCTTGACTCGTTCGAACTTGGAAACAACTTAAACCTTCATTCTTGACATGTTTGACCATTGAAACAACTTGTAAACTCTTGTAGGATCATTCTTGACTCATTTGAACATGAAAATATTTCCTAACAACTTGAGACTTCATTCTTGACTCGTTCGAACATGGAAACAACTTGTAAACTCTTATTGGATCATTCTTGGTTCATTTTAACATGAAAACAATCCGTAACAACTTGAGAATTCATTCTTGACTCGTTCAAACTTGGACACAACTTGTACATTCATTCTTGACATGTTTGACCATGTAAACAACTTGTAAACTCTTATAAGATCATTCTTGACTCAGTTGAACATGAAAACAATCCGTAACAACTTGAGAATTCATTCTTGACTCGTACGAACTTGGAAACAACTTGAAACTTCATTCTTGACATGTTTGACCATGGAAACAACTTGTAAACTCTTGTAGGATCATTCTTGGCTCATTTGAACATGAAAATATTCCGTAACAACTTGAGACTTCATTCTTGACTCGTTCGAACATGGAAACAACTTGTAAACTCTTATTGGATCATTCTTGGCTCATTTTAACATGAAAACAATCCGTAACAACTTGAGAATTCATTCTTGACTCGTTCAAATTTGGACACAACTTGTACATTCATTCTTGACATGTTTGACCATGTAAACAACTTGTAAACTCTTATAGGATCATTCTTGGCTCAGTTGAACATGAAAACAATCCGTAACAACTTGAGAATTCATTCTTCACTCGTTCGAACTTGGAAATAAGTTAAACCTTCATTCTTGACATGTTTGACCATGGAAACAACTCTTAAACTCTTGTAGGATCATTCTTGACTCATTTGAACATGAAAATATTCCGTAACAACTTGAGACTTCATTCTTGACTCGTTCGAACTTGGAAATAACTTAAACCTTCATTCTTGACATGTTTGACCATGGAAACAACTTGTAAACTCTTGTAGGATTATTCTAGGATCATTTGAACATGAAAATATTCCGTAACAACTTGAGACTTCATTCTTGACTTGTTCGAACATGGAAACAACTTGTAAACTCTTATTGGATCATTCTTGGCTCATTTTAACATGAAAACAATCCGTAACAACTTGAGAATTCATTCTTGACTCGTTCAAACTTGGACACAACTTGTACCTTCATTGTTGACATGTTTGACCATGTAAACAACTTGTAAACTCTTATAGGATCATTCTTGGCTCAGTTGAACATGAAAACAATCCGTAACAACTTGAGAATTCATTCTTGACTCGTTCGAACTTGGAAACAACTTGAACCTTTATTCTTGACATGTTTGACCATGGAAAAAACTTGTAAACTCTTATAGGATAATTCTTGGCTCATTTGAACATGAAAATATTCCGTAACAACTTGAGACTTCATTCATGACTCGTTCGAACATGGAAACAACTTGTAAACTCTTATTGGATCATTCTTGGTTCATTTTAACATGAAAACAATCCGTAACAACTTGAGAATTCATTATTGACTCGTTCAAACTTGGACACAACTTGTACCTTCATTGTTGACATGTTTGACCATGTAAACAACTTGTAAACTCTTATAGGATCATTCTTGGCTCAGTTGAACATGAAAACAATCCGTAACAACTTGAGAATTCATTCTTGACTCGTTCAAACTTGGAAACAACTTAAACCTTCATTCTTGACATGTTTGTCCATTGAAACAACTTGTAAACTCTTTTAGGATCATTCTTGGCTCATTTGAACATGAAAATATTTCGTAACAACTTGAGACTTCATTCTTGACTCGTTCGAACATGGAAACAACTTGTAAACTCTTATTGGATCATTCTTGGCTCATTTTAACATGAAAATAATCTGTAACAACTTGAGAATTCATTCTTGACTCGTTCAAACTTGGACACAACTTGTACCTTCATTCTTGACATCTTTGACCATGTAAACAACTTGTAAACTCTTATAAGATCATTCTTGACTCAGTTGAACATGAAAACAATCCGTAACAACTTGAGAATTCATTCTTGACTCGTTCAAACTTGGACACAACTTGTACCTTCATTCTTGACATGTTTGACCATGTAAACAATTTGTAAACTCTTATAAGATCATTCTTGACTCAGTTGAACATGAAAACAATCCGTAACAACTTGAGAATTCATTCTTGACTCGTACGAACTTGGAAACAACTTGAAACTTCATTCTTGACATGTTTGACCATGGAAACAACTTGTAAACTGTTATAGGATAATTCTTGGCTCATTTGAACATGAAAATATTCCGTAACAACTTGAGACTTCATTCTTGACTCGTTCGAACATGGAAACAACTTGTAAACTCTTATTGGATCATTCTTGGTTCATTTTAACATGAAAACAATCCGTACAACTTGAGAATTCATTATTGACTCGTTCAAACTTGGACACAACTTGTACCTTCATTGTTGACATGTTTGACCATGTAAACAACCTGTAAACTCTTATAAGATCATTCTTGACTCAGTTGAACATGAAAACAATCCGTAACAACTTGAGAATTCATTCTTGACTCGTTCGAACTTGGAAACAACTTAAACCTTCATTCTTGACATGTTTGACCATTGAAACAACTTGTAAACTCTTTTAGGATCATTCTTGGCTCATTTGAACATGAAAATATTTCGTAACAACTTGAGACTTCATTCTTGACTCGTTCGAACATGGAAACAACTTGTAAACTCTTGTAGGATCATTCTTGGCTCATTTGAACATGAAAATATTCCGTAACAACTTGAGACTTCATTCTTGACTCGTTCGAACATGGAAACAACTTGTAAACTCTTATTGGATCATTCTTGGCTCATTTTAACATGAAAACAATCCGTAACAACTTGAGAATTCATTCTTGACTCGTTCAAACTTGGACACAACTTGTACCTTCACTCTTGACATCTTTGACCATGTAAACAACTTGTAAACTCTTATAGGATCATTCTTGGCTCAGTTGAACATGAAAACAATCCGTAACAACTTGAGAATTCATTCTTGACTCGTTCGAACTTGGAAACAACTTAAACCTTCATTCTTGACATGTTTGACCATTGAAACAACTTGTAAACTCTTTTAGGATCATTCTTGGCTCATTTGAACATGCAAATATTCCGTAACAACTTGAGACTTCATTCTTGACTCGTTCGAACATGGAAACAACTTGTAAACTCTTATTGGATCATTCTTGGCTCATTTTAACATGAAAACAATCCGTAACAACTTGAGAATTCATTCTTGACTCGTTCAAATTTGGACACAACTTGTACATTCATTCTTGACATGTTTGACCATGTAAACAACTTGTAAACTCTTATAGGATCATTCCCTGCTCAGTTGAACATGAAAACAATCTGTAACAACTTGAGAATTCATTCTTGACTCGTTCGAACTTGGAAATAACTTAAACCTTCATACATGACATGTTTGACCATGTAAACAACTTGTAAACTCTTATAGGATCATTCTTGGCTCAGTTGAACATGAAAACAATCCGTAACAACTTGAGAATTCATTCTTCACTCGTTCGAACTTGGAAATAAGTTAAACCTTCATTCTTGACATGTTTGACCATGGAAACAACTCTTAAACTCTTGTAGGATCATTCTTGGCTCATTTGAACATGAAAATATTCCGTAACAACTTGAGACTTCATTCTTGACTCGTTCGAACTTGGAAATAACTTAAACCTTCATTCTTGACATGTTTGACCATGGAAACAACTTGTAAACTCTTGTAGGATTATTCTAGGATCATTTGAACATGAAAATATTCCGTAACAACTTGAGACTTCATTCTTGACTCGTTCGAACATGGAAACAACTTGTAAACTCTTATTGGATCATTCTTGGCTCATTTTAACATGAAAACAATCCGTAACAACTTGAGAATTCATTCTTGACTCGTTCAAACTTGGACACAACTTGTACCTTCATTCTTGACATCTTTGACCATGTAAACAACTTGTAAACTCTTATAGGATCATTCTTGGCTCAGTTGAACATGAAAACAATCCGTAACAACTTGAGAATTCATTCTTGACTCGTTCGAACTTGGAAACAACTTGAACCTTTATTCTTGACATGTTTGACCATGGAAAAAACTTGTAAACTCTTATAGGATAATTCTTGGCTCATTTGAACATGAAAATATTCCGTAACAACTTGAGACTTCATTCTTGACTCGTTCGAACATGGAAACAACTTGTAAACTCTTATTGGATCAATCTTGGTTCATTTTAACATGAAAACAATCCGTAACAACTTGAGAATTCATTCTTGACTCGTTCAAATTTGGACACAACTTGTACATTCATTCTTGACATGTTTGACCATGTAAACAACTTGTAAAATCTTATAAGATCATTCTTGACTCAGTTGAACATGAAAACAATCCGTAACAACTTGAGAATTCATTCTTGACTCGTTCGAACTTGGAAACAACTTAAACCTTCATTCTTGACATGTTTGACCATTGAAACAACTTGTAAACTCTTATAGGATCATTCTTGGCTCAGTTGAACATGAAAACAATCCGTAACAACTTGAGAATTCATTCTTGACTCGTTCAAACTTGGACACAACTTGTACCTTCATTCTTGACATGTTTGACCATGTAAACAACTTGTAAACTCTTATAAGATCATTCTTGACTCAGTTGAACATGAAAACAATCCGTAACAACTTGAGAATTCATTCTTGACTCGTTCAAACTTGGACACAACTTGTACCTTCATTCTTGACATGTTTGACCATGTAAACAACTTGTAAACTCTTATAGGATCATTCTTGGCTCAGTTGAACATGAAAACAATCCGTAACAACTTGAGAATTCATTCTTGACTCGTTCGAACTTGGAAACAACTTGAACCTTTATTCTTGACATGTTTGACCATGGAAAAAACTTGTAAACTCTTATAGGATAATTCTTGGCTCATTTGAACATGAAAATATTCCGTAACAACTTGAGACTTCATTCATGACTCGTTCGAACATGGAAACAACTTGTAAACTCTTATTGGATCATTCTTGGTTCATTTTAACATGAAAACAATCCGTAACAACTTGAGAATTCATTATTGACTCGTTCAAACTTGGACACAACTTGTACCTTCATTGTTGACATGTTTGACCATGTAAACAACTTGTAAACTCTTATAGGATCATTCTTGGCTCAGTTGAACATGAAAACAATCCGTAACAACTTGAGAATTCATTCTTGACTCGTTCAAACTTGGAAACAACTTAAACCTTCATTCTTGACATGTTTGTCCATTGAAACAACTTGTAAACTCTTTTAGGATCATTCTTGGCTCATTTGAACATGAAAATATTTCGTAACAACTTGAGACTTCATTCTTGACTCGTTCGAACATGGAAACAACTTGTAAACTCTTATTGGATCATTCTTGGCTCAGTTGAACATGAAAACAATCCGTAACAACTTGAGAATTCATTCTTGACTCGTTCAAATTTGGACACAACTTGTACATTCATTCTTGACATGTTTGACCATGTAAACAACTTGTAAACTCTTATAGGATCATTCTTGGCTCAGTTGAACATGAAAACAATCCGTAACAACTTGAGAATTCATTCTTGACTCGTTCAAACTTGGACACAACTTGTACCTTCATTCTTGACATGTTTGACCATGTAAACAACCTGTAAACTCTTATAAGATCATTCTTGACTCAGTTGAACATGAAAACAATCCGTAACAACTTGAGAATTCATTCTTGACTCGTACGAACTTGGAAACAACTTGAAACTTCATTCTTGACATGTTTGACCATGGAAACAACTTGTAAACTCTTGTAGGATCATTCTTGGCTCATTTGAACATGAAAATATTCCGTAACAACTTGAGAATTCATTCTTGACTCGTTCGAACATGGAAACAACTTGTAAACTCTTATTGGATCATTCTTGGTTCATTTTAACATGAAAACAATCCGTAACAACTTGAGAATTCATTCTTGACTCGTTCAAATTTGGACACAACTTGTACATTCATTCTTGACATGTTTGACCATGTAAACAACTTGTAAACTCTTATAGGATCATTCTTGGCTCAGTTGAACATGAAAACAATCCGTAACAACTTGAGAATTCATTCTTGACTCGTTCAAACTTGGACACAACTTGTACCTTCATTCTTGACATGTTTGACCATGTAAACAACCTGTAAACTCTTATAAGATCATTCTTGACTCAGTTGAACATGAAAACAATCCGTAACAACTTGAGAATTCATTCTTGACTCGTTCGAACTTGGAAACAACTTAAACCTTCATTCTTGACATGTTTGACCATTGAAACAACTTGTAAACTCTTTTAGGATCATTCTTGGCTCATTTGAACATGAAAATATTTCGTAACAACTTGAGACTTCATTCTTGACTCGTTCGAACATGGAAACAACTTGTAAACTCTTGTAGGATCATTCTTGGCTCATTTGAACATGAAAATATTCCGTAACAACTTGAGACTTCATTCTTGACTCGTTCGAACATGGAAACAACTTGTAAACTCTTATTGGATCATTCTTGGCTCATTTTAACATGAAAACAATCCGTAACAACTTGAGAATTCATTCTTGACTCGTTCAAACTTGGACACAACTTGTACCTTCATTCTTGACATCTTTGACCATGTAAACAACTTGTAAACTCTTATAGGATCATTCTTGGCTCAGTTGAACATGAAAACAATCCGTAACAACTTGAGAATTCATTCTTGACTCGTTCGAACTTGGAAACAACTTAAACCTTCATTCTTGACATGTTTGACCATTGAAACAACTTGTAAACTCTTTTAGGATCATTCTTGGCTCATTTGAACATGCAAATATTCCGTAACAACTTGAGACTTCATTCTTGACTCGTTCGAACATGGAAACAACTTGTAAACTCTTATTGGATCATTCTTGGCTCATTTTAACATGAAAACAATCCGTAACAACTTGAGAATTCATTCTTGACTCGTTCAAATTTGGACACAACTTGTACATTCATTCTTGACATGTTTGACCATGTAAACAACTTGTAAACTCTTATAGGATCATTCTTGGCTCAGTTGAACATGAAAACAATCTGTAACAACTTGAGAATTCATTCTTGACTCGTTCGAACTTGGAAATAACTTAAACCTTCATACATGACATGTTTGACCATGTAAACAACTTGTAAACTCTTATAGGATCATTCTTGGCTCAGTTGAACATGAAAACAATCCGTAACAACTTGAGAATTCATTCTTCACTCGTTCGAACTTGGAAATAAGTTAAACCTTCATTCTTGACATGTTTGACCATGGAAACAACTCTTAAACTCTTGTAGGATCATTCTTGGCTCATTTGAACATGAAAATATTCCGTAACAACTTGAGACTTCATTCTTGACTCGTTCGAACTTGGAAATAACTTAAACCTTCATTCTTGACATGTTTGACCATGGAAACAACTTGTAAACTCTTGTAGGATTATTCTAGGATCATTTGAACATGAAAATATTCCGTAACAACTTGAGACTTCATTCTTGACTTGTTCGAACATGGAAACAACTTGTAAACTCTTATTGGATCATTCTTGGCTCATTTTAACATGAAAACAATCCGTAACAACTTGAGAATTCATTCTTGACTCGTTCAAACTTGGACACAACTTGTACCTTCATTCTTGACATCTTTGACCATGTAAACAACTTGTAAACTCTTATAGGATCATTCTTGGCTCAGTTGAACATGAAAACAATCCGTAACAACTTGAGAATTCATTCTTGACTCGTTCGAACTTGGAAACAACTTGAACCTTTATTCTTGACATGTTTGACCATGGAAAAAACTTGTAAACTCTTATAGGATAATTCTTGGCTCATTTGAACATGAAAATATTCCGTAACAACTTGAGACTTCATTCTTGACTCGTTCGAACATGGAAACAACTTGTAAACTCTTATTGGATCATTCTTGGTTCATTTTAACATGAAAACAATCCGTAACAACTTGAGAATTCATTCTTGACTCGTTCAAATTTGGACACAACTTGTACATTCATTCTTGACATGTTTGACCATGTAAACAACTTGTAAACTCTTATAAGATCATTCTTGACTCAGTTGAACATGAAAACAATCCGTAACAACTTGAGAATTCATTCTTGACTCGTTCAAACTTGGACACAACTTGTACCTTCATTCTTGACATGTTTGACCATGTAAACAACTTGTAAACTCTTATAGGATCATTCTTGGCTCAGTTGAACATGAAAACAATCCGTAACAACTTGAGAATTCATTCTTGACTCGTTCAAACTTGGACACAACTTGTACCTTCATTGTTGACATGTTTGACCATGTAAACAACTTGTAAACTCTTATAAGATCATTCTTGACTCAGTTGAACATGAAAACAATCCGTAACAACTTGAGAATTCATTCTTGACTCGTTCGAACTTGGAAACAACTTAAACCTTCATTCTTGACATGTTTGACCATTGAAACAACTTGTAAACTCTTGTAGGATCATTCTTGACTCATTTGAACATGAAAATATTTCGTAACAACTTGAGACTTCATTCTTGACTCGTTCGAACATGGAAACAACTTGTAAACTCTTATTGGATCATTCTTGGTTTATTTTAACATGAAAACAATCCGTACAACTTGAGAATTCATTATTGACTCGTTCAAACTTGGACACAACTTGTACCTTCATTGTTGACATGTTTGACCATGTAAACAACTTGTAAACTCTTATAGGATCATTCTTGGCTCAGTTGAACATGAAAACAATCCGTAACAACTTGAGAATTCATTCTTGACTCGTTCCAACTTGGACACAACTTGTACATTCATTCTTGACATGTTTGACCATGTAAACAACTTGTAAACTCTTATAGGATCATTCTTGGCTCAGTTGAACATGAAAACAATCCGTAACAACTTGAGACTTCATTCTTGACTCGTTCGAACTTGGAAACAACTTAAACCTTCATTCTTGACATGTTTGACCATTGAAACAACTTGTAAACTCTTTTAGGATCATTCTTGGCTCATTTGAACATGAAAATATTTCGTAACAACTTGAGACTTCATTCTTGACTCGTTCAAACATGGAAACAACTTGTAAACTCTTGTAGGATCATTCTTGGCTCATTTGAACATGAAAATATTCCGTAACAACTTGAGACTTCATTCTTGACTCGTTCGAACATGGAAACAACTTGTAAACTCTTATTGGATCATTCTTGGCTCATTTTAACATGAAAACAATCCGTAACAACTTGAGAATTCATTCTTGACTCGTTCAAACTTGGACACAACTTGTACCTTCATTGTTGACATGTTTGACCATGTAAACAACTTGTAAACTCTTATAAGATCATTCTTGACTCAGTTGAACATGAAAACAATCCGTAACAACTTGAGAATTCATTCTTGACTCGTTCGAACTTGGAAACAACTTAAACCTTCATTCTTGACATGTTTGACCATTGAAACAACTTGTAAACTCTTGTAGGATCATTCTTGACTCATTTGAACATGAAAATATTTCGTAACAACTTGAGACTTCATTCTTGACTCGTTCGAACATGGAAACAACTTGTAAACTCTTATTGGATCATTCTTGGTTTATTTTAACATGAAAACAATCCGTACAACTTGAGAATTCATTATTGACTCGTTCAAACTTGGACACAACTTGTACCTTCATTGTTGACATGTTTGACCATGTAAACAACTTGTAAACTCTTATAGGATCATTCTTGGCTCAGTTGAACATGAAAACAATCCGTAACAACTTGAGAATTCATTCTTGACTCGTTCCAACTTGGACACAACTTGTACCTTCATTCTTGACATGTTTGACCATGTAAACAACTTGTAAACTCTTATAAGATCATTCTTGACTCAGTTGAACATGAAAACAATCCGTAACAACTTGAGAATTCATTCTTGACTCGTACGAACTTGGAAACAACTTGAAACTTCATTCTTGACATGTTTGACCATGGAAACAACTTGTAAACTCTTGTAGGATCATTCTTGGCTCATTTGAACATGAAAATATTCCGTAACAACTTGAGACTTCATTCTTGACTCGTTCGAACATGGAAACAACTTGTAAACTCTTATTGGATCATTCTTGGCTCATTTTAACATGAAAACAATCCGTAACAACTTGAGAATTCATTCTTGACTCGTTCAAATTTGGACACAACTTGTACATTCATTCTTGACATGTTTGACCATGTAAACAACTTGTAAACTCTTATAGGATCATTCTTGGCTCAGTTGAACATGAAAACAATCCGTAACAACTTGAGAATTCATTCTTGACTCGTTCAAACTTGGACACAACTTGTACCTTCATTCTTGACATGTTTGACCATGTAAACAACTTGTAAACTCTTATAAGATCATTCTTGACTCAGTTGAACATGAAAACAATCCGTAACAACTTGAGAATTCATTCTTGACTCGTACGAACTTGGAAACAACTTGAAACTTCATTCTTGACATGTTTGACCATGGAAACAACTTGTAAACTCTTGTAGGATCATTCTTGGCTCATTTGAACATGAAAATATTCCGTAACAACTTGAGACTTCATTCTTGACTCGTTCGAACATGGAAACAACTTGTAAACTCTTATTGGATCATTCTTGGCTCATTTTAACATGAAAATAATCTGTAACAACTTGAGAATTCATTCTTGACTCGTTCAAACTTGGACACAACTTGTACCTTCATTCTTGACATGTTTGACCATGTAAACAACTTGTAAACTCTTATAGGATCATTCTTGGCTCAGTTGAACATGAAAACAATCCGTAACAACTTGAGAATTCATTCTCGACTCGTTCAAACTTGGACACAACTTGTACCTTCATTCTTGACATGTTTGACCATGTAAACAACTTGTAAACTCTTATAAGATCATTCTAGACTCAGTTGAACATGAAAACAATCCGTAACAACTTGAGAATTCATTCTTGACTCGTTCAAACTTGGACACAACTTGTACCTTCATTCTTGACATGTTTGACCATGTAAACAACTTGTAAACTCTTATAAGATCATTCTTGACTCAGTTGAACATGAAAACAATCCGTAACAACTTGAGAATTCATTCTTGACTCGTTCAAACTTGGACACAACTTGTACCTTCATTCTTGACATGTTTGACCATGTAAACAACTTGTAAACTCTTATAAGATCATTCTTGACTCAGTTGAACATGAAAACAATCCGTAACAACTTGAGAATTCATTCTTGACTCGTACGAACTTGGAAACAACTTGAAACTTCATTCTTGACATGTTTGACCATGGAAACAACTTGTAAACTCTTGTAGGATCATTCTTGGCTCATTTGAACATGAAAATATTCCGTAACAACTTGAGACTTCATTCTTGACTCGTTCGAACATGGAAACAACTTGTAAACTCTTATTGGATCATTCTTGGCTCATTTTAACATGAAAACAATCCGTAACAACTTGAGAATTCATTCTTGACTCGTTCAAATTTGGACACAACTTGTACATTCATTCTTGACATGTTTGACCATGTAAACAACTTGTAAACTCTTATAGGATCATTCTTGGCTCAGTTGAACATGAAAACAATCCGTAACAACTTGAGAATTCATTCTTGACTCGTTCGAACTTGGAAATACCTTAAACCTTCATACATGACATGTTTGACCATGTAAACAACTTGTAAACTCTTATAGGATCATTCTTGGCTCAGTTGAACATGAAAACAATCCGTAACAACTTGAGAATTCATTCTTCACTCGTTCGAACTTGGAAATAAGTTAAACCTTCATTCTTGACATGTTTGACCATGGAAACAACTCTTAAACTCTTGTAGGATCATTCTTGGCTCATTTGAACATGAAAATATTCCGTAACAACTTGAGACTTCATTCTTGACTCGTTCGAACTTGGAAATAACTTAAACCTTCATTCTTGACATGTTTGACCATGGAAACAACTTGTAAACTTTTGTAGGATTATTCTAGGATCATTTGAACATGAAAATATTCCGTAACAACTTGAGACTTCATTCTTGACTTGTTCGAACATGGAAACAACTTGTAAACTCTTATTGGATCATTCTTGGCTCATTTTAACATGAAAATAATCTGTAACAACTTGAGAATTCATTCTTGACTCGTTCAAACTTGGACACAACTTGTACCTTCATTCTTGACATGTTTGACCATGTAAACAACTTGTAAACTCTTATAGGATCATTCTTGGCTCAGTTGAACATGAAAACAATCCGTAACAACTTGAGAATTCATTCTTGACTCGTTCAAACTTGGACACAACTTGTACCTTCATTCTTGACATGTTTGACCATGTAAACAACTTGTAAACTCTTATAAGATCATTCTTGACTCAGTTGAACATGAAAACAATCCGTAACAACTTGAGAATTCATTCTTGACTCGTTCAAACTTGGACACAACTTGTACCTTCATTCTTGACATGTTTGACCATGTAAACAACTTGTAAACTCTTATAGGATCATTCTTGGCTCAGTTGAACATGAAAACAATCCGTAACAACTTGAGAATTCATTCTTGACTCGTTCAAACTTGGACACAACTTGTACCTTCATTCTTGACATGTTTGACCATGTAAACAACTTGTAAACTCTTATAGGATCATTCTTGGCTCAGTTGAACATGAAAACAATCCGTAACAACTTGAGAATTCATTCTTGACTCGTTCAAACTTGGACACAACTTGTACCTTCATTCTTGACATGTTTGACCATGTAAACAACTTGTAAACTCTTATAGGATCATTCTTGGCTCAGTTGAACATGAAAACAATCCGTAACAACTTGAGAATTCATTCTTGACTCGTTCAAACTTGGACACAACTTGTACCTTCATTGTTGACATGTTTGACCATGTAAACAACTTGTAAACTCTTATAAGATCATTCTTGACTCAGTTGAACATGAAAACAATCCGTAACAACTTGAGAATTCATTCTTGACTCGTTCGAACTTGGAAACAACTTAAACCTTCATTCTTGACATGTTTGACCATTGAAACAACTTGTAAACTCTTGTAGGATCATTCTTGACTCATTTGAACATGAAAATATTTCGTAACAACTTGAGACTTCATTCTTGACTCGTTCGAACATGGAAACAACTTGTAAACTCTTATTGGATCATTCTTGGTTTATTTTAACATGAAAACAATCCGTACAACTTGAGAATTCATTATTGACTCGTTCAAACTTGGACACAACTTGTACCTTCATTGTTGACATGTTTGACCATGTAAACAACTTGTAAACTCTTATAGGATCATTCTTGGCTCAGTTGAACATGAAAACAATCCGTAACAACTTGAGAATTCATTCTTGACTCGTTCCAACTTGGACACAACTTGTACATTCATTCTTGACATGTTTGACCATGTAAACAACTTGTAAACTCTTATAGGATCATTCTTGGCTCAGTTGAACATGAAAACAATCCGTAACAACTTGAGACTTCATTCTTGACTCGTTCGAACTTGGAAACAACTTAAACCTTCATTCTTGACATGTTTGACCATTGAAATAACTTGTAAACTCTTTTAGGATCATTCTTGGCTCATTTGAACATGAAAATATTTCGTAACAACTTGAGACTTCATTCTTGACTCGTTCGAACATGGAAACAACTTGTAAACTCTTGTAGGATCATTCTTGGCTCATTTGAACATGAAAATATTCCGTAACAACTTGAGACTTCATTCTTGACTCGTTCGAACATGGAAACAACTTGTAAACTCTTATTGGATCATTCTTGGCTCATTTTAACATGAAAACAATCCGTAACAACTTGAGAATTCATTCTTGACTCGTTCAAACTTGGACACAACTTGTACCTTCATTGTTGACATGTTTGACCATGTAAACAACTTGTAAACTCTTATAAGATCATTCTTGACTCAGTTGAACATGAAAACAATCCGTAACAACTTGAGAATTCATTCTTGACTCGTTCGAACTTGGAAACAACTTAAACCTTCATTCTTGACATGTTTGACCATTGAAACAACTTGTAAACTCTTGTAGGATCATTCTTGACTCATTTGAACATGAAAATATTTCGTAACAACTTGAGACTTCATTCTTGACTCGTTCGAACATGGAAACAACTTGTAAACTCTTATTGGATCATTCTTGGGTCATTTTAACATGAAAACAATCCGTACAACTTGAGAATTCATTATTGACTCGTTCAAACTTGGACACAACTTGTACCTTCATTGTTGACATGTTTGACCATGTAAACAACTTGTAAACTCTTATAGGATCATTCTTGGCTCAGTTGAACATGAAAACAATCCGTAACAACTTGAGAATTCATTCTTGACTCGTTCCAACTTGGACACAACTTGTACCTTCATTCTTGACATGTTTGACCATGTAAACAACTTGTAAACTCTTATAAGATCATTCTTGACTCAGTTGAACATGAAAACAATCCGTAACAACTTGAGAATTCATTCTTGACTCGTTCAAACTTGGACACAACTTGTACCTTCATTCTTGACATGTTTGAACATGGAAACAACTTGTAAACTCTTTTAGGATCATTCTTGGCTCATTTGAACATGAAAATATTTCGTAACAACTTGAGACTTCATTCTTGACTCGTTCGAACATGGAAACAACTTGTAAACTCTTGTAGGATCATTCTTGGCTCATTTGAACATGAAAATATTCCGTAACAACTTGAGACTTCATTCTTGACTCGTTCGAACATGGAAACAACTTGTAAACTCTTATTGGATCATTCTTGGCTCATTTTAACATGAAAACAATCCGTAACAACTTGAGAATTCATTCTTGACTCGTTCAAACTTGGACACAACTTGTACCTTCATTGTTGACATGTTTGACCATGTAAACAACTTGTAAACTCTTATAAGATCATTCTTGACTCAGTTGAACATGAAAACAATCCGTAACAACTTGAGAATTCATTCTTGACTCGTTCGAACTTGGAAACAACTTAAACCTTCATTCTTGACATGTTTGACCATTGAAACAACTTGTAAACTCTTGTAGGATCATTCTTGACTCATTTGAACATGAAAATATTTCGTAACAACTTGAGACTTCATTCTTGACTCGTTCGAACATGGAAACAACTTGTAAACTCTTATTGGATCATTCTTGGTTTATTTTAACATGAAAACAATCCGTACAACTTGAGAATTCATTATTGACTCGTTCAAACTTGGACACAACTTGTACCTTCATTGTTGACATGTTTGACCATGTAAACAACTTGTAAACTCTTATAGGATCATTCTTGGCTCAGTTGAACATGAAAACAATCCGTAACAACTTGAGAATTCATTCTTGACTCGTTCAAACTTGGACACAACTTGTACCTTCATTCTTGACATGTTTGACCATGTAAACAACTTGTAAACTCTTATAAGATCATTCTTGACTCAGTTGAACATGAAAACAATCCGTAACAACTTGAGAATTCATTCTTGACTCGTTCAAACTTGGACACAACTTGTACCTTCATTCTTGACATGTTTGACCATGTAAACAACTTGTAAACTCTTATAAGATCATTCTTGACTCAGTTGAACATGAAAACAATCCGTAACAACTTGAGAATTCATTCTTGACTCGTACGAACTTGGAAACAACTTGAAACTTCATTCTTGACATGTTTGACCATGGAAACAACTTGTAAACTCTTGTAGGATCATTCTTGGCTCATTTGAACATGAAAATATTCCGTAACAACTTGAGACTTCATTCTTGACTCGTTCGAACATGGAAACAACTTGTAAACTCTTATTGGATCATTCTTGGCTCATTTTAACATGAAAATAATCTGTAACAACTTGAGAATTCATTCTTGACTCGTTCAAACTTGGACACAACTTGTACCTTCATTCTTGACATGTTTGACCATGTAAACAACTTGTAAACTCTTATAGGATCATTCTTGGCTCAGTTGAACATGAAAACAATCCGTAACAACTTGAGAATTCATTCTTGACTCGTTCAAACTTGGACACAACTTGTACCTTCATTCTTGACATGTTTGCCCATGTAAACAACTTGTAAACTCTTATAAGATGATTCTTGACTCAGTTGAACATGAAAACAATCCGTAACAACTTGAGAATTCATTCTTGACTCGTTCAAACTTGGACACAACTTGTACCTTCATTCTTGACATGTTTGACCATGTAAACAACTTGTAAACTCTTATAAGATCATTCTTGACTCAGTTGAACATGAAAACAATCCGTAACAACTTGAGAATTCATTCTTGACTCGTACGAACTTGGAAACAACTTGAAACTTCATTCTTGACATGTTTGACCATGGAAACAACTTGTAAACTCTTGTAGGATCATTCTTGGCTCATTTGAACATGAAAATATTCCGTAACAACTTGAGACTTCATTCTTGACTCGTTCGAACATGGAAACAACTTGTAAACTCTTATTGGATCATTCTTGGCTCATTTTAACATGAAAACAATCCGTAACAACTTGAGAATTCATTCTTGACTCGTTCAAACTTGGACACAACTTGTACCTTCATTGTTGACATGTTTGACCATGTAAACAACTTGTAAACTCTTATAAGATCATTCTTGACTCAGTTGAACATGAAAACAATCCGTAACAACTTGAGAATTCATTCTTGACTCGTTCGAACTTGGAAACAACTTAAACCTTCATTCTTGACATGTTTGACCATTGAAACAACTTGTAAACTCTTGTAGGATCATTCTTGACTCATTTGAACATGAAAATATTTCGTAACAACTTGAGACTTCATTCTTGACTCGTTCGAACATGGAAACAACTTGTAAACTCTTATTGGATCATTCTTGGTTCATTTTAACATGAAAACAATCCGTACAACTTGAGAATTCATTATTGACTCGTTCAAACTTGGACACAACTTGTACCTTCATTGTTGACATGTTTGACCATGTAAACAACTTGTAAACTCTTATAGGATCATTCTTGGCTCAGTTGAACATGAAAACAATCCGTAACAACTTGAGAATTCATTCTTGACTCGTTCAAACTTGGACACAACTTGTACCTTCATTCTTGACATGTTTGACCATGTAAACAACTTGTAAACTCTTATAAGATCATTCTTGACTCAGTTGAACATGAAAACAATCCGTAACAACTTGAGAATTCATTCTTGACTCGTTCAAACTTGGACACAACTTGTACCTTCATTCTTGACATGTTTGACCATGTAAACAACTTGTAAACTCTTATAAGATCATTCTTGACTCAGTTGAACATGAAAACAATCCGTAACAACTTGAGAATTCATTCTTGACTCGTACGAACTTGGAAACAACTTGAAACTTCATTCTTGACATGTTTGACCATGGAAACAACTTGTAAACTCTTGTAGGATCATTCTTGGCTCATTTGAACATGAAAATATTCCGTAACAACTTGAGACTTCATTCTTGACTCGTTCGAACATGGAAACAACTTGTAAACTCTTATTGGATCATTCTTGGCTCATTTTAACATGAAAATAATCTGTAACAACTTGAGAATTCATTCTTGACTCGTTCAAGCTTGGACACAACTTGTACCTTCATTCTTGACATGTTTGACCATGTAAACAACTTGTAAACTCTTATAGGATCATTCTTGGCTCAGTTGAACATGAAAACAATCCGTAACAACTTGAGAATTCATTCTTGACTCGTTCAAACTTGGACACAACTTGTACCTTCATTCTTGACATGTTTGACCATGTAAACAACTTGTAAACTCTTATAAGATCATTCTTGACTCAGTTGAACATGAAAACAATCCGTAACAACTTGAGAATTCATTCTTGACTCGTTCAAACTTGGACACAACTTGTACCTTCATTCTTGACATGTTTGACCATGTAAACAACTTGTAAACTCTTATAAGATCATTCTTGACTCAGTTGAACATGAAAACAATCCGTAACAACTTGAGAATTCATTCTTGACTCGTACGAACTTGGAAACAACATGAAACTTCAATCTTGACATGTTTGACCATGGAAACAACTTGTAAACTCTTGTAGGATCATTCTTGGCTCATTTGAACATGAAAATATTCCGTAACAACTTGAGACTTCATTCTTGACTCGTTCGAACATGGAAACAACTTGTAAACTCTTATTGGATCATTCTTGGTTTATTTTAACATGAAAACAATCCGTACAACTTGAGAATTCATTATTGACTCGTTCAAACTTGGACACAACTTGTACCTTCATTGTTGACATGTTTGACCATGTAAACAACTTGTAAACTCTTATAGGATCATTCTTGGCTCATTTTAACATGAAAACAATCCGTAACAACTTGAGAATTCATTCTTGACTCGTTCAAACTTGGACACAACTTGTACCTTCATTCTTGACATGTTTGACCATGTAAACAACTTGTAAACTCTTATAGGATCATTCTTGGCTCAGTTGAACATGAAAACAATCCGTAACAACTTGAGAATTCATTCTTGACTCGTTCGAACTTGGAAATACCTTAAACCTTCATACATGACATGTTTGACCATGTAAACAACTTGTAAACTCTTATAGGATCATTCTTGGCTCAGTTGAACATGAAAACAATCCGTAACAACTTGAGAATTCATTTTTCACTCGTTCGAACTTGGAAATAAGTTAAACCTTCATTCTTGACATGTTTGACCATGGAAACAACTCTTAAACTCTTGTAGGATCATTCTTGGCTCATTTGAACATGAAAATATTCCGTAACAACTTGAGACTTCATTCTTGACTCGTTCGAACTTGGAAATAACTTAAACCTTCATTCTTGACATGTTTGACCATGGAAACAACTTGTAAACTTTTGTAGGATTATTCTAGGATCATTTGAACATGAAAATATTCCGTAACAACTTGAGACTTCATTCTTGACTTGTTCGAACATGGAAACAACTTGTAAACTCTTATTGGATCATTCTTGGCTCATTTTAACATGAAAATAATCTGTAACAACTTGAGAATTCATTCTTGACTCGTTCAAACTTGGACACAACTTGTACCTTCATTCTTGACATGTTTGACCATGTAAACAACTTGTAAACTCTTATAGGATCATTCTTGGCTCAGTTGAACATGAAAACAATCCGTAACAACTTGAGAATTCATTCTTGACTCGTTCAAACTTGGACACAACTTGTACCTTCATTCTTGACATGTTTGACCATGTAAACAACTTGTAAACTCTTATAAGATCATTCTTGACTCAGTTGAACATGAAAACAATCCGTAACAACTTGAGAATTCATTCTTGACTCGTTCAAACTTGGACACAACTTGTACCTTCATTCTTGACATGTTTGACCATGTAAACAACTTGTAAACTCTTATAGGATCATTCTTGGCTCAGTTGAACATGAAAACAATCCGTAACAACTTGAGAATTCATTCTTGACTCGTTCAAACTTGGACACAACTTGTACCTTCATTCTTGACATGTTTGACCATGTAAACAACTTGTAAACTCTTATAGGATCATTCTTGGCTCAGTTGAACATGAAAACAATCCGTAACAACTTGAGAATTCATTCTTGACTCGTTCAAACTTGGACACAACTTGTACCTTCATTCTAGACATGATGGACCATGTAAACAACTTGTAAACTCTTATAAGATCATTCTTGACTCAGTTGAACATGAAAACAATCCGTAACAACTTGAGAATTCATTCTTGACTCGTTCGAACTTGGAAACAACTTAAACCTTCATTCTTGACATGTTTGACCATTGAAACAACTTGTAAACTCTTTTAGGATCATTCTTGGCTCATTTGAACATGAAAATATTTCGTAACAACTTGAGACTTCATTCTTGACTCGTTCGAACATGGAAACAACTTGTAAACTCTTGTAGGATCATTCTTGGCTCATTTGAACATGAAAATATTCCGTAACAACTTGAGACTTCATTCTTGACTCGTTCGAACATGGAAACAACTTGTAAACTCTTATTGGATCATTCTTGGCTCATTTTAACATGAAAACAATCCGTAACAACTTGAGAATTCATTCTTGACTCGTTCAAACTTGGACACAACTTGTACCTTCATTGTTGACATGTTTGACCATGTAAACAACTTGTAAACTCTTATAAGATCATTCTTGACTCAGTTGAACATGAAAACAATCCGTAACAACTTGAGAATTCATTCTTGACTCGTTCGAACTTGGAAACAACTTAAACCTTCATTCTTGACATGTTTGACCATTGAAACAACTTGTAAACTCTTGTAGGATCATTCTTGACTCATTTGAACATGAAAATATTTCGTAACAACTTGAGACTTCATTCTTGACTCGTTCGAACATGGAAACAACTTGTAAACTCTTATTGGATCATTCTTGGTTTATTTTAACATGAAAACAATCCGTACAACTTGAGAATTCATTATTGACTCGTTCAAACTTGGACACAACTTGTACCTTCATTCTTGACATGTTTGACCATGTAAACAACTTGTAAACTCTTATAAGATCATTCTTGACTCAGTTGAACATGAAAACAATCCGTAACAACTTGAGAATTCATTCTTGACTCGTTCAAACTTGGACACAACTTGTACCTTCATTCTTGACATGTTTGACCATGTAAACAACTTGTAAACTCTTATAAGATCATTCTTGACTCAGTTGAACATGAAAACAATCCGTAACAACTTGAGAATTCATTCTTGACTCGTTCAAACTTGGACACAACTTGTACCTTCATTCTTGACATGTTTGACCATGTAAACATCTTGTAAACTCTTATAAGATCATTCTTGACTCAGTTGAACATGAAAACAATCCGTAACAACTTGAGAATTCATTCTTGACTCGTACGAACTTGGAAACAACTTGAAACTTCATTCTTGACATGTTTGACCATGGAAACAACTTGTAAACTCTTGTAGGATCATTCTTGGCTCATTTGAACATGAAAATATTCCGTAACAACTTGAGACTTCATTCTTGACTCGTTCGAACATGGAAACAACTTGTAAACTCTTATTGGATCATTCTTGGCTCATTTTAACATGAAAATAATCTGTAACAACTTGAGAATTCATTCTTGACTCGTTCAAACTTGGACACAACTTGTACCTTCATTCTTGACATGTTTGACCATGTAAACAACTTGTAAACTCTTATAGGATCATTCTTGGCTCAGTTGAACATGAAAACAATCCGTAACAACTTGAGAATTCATTCTTGACTCGTTCAAACTTGGACACAACTTGTACCTTCATTCTTGACATGTTTGACCATGTAAACAACTTGTAAACTCTTATAAGATCATTCTTGACTCAGTTGAACATGAAAACAATCCGTAACAACTTGAGAATTCATTCTTGACTCGTTCAAACTTGGACACAACTTGTACCTTCATTCTTGACATGTTTGACCATGTAAACAACTTGTAAACTCTTATAAGATCATTCTTGACTCAGTTGAACATGAAAACAATCCGTAACAACTTGAGAATTCATTCTTGACTCGTACGAACTTGGAAACAACTTGAAACTTCATTCTTGACATGTTTGACCATGGAAACAACTTGTAAACTCTTGTAGGATCATTCTTGGCTCATTTGAACATGAAAATATTCCGTAACAACTTGAGACTTCATTCTTGACTCGTTCGAACATGGAAACAACTTGTAAACTCTTATTGGATCATTCTTGGCTCATTTTAACATGAAAACAATCCGTAACAACTTGAGAATTCATTCTTGACTCGTTCAAACTTGGACACAACTTGTACCTTCATTGTTGACATGTTTGACCATGTAAACAACTTGTAAACTCTTATAAGATCATTCTTGACTCAGTTGAACATGAAAACAATCCGTAACAACTTGAGAATTCATTCTTGACTCGTTCGAACTTGGAAACAACTTAAACCTTCATTCTTGACATGTTTGACCATTGAAACAACTTGTAAACTCTTGTAGGATCATTCTTGACTCATTTGAACATGAAAATATTTCGTAACAACTTGAGACTTCATTCTTGACTCGTTCGAACATGGAAACAACTTGTAAACTCTTATTGGATCATTCTTGGTTCATTTTAACATGAAAACAATCCGTACAACTTGAGAATTCATTATTGACTCGTTCAAACTTGGACACAACTTGTACCTTCATTGTTGACATGTTTGACCATGTAAACAACTTGTAAACTCTTATAGGATCATTCTTGGCTCAGTTGAACATGAAAACAATCCGTACCAACTTGAGAATTCATTCTTGACTCGTTCAAACTTGGACACAACTTGTACCTTCATTCTTGACATGTTTGACCATGTAAACAACTTGTAAACTCTTATAAGATCATTCTTGACTCAGTTGAACATGAAAACAATCCGTAACAACTTGAGAATTCATTCTTGACTCGTTCAAACTTGGACACAACTTGTACCTTCATTCTTGACATGTTTGACCATGTAAACAACTTGTAAACTCTTATAAGATCATTCTTGACTCAGTTGAACATGAAAACAATCCGTAACAACTTGAGAATTCATTCTTGACTCGTACGAACTTGGAAACAACTTGAAACTTCATTCTTGACATGTTTGACCATGGAAACAACTTGTAAACTCTTGTAGGATCATTCTTGGCTCATTTGAACATGAAAATATTCCGTAACAACTTGAGACTTCATTCTTGACTCGTTCGAACATGGAAACAACTTGTAAACTCTTATTGGATCATTCTTGGCTCATTTTAACATGAAAATAATCTGTAACAACTTGAGAATTCATTCTTGACTCGTTCAAACTTGGACACAACTTGTACCTTCATTCTTGACATGTTTGACCATGTAAACAACTTGTAAACTCTTATAAGATCATTCTTGACTCAGTTGAACATGAAAACAATCCGTAACAACTTGAGAATTCATTCTTGACTCGTTCAAACTTGGACACAACTTGTACCTTCATTCTTGACATGTTTGACCATGTAAACAACTTGTAAACTCTTATAAGATCATTCTTGACTCAGTTGAACATGAAAACAATCCGTAACAACTTGAGAATTCATTCTTGACTCGTACGAACTTGGAAACAACTTGAAACTTCATTCTTGACATGTTTGACCATGGAAACAACTTGTAAACTCTTGTAGGATCATTCTTGGCTCATTTGAACATGAAAATATTCCGTAACAACTTGAGACTTCATTCTTGACTCGTTCGAACATGGAAACAACTTGTAAACTCTTATTGGATCATTCTTGGCTCATTTTAACATGAAAACAATCCGTAACAACTTGAGAATTCATTCTTGACTCGTTCAAACTTGGACACAACTTGTACCTTCATTGTTGACATGTTTGACCATGTAAACAACTTGTAAACTCTTATAAGATCATTCTTGACTCAGTTGAACATGAAAACAATCCGTAACAACTTGAGAATTCATTCTTGACTCGTTCGAACTTGGAAACAACTTAAACCTTCATTCTTGACATGTTTGACCATTGAAACAACTTGTAAACTCTTGTAGGATCATTCTTGACTCATTTGAACATGAAAATATTTCGTAACAACTTGAGACTTCATTCTTGACTCGTTCGAACATGGAAACAACTTGTAAACTCTTATTGGATCATTCTTGGTTCATTTTAACATGAAAACAATCCGTACAACTTGAGAATTCATTATTGACTCGTTCAAACTTGGACACAACTTGTACCTTCATTGTTGACATGTTTGACCATGTAAACAACTTGTAAACTCTTATAGGATCATTCTTGGCTCAGTTGAACATGAAAACAATCCGTACCAACTTGAGAATTCATTCTTGACTCGTTCAAACTTGGACACAACTTGTACCTTCATTCTTGACATGTTTGACCATGTAAACAACTTGTAAACTCTTATAAGATCATTCTTGACTCAGTTGAACATGAAAACAATCCGTAACAACTTGAGAATTCATTCTTGACTCGTTCAAACTTGGACACAACTTGTACCTTCATTCTTGACATGTTTGACCATGTAAACAACTTGTAAACTCTTATAAGATCATTCTTGACTCAGTTGAACATGAAAACAATCCGTAACAACTTGAGAATTCATTCTTGACTCGTACGAACTTGGAAACAACTTGAAACTTCATTCTTGACATGTTTGACCATGGAAACAACTTGTAAACTCTTGTAGGATCATTCTTGGCTCATTTGAACATGAAAATATTCCGTAACAACTTGAGACTTCATTCTTGACTCGTTCGAACATGGAAACAACTTGTAAACTCTTATTGGATCATTCTTGGCTCATTTTAACATGAAAATAATCTGTAACAACTTGAGAATTCATTCTTGACTCGTTCAAACTTGGACACAACTTGTACCTTCATTCTTGACATGTTTGACCATGTAAACAACTTGTAAACTCTTATAAGATCATTCTTGACTCAGTTGAACATGAAAACAATCCGTAACAACTTGAGAATTCATTCTTGACTCGTTCAAACTTGGACACAACTTGTACCTTCATTCTTGACATGTTTGACCATGTAAACAACTTGTAAACTCTTATAAGATCATTCTTGACTCAGTTGAACATGAAAACAATCCGTAACAACTTGAGAATTCATTCTTGACTCGTACGAACTTGGAAACAACTTGAAACTTCATTCTTGACATGTTTGACCATGGAAACAACTTGTAAACTCTTGTAGGATCATTCTTGGCTCATTTGAACATGAAAATATTCCGTAACAACTTGAGACTTCATTCTTGACTCGTTCGAACATGGAAACAACTTGTAAACTCTTATTGGATCATTCTTGGCTCATTTTAACATGAAAACAATCCGTAACAACTTGAGAATTCATTCTTGACTCGTTCAAACTTGGACACAACTTGTACCTTCATTGTTGACATGTTTGACCATGTAAACAACTTGTAAACTCTTATAAGATCATTCTTGACTCAGTTGAACATGAAAACAATCCGTAACAACTTGAGAATTCATTCTTGACTCGTTCGAACTTGGAAACAACTTAAACCTTCATTCTTGACATGTTTGACCATTGAAACAACTTGTAAACTCTTGTAGGATCATTCTTGACTCATTTGAACATGAAAATATTTCGTAACAACTTGAGACTTCATTCTTGACTCGTTCGAACATGGAAACAACTTGTAAACTCTTATTGGATCATTCTTGGTTCATTTTAACATGAAAACAATCCGTACAACTTGAGAATTCATTATTGACTCGTTCAAACTTGGACACAACTTGTACCTTCATTGTTGACATGTTTGACCATGTAAACAACTTGTAAACTCTTATAGGATCATTCTTGGCTCAGTTGAACATGAAAACAATCCGTAACAACTTGAGAATTCATTCTTGACTCGTTCAAACTTGGACACAACTTGTACCTTCATTCTTGACATGTTTGACCATGTAAACAACTTGTAAACTCTTATAAGATCATTCTTGACTCAGTTGAACATGAAAACAATCCGTAACAACTTGAGAATTCATTCTTGACTCGTTCAAACTTGGACACAACTTGTACCTTCATTCTTGACATGTTTGACCATGTAAACAACTTGTAAACTCTTATAAGATCATTCTTGACTCAGTTGAACATGAAAACAATCCGTAACAACTTGAGAATTCATTCTTGACTCGTACGAACTTGGAAACAACTTGAAACTTCATTCTTGACATGTTTGACCATGGAAACAACTTGTAAACTCTTGTAGGATCATTCTTGGCTCATTTGAACATGAAAATATTCCGTAACAACTTGAGACTTCATTCTTGACTCGTTCGAACATGGAAACAACTTGTAAACTCTTATTGGATCATTCTTGGCTCATTTTAACATGAAAATAATCTGTAACAACTTGAGAATTCATTCTTGACTCGTTCAAACTTGGACACAACTTGTACCTTCATTCTTGACATGTTTGACCATGTAAACAACTTGTAAACTCTTATAAGATCATTCTTGACTCAGTTGAACATGAAAACAATCCGTAACAACTTGAGAATTCATTCTTGACTCGTTCAAACTTGGACACAACTTGTACCTTCATTCTTGACATGTTTGACCATGTAAACAACTTGTAAACTCTTATAAGATCATTCTTGACTCAGTTGAACATGAAAACAATCCGTAACAACTTGAGAATTCATTCTTGACTCGTACAAACTTGGAAACAACTTGAAACTTCATTCTTGACATGTTTGACCATGGAAACAACTTGTAAACTCTTGTAGGATCATTCTTGGCTCATTTGAACATGAAAATATTCTGTAACAACTTGAGACTTCGTTCTTGACTCGTTCGAACATGGAAACAACTTGTAAACTCTTATTGGATCATTCTTGGCTCATTTTAACATGAAAACAATCCGTAACAACTTGAGAATTCATTCTTGACTCGTTCAAACTTGGACACAACTTGTACCTTCATTGTTGACATGTTTGACCATGTAAACAACTTGTAAACTCTTATAAGATCATTCTTGACTCAGTTGAACATGAAAACAACTTGTAACAACTTGAGAATTCATTCTTGACTCGTTCGAACTTGGAAACAACTTAAACCTTCATTCTTGACATGTTTGACCATTGAAACAACTTGTAAACTCTTGTAGGATCATTCTTGACTCATTTGAACATGAAAATATTTCGTAACAACTTGAGACTTCATTCTTGACTCGTTCGAACATGGAAACAACTTGTAAACTCTTATTGGATCATTCTTGGTTCATTTTAACATGAAAACAATCCGTACAACTTGAGAATTCATTATTGACTCGTTCAAACTTGGACACAACTTGAGACTTCATTCTTGACTTGTTCGAACATGGAAACAACTTGTAAACTCTTATTGGATCATTCTTGGCTCATTTTAACATGAAAACAATCCGTAACAACTTGAGAATTCATTCTTGACTCGTTCAAACTTGGACACAACTTGTACCTTCATTCTTGACATGTTTGACCATGTAAACAACTTGTAAACTCTTATAAGATCATTCTTGACTCAGTTGAACATGAAAACAATCCGTAACAACTTGAGAATTCATTCTTGACTCGTTCGAACTTGGAAACAACTTAAACCTTCATTCTTGACATGTTTGACCATTGAAACAACTTGTAAACTCTTGTAGGATCATTCTTGACTCATTTGAACATGAAAATATTTCGTAACAACTTGAGACTTCATTCTTGACTCGTTCGAACATGGAAACAACTTGTAAACTCTTATTGGATCATTCTTGGTTCATTTTAACATGAAAACAATCCGTACAACTTGAGAATTCATTATTGACTCGTTCAAACTTGGACACAACTTGTACCTTCATTGTTGACATGTTTGACCATGTAAACAACTTGTAAACTCTTATAGGATCATTCTTGGCTCAGTTGAACATGAAAACAATCCGTAACAACTTGAGAATTCATTCTTGACTCGTTCAAACTTGGACACAACTTGTACCTTCATTCTTGACATGTTTGACCATGTAAACAACTTGTAAACTCTTATAAGATCATTCTTGACTCAGTTGAACATGAAAACAATCCGTAACAACTTGAGAATTCATTCTTGACTCGTTCAAACTTGGACACAACTTGTACCTTCATTCTTGACATGTTTGACCATGTAAACAACTTGTAAACTCTTATAAGATCATTCTTGACTCAGTTGAACATGAAAACAATCCGTAACAACTTGAGAATTCATTCTTGACTCGTACGAACTTGGAAACAACTTGAAACTTCATTCTTGACATGTTTGACCATGGAAACAACTTGTAAACTCTTGTAGGATCATTCTTGGCTCATTTGAACATGAAAATATTCCGTAACAACTTGAGACTTCATTCTTGACTCGTTCGAACATGGAAACAACTTGTAAACTCTTATTGGATCATTCTTGGCTCATTTTAACATGAAAATAATCTGTAACAACTTGAGAATTCATTCTTGACTCGTTCAAACTTGGACACAACTTGTACCTTCATTCTTGACATGTTTGACCATGTAAACAACTTGTAAACTCTTATAGGATCATTCTTGGCTCAGTTGAACATGAAAACAATCCGTAACAACTTGAGAATTCATTCTTGACTCGTTCAAACTTGGACACAACTTGTACCTTCATTCTTGACATGTTTGACCATGTAAACAACTTGTAAACTCTTATAAGATCATTCTTGACTCAGTTGAACATGAAAACAACTTGTAACAACTTGAGAATTCATTCTTGACTCGTTCGAACTTGGAAACAACTTAAACCTTCATTCTTGACATGTTTGACCATTGAAACAACTTGTAAACTCTTGTAGGATCATTCTTGACTCATTTGAACATGAAAATATTTCGTAACAACTTGAGACTTCATTCTTGACTCGTTCGAACATGGAAACAACTTGTAAACTCTTATTGGATCATTCTTGGTTCATTTTAACATGAAAACAATCCGTACAACTTGAGAATTCATTATTGACTCGTTCAAACTTGGACACAACTTGAGACTTCATTCTTGACTTGTTCGAACATGGAAACAACTTGTAAACTCTTATTGGATCATTCTTGGCTCATTTTAACATGAAAACAATCCGTAACAACTTGAGAATTCATTCTTGACTCGTTCAAACTTGGACACAACTTGTACCTTCATTCTTGACATGTTTGACCATGTAAACAACTTGTAAACTCTTATAAGATCATTCTTGACTCAGTTGAACATGAAAACAATCCGTAACAACTTGAGAATTCATTCTTGACTCGTTCGAACTTGGAAACAACTTAAACCTTCATTCTTGACATGTTTGACCATTGAAACAACTTGTAAACTCTTGTA